>OZ029926.1:1809227-3009227 GCA_964023275.1 Norana najaformis
GAGGACTATTTGAGCCAAAACTCTGAGAGAGTTCTGAGATGGTGATTTGGTCTATGTCTGTGACTGATTTCACATGGAATGACTGTATTTTAGCGATATTCACACGAGTGCCACTGGCACCTGCAGGCTTGGCTAGCTCACTGGTTAAAGCGTACATCAAGGCGCCTCCTATGATCGTAATCGTAATTCCGAGATTTCTACAGCGCCCAGCTTATTCACAGGCGCTCAGTCAAAACCAAATCGATAGGAAATAGGGGTTTGGTTCTAGGTAAAGATCCAAGAGTCAGACAGAGAGACAGCGTGGCAGCTACGGTGGGTGGTGTTTGGGATTGGAGCGGAAAGAGAGATAAGAGAAAGAAGGGAAGCGAGGATGCCGGTTCGCATACCGATCGTGCCTATATTTAAGAGATTTGAATCTCGGGATAGCACTGTCAGTACACGGGGACCTTAAATGGCGTGGCGCCCATTCAAACGGGCAGAGGTGGTGAAGGATCTCACCCTTAAATTCATTGAAAAATGAGCAGGTTCAGGCCATACGGTCTCTATTGAAAAACATGTAAACTTACATTTACATTTCACAAATATTACGTAGCATTTAGACACCTTTAAATATCGTTTCGCGACGTAATATACATGTCAATTTCGTTCAATCAATAGCGAGATCTTTGTAATTGTCTGGTGAAACTGATTCTTAAGTCTATAAATAATAGCTGTTAATAGCTGATGCAAATGGGCGCAAAATAATCGGCTTTTCATACATTCGCATTGATCACCCATTAAAACATGTTAGTCTCCATATTCTTATGTATAATACAAAAGCTATTTTCAAGTGCACTGTTATTCTCCACAGGTTTTTATGATAAGTTTTTATGATAAGTTTTTATGACTAGCTTTTTCAGTTTGGAGTTTAATGGTTTGTTAAATTATGACTTTGCCTATTGTTAGTTAAGCCAAACTATTTAAAACAGAACTGTTTTTCATCTAGAACATTTGTAAGGACGTCAACGGCCAATGCTGCCATATGATGTCATTAAACTTTTGGTTCTACTACTACTAATCGATAGTAAAACTCCGCCACTGCCGTATTCGGGTAGTGCCAGTCCGAAGCCTGGATAAAGGAGGAGGGCGACGTCAATGGCTTTTGATGCCATAAGATGTCGTTAAACTGCGGAACCACTACTAATCGTTAGCAACAGCATGGTAATGGTCACTGCAGGTCAGGTCATGATTTTGAATTTTTGATTGGAGAGGAAGATGGCAGCAAATTTGGTGGAAGTGAGTAGTATTTTAAAAGCGACGTGCTCTGCGACTGCAGAAGATCAGAAAACAACTAAAAAGAATAAAAAGGAGAAACGGAAGAAATGTTCGCCCTCTGGATCCGAGAAATCGGAGAACGAGGACGATATTAAAGGCAAACGAACAAGGGTCTCCACCGGCGTCAGCGCAGAAAGAGAAGACGAAATCGAGGTGGACGACGAAAACGTCGGGAATGACGAAATGGAGGCAAGAAACGCGGACAACTCGATGGACGAGTCAAACAATGACTGAACGGATGAAGAACTTCCAAGGGTAAGAAGGACATTTCTCACTTAAATAGACCTAATGAAAATGCAGAAGGTCAATAGACTACGGTTCAGAATATAAGTAAAAGAAATAAATATCTAGCGAAAAGCCCCATTCGGCATTTTTTAAGAGATCTCCCTTGACGGAGGCGAAACGTAGAGAGATTGCTGATGCAATGCGGGCTACTATACAATTTACGTCAGCTTAAAGGACAGAGAGCTTACACACTTTTGTTTCTAATAAACCGTTGTATTTTAAAAAGACTCTAAACAAAATTCATCATCATCATCATCATCATCATCATAAATCGTCATCAATTTTTAAACCAGTCATATGCCGGCGATGGAAGCGAATACATGGTTTCAAACTAGTCGAATTCAGTGCTGAGGTCTCGTGTTAAGTCCAAGCCTCGTTATGTCTTCGTTTGCGCTGTCTATTTCACGACGTCCCCGTCTTCTTCCTTCCTTTCCGAGGTGTACGTGCGACCCAATAAACTGAATTTCGTCGTTGATTTTTGCATCTAGGGTTTCCTCTTCGGCTGAGGCGCGGCCGAGTTTTAATCAATTTCTTCGAGGCTCGTGCCTCAGTCGGCCATATTTCATATCGCGGCTCTGGATAGAATTCCATCTCGGTGCCAATTCCGCGCTCCAGCTGTAAGCTCACCCTGGTTCAACAAAAATGCAATCTGAATTATGGACGCCACCCGACAGATTGGTCAATATTCCTCCTGCCCCCCACCCACGCGGTCAACTCTCGACCCCCAGTGGGCATCGCGCGTCATAAATGTCACTTATTCGGGTCGGTCCGGGCCAACCGGTAAATCACACCGAGTGGGGTAAGAAGCGTCAGCTGACGTCAAACGAATTGTAAGAAGGTTGACATGGTGACAGTAACCCACATGTTTCACCCAAAACTGAAAACACTCCTCTTTCACAGATCCTATCCTGACTTCCCTTCTTTCCACTTCAATCCCAAACACCACCCACTGTAGCCGCCAAGCTGTCTCTCTGCCTGACTTTTGGATCTTGACCTGGAACCGAACCCCTATTTCCTATCGATTTGGTTTTGACTGAGCGCCTGTGAATAAGCTGGTCCCAGTGACGTGGTTTCGTTGGGCGCTGTAATAATCTCGAGATTATGATTACGATTACGATTACGATAAGGAGCATTGGACGAGATAAGCCGTGCGGAATTCTGTGGGAAGCACGACCTCACTTAAATAACGCAGACTTCAAACACATATATGTCCATCAGTTAAATTTATAAATGAGTATAAATATGTAAAATTATACATGAAATCATCACTAAATCAAATTCACTGGATGTAATTTAGTACAATAAAAAGTAAAAGTCAAACTCCAAAACATTTAAAGACAATGAGTCCAATGTATTGATGATGTCATCCTGGCATCTCGGATCATCTACATTCTTAACAGTAGTCTTAAGCCAAGATTATGTATGCTCCGGACAAATTACCTCGCCCAGTGCTCCTACCCAGGTAAAATTCCCAGATGCGTAAAGGTGAAGGTAACACGATTCTTATTTACATGTCTCTATAGAAACTGCTCAGAGGCTTTGTCTCCATAGAAACTGCTCAGAAGCATTGTCTCCATAGAAACTGATCAGAGGCTTTGTCTCCATAGAAACTGCTCAGAAACATTGTCACGAGATCAAACGATCTTTCGGCTGAGGCGCCAACACGACCACAGCAATCGAACTACAGAGCATAATTTCTCATCTCACAATTTGCGTTCATACTCATTAACCGACCTCGTAAGAATGAAGGGTTGCGGTAGCACCAGATGGCGAGGTATTCCACGACCAGTCACCTATTCAGTTTACGTAGTAATACTGTCAGACAACTTGGTCGAATTTCAGAAGGCCACAGTCAGTGTTTTATAACCAGACAATTGCTGTTTATGATCGTTTTGGCTAATTGATGTCTGCTGCTTGTAGACATTACTTTCGAGCAGCGCAACCACACCGTGGTAGCTTTATGTTAAACCATTTACTTTATTAATAGCGTTTGGGATTCGAATTCACATGAAGCTAGCAAAGTATTGTCGACCGTATAAAACCGTGTGGAAAAGTTGACAGTGTCTTGACATAGCTGACGACACTTACGGGGATTTGTCTCCTCGGCCCCAACAGAAACCTGTATACAATCAATTCAGTGTTAATGGTTACGAGTTCAACCCCTACCCAGAAACATTTTCCATTTTACCACCACTGAGTGAAAAAGCAAGGAATATTATTTATTATTTCTGCATTTATTAAGCGCCACTATCTAATGGCTAAGCATCAATCGATGGCGCTGAGCAATTGTGAGTGAAGGGCTTGTTCAAAGTCCCTACACAGTAACCGTCTCAGGGGAGGAGACTCGAACCCGTACTCTCTGTATTACAAGCCGAGCGCTCTAACCAATCGACTACCGTGCCCCACGTCTATCAGAAAAAGTAGAGTCATATCACGTGACGTTGGGGCAGAGAATGGAGTTCACAAGAGACACGGAAAAGCATAAATTCGTCTCAAAACTGGGGGAATAAAAAGGCAGCAAAACGTTCGTGCTTAATAAGCCTACCTGAGCTATGTTGGATAGACAATACGAACGAAGACATAAGAAGACTTGGACTAAAGACGAGAAAAGAACTACATACAGATGGTCAAAAAGAATGGAGATCCTTTATTCTTATCTATCGCCGCCAAAGGGCTGGCGCCAGGAAGTGATAACGATGATTATTATTATGACAACGATAATAGAAATATTATTATTATTATTAATAATAATTTGTGCTTAATAAACCCACGTAAACATACACATTTCTGATGTACAGTATGAAGCCATGCTCGCCTGCTGACAGGCAGAAAGTTTGATTGAGCAAGCAATCTGATCCATAAGCAGTCTTGCTGGGATAAGCCATTGTTTGAAAGGGTTGCTTCTAATCTGAATGCTTCACTTTCAGATCCCTAGATTCCCTACCACCTTCTATCACATTTCAGAGCAGTTTCAATTGGCTGTATGCACTGTCAACTACAGCTGGTGGTTTAAGACTTGATGACGAGGCAGTGAGAACTGCTGTTGGTCTCCGTCTTGTGCTTTTGTAGCTCCTTCGTTTCTGCTGACGGCTCACACGAGTTATCATTCAGCTTATGCCCTAGCCACATGGCTCGAAATGCCACCTTAAATGACTTGCTTTGCCGAAGTTTAATCCGGACTGGCTACCCTTGCATCAGAAAACCGCCTGGCCTCTCTAGAATGACTGATGGCAAGAAATCAAACGGACTTATATCAACCCCACACAATTGGGGGCGAAGTCTCATCTAGGAAGCTACTCTGACAGACACCTTGACTTTTTTATTTACCAAATGCATCGATCACGGCTGATGCTGCAGCTGAGCAGTCAGTGATTCGCAAAAAATGCTAAATACAGGGAACTTCTTGCCACTTACCACTTTGTCCTTCTGGCCTTCGAAACCCTCCGTCCTGTAAACAATGCTGGTCTGGCATTCATCACATCCCTGGGACAAAGTCTTAGTAATGTCTCTGGAAAAGCAAGAGATGCAGTCCTATCTATTGGAAAACTTGGCAATGACCATTCATTTAGCTGTTGCTATCCGCATGATATTCTTCGTGCCAGTACTTGACAAGCAGCGATCGTTCCAGATGCTCTTCCTCATCTCCAATAAGTTTCTAAACCCAGAAGGAACGTACAGGTATGTACCTCGGCGACACAAAATAATAATAATGATGATGATGATGATGATGATGATGATGACGACGACGACGACGGCGACGGCGAAGAAGTAGAAGAAGAAGAAGAAAAAGAAGAAGAAGAAGTAGAAGAAGAAGAAGAAGAATTAGAAGAAGAAGAAGAAGAAGAAGAAGAAGAAGAAGAAGAAGAAGAATTAAAAGAAGAAGAATTAGAAGAAAAAGAAGAAGAAGAAGAAGAAGAAGAAGAAGAAGTAGAAGAAGAAGAAGAAGAAGAAGAATTAGAAGCGGAAGAAGAAGAAGAATTAGAATTAGAAGAAGAAGAAGAAGAAGAAGAAGAATTAGAAGAAGAAGAAGAAGAAGAAGAAGAAAAAAAAGAAGAACGCGAAGAAGAAGAAGAAAACGAAACCACAAGGAAAAATCTAGGAACCCTTTCCGACATTATTTTTAATGCAGCAGGCTGAATAGACGAATGGCCTATTCAACCTAATGCATAGAGCGAGTTTGGTTTAAAAATTCGGTGCTTTGACAAAACTCAAAGGACTTGAATTTTGACCCTTTAACCTCTTAATGTACTGAATTTACTGACATTCGGTGTGATTTGTCAATGATTTCATACACACTTATGCACATTCACATACATTTTTGTAGATTTAAACGCTAGATAGATATATATTTGACGTCTCTGAGGTAATGCTCCGAGGACCAACCTCGTTCAATGCCCCTTATTTAGAAATGAACCCCGGGGCATTCAAAGTACCTAGGAGGGGACATATGCCCCTATGAAGACTACGCAGACGTTACCGTTGACTAGACAGATTATTACCCTACATCTGACCTTACTGTACTGTACCTTGCCTTTTAACTCAACCTAAATTATAGTTGACTTCATATCTCAGACTGTATCCATGGCAACTCTTGATCGGAAACAAGGGCGAATCCAGGGAGGCCATAGTGGTAATGCCCCTTTTGAATTGGGGGAACCTATAGATACTACTGAGATGCCTCCATAGCTGGTCCGGACGAGGGGGATGCCTACCAATCTGAACTAATTAGAAAAAGGCATCGATAGAAATCACAAGGAAAAGTAGAGAGTAGTAAATGAAATTCATGGAAAACTAAAAATCCAGAAGATAAAAATTTAAAAAGTTATAAAAAACGCGGAAAGTAGTCTGGAGAAACCACTAAAGAAAAGTTTAAACAAGGTCTGCAAAGATTCTGATGACCAAACTGACCAACACTAATCCGAAAACCAAAACCAATCTCTGCCTGAACCCTAAATCGAACCTTACCCCTCTATTTAATTCAACCCTTCCTATAAACCAGATCAAAACAAACCAAAATAATCCCTGCCTAAGCCAAAACCAAACACCATTCCAAATTTCACTTTAATTTTAACCCTAAACATAACTGTAAATTTATCTCCAAATCCTTTACTCCAACTCTAAACTCTACCATAATTCGTGAATCAAAACTTACGGCACTCGATGCGATCGTCCCGTTGCTCGTCGGTCAACACGGCTTACGACCAGCGACGCGAGATCTCGTCAGCGGACGAGAGCAGAGTCATTAGATTAGCGCGACAGAAGTCAAGCGAAGCCGTTTGCCATTTGACACGAACCGATGACAATCTGAACCGCGAGACTGAACGTGTATCCGGAAAGGTCAGCTATAGTCTGACCCCGACCATGCCCCCCACTCTGCTCCCTTTCTTCCCTCTTTTTATTCATTTCTCTTCGTTTTTCTAATCGTCGGAATTTTTCCTTTCATCTCTTCGTCTATGCAAAATGGCGTTCTTTTCGTTATACACTAGTGTGCTTTGTCTATAATCCAACGATTGCAAGTTCGAACCTGCTGAGAGGACTTCGTGTGACGACTGTGAACGAATTCTTCACGAGCCCTTGTCTCCTTGGTTCCTATCTTATCCTGATCCTATCCTGATCCTATCCTGATCCTATCCTGATCCTATCCTGATCCTATCCTGATCCTATCCTGGTTCCTCTTCTTCCCCTTATCTATCCTACGGATCCAATTCCAAACACCAACCACCGTAGCCGTCTGACTCTCTGCCTTCTTTGACCTGGAACCGAACTTTTCTTGCCTATCGATTCTGTTTTGGCTGAGCGTCTGTGAATAAGATGGTTCTCACGGCTTAATTTTCTTTGGACGATGTAGAATTCTTGAGTTTACAATTACGATACGATTAGGATTTGATTAGTAGAAGGAAATCACGGCGTAGGTTGCGAAATAAACGATAAGTCCTGCGAGGCGCTGGTCGCCTGTCCAGTAAAATGTAAATGTATATGTATAGGTTTTGTATAGCGACCATGTTGGGCTCTACCCTGCTCATTTTGCAATGAATTTATCGGGTGAGATCCTTCACCACCGCTCCTCTTTCTCAGCTCCTCTTTCTCAGCTCCTCTTTCTCAGCTCCTCTTTCTCAGCTCCTCTTTCTCAGCTCCTCTTTCTCAGCTCCTCTTTCTCAGCTCCTCTTTCTCAGCTCCTCTTTCTCAGCTCCTCTTTCTCAGCTCCTCTTTCTCAGCTCCTCTTTCTCAGCTCCTCTTTCTCAGCTCCTCTTTCTCTGCTCCTCCTTAAGTCTCTTCTGTTTCTCTTCTTAGCTGCTACTCATTCCTTGCAATAATTTCTTGCAAACATCGTTATCTTTTAGCTGTTGACTGATCGATGGATGGATGAATCGATGGATTGGTGGATGGGTTTTCTCCGCCCTCTTTTCCTTTCTTCGTACTTTCTTCTTTCCTCCCTTCACACTTTTTTATATCTCAGCATCTTTGGCAGGTTCTGAAAAGGCGCCAAATGATAAATTTCCAGATATTCACAAACAAATGAGCAAAAGACAGAGACAGACAGACAGCCAGGCAGACAGCTTGAAGAACATACATACACATAGATACATAGATACCTAGATACATAAATACATAGATACATAGATACATTCATTCATGCATACATACATACAACATACAACATACATGCATACAGATCTGCATACATACATACATGTTGAGAACTTTCCGAGAGGCGCTATACAAATAACATCTGTTACGATTACATGGATTACTAAGTGCAGTGTTCGATTACTGTTAAACGTCTTCTGATAATCGTCCCTAACCCTATATCCACCCAATCCTCCTCCGCTACCCCACCCAAATAATCAACACCAATTTCACCCATGGACCCCAATGATTAATAGGGTGTCGACACTAATCGTCTGTCAATACCCTCTCCGATCGTTTCTGTTCTCTACCCCACCCCTGTCTTCCGTCCGCCTGCCCTCCCCTCACCAAAACAAACCGACACGCTTCACTGACCATTACAGTGGATACGGTCCTACAACTTGACGGCTTTAGATGCCAGACCGTGTCCGTCTGATGGAAGAGGCGGTGATCTACCTGAGCGGCGATGACCTAGATGGGCGGTAACGACTTACCTGGGCGGGGACAAGGGTTTGGGACATGCGGGTTGTTGGGTTGGGTAAAGAGGTTGAGGGGTGGACAGATGAGTCCAGAGAGGAAGCATCGTGACCTTTGCTACGAATGAGAAAGAAGGTCAACGCTTCTGGTGATGAGAGGAAATTGTCGACGACTGTGTCAAGCAAACATATTGTCTCCATGCATCATTGTAATCAATCCAGCCATCCTTCTTTCTTTCTTTCTTTCTTTCTTCCTTCCTTCCTTCCATTCTTCCTTCCGTCCTTCCGTCCTTCCATCCCTCCTTCCTTCCTTTCACCTACTGTATCCATCCATCAGTCAATTCAGCGATTCATCGAGCCACCATCCATCCGTCCACCCATCCAATCACCTGCCTTGTTTTTTTCCATCCATCCATATCCATCCATCCATCCATCCATATCCATCCATCCATCCATCCATCCATCCATATCCATCCATCCATCCATCCATCAATCCATCAATCCATCCGTTCTTCGATACATCCTTTCGACGGTCGTTTTATTGCATGGATGCTCTGTTTTCTGGAACAGTTTGAGGTGAGTAAGTAAGCTAATCGCTGAATACCTCAAAGTAAGCAAAAGTCTTACTTCACAGACTGTGCCAATATCACTCAGTCAGTCAGTCAGTCATTCATTCATTCATTCAGTCAGTCAGTCATTTAGTCAGTCAGTCATTCAGTCACTCAGTCAGTTAGTCATTCAGTCAGTCAGTCATTCAGTCACTCACTCACTCACTCACTAACTCACTCACTCACTAACTCACTCACTCACATGGAGCTTCGGACTCATTCGATTCTCCTCTGACTGTGGTCATCACCTGTAGAATTAAATCCGGGAGTTGGAATGAAGGTAACTCTCAGACTGGGTGACATACCGTCTTGATGTACCTGTGTCAAGGACCCCGCAGGGCCTTTGGGTGACAGTGAGCCAGCTGAGTAGAAGTCTTGAGGAGGCGCTATATAATTCCATAAATGGTCGTGGAGGATAAGCCCAAGAGAGTTTGAACTCAGTGGGATGGGAGGTAGGGAGGGCGAGGTCGACTGAAAAAACATTTGCATCCATTTTGAGAGATGGATGGAGTAGTTAAACTAGTGCCTCCATGAACCTTGGGGCAAAATCAGGGTCAGAACCGCCACAGACAGACAGGCAGCTGGACAGCTAGACAACTGAACAGTTGGAGAGTTGGACAGACAGACAGACAGACTTACTGACTGACTTACTGACTGACTTACTGACTGACTTACTGACTACCTTACTGACTTACTGACTTACTGATTGACTCGCTGACTGACTCATTGGCTCAGTGACTTACCGTTTCACTAATTCACTGATTCACTGTTGCCTTAGACTTAAGACGTGAGAGAAACCCGTGGCTATGAGTAAGACTAAACGAGAGGAGGATAGAGGTAAACAAGGAAAAATAAAGGTAAATAAGGTAAATGAGGCCTATGCATCTTTTCAAGGAACTTCCATGAAGAGATGTAGAGATTTTGTCATGTAAAATCAACCAAAAGCAAATTTTAGAAAATTTAGAATTAGAAATACCTGGCACGAATGCCTTGGTTTACACCATGAACGATAGTCCAGTGGTATCATGCTGGATCGACAACCCAGGGATAGGCGGTTCAAATCCCCCTTAAAGGGCAGATAGATATTCCAAAATGTCTTTTTACTAGCGCTTCCTAACGAACTCAGCTGTATGAAGAGTACTATGACTGCACCCTGGCAATTGGACATTCAGGCGTCGAGGTCATCCGTCCCACATGCCGAGGCCAAGAAAGTGAAATCACCAAAACTTCACACGCATGAATGACTCGGTATTAGAAGTAATTTGAGGGATTTTTCCTCGTATTCTTGCTTTTCACACGGTCACGCTCGATTCGTTTTGCAGTCTACATACAGGTTTTGTGTGGTGTTGTGTGGTGTTGCATTCCGATAGTTTGGTCGGCTACTGATGTGTAGGGAAGGCCTGACGAGTGGTTCTCAAAGAAGACACGGCACGCAAGAATCGAAGGAAAAGAAAGAGAGGAAGACGACGTGGACTGGGAGCCGGATGGACAATTTAAAGACATTTTAACAAATACAGAGCAGGATTTGCTACGAAAGAAAGTCTCGAGATTTGACAAATGACCGCAAAGAATGGAATTCTTTTATTCGCACGAATTTCCATCAAAAGATGATATTGACGACGATGATAAATGACAAGTAAGACGACAACGACGTCTGCAACGACGAAGACGATGATGATGATGATAATGATAATAATAATAAGAATAAGAATAAGAAAAAGAATAAGAATAATAATAATAATAATAACAGTAGTAATAATGAGGATGACGATGATGACGATGACGATATTATTAATAATAATAATACCACTACTACTACTACTAATAATAATAATAGTAATAATAATAAGGTAATGAGGATGACAACGACGATGAGGATGAGGATGATGACGATGATGATGATGATGATGATGATGATGACGACGACGATGATGATGATGACTTCGACGATGAGATACATGTACGCATAAACTGATGAAATGATATGCGTTGCATTATAATAGCCAGCGTTGAGCGATGGATGCCGTTGAGCAGAGTTAAGCGACATATGCTGTCGGTCTGTGGGTCGTTTATTGTTAACTCAAACGTCGACCATATTTCATCTCTGCGGCCTGATTTACGACTGACAACCGACTGAACGATCAGCCAAACTGTGAATGCAGATGACAGAGGCTTTCTCATCGCTAAAGAAACCCCCTCAGGGGTATCGCTTACCCCGCAGCCACCACGAGACAAGGCAACCCCCTTAACGTCGCTGTCACATGCGGGGATGAACGGGGGAACATACCCCGCTGTTGCAAACACCGATTGCTCCCCCGCTGTACGGCCATCTTGAATCTTGTCAAGACTGGGGTAGCCTTCGGGCAATGAGACTAATTTTCCCGAAGTTCGGAACACAATGTTTTTTAAAATTCGGAACAGAGTTAAGAAGTGTCGAAGAAAATGTATCGAATTGCCGAACACTATGTTTCGAAGAATGGACCAAAATGTTTCACAGTAAGGAACCCAGTTTTTCTATCTTCACTCTCTGCTCACCCCTCAAAACCAGCAAATATTGCTCTCGATCAATATGAACTTCGACTGTTGTGTCTGGCACCAGGACGGTGTTAAGTTTTCGGATACTCTCGGTAGCCGTTCCAAAGCGTTGGAAATCACAGCCCAATCTGGACGCTCTGTCACGGCATCGATGTCATTCAGAGCTAAACTTGTAGCTCATCTGCTTCCAGCATCCTTATTTTGTTCGTAAACTGCGTGATTTTGAACTGGGCTCTCCCACGGATAATGAATTCTATGCCGGGACCTCACTTGAAATGATTATCGTAATTGTAATCGTAAACTGGAGATTTCTACAGCGCCCAAAAGTAAGCTAAGTCGCGGGAACCTGCTCATTCACAGGCGCTCAGTCAAAATAAAATCGATAGGTAGGAAAGGTTCGGTTCCAGGTAAAGATCCAAGAGTCAGGCAGGCAGACAGTCAGACGGCTACGGAGGATGGTGTTTTGGAATTGGATCTGCAGGGTAGATATGTGGAAGAAGAGGAATCAGGATAGGATCTTTGGAAGAGGAGTGTTTTAAGTTTTGAGTGGAAAACCCTCGTAGAGATTCCAAGGGGTGATATGTTAGTTTATCGGATGATGTTTTTTGTGTATTATGATAACTTCTATTGATAAAAGTTATCAGATTAGATTAGATTATAACAGAATGTTTCACAGTACGGAACAAAATGTTTAGGAGCTCAATTGTTAGTCGCAGCGTGTTGGCCGTAATTGTAACTAACCGCCGTTGGGTATCGAGTGTAATGACGCGATAAAATCTTGTTACTGGCCGAACGATTTTCGCGCTTCGCTGGTCAACAGTCCGTGGTTAGCGATGCGTAAATTAATCAGACTCCTCATGTCTTTAGACTCCAATTACACCTTGCATGATCACCGATTCATTACAGCGATCGAGAACATTTTTAAAGCAGCGCGGAAGCTTTATCAAGACCCAAACACAGAACCGAACACCCAAGATTTTTGGCTTTCTCCGAGATAAATCGCGATGGCTTTGTACAACCTTCCCCACCATGCCATGCAGGACAAAAGGGCAAAGTCGTAGACGAATGAAACCGCAAAAATCAACTCGTGGCGCAATTCAACTCGTTAAACAGTGGGACAGCGAGAGGCGAAAGGGTTAAGAGCGTTCAAAGCAGTTAAGATTTCGTGAATAATGCAAAAGGGAGACGCTTGTGTTTTTCACTCCGCGGGGGTTTCAACGAGAGACAAATTCGGTGAAATTTATATTCGCCATCTCTCGCTATGTACACGAAAGTTTGAAAGGCATTATATAAATGCCTACATGCACGGACATATACATGCAAGTAATTATATGCACATACACATCGTAAAACAAGACTTCTACCCTAGCGATTAGCAGTAGTTACAATGTTTAAATTTTAAAGCTTTAAAATACAAAAGCCGTTAAACGACTTATAATATAGCGTCAGATACTAACGTTTTAAAGGCGTCTAAAGCGATCGTTGCACAGGGCAAAGGAACTCAACTCAAGAAAACAATTTCCAAAGTTATTAGCGCTCGAAGCACAAAACGTATAATGCGGTAGTTATTCACAATTATGTATTTTTAATTAATTAATTAAGTAAGTAAGTATATTAACCAATAGCTAATCGCACATCGGTTTACAAGTATTTAAGAACACAAGAAAACCTTAATATGCATACAACATCCTAATAATAAAACATTCACGCGTTAAATTATCAGCAGGAGGAATAATACGATCATGGATGTGGGGCCGTAGGGAATAACTGAGGGTTTTAACTGGCGGGAGTAGCTGTTGTAAGCCATGGTTTGAGTTGTTCAAGATTGCTTTAAAGAGACGAGCATCAGCTATGCCACAGAGTTCATCAAACGTATGGGAGTTCCCATGCAGGAAGATAGTAGAGACGCACAAGTCTCCGCATCAAAGCCTGGAACCAATCCCTGGCCTGTGCCCCAGTATAGCCCCACCACACGGGAGAGGCGTACAGCATCCTGGCCAGTGTTGTAGCTCGGACAACGTCATAGAGCCGTCTACTCCATGCTCTGAAAAATGAGTTAAAGCCGATAGCCTTCGAGTTCAGAAGTTCAAAGAAGAAACTGTTCTTGTTAGTTGTTTAAGCTTTGAACGAAAATAATTTGCGAGCCGAGATACTTCTCACTGTAGTAATAGTTCCAATGTTTAACGACATCTTATGGCATCAAAGGCCGTTGACGTCTCCCTTCTCCTTTTTTCCCTCCTTGGGACTAGCAATAACCGATTAAAGAGAGTGGTGGAGTTAAAACAAATGTAATTATAGCGCAAGACAAACGTAATTTAAAGGTGTCCAGAGAAAGCGTTGTACTGGACGATTGAACGCAACTAAAGAAAACTCTGATAAGGTCTAAAGTGGTTTAACCAGGTTTATATACACTGTGTCCGGAAAAATTTCAAGGCTTTACGGTAAATATGAAAATAATTAGTAAACATTAATCGATTTTTAAAATTCCAAAAACAGTTTAATCCTGAAATATTATTTGCACTATAATTGTTGTTTTGGCGTAAAAATTTTATAACAATTTTGTCTTCCTCGCTGAACGCCATTTTTCTAGCAACTTTCTTTACAAAATATAAAATTCAAATACGTCACTGTGACGTAATTTTAAACGGGGGCCGTTAATAAATTACAAAGAATTTTGTTGGTTATTATATATATCAGGATTAAACTGTTTTTGGAATTTTAAAAATCGATTAATGTTTACTAATTATTTTCATATTTACCGTAAAGCCTTGGAATTTTTCCGGACACAGTGTAGTATATAATTATTATTTATAACAATATGTAATAAATAATTATTATATATTTATTTATTTAAAAGATTAGTATTAATATAAAATTATTTATAACTATATTTTTATTTAAGCTTCAATTTATATAAAAATTCCAGAATTCCAGAAAATTTGTCAAATTTGTCGGTAGATCACCGTCACCCCTTAATAACGAACACCAACACATTTCACAGCATACGCACAAAACCTCTGTATTTCGGAGACAGTTTTGGAGCGCGACCCATCAATAAGAGACATGGAAACAACTGCGAATTTCTTAAGTAACAACTGCGAATTTCTTAAGTTGTTCGAGCGATCCGTAGTATTATGCAAACATGAATTTTCCCAAGTAAAGCGCTATATAAACCCCACTGTCGTTATCATTATTATTTTTTAATTCTCTTTTTAATATGCGCCACTTTCTAACTATTACGATCATCAATCGATGGTAATTGTGAGTGAAGGATTTGTTCAAAGACCTCCACTGTAACTGTACTAAATGGAGGCTCGAACCTTCGAAGTCCGCTGTACAATCCAGGTGCTTAAACGAATCCGATAACTGACGTAGGGATATGTCCGAGGTGAAGTGCGCTACATAAATGGGAATCCGCCATCACAATATTTCAAGACGCTTTTCTTAAGGACTGTACCGGATGCACGCATGCACGGCAGTTCACTAGATATCGCTGGTAATTGCGTTTGAATAGCGCCATCTATGCGTTGATGGTAGGGCAGCATGTAGAGGCGCTGCATAAATTCCAGTGACGTTATATCGAGCGGCGAACGAGACAGGACGTGACGTCTTGAGTGACGACAATTCGCGAAACGATATTCCATTGTTTGTTCAGAACAACGGAAGTCGAACCGAAAGCGAAAACGGAAATCGTCTGCGACAGTCAGCATCTGCTGCACAACGCATGCTCACACTCAGCCAAGAGTCATGTCTGATGACAACAGGCATTAATGTGGATTGAACATGTTTATGTGCGTTTATGAAGATGTTTATAAAGATGTTTATGAACATGTTTACGACACTAACTGTAACTGTAATAAGAAATTTATATAGCACCGCTTCAAGAGAAATAAAACAGAGGCTCTCTCTATGCTAGGCTTAACGATGTCAAATGTTATTCAGAACAGAACATTCGTCCGTTAGTAAACATTGGGCAGAAAACCAGAAGAGTCATCAATGGTAAGCTCACACACACACACACACACACACACACACAGAGCCCTGCCAACAGATCCCAAACTAGAGCTGAGAGATGACAGCATGTTCAGAGTTCCTGAAGCATGTAGCGCTGAGGATGAGGAACGGCGATAGGTGATGTGATATGCGGCCGATGACTCACGGTTGTCTCGCCGTCCACCAGTCCCTCGTAGATGGAAGACAACGCGGTTTTCGGATATCCCTCGAACCGCCGGATATGCACATACCGGGATTCGTCGCTCGCCGACGGGTAGGTAGTTGAACCATTCCATGGATGACGGTCGGTACCCCTCCAAAGACTCTCTTCGCCCTTCCTCCACCGAATCCAAGATCTCCCAGCGTAGATCTGAGGTCTGAATGTCCAGCTGGAATCCTGTCCCCCCTCTGTAAGTGGACCCTTCCAGTCACAGAAGGTCACGATAACATGTAACAAAAACCGTCCGAAACGCAGTAAATCCGCGTTGAAAACGAGAAATAATTCCAACACGCAGACGCGGCAACAGTAACAGTCCAGACTTCTAGAATTATCGAGCAAATCTCCCGTTTAGACCATATAATCCGGCAAAATGACATAAAGAGAGTCAACGACCGATATGGCCGCGGACATGCACCAGGGTAGTCATAACGCTCTTAGACATCAAATACCTGGTGATAATGAACAATTTATGGGGCCAGTGGTGTATCGAAGAGTTTGCAAATGAAGGGGTCAAGCATGTGCAGTTCTGTGTAACGAAGCTATGTCATAACAAAGATGATTAGTGTCGCCCTCCTCCTTTATCCAGGCTTCGGACTGGCATCACCCTAACACAGCAGAGCAGTGGCGCAGTTACAACTGAAAGGGGCCAAATAAGAAAAACCACACTCAACTTTAGTAATTATGCCTTACTGCCAGTTACTGGCCTTTTATTAAGCAGAATAATTTTGGACGAGCTTTCTTTAATTTCCCAGTTTTCTTATGATTTTTTACTTTCCAAGGTCAATGGGCAGCCAGACAAGTTTGGAAGAGGGAAACCTAAAGGCTTGACCCGCAAACTCAGATTGGAGCGATGGCAGGATTTCCCATGCCCGGATCCGCCCTTGCTCTGACCAGACATTATTTTGCTCTTTTGTAATAATTTTTAAGCAGAATAGTTATTGTGCTTCGAAACTAGACAGTTTATATCTCTGAACTTTCTGGCTCCACACAGTGTTCTCTGTTACCAGACAGAAACAACTGCAGGATCGGATTTTTGCTATTTGTCCACACTATAGTGTTTGCTTAGAGCAAGAGTGTACGGTCAGACAACTGACCTTACGGAACTAGAAGTCACGCTGTCTGGTCACAGACCACAACCATTTCAGCCATTTGGTGACGATGGATGCGAATGAATGACCTCCGGTCTCTTCAGTCATTTTTATCAAATCTGGTGCTTTTCTTACGTTTAGTGCGAGTCTTTATGTCTTCGTTTATGTTCTCTCTCCAGTGTATGGAGTACAAGCGGTCTTCCTTACTCTATCCGTTCTTCGTATCTTGCATGGACTGCATTGTGTGGGTTACGGTCATAATCCAGCTGCAACATATGAATTTGATGTTGGGAGAGGTCGTATTCCAATAGCCACATTAGAATCTGATGTTGGAAGAGGTCGTATTCCAGTAGCCACATTAGAATCTGATGTTGGAAGAGGTCGTATTCCAGTAGCCACATTAGAATCTGATGTTGGGAAAGGTCATATTCCAGTAGCCACATTAGAATCTGATATTGGAATAGGTCATATTCCAGTAGCCACATTAGAATCTGATATTGGAATAGGTCATATTCCAGTAGCCACATTAGAATCTGATATTGGAAGAGGTCATATTTCATGGAGCCACATTAATATCTGTAGCCACATTCATATCTGACGTTATGTTCCGGGGGGCCGAGGGAGAGGGAAATGGAGAGGAAGCGGGAAAGGGGAGAGGAAGAGAAGGACCTCTGGCGACCAACCGAAGCATAATCTCATCAGAACGAGACAGGGAGGAGATTTGACATTCTTTTGCCAGGCGGCTTTGAAGGGATAGGGCGCGCAAATGAAGATGTTGACATGCCGGGTCAAACAGAGGTCACGGGCAGCTAACTCAATTCGACGGCACTGGGGTCTGCCGTCACAAAGACCACACGAATTGGAACGAAATGGAAAGGTAGCAGCCGTACACCGAACCACCCCCTCCCCAAAACACTCACATGCCCCACAATCACCCTCCACTCCGAGCACATACACACACTCGGTTGTATCGACTCAGTGTTACAGACATTGTCATATTCGTTGCCTCGACGGAGTAGATCCTATTCACGTCTCATCATTGTCGTCATCATCATCATCGTCGTCGTCATGGCAATCGTCACAAACAACCAGGGCCGGTACCACTCGGGAGGCCCCATACAGACTATACACGGGGCCCTTGTCTTGCTGCGGGTGGAAGATGGGAGGCGCTAAGAACATACCAATCGATCGTAATCGTAATCTAGAGATTTCTACAGCGCCCAACGAAAGCCGCGCCGCGGGGACCAGCTTATTCACAGGTGCTCAGTCAAAACAAAATCGCTAGGCAAAAGGGTTCGGTTCAAGGTCAAGATCCAAGAGTCAGGCAGAGAGACAGCGTGGCAGCTACGGTGGATGTTTGGGGTTGGAGAGGAGAGATGTGGGATGCTGAGTCAATACCGTAAATGTACACGTAATATAGATGTATATCTCCGAACTTTCTCAACACCACACAAAAGCTGCGTCATGGAGACCTGCTTATTCACCGGCGCTAAATAACATCGAGTAAAATGGCTGTTCAAAGTCAATGGCTGCAATTCTTTGCACTGGGGAACCTGTCGGAATTTATTTCAGTTGTTTTGCTATTTTGACAACGTACATTTCTGGCACACCATGAGTGTCACGTCAGGAAATTTTCTTTACACGCAAACTACGTTTTACACACGTATAGTTACCAAAACAACTCTCTTAGTGCCAATTTCTATGACATCGAGACATATGACATTATCTTAAACTTAAAAGATTGTCTGGTTTTGCGGATGGCAGTAGTTTTGCCTATCTTGTTATTTCAATAGATTGGTTGTTTATACATGGAATTTGCTCGATAATTCTTGTTTATTAGGACTTTTGCTTTGACCGAGCCTGCGTTTCTGAGTTATTTATTTACTTCACGGTAGATTTCGTATGTTTCTGACAGAATTTGGTCAAATATGAACGGAATGTGATCCCATTCTGGACCAGTTCACCTAAAGAGGATGGACAGGTTTCCACCTGGATAGTGTCGAGCATCAGACTTATGTATTCCGTTTACAACCGGGAAATCTTGAATTGAAGGAAGGGCGAGAAGATACTTTGGATTGGCGTCGACCGTAGATCGATCACCGAGAGGTTCTACGACCAATTGCTCGACTGGTGGCAAATAACGGCCCTGCACAGATATGATGGCTCGAGAGATATCCGAACACTAAATAGTCTTCCATCACCGGTGCTGAATGTAATGTAATGTAACGTAACATACATTTATAAAGCGCCTTTGAGGCACCTCCCAAAAGCGCAAGGTAACCATGTGCAGCGGACTTCATTGGCCGTCGTCATCGTTATTCATTCACGCTGCAACGCGGTACAGAGACTCTAAACATGGTGTAAATCGGGGTGTCCAACCTTTTGGGGTGAAGAGCCATATTGCCGTTTTTCTAAGACTTCGGGAGCTGAAGACAAAATTTCCACAGTAATCAAAAGAACGCAACGCATACAAACGAACAATAATTTTATATCAGATACCAAATATTCACATTTTTGCTAGTTTTACCTTCCTAATATGATACCTGTATGACATTGCTTTTGCTAACACAAATACTCAAGTTAGCAGTTCACAATTTTAGACATTAAAAATAAAAAATGTAAATGCTCGGGGGGCCGGATGAACCCAATCGGCGGACCGGATCGTGGTCCGCGGTCCGTATGTTGTAAACTATTAATTCTTGATGGGAAGGCGACTTATTTTATTCAGGATGGCCCAATAACTGGAAGAAAACTGAGGAGGTCTAGGACAGCGAGCACCGAAGGAACAAGGACCCTAGTGACTCGGGGGTCTCTCGCATGCTCTCTCCCGGGGGGATCTGAAAAGGCAACCCATTATGAAACATTTAGCATGAAATTGAGATTATCTTGCGACAGATGTTTCTCTTTATTGTATGATAATTGTATCCATCGACATATCGGAGTCAAGTCACTGATCTGGGTGGGAGTACGCCTACAACATCTTATCGGAATTACACAAATTCCAAATACCTAAAAACGAAAGTCATGGTGTTGGCCCGAGGGGTGTGGACCTCCTGCAGGATTCCTAGTCAGGTATGCCACCGGATGGGAATCCCTTCGCTTGGCTCTGCGTGTGTGCAAGGGCCCTTCAGCAGTGACTTCTCTAATTATCTAAGCATTGTTTGTTTAATTAATAATAAATGTGAATATCATTCCGACAACAGCGCTTCTATAAGGCATTTAAAAGGCGCTATATTAAGTGTTTATATAACTAACTACGCGGTAACTAAAACAAAACAACGCGTGTCTAAATAATAAACAAATGTGACGTCAGCATAGAATATATATTGAGGGCCATCGTTCGAGTACAGGAAAACAGTATAGAAACAGCTGTGGTTATTGTGTTGACTTTTTCAAGTTTGCGAGATGATTATGGTGCAAATTCTTATTTAAAATGGAAACGAATGGTTCAGTCCTCTGAAGAAATAGATGGAATAATGAATTCTGTGAGTTTTGTCACCAGGATAATTCTGAATCTATTCGGGGGCAGGGGCTGTCATCGAAGGATCCCCTATCATCGGAAACCCCCTGTCGTCGGGGCCCCATGCAGTTGCATAGGTTGAATACGGACTAATCCAGCTCTGCAAACAACAAACTCAATAATATCATCTTTATCAACAACTTCAGCCTCTTTAACAGCATCATTATCATTAACAACATCATCAGCCCCGTTAGACGTATAACCGTAATAACTGATGCTCTTAAAGTTTTCTCCTCTTCCTCCTCTTCGTCCTCTCTTACACAACTCCTCTTGTTCCTCTTGTTCCTGGAAGTCTTCCTTCTCCTCCTCATCACCATCAGCGCTGCCAACAACATGATCTTGTTGTTTATAGCAGTCACTAGTGTTTATACTTAACCGCCCTCACATAAACATACATGATTTTGGCACCACATATATATAAGAAAAAGAATGACGAATACAAGAAGAACAAGAAAATATATATGTGTAGTATGCTTAACATAGATAGACTGGTATATACATTGAATGCTATTGTACCTAATTATAGATCTGACTACATATAAACAAATATGAGGCCTGTGAATTCGATATCATGTCTTTGCCTTCACGAAATATATATATATATATATATATATATATATATATATATATATATATATATATATATATATATATATATATATATATATATATATATATATATATATATATACGTACAGATGTGAGGACTATATATCGCCGTTGTTTGGGTTTTGTTTAGACGGACGTACGTCATCAGACCCTTCAAGAACGACACCTGTCGACGAGTCTGGGCATCGCAGCTGATGGAGGAGTCTGAGACGGAGCAGCTGTCATAAATGCCTCCGTCGTTTCGCGATAAACCGTCCGTTCCTCCCTCAAACACCCCGTCCATCGCCGGATAGCTTCGGGTATTAAGAGCAGTTGTTAATCGTCACCTGAGAGCGAGCGATGATCCACCTTCAGACCTCCGTAGCTCGGATCCTCAACCTATTAATGATCCACCTATCTCGCACTACTTGCTGTGACCAGAAATTATGATTAACTGTCTGATAGCTGAGCACAGCCTATAATCAACATCATCATCGTCGTCGTCATCATCGTTGTTTTCATAGTCGTCATCTAGCATTGATTGATGCCGTGTGCACTATGATAACGGCGCTACAGAAGTCATTAGACTAAATTAGGATCATCATTATCGTTACCACAGTCATCATCGGCAGTAGTATCACTCATCATCGTCTTCGTCGTCGTCGTCATCATCATCATCATCTTCTTCTTCTTCATTATCGTCGTCGTCGTCAGTTTCTGATGTCAGCCGTTTGGCGGCGAAATGTATGATTGAATAAAATCAAATTATTCCTTCAGTCGTTCAGAAAACCCAGTTATTTTCTCTTATCTTATTCCGAGTCTTGCTAAGCTGTTGGTTACACTCTAAGTGTTATTGTTGTTCGTGTAGTCTTCAGTGCCAGACATTTAGTACCAATCAAGCAACAAATTAAGTGTCTAGCAGCTGTCCACACTCTTTGTTTGTATTACTAGACAACGATGAGCTACGTTTGTGCTGATTTTAGAATTGTCTGGTAATGGAACACAGTCTACAGACCACGAAACGCTGAACCACATTGGTGCCTGCTCCTGGCAGACACTTATTCCCCATCGGTGATATATCTTTTCCTAAGTTCTTCCTCGTCTTTCCCGACGACCTGGGAAAGGCCGTGGGTGGGTTGTTAGGTCGACCCGAGGCCGTGAGGGTGGAGGTACTTGGGTCGACCCCGAGGAGCGACGAGGGACCCCTGGCCAATGATCCACCCCTCCCAAGGCGATTGACTGAGACCAGACCCGTGACCTCCCAGACCTCCTTGCCCCGGCGAAGCCCAACGCCCCTGCCCACTACCCCACCCATCCGTTCTCCTGTTGAGCATCATCGCCAGTACGCATCATCGCCTGCCTCCGCAGCCGCAGCCTTAATCGCTTCAGCAGAATCCGGAACACGGAACGACGTATCCAACTCCAGATCAGCATCGGCAGCCGATGCGACGACAACTCACGACACACCTAACAGATTTATTGCCTTCCTTAACCTCAGCTCACCCTCTCATCATATATGCATATGTATCTGATATTAATGTATATGATATCAATATATATGATATTAATACAAATACATATATATATATATATATATATTAATAGCAATTTCCAATTCATGTGTGCATGCATTAATAATACAGTGTAACAGATTTTTATTTTTTTTTGTTCCCGTGTACTAAGTGTTATTTCCAAAATGCCTATGCCTCAATAGTATAGAAAATGGCTATTATTCCCCACAAACTTCGCCTTTGTCACCAGGACAGTGACATTCGGAAATTTCCCTACTTTACAGAACATTGAAGATGAATTCAGTGCTGAGTAAACTTGGAGTAACTGCTAGAACTTCCTAGAACTTCCGAGCATATTCTAGAATATCCGAGAACCGTCTGGAACTTTCCAGAAATATAAATAGCAGTATAAATACAGCGGCCTTAAGCCCACCAGTTCAGTTTAGTTGCATCTGCCTAAGTGGATACATATTTGAGATGGCATCAAGAGGCTGCCAGCATCCGGCAGACGCATTTTGCTGTCTGCGGCCAATTTGTCAAGACAAGAGCGAAAAAGTACTCTGTGGACGCAACTGCTAAGATGTGTGAAGCCTACAAGGCATATTTCGGCATGTCTGTCGGAGATCAAGACAAACCCTGCGCACCTCGTTTCACCTGCGAGCACTGCAAAAAACGCTGGAGGGTAGGATGGACAATTGATACTCGCTTAGAAGGCGACATTTTATGTTATAAAAGTTTTAAAAGTTTGTAATGTTGTAATTTCACAATTTTTGAAAATTGTCAGTGTCACTGAACACATATATGATATGAAATATGTTGCGAGAATGTCTTACACATTAGTCATGGGTGAAAAACATTTATTTTGTTATGATCACAATTTCATTTTGTTCTATTGCAGGATGCTATAGACAGAGGGGAAAAAGAGTCAAGAAGTTTGCTATCGCAAGAATTTCGCGAGAACCCACTGACCACTCAAGCAATTGCTACTTCTGCATTGTAAATTCTTCCAAACGTCGGACTGGCAAGAATGCATCTGCTATCACGTATCTGCATCTTTTTCCTTCATCCATCGCCCCGGTGCCACGCTGCCCTGAGCTACCCGTACCCACTCCTCTGGAGAGAAAGCAGCCGTCTTCAGAAGAGAGCAGTAAGTCAGAGAGCGAGGAAGAAGTTGGAGATTCATATTACAGTTTCAGAGCTGAGGAGAGAAACCCATACTATATATCCCAACCAAAAAGACCTCAACGACTTGATTAGAAATCTTGGTCCCACCAAGTCCAATGCCGAGTTTTTGACGTCTACGCTCAAGCAGTGGAATTTGTTGGATGAAAGTGTGCAATCCAGCTTCTTCACCAGTCAAGATGGGCTCTGCTTCTGCCACAATGAGACCGAGTGTTCGGGCAATTGGAATCGACTGTAAGCCGAACGAGTGGCGTCTCTACAGTTCATCCAGGAGCCTCAAAGCCGCGCTGCTCCATAAAGGGAACAAATACCCGTCTCTTCCTCTGGCTCACTTTGTGCATCTCAAAGAGGATTACGACAGCATCAAGACGCCTTGAAGTATGATGAGTACGGCTGGAAGGTCATTGGAGACTTCAAAATTGTAGCATTCCTGATGGGTCTCCAAGGCTGTTTGACTAAGTCTCCCTGCTATCTTTGCCTTTGGGACAGCAGGGACAAAAAGATGCACAACCACAAGCGTGACTGGCCACAGCGAATCTGGTTCTCTGTGAGGAGGAACAACGGCAAGTGGGAGCCACTGGTGGACCTCAGAAGGTGCTGATACTACCACTGCACATCAAATTGGGCCTTATGAAACAATTTGTCACAGCTCTAAATAAGGAGTCGGCAAGTACCTTCAAGACTTCTTCCCTAAACTGTCTGAGGCAAAGGTCAAAGCCGGTGTCTTCGTCAGACCACAGATAAAGAAGATTCTGGAATGCAAAGAATTTCCCAAGAAGCGCACTACTGTAGGAAGGAGAAAGGGGCTTGGAACAGCTTTGTCGCAGTGGTTAGGGGCTTCTTGGGCAATCACAAGGCCGTAAACTATATGGAGCTGGTTGAGACTCTGGTGAAGAACTTCGGCAAAATGGGCTGCAAGATATCCTTCAAAGTTCACATCCTTGTTGCTCATCTTGATAACTCCAAGGAGAACATGGGAGCGCACTCGGAGGAGCAAGGCGAGTGCATCCACTAGGATATACTGGACTTTGAACGTCGCTACCAGGGACAGTATAACGAGAACATGATGGGCGACTACATTTGGGGGCTGCTTCGTGAAAGTGATTTACAGTATAATCGTAAATCTCGAGAAACTACTCACTTCTAGATCTTTTGTGGTCATTTTTGTATAACTGTGTTGTAAATATATGTTAATATTGATTCATGTTGTTGTTTTTTGACTTTATTTGTTTGAAGGGAAGAACGGCCATTTTCTATACTTTTGAGACATAAGCAAGTAAGAAATAACACTTATTATAGACCCAGGCACAAAAATTGTGTTACTTAGTGTAATTATGTATTATGAATACATAGTACATTTCAAATATGCAAATATATAGTTATTCATATGGAGGAAATATATACATGTTTATCTGATCTAATCTGAGAACCTTTATAGCGCCATCGTAATAATGCTCAAGACATCAGTCTGTTTGCTGCATACATAATACATGCTACATACAAACGCATAGGTCTACATATGTAATCGTAATCGTAATCGTAATTCCGAGATTTCTACAGCGCCCAACGAAAGCCGCGCCGCGGGGACCAGCTTATTCACAGGCGCTGAGTCAAAACAAACTCGATAGGCAAGAGTCCGGTTCCAGGTCAAGATCCAAGAGTCAGACGGAGAGACAGCGTGGCAGCTACGGGGGTGATGTTTGGGGTTGGAGAGCAGAGAGAGATAAGAGGATGAAGGGGTGTACGTGTATGCATGAGTGTGTGTGGTTGTATCTTTCCTTATCTTTGTCTTTCTTTCTCTGAGCCTACTTTCAATCTGTTTCTGTTGTCTAGACACCTCATGGAATACGTCTGCGTACGATATGTATGTAAATGTGTTCGTCATTGAAAATATATATATGCGTGTGTGTTGTATGAGAAAGTACGAGTGGTCGGGTGTTGTTTCAATCATCGCCCTGTCGTTAATTTATATCCGGGGATCTATAAATACGGCGTTTTAATGATCGAGACCAGGTTTAATCGCTACTCGTCAGCAGCGCCTACCAGCAGACCCCCTGGGAAACAGACTCACTCCCTGCTCCACACTCCAGGCCTAAGGGTCTCCTAATCAGAGGCCTACCAAGCGGCGCGGTGGTGCGTTCGGTCGCGTCCTGGGTATGTAATCCAACGATTGCGGGTTTTAGCCTGCAGAGTCTACCTCGTGTAACAACCCTAGACAAGCTGTCTGCGCACTCGTGTCTCTGTTATACACAGTAGAATTTGGTACGGACAACAAGCTGGAAAGTAAATGGCCAGTGCTGTATGCGACACACTACAGCCGCGTACAGGACCTTGGGATTCGCCCACTGCTGGCTCAAGGGTCGAAGGGCGGGAAACGAGAGCCTTCCCTGCTAGGAACATGGGAGCTCTAGTTCTTACGGCAGGTGGCTAATGTGTCTACCTTTAACCTGTGCGCCCTAGAATACGAATCGCCGTTGAGTCTGACATGGCCTTATTTAGCCAAACACACAGCGCATGGGGAAAGGTCGTCACGTTGTTACAATTACGTTGCAGTCTGCTCCGCTGTTGAAAAATCCTTCAACCTCGAGTGTTATGCCTCTGGGCACGAATAAATTATAGACAGTCGTGCAATAAACGAACATACATTATCTTATCTTACTCTGTAAAAAATAGTGTGGAGAATCGATCAACAACTGTGGCCTTAGGCTCAACAACTATTACTAAGGTCTGACTCATCGGTAATTTGTAAATAAAAAATGTAAATGTACTCTGTTTAATATAGCGACCGTATGGCCAAAATCCTTATTTTTCGTTGAGTTTACTGGGTGACATCCTTCACTACCACTACTCATTTGAATTTATTTGACATGGCTTCTACATTGATAAAGTGTTGCTTCTAACTATTATGGATTATGATTTCAGAATATGAGTTTGACTCGATTGATGCCACATCTACACAGTAATGTCGTTTCACTAATAAACAAATGACTAATTGCAGGGTCGCAAATGAGGCAATTTTAATCAGCTTTTTAAAATATTACTTCAAAACAAACGGCGGATTGGTAGCCATTTACAATGACTTGCTTAGTGGCGCAACATAATGTTGGTCATTAACTCCAAAACATAAAAACACTCCATTGCAAGAACCAAATAACCAAAATTATTAGATACCTAGGACACATTACATTATTTAATTTAAGCGCTTCTTTGGCTAAGAGATCAGCTGATTTATTGTTACCCATAGGCCTACTGCTATCATGAATGGGTACCCAAATTAATCTAAATGTACCGATTATAACTGTATTTTTGATCCGTTAAACGAAAGTGACTACAGTGTTAATATATAGCGTCGGAAAAAGCGATTTAAAGGTGTCTAAACACAGCCTGATATTAGTGTAATATTCAGAGTTTACCGACCTCTTTTGGCTGCCAGATCCGTTGACGCCGACTTTAGCTTACGGATGTAAAGGGGGTGAGGTTAGTCTTCGATTGGCAGGAAGCTTCTGTTAAAGACGCTGTGCCATACCGAAGATGATTCATCGCCCTCCTCCTTTCTTCAGACTTGGGGCCACCAGACTAAAGACGGTGGCGGTGTTAGTTTCCGAATAGTAGTATCCATCGTTTAACGACATCTCATTAAAGCAATGGCCGTTGGTGTGATTGGGAAAATGTACTACAGTGGGATATCATATTTGCCATCTTTGTTCTGCTATGATCTCACCAGCAGTACCCGCAACTTCGGCAACTCCGGATCGGTATGGGTCTGCCGTATTATCGAGTACCATCACGTCCCAAGTAAGACACCCCTCCCAAGAAATAAGGGTTTCGCCATCGGGCCGCCAACCGTCGAATCTGACCAGTTCACTTGGTTCTTTACTTGATTGAAAGCCAACCTTCACCAGGGCACCCCACAGAATGGCATTGATTAAGGTGCGCATTGCTGTTCAGCCAGGGCCCACAAAGGCATGCCAGGCCATGAGATCCATCCGTCCTGACTGTAGCTCCGCAGGGGCATTCATGCGGGCGCACAAGTCCACCCGGTCTTAGACCTGCCGCAATGCGGACAGCCTCGTCGTCCAGCCTCAAACCACAAGCATTTATGAGCAGTGCCAGAAGCCAGTCACCAAAGTGCGAGAGAGAAACTGCCTTAAACCTCGCTTCATAATATTTAGATATTATTGAAGTGGTGAGGACTGTCAGTCCTTTTGGATGAGTGGGCTTTACCAGACTGTTTGTTCATGGGTAAAGGGAGCTCCGTGAATAGCGGCCCCGGATTCAGCCGACCTGCGGGTCAGAACCAGAGCCGGAAGGTCTCCGGAGATAGCTCGCAGAAGGAAATGGTGGAAGCCGATAACACTGGTCAACATAGAAATCGTTACTGACTGGAAAAGGCCCTAATGTGTAGCATCTTGGTGTGCTGAACACGAATATAACCATAAATTTTTTTTATTGGCTCTCGTTTTGAAAATATTTCATATAGTTCATTTTTTATGTTTCACCATGTAAATTTATGCAGTAGGACTGCGACAATATCCTAAATAAGTCTAGAATGATGTCATATTCCACCTCATTGCATAATCCCATCATGGACACATCATGCACAGTTGATTACGTCATTTTCTGATGCAATGTAAAACTACAGCCAGTCGGCTGCTGACGTAAGATGACGTCAGCAGTGTACTATATAAAGCGAGTCGGAACGGTTGAGCATTTACAATATTACAGACTTTGTGCGAGACAGTTTAAGTTACTGTTTTATAAAACTATTATTACTTTATCCATTTAGATACAATACAGAACAGTAATGCCTCGGAAGTGCGTAAATACTGTGGACAACTTTTGTTACATTTGTGGGGAAGTGACATTTGCCAACCAGAAGAAAAGTATCACTTATCAAGTCAAGAAGGCATATCATGCTTACTTCGAATGCAAGGTTGGTGACCAAGACAAGCCATGGGCCCCGCATATATGCTGTGCTACATGTACAACACAGCTTTCACAGTGGTTGAATGGCAAAAGACCATCAATGCCGTTTGCAGTTCCCATGGTGTGGAGAGAGCAAAGCAACCACGTAGATGACTGTTACTTCTGCTTGGTTCCTCCTCTTTCCGGTGGAATAACGAAGCAAACGAAGTCGACAATAGTCTACCCAAACATTCCGTCAGCATTGAGACCAGTTCCACATGGTGATGGACTTCCTATTCCAGAACCTCCAGCAGAATATATTTTTCTTGATTCATCTGATGAGGACAAGGGTGAGCCGACATGTTCTTCTCCTGGTCCGTCAGCGTGCAGTGATCCCGATTTTCACTGTGGTGCATCATCAACCCCACACAGAATAACACAGGAAGAACTAAATGACCTTGTTCGTGATTTGGACTTATCCAAAAACAAGGCAGAATTGCTAGGATCAAGACTCCAACAATGGAATCTTCTAGAAGAAGATGTCACAATTACTTCATATAGAAAGCGCCATCAGCAGTTGGAACCTTTCTTTATGAAGGAAGGTAATCTGGTATTCTGTTCCAATATTGACGACCTCATGAATGCCTTACAGATCACTCATGACCCACAAGAATGGAGACTCTTTATAGACTCTTCAACACTGAGTCTTAAGGCTGTGCTTTTGCACAATGGAAACCGTCTTCCATCTATTCCATTAGCGCATGCTGTCCACATGAAAGAGACATACGATAACCTAAAACAGCTACTGCATTCCATTGACTATAACAGGTACAAATGGCACCTGTGTGGTGATTTGAAGGTAGTTGCCATTTTAATGGGACTGCAGCAAGGATATACAAAATATATGTGTTTCTTGTGTGAGTGGGATAGCCGAGCAAGAGAGTTGCACTACGTGCGGAAGGAATGGACTCCCAGACAAAACATGGCAGTTGGACAGAAGAATATCCAGCACCCAGCTCTGGTCGAGGCTCACAAAATCCTACTACCACCCCTTCACATCAAACTAGGTTTGGTGAAGAACTTCGTGAAAGCCATGGACCGCACTTCGCCAGCTTTCCGATACCTGCATGAAAAATTCCCTCGACTCAGCGAAGCAAAGATTAAAGAGGGAGTTTTTGTGGGTCCTCAGATTAGAGAACTCTTCAAAGATGACCGCTTCAACAACTTGCTGGAGGGTGATGCGAAACAAGCATGGAATGCTTTTCGTCTAGTGTTACAGACTTTCTGGGGAATGTTAGGGCAGAAAACTACAAGGAACTAGTAGAAGACATGCTCAAGCAGTACCAGAAATTTCGCTGCAATATGTCTCTGAAGATGCATTTCCTTCATTCCCATCTGGATTTCTTCCCTGACAACTGTGGTATGGTTAGTGACGAACATGGCGAACGTTTTCATCAAGATATCGCAACAATGGAGCAAAGGTACCAGGGAAAATGGTCCACTACAATGTTGGCTGACTTTGCTGGACACTCTGCAGAGATGCTCCCGAACAGCTGTACAAGAGACAGGCAAAAAAATCTAAGAACTAGTCTATGACCTGGTTTTTACAAATATTAACTGTAAGTGTATCACTATTGGCATGCATTGTGCGATATAAAATTACTTCATTTCAGATTACAAAAAAACTAGAGCCAATTCGGCATTTTCACTGTCATATTCGTGTTCAGCACATACAAATTGATAAGAACTGACTAATTTCATTTCAGTAACATGACTTTTGTAAAAATTTGTTGTCCAGTAACCTTACGGAGCTTGCGGCTGGTCAATACGAAAGAAGTGCCTCCTTAGTCTGATCGTGCTGTTGTGCATTTAAAGGTGAGCTGGAATAGAAAAGCAAGCCCCTGTTGCCATCTGAAACCGGGGGTGAGCATCCACCCTTTGCTCTATGTTGTGGAATAGGTTATGTCACTTGCCCCCTTTTAATGGAGGTGTAAGAATAGAGCAACCAAAACCCGTTAGCCTAATCTGGACGTCCTGTTCGAGGGGGTTGCGGATGATATTGTCGTTGACCCAAATCAACAGATTAGCCATTGCTGGTCTTTACTCCCCGGAGATGCGCTTAATCAGGCTACCCAATTAGCTGCATGCTGATCGAGGCGAAATCGTAATCGTAATTCCGAGATTTCTACAGCGCCCAAAGAAAGCCTCGCCGCGGGGACCAGCTTATTCACAGGCGCTCAGTCAAAACAAAATCGATAGGCAAAAGGGTTCAGTTCCAGGTCAAGATCCAAAAGTCAGACGGAGAGAGAGCGTGGCAGCTACGGGGGGTGGTGGTGTTTGGGGTTGGAGAGGAGAGATATATATATAAGAGGAAGAAGGGGTGCCAGGATAGGATCTGTGAAAGAGGAAAGTTCTGAGTTTTGAGTGAAAGGCTGAAGCAGAAATTGCAAGCGGTGGAGTATCGATGAGTTTGTATGATGGGTCAGAAAACTGTCGCAATTCTGGGGGGAGTTTATTGGAAATCCGACGACAAAGGGGGTTGATCCTTAAATACTTCGGTAGAATGAGGAAGCTGTGACCGACCGGAGCCTAGAACTGCACCGATGGTGTGGGTGGGGCAAACAGAGAAATAAGCGGAGGTTTGTCCAACTCGAAACAAGGGTTATCCCTTGGACCATGTTCGTGAACAAAGCCATCAGCGACGTGTAACTGCCTAGTCGGCTTACAAGCACTGCAGGTTCCGTTGGCTTTCAGCGTTGCTTGAGATAAAGGCCTCGACTGAGTGTCAGCCTCAGTCACGTGACCGACCGAGCGATAACAGAGGTGCACTTGGCGTGCAATGAAAGTTGCCAAACTTGAGAAACAAGCGTGCAAAGTGCAAAAGCATTGCACGTAAAGTAATCGGGAGATTAGACCAGAAGTGTTCACCATCCGAACACTAGAAGCTGAGAAGGAACAACTTAAAACTAAAAAAAACTAAGCCCAATTACGGCGCAGGTCACAAAAGCGCCGCCATCTTACAAAAAGGCCATCCAGAATTATTATCATCCTTATTTTTTACCCGAGGTAGGTATGATTCCTCAGGTGATAAAAATTTGTCCAGAGACATTTATAAGCATCTGGAACGGCTACGTCTTGTCTGGCTCTGACAAAGAGAAGATACAACGAAAAGCGACGGCAAAACCATTATTATTGTTATTATTATTATTATTATTATTATTATTATTATTATTATTATTATTATTATTATTATTATTATTATCATCATCATCATTATTATTTAACCCGAAGTAGAAATGATCCATCAGGAACTAAAAAATTAAGTTAGGAGTTATTGTTATTATTATCATTAGTAGTAGTAGTAGTAGTAGTAGTAGTAGTAGTAGTAGTAGTAGTAGTAGTAGTAGTAGTGGTAGTAGTAGTAGTATTACTGGTGGTAGCAGCAGCAACAGTAGTGGTAGTACTACTAGTAGTACATGTACATCCTGTGTTTGACGACATCTTAAGACTGCTAGGGCCGTTGACATCGACTTCAGCTTTCATCTGACCTACCTCTGTCTCTGTCTCTGTCTCTATGTCTTTGTCTGTCTGTCTGCCTGTCTGTTGTCTGTCTATCTGTCTGTCTGTCTGCCTGCCTGTCTCCGGTCTGAACAGACTTTACGATTAAGCATGCACTCGGGAATGAAACCCGAGACGCTGAGCTTAGGGCGTCGAGCGTGTTTTATGGGTCGCCGACGGCGTAAGAATCGAGAGAAACTGCACAAATGTCGGTTAATCGCTAGAGTACATAACAACACCAACGCCTCCTCGCCCTCGAGTAGCGAGGCCTCACTCTCCGAGCGTCGAATATCGAGTGCGAGAGCCCGAGGGACGAGTTGAAATTGTCGAGTTCAGAGCTTAAAATAACAGCGAGAGTCGACGTTTAAGACGACTCACATTTTCTGCGTTGATCGGAGTCTCACTTTAATTCGTGCTAATAAGCGGCTCTGACTGATGGTGGTCATTCGAGGGCCATTAATTAAGTGGAAATAATTAAGGGAAAATTTTTATTATTGAGGGGAGATTTTGTTCCTTTCGCCGTCTGCCATTTGTTTCTACGCGAATTGTTTGATACTTGCATCTGAGGTATCCTAAATATGAGATTTTTCATTCCAAAATAGGAGGTGATGATGATGATGATGAACAAGATGAACGTCCAAGATTTGTAGGAAAGAGATTCAAAACGAAGACCAATATTGCGATGGGCAGACAACACAGACAAAGCCGAAGCCAGACTTGAACTAAACACCAGAATAGAATAAGATTTGACAAATGACCGAAAGGAAAAAGGTCATTCATGCGCATCCGTCACAGTCAGCTGGCTGGCATCAGGAACTTTTGATGATGATAATAGTTATTATCATTATTCCTTTCATTATTTTTATTTATTTATTTGTGCATTTACTATTATTATTATTATTATTATTATCATCATCATCATCATCATCATCATTATTGATGACGACAACGACCACGATAACGATGACGATAATGACGTTCATTACGACAATAACGATGATGATGATGATGATGATGATGATGATGATGATGACGACGATGACGATGATGATCATGATCATGATGAAAGGATGCAAAAAGAACTGACGATCGAGCACAATTTGATGTCTGGGTGTGAACCATCAACGAAGGTATGGGTCGGTCGATTTGAATGCAATGGCTGATAAATTGTAAGACATGTTTAAAATAGGTGCATGTTCGATCCGCTGCCAACGTAGATAATGCTATAAAGGACGCGTTGATATGAATGCGGGGTCTCTCTGTATGAAAAATCTCAAGTATAAAACATCTAGAACATCTAATTAATCTGTACAGGTTCATTCATACTTTCTGGACAATAAAATCGATTTGTACCGAATTAAAGAAAACTGGAGCATGGGGTAGACCGATAAATCTCGATGTCATATTGAAGACTCGAGTACCTGGCATAAATTCTTGAGTATATAGTTAAAGATCATAAGCAACCAGTAAAGACAGGCGAGTATAAATTCTACAGCATTTGGTTGAAACATTTGAATATCAAGTAACGCTTAAGTATATAGTTTTGCAATTGACGTGAGTATTTATTACAGAATTGTTAAACTTGATACTCGAGATTTTATATTCGAGGTTATCGACTCGTTACTCTTAACTCGATTTACGAGCCTCCATTGGCCGCTGGAAGAGCTTCTGCTGTGAACTGAGGTTATGGAGATTAACTGTTGCGCGGGTGATTATCACACGAGACTCGCTGCTCTCGATGTTTGAGGAAGACGTTTTGAAGTCGGGAGAGGATAAGGAGGACCAGAGGATGATAATGAGGAGTGGAAGTGGAGGAGGTCAAGTGGATAAGGAGGACTATGTGAAGACGACGAGTAGGAGGAGGAGAAAGGAAAGTCGAGGGAAAGACAGGAGAGGATTTGGAGGACTCGAAAGGGAAATAGAGGAAAGAGAAAGAGAGAAATGGAAAGAAGGAAAAGTAAAAACAGAAGGAGGAAGAAGAGAAAGATACGGAGGAAGAGGAGAAGACGAAAGACGAGGTGAGGAGGAGTAGAGGAGGAAGGGAACGAGGAAGAGGAAAACAGGAAGAGTATACGACGAGGATAACAAATGTACCCAGTATCTGAGAATTACCAGACGCCGATAAAACCTTCTATGCAGGCACATATATTTTTCTGTGATTTTGTCCTTACAACCAAACACATCCATGGGCCTTAGTATGTGTCTATGCATGTATATGTATTCTACCACCTCAATTACAGTATTTTTCATAAAAAAGCGGACACCTGCTGATGGATTGTCGAGGCGGTAGTCAATTAATCGTACGAACTGGAGACAAGAGTGACCCGAGAGAGGTCACCAGGTCAGGATAGCTTTTAACCTTACGCCGACGCGCATGCCGTGGGCTGGAGACGGGCGAGATAGGTCGGGTCTGGGTAGGGCAGAGACCGCAGGGAAATTGAGTTACCCGGTCGTAGAGAGGAAAGAGAGAGTGAGGGAGACAGAGTGAAAGAGGCAGACAGACAGACTTAGATAGACTGACTGAGACAGAGAAAGAGACACAGAGACTGAAAGACGGACAGAGAGAGAGAGACAAAGGGAGTGAGGAAGGATTAGACATTGGGAAGGAGAGAGTGAATGAGAGAGGGAACAGAGGGAGAGATCATGGCCGAGATGGAGAGAGGGAAAGAGGGAGCAAAGAGGGAGAAAAGGAGGGAGGGAAAGGAAGAAGGGAGGAATAGAAACTGGAAACAAGAGAGGGAGGGAGGGAAGGATCGATTGAGTGAAAGAACGGAAGGAAATAAGAAAGGATTGAGAGCTGTAGTCCATGTTTTTACATGTTTAAGATTTTGCTCACCAGAGGTGTACATTATGTCGCTGTGTGGAACAGAGTAAATCGCATCAGATGTGGTCAGATTCATTACGGAGAACGCACAAGTTTTTCGTTTACTGAACCCAAACCAGGTTACAGCTTCCAGGGTTTGGAAAGTTTTTGTAGTATGGCGCTATACAAATGGTTGATTAAATTTACATTGATCACATCGCATTCCGTTACATTATATTGCGTTATTTTACGTAACATACAGAAGCAGTTAGATGGATGGGGTTCGCTTTTTCTGAATGACAGACTCTGTCCTAATTCCTCTTTTCCCCTATTTATCTTACCCGCGCTCCATTTCCAAACACCACCCACCATAACCGTCCTACCGTCGACTTGCACGACAATTGGATCTTGACCTGAAACCGAATCTGATCATTCTTGCCTAGCGATTTCATTTTGACTTAGCGCCTGTGAATATGCTGGTTCCCCCGGAACGGAGGGAGCAAAGAGGGAGAAAAGGAGGGTAGAAGGGAGGGGAAGGAGGAAGGGAGGAATAGAAATAGGGAACAAGAGAGCAAGAGAGCAAGAGAGAGAGAGAGCTTTCGTTGGGCGCTGTAAAAATCTCGAGTTTACGCTTATGATTACGACAATGTAAAACATTGTTGGTGACGCATAAGAAACATTTTGTGGTGTTGTATTATTTTGTATTTTAAATGCAGTAACTTTGCAGCTTTTATTTCGTTAGTGTTTGGCCATTTGCAAAGAATATACACGACGACCGGATCGCAAAACAAGGCACAGGATGTAAGAAGTAAGATGGAAAGAGAAACAACGGAAGACGACGTGGACTGCGCTGGACAGACAATTTAAACGAAAACATAACAAGACTTGGACTAATCAGCAGGAAAACACTGGACTTAACACGTCAACGAAAAGAATGGAAAGCATTTATTCCCACCCATCGCCGCCGTATGGCTGACATCACGAACTGATGATGACGATGACGACGACATTATAAACTTGATTATGACGACTATTCTTATCTAATGACTTCTATAGCGCCGTTATCATGATGCCAAGACATCAGTCGATGGTAGCCTCAGGGCAAAATCGCAATTAAAATCATAATCCGTTGGAGAAGCCAAACGAATTTCGACAGGTCAGAGAAACCAGAAGTTAGGCTACGATGGGTAAGTAAGTTGGAAGAGATGTGTCTTTAGTTTAGACCTGAATGACATCAAAGAATTGACAGAACGAACTGGAGAGTGAATTCCACTGCTACTGAGAAGGCCCGAAAGCCCAATACTGTAATGGTGTGGGGACCCGGAAAGAGTAGCAGCGACGACGATGATGATCATAATGAATTTAATGACGCAATAATGGCTTTTCTGTTTTAATAACCCGGTCTAAGATTCTACGCTTACAAGAACCTCTGGTGGTATAATCAGGTAACCATACAAATGACGCCTACACGTTACACAACTCAGTGCATTTGTCTCTCATTCATTTTGCAGTGGCGGTTGGCAGGGGTTCTCTTAGCGAAGCGGCCAATATGGCTTTAATTCTGGTGTTTATGGTCCTCGTGTGTGTCGCCCTACATTTCTACCCCATAAGACTCCCATGCTACCTACCCAGAAGGCTTGGACCCTGAACAGAGTCGGGTCATTCGCTCGCTAGCTGTCGGGAATGAAGTTTAAGCTTCGAGTGCAATGCGACTTGTATCGTCTTACCAGCCCCTTGAAGATATCAAAGTAGAAACTGCACAGCTTCGTGAGGAACGGTGGTCTATTGGTAACACGGTTGGCCAGTGATCATCATGCGGTTGCGGTTTCGACTCCGTTTAACGACCCTGGGCAAGTTGTTTGCGTACACCGTGTATCTGTCACCAAGCAGTAGAATTTGGTACTAGCGAAAGCTGGGAAGTAAACGGCAAGTCCTGCGATGCACTGGCCCCGTGTCCAGGATGGCTCAAGGGCCTAAGAAAAGGAAATGAGCGCCTCCTCTACGTCTCACTTGTGGGATATGGGTTACTTTACTTTTGCACAGCTTTGGTATGACTGTAACCTTCAACAAAATGCAAATAACCGAGTGGCACAGCGCGCTTGGTCTGTGATCCGACGATTGCGTGATCGAACCTGCGATCCTGGACAAGTTGTTCAAGCACGCTTGACTCGCGCCTCAGATTTAAAGACATTGGGCGCGTAAAGGTGCAATAAATAAATAAATAAACAAGTCAAGATTTTTGCGCCATTGAAGGTCATCGTGAACGACCTGAAGCACAGAAGACAAGACAGAAAGAAAGACAGAAAGAAAATGAGATAGAAAAAACCAATGTCGGAACAACGGTACGTTGAGACAGCAGCTTTTCAGTGACATGACTCTATAAAACAGTGTCATTTCCTAAGGCAACGAGCCAGTGCATACGACAAGAAAGAGAAAAGGTTTTGATGCCAGCGAGTTTTATGAACCGACCGATCTGCGATGTTTCCCCACTCCTCGCCAACCCCGTCTCCGTCTGCGCATGCTCTTCAGTCAGGCGACGCTCTTAACAGTTCTGCTGATTTCCTTCCCGTCTTCACCTGCACAATGGACGGTGATGAAGCGCCAGCTAAGCGCACAATGTCACCGCGCGGGATGCAGCGTCAATTGGGCGTCACAACGCACCGTCCAACGCTAGTCACACCGTCGCGTCATTGCCTGCGCAGAGACAGAGTGCAATTAACCGCTTCGGGCTGCGCGCGAACATATGTTGCGAACCGTTAAAGACATGACTGGTAATTATCGGTTTTAAGATCCGTTGACCAGGTGTCCTGTTACAGAAAGAAAAACTAATGATACTATAGTAGTCGATAGCTCGTCGCTGCGTTTTCCAATTAGATACTCAATGTTCTGCTGACAGACGTCGCTCTTAACACAAAAGCCCCAACGCGGCCGACCAAAATTTATTATCATTATGCTCGCAAGAAATCTGTCTGTTCGTAAAAGATCCGCTCGACGGAGTCGGGCACGCGAAGTAATCGTAGCTCAGTGGCGCTTTTTATAACGCCAATTTATAATCCATGTAGTTCTTACATACAGCTGTTTGAATTTAAGTAGTATTTTTGGTATATCGTACTTGTTACTGTAGTCGCAAATTTGTATAGCGCCTATTCAAGAAAAACTCCTCAGAGCTGCTACGGTGAGTGCTACCTGACAATATAACACCACGATCGAATAGAATGTTCGATGTTGTTGTTATCATTATTATTATTATTATTTTGAAATTTGTTTAAGAAATTAGGTGACCCTGTTAGCAGGGCTTTCTGTCCTTTTGGTTTCACCTTTGGATGTCTATTAATAACTTTTTCTCTTTAAGTAATTGTAATAGCAATTGTTTCTCTTTTGTGGTATTCAATAAACGACTAATCTGAAAAATCTAAATGGTTTTCAAGCTCATTTGGAAAGAGCCAAGGATAGACCAAGGAATTTATGTTGTGGGTTGGTAGGTAATTTGTTCCAGATAGTGGACCAGCCACAGTGAACCTTCTGTGTTGGACTGTGGAAATTTGGGCTGGCAGTACAACCAGGTCATCTTCGATGAGCACTGACCAATCACAGGCACGTGATACAGACGTGCCCGTGCAAATCGAAAACTTGTTGACTCATCACTATGTATTGTTAACGCAAAATCACGTGACGTCATCTACGTATGATAAATTGTCCAAAACTTGCTGACTCGTCACTTTTCTATGCTGCGTCAGCATAAAATTAAGCTCACAATGCTCAAATCAATTTTGTTGTCCATGAACCGGCACGAGACGTATTCCAAACTTCGTAACACGGCATTCACTTGAGACTCGAACCCAATTCGTGGAAGACATTGTAAGGTAAGATAATGCAAGTGAAGAAAGTGAAGAAAGGCAAGATAAGTTAACGTAAGGGGAGGTAGGGTAGGCTAAGGTCAGATAAGGTTATGTAAGATAAGGCAAGGTTAGATGAGATATAGCTGAGGTAAGCCGTTTAAATCCGATGATTAGGTCACGTGGCAAGAATGTCTGGTGATAGATGCCACACAATGCACTGCATGGAAGATTCGAAGGAAAGAGAAACAAAGGGAGACGACGTGGACTGCGCTGGACAGAGAGCATAAACGAAAACATAACAACACTTGGACAAAATATGAGACAACCACAAGATTTAACAAATGATCGAAAGGAATGGAAGTCAATCATCCACACCCATTGCCGCAGCCACACAGCTGGCGCCTGGAATTAATGTGTTTGTTAGCTTCTTAAAAGGCGTTATATAACTAGCCAGATACATATATATTCATGATGATGATAACGACGACGATTACATTAGATGATGATGATGATGGTGGTGATGGTGTTGGTGGAGAGAAGAGGGTGGTGTGAGGCCTTAAGAGCCAGCTCACTGCGGTTGAACCAGATATGGCGGGGCACTTCAACCGATCCCTTCCCTGCATAAAATCCGAGCCAATGCCGACTAAACGAAGTCACCGTTTCTTATCTGCGGCATCTCTCGTTCGACCCCAGACCATAGATCCTGTCTTATCGATTTTGAACAGAACATGTACATGTAATTAACTCGAATCTAAAAACAGTAGATCGACTGCACACGTCATCGTCTGGTGATGATATTTTGGCTGATGACGTGTTAATTATGACGCTCATCGCTCGCGCCATCTGGCGGGCAATCGCCAGAAAAGGGTGCTAACCGCGAAGCCATTATGTCGGCTGGCAACGGTGGTAATTGCCCGTAGCACGCGCTCCACAGCGACCGATCCACACGGCGACCAATTGCTATCGCAAGTGCGTCGACTCTTTTGGTGAACATCTGAACAAGTGCTAGTTCATAATAGACGTTTTCATCCTACATCTGCCATACTGTGCTCCATCATGGTATATATACTTATCTTCCCTAATATATGTGCACACTAGGTAAGGTAAGGTAAGGTAAGGTAAGGTAAGGTAAGGTAAGGTAAGGTAAGGTAAGGTAAGGAGTGGAATGGAATGGATTGAAATAGGAAGGGAAGGGAACGAATACTTCTCTTTGTGCTCTTCCATTCTCTACTATTTTCTTCTCCTCTCCTCTCCTCTCCTCTCCTCTCCTCTCCTCTCCTCTCCTCTCCTCTCCTCTCCTCTCCTCTCCTCTCTCCTCCTCTCCTCTCCTCCCTCCTCTCCTCTCCTCTCCTCCTCTCCTCTCCTCTCCTCTCCTCTCCTCTCCTCTCCTCTCCTCTCCTCTCCTCTCCTCTCCTCTCCTCTCCTCTCCTCTCCTCTCCTCTCCTCTCCTCTCCTCTCCTCTCCTCTCCTCTCCTCTCCTCTCCTCTCCTCTCCTCTCCTCTCCTCTCCTCTCCTCTCCTCTCCTCTCCTCTCCTCTCCTCTCCCTCCTCTCCTCTCCTCTCCTCTCCTCTCCTCTCCTCTCCTCTCCTCTCCTCTCCTCTCCTCTCCTCTCCTCTCCTCTCCTCTCCTCTCCTCTCCTCTCCTCTCCTCTCCTCTCCTCTCCTCTCCTCTCCTCTCCTCTCCTCTCCTCTCCTCTCCTCTCCTCTCCTCTCCTCTCCTCTCCTCTCCTCTCCTCTCCTCTCCTCTCCTCTCCTCTCCTCTCCTCTCCTCTCCTCTCCTCTCCTCTCCTCTCCTCTCCTCTCCTCCTCCTCTCCTCTCCTCTCCTCTCCTCTCCTCTCCTCTCCTCTCCTCTCCTCTCCTCTCCTCTCCTCTCCTCTCCTCTCCTCTCCTCTCCTCTCCTCTCCTCTCCTCTCCTCTCCTCTCCTCTCCTAATTGAATTTGCAGTCGTTTCATAAGTCACCTCTGAGGAAAGATTCGCCTGCAACGGCCGCCCTGCGTCGGAACCACCAACAAGGCGCTAAGCCGACGCTGATTCCAGACCGCGGGAACGAATCGGTAAACCAAGAACACTTCAAACATGCCACTATAGGCCCAGGTTCCAGATCGGGGTCGTGACCCCGCGCCGACCTCTCTGACCCTGCCATACGGTTAATAGCATCTTATCGCCGATGGTACTCCAGCGGCTGCAGTCAGATGACAGAGAGAGAAAGAGGAAAGCTTTCTGCATTTTATATTACCTGCGTGAATTCGGACTATTGTTCTACGTGTTTCTCAGCGTCCATTGAAACAGTCCCAAAATCATCTGCTGATGGTGGTGGTGGTGGTGGTGGTGGTGGTGGTGGTGGTGGGGGTGGTGGTGATTATTACGTCATTGATGATTAAAGCTTCAGTCGTCAATATCACACCAGATTACATCGTTTTTTGGCATTAAATTACTGGCTGACGCGCAAAATGGCATCATAACTGTGTGAGCAGTGTAAATGTTGATGCCAGAACGTCTTTGTTATTATGACTGATAATATTTTACCCAGATGGCGCACCCAGGTTTTGAAAAAAGGGGCAGGTGCTTTTTAGGCATGGCAACACGTTAGCAGGCATTTAAATGCATTGAATATCAATGGCGAGAATGTCTGTCTCTCGAGATCCTTTGGACACCCATGGACAGATGGCATGTTAAGAAATGTCTTGCTTAACAAATGTCTTGTATTTGACATTTGGATAATGATGATATGTTTGGTATGTGATTAAAAAGGCTAATTGGTTATTGATCATCCTCATATCATGAGTAATATTAATACTCAACACACAGACTTCAGGGGTAGCTTCAATTCCTCATCGGTTCATGATGGGATATTACTGTGGTGGTGGTTGTGATTGTGGTGGTGGTAATGGTGATGGTGGTGGTAATGGTGATGGTGGTAATGGTGGTGGTAATGGTGGTGGTCGTGGTGGTTGTTGTGGTGGTTGTCGTGGTGGTTGTCGTGGTGGAAATGATGGTGGTGTTGGTTATGATGACGGTAATGATAACGAGGATGATTGATGATGAATGATAATGATGATGACAGAAAGGATGAAGATGATGATGATGATGATGATAATGAAATTTTTGAAGAAAACAGTTACTGAGTGTAATATTAAGAATTGTTTTTGCATGCAGGGACTTTATTCACTTTAACTGAGCTTTTCCTACAGGGCAACTTAGCATTTTAATCTTGATGTTATTTTCCGAATGTCTGTGTTAAAGTGTCTGGCTCAATGATAAACGATGCTCACTCATCTATATTTCAACCACAGGGTCCCTCGTTGCTGATCAAGGCTCTCCTAAATATTGTTTTTTATGCCAACGATACAAGATAAATCAACACAATACAACACAATATAATGTTATGCGATGCGATACAATACAACACAATGCAACTTAATACATTCAGTACAATGCAAAAGCAATGTATTATATTGCATCGTCTTGTATTGTATTGCGTTGAATTGTGTTGTATTGTATTATGTTGCATTGTATTGTGCTGCATTATGTAGAATCGTATTGTGTTGTGGAATGTTTTTTCTATGGTTGCGCCAAGTGCTTTGATTGTACTTCTTGGTTGTTCATCCGCCGAGTTGTTATTGTCCTTCTGATCATGTTGTGTGTCAGTGTGCCTGTCCGCCTATTTATCCGCCTCAAGTTATCTCTCTGTGCGACCTGTCAGTCTGTTCGGTAGCGCGTTTGTTCTGCTATCCAACGATTTCGGGTTCGAGCCTGCTGATGGGACTATGTATAACGACCCCGGACAAGTTGTTCACGCACACTTGCCTGTCCCCATTCTGTGGAATTTGGTACCGGCATAAGCTTGGAAGTAAACGGCGAGTCCTGCAATGCACTGGCACCCTATCCAGAACCTCTGCATTCGTCCATTGCTGGCTTAAAGGCATCGTGATCGTAAGCTCGAGATTTCTGTAACACCCAAGGAAAGCTAAGTCGCGGGAATCGGCTTATCTGCAGACGCTCAGTCAAAACTAAATCGATAGGCAGGAAGGATTCAGTAATTAGTTCGGTAATTAATTAGGAAGAGGAGTGGGAGCTGAACGCTTCACCTGCGTTTAACCAAAATAACACGTGAGTTTACCTTTTCACCGTCTCTCTTTGTCGAGTGCATTGCGGTGCATGGCGTCGATACTTTTGGAGCATTGGAGGACCAGACACTTCAGACCGTACAGAATTTAACGGAAAATTGTCTGACGGCAATTTAAAGTCATCCGGATTTTGATCAAAAGGGATGTTGATGACAACGTTTTGTCAATGGCCTACATTATGATGATCGGTCCATTTCTAGTCAACTCCTACGACTTGGCGTCCATCAATATTAGGGATAAGGGTTTATGCGCTATTATTGCTGTGATAAAATGATTATATTAGACAAGACTAGACAAGACAAGACAAGACTAGACCAGACCAGACCAGATTAGATTAGATACTGCGCGGTATTACTCGTGCAAACTCGCGTGCACGTAAAGCAGAAATCTGGCCAATAGCAGCCGATTGACTTAGAGGCGTTATGAGTACCGCCATCTGGGGATCATATGCAAACCAAAGTTGCTTAACAGTTCTGCCATCTGTCGAATATCGTAGCAAACTGGACTCATGCCATCTACCGAATGCGACAGAGACAGTACATTTTGCGAAGTTGAATGAGTGTAAATAATTTGATCTCCCAAACAACAGTTTCTTCCTCCTCCAGTTGTTGCTGCCGAGGATTTATCATCAGTGGCGGCTCCATGATTGCTTGCGTGGGGGGGGGGGGGCAGAGCATTTCCAGAGGGGCGCCACATTCTGGTAGTCCACCAAGCACGGGTCTGGTCTGAGGGGCGCCGGCATATAACCAAGAAGGGCGCTCCTCCACGCCTATGGCTAAATCCACCACTGTTTCCTATACACTGTTTTTACTCCAGTTCTAGTCTTCTGTCGCTCGTCTTCTTCAGTCTATATTCGCCACTCCTCTTCCGGATTAGGACAAGAGTCGCCTTCGAAGGATTCGACGGTTGGTTGAGATTCGACTCTCGGTCGTAGAACACAACAGACAACAGAACAACGCCGACGACAACAACAACTATCTTCACCATTTCACGCGGAGAGTTAGGGGTCGAGCCTCCTCCGAGACGGTTACTGCGTAGGGGCCTTAACTCACAATTGCTCGGCGCCATCGATTGATGCAAGTCATTAGATAGTGGCGCCTAATAAATGTAGAAATAATAATAATTTGGATCGATGATTCAAATCTCTAATCGTCCGCACGGATACCTCCATTTTCTCTCTTCGCTCTTGTGAATGGCGATACAATGCAGATGGTTTTATTTAAACTACGCGTTTTCTGTGTATCGAAACCTTCGCTCTGTCTCTCGTCATATCTTATGCAGCCATAAGATATGACATAATAAGCGCTATTTATAATAATTATGACAGTCGTCCTCTGTATTCAGTATGGCTACGGTTTCAAATGCCCCACCGCTTTGGAATAAACTCCCGCCAGAATTGCGACAGTTGTCTGGTCAATCATACGAACTCACCAACATTTCACCTCTTTCAGTTTCTGCGCAGGTCTTTCACTCAAGACTGAAAACATTTCTTTTCCAGAAATCTTATCCTGATTCTTCCTCTTCCCCTCACCTCTCTTCTCGCTTCAATTTCAAACAGCATCCACCGTAGCCGTCCGACTGTCTGACTGCCTGACTCCTGGATCTTGACCCTTTTGCTATCGATTTTGTTTTGACTAAGCGCCTGTGAATAAGCTGGTTCCCGCGACTTAGCTTTTGTTGAGCGCTGTAGAAATCTCGAGATTACGATTACGATTACAGCTGTGTCAACGCTGATCCTATTAATAGCTCGATTGTCATGCTATTGCGCTGATGCTGTTAGCTATTTACAGTATATACGTATAAATATGTACAGATATTACAATCTTTATTAAACAGAACACGCACATGCAGAAGTGCGCATGTAAGACATTCCGCTATCGAATCAGTGCATATATCTGTGGGCAGCCATGTTCCCACCCCTTTTGAGGGGTTCCTAAAATGCGCTTTATAAAAGTACAGATACATGCATTGTTAGAGTCGGCCCATATGGAAGAGACTATGAAAGGAGTGGTTGAAGGATGAGCCGTCTCTTTTGGGGGGCGTAGCCTCAGTAACGCTATAAAAGGGGATGTTTCCTTCAGTTTGTCGAGCTTGGCTAGTCAAATATAGGCCGGGTCCTACGCGGTTTTGTTTGCTGTTAGTATTGCCACGACTCCGTTTATCGAGCTCATGTAAAGGTCTTCAATCTGTTTGAGGAACCTGAGGGGTTTTTGTGTTCAAGTTGTTCTCTGATGAAAAGACTTCGACTCTTGGCTTCGAAATAGCCGTCGTCGTTCTGGCTGATGTCAGGTATTCTGCTCTCTGTGTTACAACCTCTTGCAAGTGTAAATATAAACTGTATCTAAACCAAAGCGAGTTATTTGCTTTCCGCAGAGTAACATGTAACAATATTTACAGCAATGAAACATTTCTTTACACCGAAAATATACGGCACTTAGTAAAGTAACCAATCTAGAAGTAAAAGTATTATGAGAATTGTTACAGTATGTTTGCCAGTTGAACTGGAAACATGTCAGACTATTAGAAAGCTATCGATACGGACCTAATACAGAAATAATTTCTTTTGGGGTTATTTCGAACGCACGAACATCTTTTCCAAATCCAACGATCAGTTGTTCAACAACGTCGTCGTACCACAATTTATATAGCCCCGGATTTTCAACTGTCTGTGTCAGGACATTCGATCTCCAAGCTCAAGAATCCATATCAAAAACATTTCGTTGTACCATTTCACTGAAGTCATTCACAGAGAAGCGATTTTGTTGACAAACATTTTATACGAAAGAGCGAGTCAGTGGTTGGTTCTCCGTTTGAAAGCGACCAATCTCACGATCAGAACTGTTCAGTAGGCTTAGTCATGCTGGTTTCCAAGTATTAGTATTCCTTGTATGACACAACATCACAGCACAGCATGTTCTGCAGTTCTGGTATATTTCTTAACACTGGAGCCATACGTCACTTAGTAAAGTAGAAGTAACCAAACATGGGTAGAGATTGTATGAGATTTTTAGAGTGGCGTGTGGCAATGGGTCTTGAAACACATGCTAGACAATTACAAAACCATGGCTACGGCTCTGTAACAGAATTTATTTCGTAGATACGAAGATTATTCTCAAAACCAGCGATCAGTTGTTTACTTCTTTCGTCGAACCACCAGAACAATGGCCCCCGACATTTTATTGTTAGGATAACCTGTCTCCAAGTTAAAGAATCTATGTCGAACAAAATAATTCGATGTTCCATTATGCCGTGGTCATCCACAAGCAAGCGATTTTCGTTTATGTCGACGAACATATCATAAACATAAGTGAGTGAAAAGTTCCCCGTTTGAAAGCGACCAATCTCGTGACCAGAACTGTTCAGCAGGAGTATTGCTGTTTCCCATGTAGTTTTGATTTCTTTACTAATGATGAACTGTCCGTTCCGTAGCAGAATCACTTCAGATTGATATATTTCATCACTGGGCAGGTAAAAACTTCGTATGTAGACGGCATTTGAGTCGTAGATTTCCACTTCATCGAATGTATATGTTTCGCATCGCCCTACCAGATATCCGTCGTTAGATATCGACAGAAAGGAAACGTAGCATGGCCTTGAGCTGGAAAGCCATTTGGTAACTTTGTAATCTGTCCGTTCTATCTTCCAGATACAGCCACGCTCGCCAACGTAAAGACAGTTGAATTTTTCATTCAGTAAAATGGGCCATGGGTCTGTAATATCGTCGATAAGGGTTAGCCAGAGAAGAGCAAAAGGATTTCTATCTTCGTAAACACGGATTGAAGAAATGGAACCGTCAACAACTCGGTTCCGTCCGCAGAGTATGTAGATGTGTTCTCTCAATTTTGTCACTCCCATAATTTCGCAAAAAGGCAGTTTGGTGGTAATAAGCAAATTCGGGATTAACAGATCCTGATTCCCTATATTTATCACAGATATCAGTTCTAGTTTAAAAATCTAGCATATAGTGTTTTATTGGGAAAGTTGTGTATTGTTTTCTCGAAATCCAACCTTCTGAAGCGACGTTCCAAATCAGGCTTAGAGTGTAAAGTAACCACAGTCAATCATTTAACCATAAGAACAACGATAGAGAAAGTTCATATCATGGAAATGACAAAAATATTTAACTGAGTAAATAGAAAATTTTAATTACATTGAATAAAAGGACTGAAAGTCGCTGAATAAGCAGAGTACATTAGAAGAAAGGAAAAGTAGAATAAAACAAAGAGGAAGAATAAGAAGGAAACGAAAGAGAAGAAGAAGTCGTTATTCGGAAAACCGAAAATACTGAAAACAGAAGAAATAATTCACAAAATCGTTAATTTAGTAAAAACACGATAAATTAATATTATAATGGAATCAGTTTAGATAAGAATAGAATTGCCATCTCTGTCCATAGAATAGTAAAAGCCAAATCTTTTGTATTAAATATTGGCTCCGAAAAGACATCGCTTGAGATCAGAGTGAGCGAAACTTAGTTATTGTTGCTAAAACAAAAGATTCTTGATTAGATACGATATGACAATCACTGGATCCTTATGTCCGAAGCTCTTTTCAAAAGGTGGCGCTGCAATGGACAGAGTTATCGGCCCAATTAGCAAGGTCGTATTATTTGAAGTGACCCAGTGACGTAGCTGTTTTGTTGACCGCCATACACGCCTGTTACATAATGAAGATAGGGATTGTCATATCTTAGTGTACTCTAATATCTTTGGTTAGTCCATTAAATCGAGTCTGTCTCGAAGATCGAACCACAACTGAATAAATTTTGAATCTATATGCAAACAAACATATATACACACCATTCAATCCCATATCCCTCGCTTGCCAGAACACATCAATAGTAATTGTAATCGTAAATTCGAGATTTCTACAGCGACCAAGGAAAGCTAAGACGCAATTCAGTTAACATAATTTTTGTTAAATCGGGTTATATCGGATTAGAATTATCTCTGTGTATCTATAAACGGCAAACTAAACTCCATCTTACCGGTTTCTGGCTCTGATAAGACGCCTTTTGAGAACAGCGTTGCAATTAGAAATGCGACGAACATTTTCTCCGAGAACTTTTCAACTGAAAACAAATCACAGACTCTTCAGCACGCAGCGACTGACAACTACATCTGCAAACCGAGACATCCTCTTTTCATACTTAAGATCCCCATGGAATTGTTATTCTACATCGATCGGATCCTTTCTATTCTACGCGTACACTTAATATTATCGGTAAAATTTCATTCCGTCGATTGGCAAACAAAGGACTCGGCAGTTTGTGGTTTCAGTTGCCCCTCAAATCAGTTAGTACAGCTAGTTAGTACAGTACTTCTTACAAGTTACCAGTGTCTGGGCTTTTATTTTCAGAAAGTTTGTATTTATGAACATTTGTAAAACAACAGAATCAATTGTGCTGAAACAGTTTAATTAGTGCAATATTTCCATTTATAAGACAGTTATAATATTTATGAGACATTTGCAAAATAAGCCTGGAGCTGCTTTGAACAATATTTATCTAGTATATTGTTGCATGAAAACATTGTATTATTTATATCATGAATATCAAATATTCGCAATGCTATAAGAATAAGAACAATCCTAGACCAACCGAACTGTAAAGAACCTCAAGAGCTTCAGAGTCTGCACAAATGTTTGCCGACATAGCAGCGGTAACATATTGAATTACCACGGGATTCAACATCCGTAGTTAAGTAGAACACAGAAGCTCATTGTTTAAGTATCCATGTCGTAACATGCAGTAATATCGCATTCTCATGCCTCGGCCACTGCTCCTAGGATTTACTAACTTATTACTGCTCAGCGCCATCGACGGGTAGTTACAAGAATGCAAAGGTATTGTAGAAATGTAAGTATTTATTAACAAATAGCAGACAACCACAAGATGTTGCAGAGTGTCAGATTCACTAGCCTTTCCCGCCAAGCACTGCAGTACTGACTCGGCATAATGTCTCTTTTGTAGCTGTAACTTCAAGGCCTGTACAAATGTGTGTAGACATAGAAGAGGCAACTCATTGAATTTCCATAGGTTTCAATATGCATCGATAAATGTAACACAGTAGCCATATCGTAATGCGCAGTAATATTGCAGTATCTCTAACTTACTATTGCTCAGCGCCATCAATTGACGGTTGTAAGAGCGCAATGTTGCTGTTGAAATATAAGCATTTAATAGTGAAACGAGTGTTAAATCGCAGACAACAATATTGAGTGCTATACAGGGTCAGATTAACTAGACTTTCCCGCGCCTAGCACTGCATCGCTGGATCGGCATGATGTCCCTTGTAAAGCTGTGGATTTGTGGTATAGATTGGATGCTAGTACTCTCTTACTGAACATTATCATAGCTTTAAATAGAAAGCTAGAAGTTAATGAATACGTTACATACCGGGAAGATCGCAGATTAACTGTCGTATGAACCACTAATATCGACGTTGTTATGTTATGTATAGCACGTTTTAAGAGCATAACAAAGCTGCTGCAGAACGGCTATCTGTACAGATATCAATTGCCCATCTTAAGACAAGACAAGCTGAAAATGCCTCTTGAGCTATCTATAACCTGTTTACACGACAAAATGGCCACCGAGTGGATCAATATTATGTTGTGCTATGTTACGTTATGTTAAGGTTTCTAAAATGGCCACGTCACCCTTTGACTTAAAGAACCGCACAGCGTAGCTGAAACACTCGTCCAGTTAATTTTTTATTCATTCAGAAAATACATTGAAATTGAAGCCTCCATACAGAGGTGAAATGTTACGCATGTTTTACGCTGATGCCATTGGTAAGTAATCAATATAACCCAGGTACAAGACACTTTATATTGTGTAGATTGTATTGTGTAACGATGTATTGTGAATCAATAGTACCCTTGTAGATGATATCTGCTATGCATTGTTAATCATTATCATAATGCAGAAGACTTTTGTGTTGTGTGGTTTCTACTGTGCAACTGTTACGAGGTCATTAATTTAATAACTGAAAACCTCTTTAAAGAAAGACTTGAGCATGGTACTTAAGACTGGATAAAGGAGGAGAGCGACGTTAATCATCTTCTCTTCGCCATGGCTAGCGTAGTTAAACAGAAACAACCACCTACTTTACTACAACTATTTGAAATTATTTTTATTGCAAAGTCCAATCTATCTCTACCTACTTTAAAACTAGCCTTCGTTCAACTCTCTTTCATTCAACTATTCCTACGTTCAACTGACTAACGTCTGCTGAGCCCTACCATAAATTCATTGAAAAATGAGCAGGGTCAAGGCCATATGATGGCTATAGAAAATCACGTATGTTTACATTTACCCGATGAATTACCATCGGTGTCACCATCCGTCGATAAATGCGACGTAGTAGTTCATCACTTAATTATCCACATCGTAGCACATTTACCATTTCGCACCATCCAACAACTCTCACGCTCACTTTCTCTCTCATCCTCTTGGCAGTGCTCTAATTCCTTCGCAGCCTTTGCTCACACTCTGCCACCTCTGAACAACACATTATCTGTCCGTCTGTCCAGAACTCTTTTCCACATAGGCTTCCCTCTTACAGTCAATCTCAGCAGTAGCCATTTTTAGCCATATGTCGTTAATTACTCTTACCAATGCACAGTACTGCTTACGCCCTTTATGCGATTACGACAAGCTGGCTGCAGGCTCGTTTAATGGCCTATCCCGAGAGTTGCGGCACGAGCTTCTCTATTATTTGACACTGGTCTCACTGGTTCGGGTCGGGAACGCCCCTGATGAGTCTGTTCTTGAAGTGGCGCTTTATAAATGTCAGATTACAATTACAATTCTGATTCACATTCAGATGAATATAAATACAATAACGTGATAGCGCTCACGGCTCGAATTTATATTTGTATGTAAGTATGTATTCATTTGTCAGCATTCTTAATTATGGCTGAGGTGTGGGAGATGGGCATGAGTGTTTGTGCGGCTCTGGAGCTCATTCTACCCTAAGTCCTCTTCTTCCCCTTATCTATCTTGCAGATCCAATTCCAAACACCACCCACCGCAGCCGTCCGACTGCCTGCCTGTCTGACCTTTGGATCTTGACCTTGAACCGAACCTTCTTGCCTATCTATTTTGTTTTGCCTGAGTGGCTGTGAATAAGCTGGTTCCCGCGGCTTAGCTTCCGTTGGGCGCTGTAGAAACCTCGAATTTACCATTACGATTACCATTACGATTTATGAACGATTTATGAACTTCTTTCTTTATCCATCATCCATGAAATATCTGGCTAAAAGAAGTCCAAGATGTTCTCAGATTTCTGTTCCACCTGCGTCCTCTACCGAATTCAGCTATGAAATGAGTACGCACACCATACACTGTCGGTCGGAAGATCAGACTGCGAGGGAGAAGACTGGCCACCGCTTCTCCTATGCCGAGGCTAAGAAAATGAAGTCGCTAAATCTTCATATTAGTAGGTGCCTCCTGGAGTTAGCTCAAGGTACTGCTTCTTCTTCTGTCTACACACAGCAAAAATAAAATTTCTCAAAACATACATATATATACATATATGCATGTATAGATACATATATACATACACATATATATGCATGTCCCCATACATACATACATACATATATACATACATACATACATATATACACTCCCATAAATACATGCAAAAACATACATACAAAGAAACATACATACAGACAGACAGGAAGGCAAACAAACAGAAAGACAGGAAGGAAGAATGGAAGGAAGGAAGTAAGGAATATGTTTATGTATGCGCTTAGGTGTGCGACTCTCGGCCGTTGGTTTTGTGGATTATTATCTGGATTTGCTCGTTCTTTGGGGAAGCTAACCGATTTTTTTGATCCACTAACTTCTCGTGACTTACTACTAATCGTGACTTAGCTCATCGTTTTTCGAGCCTGTCTTTACACTGTAAGAAAGCAAGCAAACATGCAGTTAGGCAGGCAGACAAGAAGATAAGGAAGCATGCAGACAGGAAGGCACTAAGGAAGATAAGGAAGCATGTAGGAAAGCTGACATACCTTGTAGGTACATGCAACACGTGCTCAAATTTCCCAACGCGTCCCAAAGGCAGGCCTGCATAGTTGGCTCTACCGTACTCAATCCTCACCCGATATTAGTGTCTGCTGTTTCCATACAATATATCTAACAAGTTACAGTGAATGTGTTTTATTATCAGACAGTTTATAGTTATGTCCGCGAGTAGTTTAGACACATAATTGAATTAAACTGAAAAAAGAGACTGCTTCACTCCTCGAACAGTTCTTCCAAGTTATCTAGAGCCCTTGAAGAAAAAAGCTCTGTCTAGGTTTTACAACATTTTTTGCTGCTAACTATCTAACTTAAAGTCTGCCAAATCAAATCGTAGGTTTGGTTTAGACAGGCCAAACTGTTTCCTAATGTTAGACATCCTGGTAATGAGTTTTGTACCTTACCTCTCGTTACAGTGCAGGAAGTTGCTAGACTCATCGGAAATGTTCCATCTAAATAGTCACAACTGGACTTGGTTCCAACTTCCCTTATTAAATCCTGTTCAAATGTGTTTTCTATCCTCATTGCTCATCTGGCTAATCTCTCCTTTTGTGAAGGTAGCTTTCCCTCTGTTTTTAAAACTGCTCTTATAACACAGCTACTAAAGAACCTGATCTTGATAAGGACTGTCTGGCTAATTATAGGCCTATTTCCAATCTGAATAATATCTCCATACAGCTTGAACGCCTATTTCTCATACGTCTCCAGGGGCATGAAACATCTTCTCCAAATTTTAGTCCTTTTCAGTCGGCTTATCGTAAACATCATTCAACTGAGACTGCTCTTACTGGCACACTTAACAATATATTTAATTCAATGAATTTTGGCAAAGCATCTCTTCTTATATCTCTTATTTGAGTGCTGCATTTGATACTGTAGATCACAGTATTCTGCTGTCTCGACTCTACACATCTTTTGGAATTACTGGTCCTTCTCTTCACTGGATATCATCTTATCTCAATGATCGTTCTCAACGAATGGCATTAAATTCATCTCGCTCTGATCCTATTGCCTGTCGTTCAAGTGTACCTCAGGGTTCTGTCCTTGGGCCTCTCCTATTTTCTATTTTTTCGCCCATTTGTCAAATTGCACGCATGCATAATACATTGGTATAGCAATATGCTGCTGATACTCAACTGTACGTTGCTCTCTCTCTGCACCAGATCCCTCACCTAAAACTGAACTTTAACACTGTTTGTCCTCTCTTCACACTTGGTTCTGCTTTAATGATCTTGCAATCATTCCAGATAAGTCAGAGGCAATTCTTTTCACAACTCACCACCGTATGCAGTCTTTCATTTCGCAATCTTCTATTGACCTTGCGGGAACCAAAATCCCACTATCAGACAAAATCAAAACACTCGATGTCACCCTTGATAACTCGCTCGCTATGACTTCACACGTATCTTCGATTTGCAGGTCTTGTTTCTACCACATCAAGGCATTTCGTCACATCAGACATTCTCTGACTAATGACATGGCTAAAACAGTGGCAAGTTTTGGTTCTCGATTGACTATGCAAATGCAGTGTTGTACAATATATTCTCTTTTAATGTAAAAAGCTCCAGATGCTTCAAAACTCTCTTTCTAGGGTTGTTGCATGTTCTTCTTTATCACATGCAATAGATCGCCTTCGTGAACTTCACTGGTTTCCTGTTGAAAGGCGTGTTATTTTTAAAATTGCATGCTTGACTTTTAAGGCTCAGAACACTGGCCTTCCATCATATCTTAATACATTGCTGACCCCATATCGCCCTGCCAGACTCTTACGTTCTTCTGACACTGGTTTGTTGGAAGAACCTAGCTTCAAGACAATTGTAGGATCACGTGCCTTTAGCTGCTGTGCTCCTCGCATTTGGAATCGTCTACCACAGAAGGCCCGTCTTGCAAACTCACTATCATCTTTAAATCACTTGTTAAGACTCACTACTTCATCCTGGCTTTTGCATGATGATTCCATCTTGGCCCCTAGCGAACATACATCCACACCTCAGATTCAGGTGTACTGACACTGCGCGCGTTACAAGTGCTTTAATAAATAAATAAAATAAATTTATTGGTCATCGACAGTTACGCGAAATGCACCGATTACCAGGTTTCAATCAACTGGCGTCGAACGGATCGATCGAAGGAACCGTAATTGTCCCGCACTGAAATGACACCCGATTACAACATAAAGTTATACAGATGGTAGCATGAATGATCAATTTCTTAAATAAAAGTCATTATTTCATTATGTCAATTGATAAAGACTTTAGTGTGTGTTTGTAACAGATATTACTTCCAGAAGGGCATTCCTCATCCCAGGTGACATTGAGGTCTCTGTTTTCATTTTCCAGCCAGTCCTGCAGAAACCTGAAGTACTCGAGCAGTGGTCCTGCGTCCATGTTCCGCTGTCCAGTTATAACCTCCATCGCTTCCAGCCAAGGCTTCGAAGATCCCAGTGATAGCATACTCCTTATGAGTCAAATAACACATTTTCCACGTTTATGAAATGGTAAGGTGAAGTAAGGAAAGGCGAGAGAAGGGAAGTTAAGGTAAGGTAAGAGAATATAATGCAAGGTGAGGTTTGAAGGTCAGGTAAGGCAAGGTAAGCTGAGATAAAGTGAGGTATGGTAAGGTAAGGTAAAGTAAGATATGAGAAAAATTAAGGTAGGGTAAGGCAAGGCAAGGTGAGGTAAGATGAGGTGAGGTAAGGTGAAGTAAGGTAAGGAAAGTGATATGATGCGATGCGATGAGATGCGGAGCGAGATGAGGTGAAGTACAGTAAGGTAAGGTAATGTGCGATAAGGTCACGATGTCAGATAAGGTATGGTAAGGTAATGTAAGCCAGAGCGCCCACAGAATAGGCAAACAAACAGACACACAAAACAGACGCACAGACGGATACAGCCAATCATACCTAAGTTTATCTCCGGTTGCATGTGATTGGTAGATGTCGCACTTGTATAGCGGACCCACGTGACCAGCAGCGTGACAAAGAGATTTGTGGAACTGAAACTGGATGATTCCGCTCACGAAATAGCTGGCCATAAAGACAAAAACAAACTCGATCGATTAGACCTGTAATAATGCAGTGAAATTATTTTTAAAAATTAGTCAAAAGCAAGCATATGCACACACGTACACACATACATTAAGACCGATACACGCTTACATATTAATATCCAGATTTAACAACAGAGTGTACATATACCCCTTTATCAATTCCTTAGAGGTTCAGAGCTAGTGAACTGCACAGATGTACCAGGGCAGCAACTTCTTCCAGATTTCGGCTCCACTTACGGGCCCCTAGGAAAGTCGGCTATACTGATCATGCACAGACGGATACAGCGTCAGTAGGAAGATCAGTCGGCCAGGAATAGGACTAGTCACCTGCCACTATATGCCAAGGCTAGAGAAATGAATTCGCAAAAATTTCATGCCCATGGTTACCTCTAAAGCTAGGTTAAGGAGCTGCTCGCCTTTTCATCTTCAACTTTACAGGTCGAAATTCACTTGTAACATGCTATGGCGTTACTTCCATCCTAGACACCCTCTGGTGGAGTGTTCAAATATGCTTCCTTGGACGGCAGCACTAAGATAAACAGGCTTTAATGGCTCGCTGTTTCTAGAAAATGATAAGGATGGCCTCTCCGGGATCCGCTTTGGGCTGCTTTTCAACATAAACATTGAGTGGGACATTTCCACCTTGTTCCGTGTAAGTCTCTGTGAGGTTCCTAAAAGTGCTATATGAAATTGTTTTAAAACTTCAAATGTATGGTGCGGTGATTGGCAGGGTTGAAGAATTAAATGGGGGCCAGAAAGTTTGGGCGCTAGGACGGTAAACATCCCTAAAAGTGGGGCGCCGATTTCGCGAGTCCAGAGTAGCGTCAAGGCTTTCAAATGACTTTGGGATAGGAATGGGTGATGCGAAGCCATCATCGTTAAAATCGGCATTATCATCATCATCATCATCATCATCAGTTTCTGAGTCAGCACTTTACCTGTGTTTATTCAAGTCTTGTTATGTCTTTTTCAATTACAATATTTTTTTATCCAGGATACCTACCATGGTCTTCCTTTGTTTCTCTTTCCACGAGACTTATAGAGGCGCTAAACTATATATGGACAACATTCGGCTGCACTTCCACCAGTAGCTTGGCTGTGTTTCTGAAGTTGCATATAGAACAAATTTGTAAGCCATGCTATATGTATCTTTATTAGTAAATTTGCACATTTTAACGTAATCGTATGAGCAGAAAACTTATAATTTTTGCAGACTGGACAGCGAACAGATACTATGTTTGTACAGATCCATTGTGTTAGTTAAAAGTTCATAGAAGATACATGTTTGGCCAGCGAGGATTAAGTCTTTGTTGTACTAATTCAAAGTAGGTAATAAAGACATTTCTGTAGTTTCATCTTCCCTGGTACATCGTTGAAGACATAACTGATCCTAAAATAAAAAGTAGGGAATATAAGCAAATTTATGTACATCCATGTCGTAGGTTGCTAGGTAATCTGTTCCAGTTAGATGGACCAGTCACAGCGAAACTTCTAAACATCTAGTTATGTGCCAAATTCGAAACACCTGCATGATTGCGCGCCATATTTCCAGTGTAAATCTAGTTAAACTATATCCACAGGTTTCTATCCTTTCATAGATCTTCTAAAAGAATTCTAACAAATTTGTCAAAGATAAACGACCTCTTGTAAATCCATGCTGACTGCGCTTTGTTATATCACACTAATTCAAATGCTCCACTATGTGCGATAATTTACATGGCTCCCAAAGAGAGCGTTTTGCGTAAGGACAAGTTTATGGCCTTCACATTTCTAACGATTAAGCTATTCGTTAGTTTCCTCCTTTGCCCTTATCAGCCAGGCAATTGAATGAATTGAACATATGATGGAACTCTGCATATCGTCTTTTACTCGGGTTTAAGAAATAAGCAAGTGTGAAATGTTTAATAAATTGTCAGGGTAGACTAAATTTCATATTCTTGTCGAGAGCATGTCGCTGTAAATTTTATTCTCATTTGTATTTCTACTCAAATGTTGCTATGGATAATCTACAGTGGACCTATTTAATTGATAATTACCATAACGATGATTGCCTTAAATCGGTATTTATAAATAAACACGAAGCCATGAGCCAATGGGACAGTAGGACCTATGCACAACTTTTATGGACTTTTAACCAATGACGTGCACTGTTTTGTTTTGATTTTAGTTGAATTGAACTTCATATGTTTCTGTTGTGGTTTTGGCATCATTAAATGTAAATGCATAGGTTTTATATAGCGACCGTATATGGCCTCGACCCTGCTCATTTTGCAGTGAATTAATCGGGCGAGATCCTTTATCACCGCTGCCAGTTTGAATGGGTGCCACGCCATTTAAGGTCCCCGTGCACGGACCGTACTAGCCCGAGATTTAAATCTCTGAAATAAGCCACGGTCGGAACGCGAACCGGAGATCCTCACGCACAGAGGCTTCTTGGCGTACGCACTTACCGATGTAGCTAACTAGGCCAAGGTGTTCATAGGAGGGCCGTAAGGCTCGTCAGGGATTTTTATGGGGCCTAAACTCTGAAAACAATTTTTTGACAGCCGTTTCTGAACAAATTTTTGTGAAGTGTGAGTTTATACATTCTTGGGCATGAATTAGTTTGTTGGTGGGCACAGAATTACGACTGCACGCATTGTCTTCTTCTGATTCTCTGCCCTCAGGCTGGTTCAAACGTCCGATGACGCTACTCCTCTCAGTGCTGAGCTTCTTCTTTCAGCCTGCTGTATCCGTCCATCATCATCCAATCCAGCAACATCTGTCTGGGTCTTCCTCTTGTCCTCCTCCCCTCCATTCTGCCCTCAATTACGGTTCTCACCAGTGAGTCCCCTTTCAGTAGGTAACCAATCCATTTTCGCTGTCGCCCCTTTATTGTAGCTATCATAGATCTTTCTTCCCCAACTCTTTTTAGCACCTCCTCGTATGTTATGTGCTCCATGCAACTAACTTTTTCCATCCTGCGCCAAATCCACCTTTCTAAGGCCTCTAATCTCTTGATGTCCTCCTTTCTCATGGTCCATGTTTCGATCCATACAACACCACGCTCCATATCAGAGTTTTAGTCATTCGTTTCTTTAAGTTCTTGTTCATTTTTCCTCTCAATAACTCTTTTTGTTTTGAGAATGCGTCTTTGTATTGTGCACGTTAATAATATCAAGTTATTTACGACAAAGATATTTGAAGGGTTCTTAAGAAACGAGAAACGAAACTGATCACAATGATACCATAAAATGGCTTTGTACATCCGGTCTCTCAAGCAGTCCATAGTGTTAGCCTCAACAAAAGCTGTATTCTAGTATTCATGACTGATGAAAAATCTTACCGATTAGTATTGCACCTGCGATACCGACAACTCCTTTTATGTTTTATCCATAGCACAGTACAACTGGCAGTCCACCTGACTTTTCACCTGACTTTTCACCTGACTTTCCGCCTTCGCCTGATAATCAAAGTAGCAGTATTCATTAGTTCATTCCAGACCATAATAAAACACCTTAACAGCATTTTTTATTCTTTTGCTTAGTTAATTAAAACAAATAATGATAAATACATTCGCCTTTCGTCTTTCTTCATTTTCAAGGCAAAACTGACCAGAAATTCTTAAAATATTGCAAACTGTAAACTGAATGGGACGTTGGTCTGGCTTTGTAAAGCATGGGCGTTTTTCTCGCGCTAACAAATGTATATAATCTTTCTTAGAGCGAGACAAACGCTCATACATTGCAAACAGCAGTGCAGACAAAACAGTAAAAAAATAAAACAAAAGGACAGTAAAAGTAAACAAGAAATAATGCAAAATTATTTAAGAGATTAGAAACCAAACTTGCTTAGATGACAAGAGCCTGAGCTGCCGACAGTCGGACGTCGACGTGATGGGGTTCAATTTTCTCTCATATGTACAATGCCTTTCGAATTCGCACGAATATCGCTTCTGACCCTGGAAGCTGGAAGGAAAGGGAGAGCAAGAAGGGAGCAGGGACCGAACCCCGCAACCTCGCTGTATTCGTGAATTTTGTGCGAAACGCGTCGTCCGTTAATTGCCCCGTCAAAACATCGAATTTCCAATCGTAGCAAAGAATGATCGATCACTCTGATCAACACACATATATACAGATACATATACATATGAGTTATGTGCGCATATTTAAGCAGAATGACATATCTTCATTGAATGTACATATATACCGAATATGGTGACCCGACAAAATAGCCCCGACAAAATAGCCCCGACAAAATAGCCCCGACAAAATAGCCCCGCTGTTACTCGTGTGGCGCGGCGCTAATACGCGAAACACGCGGGCAACATCAAGGGTAGAATAAAGTGATATGAGTCCTTTTCATCGGTTCATCGGTTCGCACCCTGTATAGTAGACCAATGAAGAAACAACTAAAACACACATATATAAAGGGACGATTCTGAGTGATTGCAAAAACTGAAAGTCGACCGAGCATGGAGAAGATAGGCTCACAGAAAGGAAAGGAGTTGCTGTTAAAAGACGGGTTCCGTTATCGTAAGGCGAGAATTAATGCCGACGAGAGTAAATCGTGGAGGTGCATAGAGAAAAACTGTCGCGGACGTTTGAAGGAGTTCAGTGATAACGCAACACTGGTCACCGAACATAACCATGCACCTGATAAGACGAAGAACGAAGCTGTTAGATGTGTTGCTGAGATGCGTAGCCGAGCAACACACGGCGTAGAAAGGCCGAGGCAAATTATCCAGCACAGTACTAGCGGATTATCTCTGGAAGCTGTAAGCCATTTGCCAGCGTATGCCGCGTCACAGAGGACCATCGAACGCACGCGGAAACGCTTGCATCAACCGTATCCGACTGCAGGTACAGTTGCAGATATTGCTATCCCGGCAGCTCTTCAGACCACTTCGAGAAACATGAACTTTGTCCTGTGGGATTCCGGAGCAGACGATGCCGAGCGTATCCTTATGTTCGGCACTGAGGAGAATCTTGGCATTCTCGATCAACATCGTCACTGGTTTATCGACGGAACTTTCAAAGTGGCTCCGGAATTGTTCCTGCAAGTGTTTACGGTGCACGCTTTGGTGGACAGATCTGCAGTTCCCTTAATCTACGTTCTGCTACAAGACAAAACTGAAAGGTCGTATACTCGTATTTTTCAGAAGCTTCTTGAATTGAAAGTAACTTTAAACCCGATAAGTGTCATGTGCGATTTTGAGAAAGCCAGTCAAAATGCATTAACTCGAGTGTTTACCACAACAGAAGTGGTCGGATGTCTCTTCCATTTGGGACAATGCCTGTGGAGGAAGGTCCAAGAGTTCAACTTAGTCGAGCATTATCGAAACGATGACAACATACGCATGAATGTTAAGATGTTATTAGCTCTTAGTTTTGTCCCAATTGACGACGTAATTACTGCTTTCGAAAGCTTAGCCAATAGCTGTCCTCAAGAAATGAACGCCATCGTCGACTATTGGGAAGACAACTACATAGGACAACAAAGACGCAACCGCAGAGCACAGCCTAGATATGCCATTCGTCTTTGGAACGTCCGTGATCGAACAATAGATGGTTTACCTCGCACCAACAACTCTGTCGAAGCATGGCATCGGGCATTCCAGCAGACTATAGATTGCCATCATCCATCGGTGTACAAACTGGTCGACCAATTGCGAAAAGAACAAGATAGTGTAGAGATCGATCTCGCACGTTATCGTACAGGAGTCCGACAACCTGAAGCTTCGAAGTCGAGGTACGTGCAGCTAAACCGAAGACTGCAAACTCTCATTCCCACTTATGGCGCAGTTGACATTCTCGAATACCTTCGCGGAATTGCTCACGATCTTAGTATTTAGATTAATGTATACTATACCCAAATTTTACTGACTGTTCATTATACTTAAATCTAGAGATTACAAAAGACTACCTTTAAAGTTTTCTGTGCTGTAGGTATTAACGTTTTCGTTGTAATGACAACATGAATAATATTAAAAGTTTCACTTGTTTTGTTTACGGGGCTATTTTGACGGGGCTGTTTTGTCTATGGGGCTATTATGTCGGGGCTATTATGTCGGGGCTATTATGTCGGGGCTATTATGTCGGGGCTATTTTGTCGGTGCGCCACCGAATATATACATATATCTAATCTATATGCAACTGGTCATATAGGTCGGCGTTCCCAATGCGACTTATATATAAAGCAACTTATATATTTCAAACTGATATATGATATAAAGTTGTTTATTTCAATGCTTATGTATTAGCATACTATCGTCCAAGTATTAGGCGTGTGTGTATGTGTTGTTTTTCTCTCGATCAGTCTTGGGTGTGTTACGTGACTTGAATAATTGGAATCGATGACAAGTCTGCGAACGCAAAGGGTTAACATTGTAACGGAGGAAGGAAAGAAGGAGCGACAGATGAGAAATAGAAAAAGGGGAACGAAGGAAGGATTAAGAAAGGAATTAAAGAAATAAGGAAGGAAGGGAAGGAAATAATGGACTAAGAGAGAAGCAGGAAGGAGGGCAGAGAAGAAGTGCAATAAAGATAAAGACGGAGGGAAGAGGATGAAAGGAAGGAGGGCAGAAAGGAAGAAAGGAGAGGGGGATAGGAAAGTAGGAAGTACGGACGGTACGGAAGGAAATGGAAGGAACTGAAATGGAAGGAAAAAGAAGGAAAGCGGGAAGAGAGGGAAGAGAGTAACGAAGTAAAGGAAACAAAGAAAGATAGAAGGGAGGAATACACGGAAGGAGGAACGGAGAAAGAAGGTTAAAGTAGAAGTAAAGTACTCAAAAAAATATTAAAATAGTACTCAAACATATAGGGTCTATAAACATAAGGGGTTCAGGCAAAGGCCATTTCCAAAAAACAGTAATTACTCACAACAGACAACGACGCTTAAAGTGGAGATAACAGCATAGTCGCTGACTAAGACAATACAGTTACACAGATTTATTCTCATTTGAAGCTATAACGAAATATTTTCAGATAAGAAATGAAACTAAATCAACCGGTCTAATATTGAAGTAGTTTTTAGTTTTTTGTTATAAAACATGGTCGCTCTTTCCAACATTGCTATGAGACTTTTGAAAAGAAAACTGCTGCTTTACACACTAAAATAACATGGAAATTCAAATCAGAATATGTTTTTTATATTCTAAACTCTGTGATCTTCATCTGAGAGTCAAATTTCACTGTAACAGCAAATCTGGTAACAGCCTTCTTTTAAAAGAATATCGTTATCACTTTTCGTTTTCTAATGTGCCTTCTTTTTCTAGGCGCTTGATTGATGCTTGATTGATTCCGTTACCTGTGAGACACGTTGATTAAACAATTAACGGTTGTTAATATCTTTGTAAATGGTTGCTACTTTTGCTGTAAACATTTTAAAAATTATTACTTTGCTACTATTTTAAGATTATTCATAAATATTGAAAATCATTCTGTCTCCAATGCAACATCAAGTATCAAGATCAATTCATACATTATTATTATTATTATTATTTTGCAACTTCAACAACGCCGGTATATATATATACTCAATAGGTGACGCACAAATCCAACCGCAGTCAATCAAACACCGAAAGGTCAGCCCACTGAGACAGAAATGTTACGATGAAAAATGTAAGTAAGCTGAGACCGAAATGACACAAGAGACTGAACAGAAATAAGAGAAGCGGGAGAGAATTCCTAAATTTAGGTCCAGCAAACGAAAAAGCTCGTTCGCCAAGAACAGTTCTATTGTCTTTTATGACCAGATAAAAGCACGGTAGCCGATTGGATAGAGAGCTCGGCTCGTAACGCGTAGAGTACGGGTTCGAGCCTTCTCCCCTTGGACGGTTACAGTGTAGGGTCCTTCAGCAAGTCATTCCCTCACAATTGCTCAGCGCTACAGATTCAGATTTACTGACCTTGCACGTGTAATAAATGAAAAATAATAATAATAATAATAAATCTCCTAGTTCTTCAGTGATAGGGCTCCGGAATAAGGATTCATTATAGCTACTGTGTTTGCCCACAATTCAATACCTTAAACCACAAGCCCCGTTATGACTCTATAGCTAATATATAGTACATATGTATGGTTCTTCACACACACATACATACATATGTACGTACATACAAAAGTAGGTACATACAAATATGCCTTCAGGCAAACATACGCAGTATTAAGTATCAATTAATTACCAACGTCTACTATATACTACATAGATATTTACTAATATATGCATAGATATTCGCCAGCAATGAATTGGTCGTGAATGAAAGTGTAGCAAGCTTATAAAAATCAACGGTTTTACCACCGTACCCACCTTATATTTTTTCTATAGCCCGTCGAGGGTCAACTGGCACTGCATTGCTCAACATCATTTGTGTCTAGGTCTATGTATGTTGTTATGTGCTAGTCCTACGAAAAGGAAATAAACTCGCTTGGGTTGAGATAAAATGTATATTTACACTTGCAAGAGGTTATAGCACATAAACAAAATACCTGACATCAGACAGAACGTCGACGGCTGTTTTGAAGCCAAAAGTCGAAGTCTTCACATCAGCGAACAACTTGAACACAAAAACCTCTGAGGTTCCTCCAACAGACGGAGGCCCTTTACATCAGCTCGTAAAACGGAGTCTTGGCGACTAACCGAAACAGAGCCACGTAGGACTCAGCCTATCTTAACTAGCCAAGCTCAGTCAACTGAAAGAAACTTCACCTTTTATAGGGAATCTGGGGTTACGCCCCCCAAAGAGACGGCTCATCCTTCAGTCACTCCTTGCATCCGGGTCTTCCATGTGGGCCGACTCTAAGAATGTATGCATTTATCTAGTTATGTATGTATGTATGTACGTACGTACGTGTGCATGTATGTATGCATGTATTTATGTATGTATGTATGTATGTACGTACGTATATATATATATATATATGTATGTATGTATATAATGTATGTATGTTCAACCACAGTCGGTTGTGCAGAAGACAAATTCATTAGTGCAAATTCTAGATTTATTACATTGTTACGGTATTGAAGAATAAAGGATTTGCATAATGCCTCTGGCACTGCTTTCTTCAACATCTGTTTATGAATTATTACATAAAATCATTATATTTTTATCACCAATATCAGACAGTCTATTTGCAAAGCCATAAGAATAAGCAACATCCTGGACCAATTGAACATCAAGAACTTCAGAGCCTGCACAAATGTGTATTGCCAGACACAACACTGTTAACTTATAACTGGTAAGCTCATAAAAGCAAATTTTCTGCCAATAAAATACCCAGTCACTACTGACTTTTAAGAATAACAACTGTATTAAATTATACCAATTTAAGCGACTGAAATTGATAACCACAAACTGTAGAATCCTTTGTCTGTCAATTGATGGAATGAAATTTAATCTATAATATTAAGTATACGCGTAGAATAGAAAACATCTGTTAGGTGTTGAATGGCAGCTCCACAAAGAATATTTTTTCTTAGAAAGAGACTATCTCAGTTTTTAGATATATTTGTCGGTCGTTGCGGTACTGAAGAGATTGCGATTTTGTTTAAAGTTGAAAATGTTCTCGGAGAAAATGTTTGGCGTCCTTCTAATTGCAACACTCTTCTCAAACGGCGTCTTATCAGAGCCAGAAACCGGTAAGATGGAGTTTAGTTTGCCGTTTATAGATACAGAGAGATAATTCTAATCCGATATAACCCGATTTAACAAAAATTATGTTAACTGGATTGTATCTTAGTTTTTCTTGGTCGCTCTTGAAATCTCGAGTTTACGATTACGATTTTACGATCCAATCAAAGATACTAGAGTACATTAAGATATGACAATGCCTATCTTAGCCATGTGACATATGTGTCTGGTTGTCAACAACATAAAACAACCGCGCCACCTATCGGAAGGTAAGGGTCAGATTATACAGCCACCGTTGACTGGGCCACTTTAAATAATATGACCTCGCGAATTTGGTCCACAATTTTGTCTCTTGCAGCGCCACCTTTTAAGAAGAGCCTCGGAGGTTGGGATACAGTGAGTGTCATGTCGTAATGTATTCTAAGGTCTTTGGTTTTAGTAAATATAATTTTGCTGACTGTTACCTCAAATAATGTATTTTCAGAGCCAGCATTCGGTAAATAGGAGTTGGTTTTTATTTTGTTATGGATAGATATACAATTCTCACTTGCCAATATTTCCAAGCTTCAATCTGTTCTCAATGCTTCTGCCCGTCTTATTGGAGGCGTCCCAAGGTATGGCCATATAACTTCCTTTATACGGGACACTCTACACTGGCTTCCCATTCAGCAGCGGATCCAGTTCAAGATCCTAACGCTTATGCGTAATTGTCTCGTTGGCTCTGCTCCATCATATCTTAAGGACTTCTGCATTTCGGTCTCCTTGGTTCCAGGCCGTAGCACTCTCCGGTCGGCCTCCCTTGGACTTCTGACTGTCCCTCGTATGCGCACTGCTACAGCGCAGTCTAGAAGCTTTGCCTATGTTGGACCCAATAGCTGGAATCGCCTTTCCCGAGAGCTCCGGCTTGTATTTCTCAGTTTGTCTCTTCCGCAGTTTCGCAAGCGCCTGAAGTCTGTATTATTTGACAGTGGTTTCACTGGTTCGGGTCGGGAGCGCTTCTGATGAGTCTATTCTTGAAGTGGCGCTTTATAAATGTCAGATTACAATTACAATTACAAATTACAATTCTAATCTTATTTAAACTAATTCTATTATAATATTAATTTATTGTGTTTTCTTAACAAATTAACGATTTTGTGGGTACTTTCCTTCTATTTTTAGTATTTTCGGTTTTCCGAATAACGACTTCATTTCGTGCTTTTCCTTCTTATTCTTCCTCTTGGTTTCCTTCTACTTTTTCTTTTCTTCATATATATTCTGTTTATTAAGGGCATTGCAGCCCTATTCGATGTAAACAAAATTTTCGGTTTACTCACTTAAATAATATTGCCATTTCCATGACATGAACTTTCTCGATCGTTATTCATTTTATGATATCAGTGATTGGCTGGGGTTGCTTCACATGTAGACTCTAAGCTGAGGAAGAATCTCACCGATCTCACCCGATTAATTCATTGAGAAGAATGAACAAGGTCGAGGCGATATGGTCGCCATAGAAAAAGTGTACATTTACATTTTTCAATTAAGCCTAACTTGTAACGACCCTTATGAAAAGCTAGGTTTCTACAGAACGCTACATAACGTTTATAGTATAGCATAATATGATATGCTTGAAACTATATTTTTAACTATAACTGATTTTTCTGATAAATATGTTCATTTAGGGAATCAGGATCTTTTAATTCCGAATTTGCTTTTTTCCATGAAACTGCCTCTTTGCAACGTAACAGGAGTGGCAAAATTAAGAAAACACATCTATATACTCTGCGGATGGTATTCATCACAGGAGAGTGTCATTCCTTCAATCCGTGTTTACGAAGATAGAAATCCTTTCGCTCTTCTCTGGCTAATCCTTATCGACGACATTGCATACCCATGGACTATTGTACCGAACGAGAAATTGAACTGCCTTTACGTTGAGGATGGGAATAGTACCTGGACGATAGAAATGACACATCACAAAGTTACCAAGTGGCTTTCCTGCTCAAGGCCATGCGATTATTGTCGTCTGTCAATATCGAACGAAGGATATCTGGTAAGGCTATGCCCTAAAGATTCATTAAATGAAGTGGAAATCTACGACCCAAATGCCACCTACGTACGACGTATTTACCTGCCCAATGACGGACCATATAGGTCTCAAGTAATTCTACTACGCAACGGACAGTTCATCGTCAGTCAAGTAATGTATACAGGTAATATCACTTGGGAATCAGCAATACTTCTGCTGAACAGTTCTGGTCACGAGATTGGTCGCTTTCACACTGGGAACTTTTCACTCTCTTATGCTTATCACATATCCGTCGACATAAACGAAAATCGCTTGTTTGTGCATGACGACAACAGAAATGAACAACAGACTGTTCTGTTCGACCTAGATTCTTTATCTTGGAGACAGGTTGTCATCTCAATAGAATTTTGGGGGATAGTGTACTCGTGGTTCGACGAGAGCAGTAAACAATTGATCGTTGGTTTTGGGGAAGAAGTTCGTATGTACGAAATAATCTCTAACTAAAGAAAATCTGTTACAGGTCCGTAGCCATATTTTTCTAATAGTTTAGCATGTGTTTCCAGGCTCATTGCCATACATATTCTAGCAAGTCTCCTAATACTTCTTTACTAAATGCCGTATAGTTTCAGTTTAAAGAAATGTTTCGATACTGCAAAACATTCGTATACCGGGATTGTGTGCCATACCGTGCTGTTGTATTTAACTGAGTGGCGAGATCATCCGACCGCTTGTGGCTTTTTGTCGTTTTATAGCTAATGACAAAGACGAAGGTTATAGATAAGAGCGATGAGAAGAAATACGACAGCGGTATTTCGTTGGATTTAACTACTGCACTAAGAGTTTTGTAGATGTTGAAAGTAAAAGTCACTCAATTGAACATTCTGCGTTCGGTAGCATCTAAGTGGCACATATTTACACCAGTTAGATATAGCCATCTACAAAGCGCCACTGAGAGGATCTTAAAGAGTACGGTACAATGCTTTGAAACATACGTATATGCATACCTGCATGCATATGGCGAGCAATAAAACTCACTTGAGAGTAAATATATCTGCATCTAGTGTTAATCAGAACTCCATATGGTCGCATTTGCATAATGGATGTTGACGAAGTCCTTTGCAATAACAGAACATACCACATAAATCATGCATAATATTTCACCTCTCTTCTCATTGAGTAATTGGACAGGTACTTCGCTATTATGTGCGTTTCTGTAAGTGAAGAAGATACTGTATCATGGCATAACACAAGAACAAGTTTAAAGTGGTTCTGAAGACATGCAGTCTGTGTTAGAAACATTGCAAACAAGCGGGATGTTTAAAAGCCTGTCTTTTTTACCTCTGCTTCCACCCTATAGCCATTATAGCATCCAGTGGGACAGTACTAGCTTGAAAACCATTGTACAAATCTACACATCTGGCGCTAAAGAAAATCTGCCTTAACGACAGCACCGAATACAATATGTCATTGTACATTTCGAGGAGTTACAATGCGTCATTGTATGTTTTCGAGGATCTTATTTCTGCCTTTGGAGCCAGATTCCTGTAATTGGTTCCATTAACAGATAAAGGTTAAATTATACTATTGATTCGTCATTTTTCACGTTTTGTATGCACTGCTGTCTGTAAAGTATGGGCGTTTTTCTCAGGCTAACTAATGCAATTAACCTTTGTTAGCGCGTGACAAATGCTCATTCTTTGGAAACAGCAGTGCAGACAAAACAGTAAAAAAATAAAAGAAAAGGACAGTAAAAGTAAACAAGAAATAATGCAAAATTATTTAACAGATTAGAAACCAAACTTGCTTAGATGATAATAGCCTGAGCTGCCGACAGTCGGACGTCGACGTGATGGAGTTCAACTTTCTTTCATATGTACAATGCCTTTCGAATTCGCACGAATATCGCTTCTGACCCTGGAAGCTGGAAGGAAAGGGAGAGCAAGGAGGGGACAGATGCCGAACCCCGCAACCTCCTCGTGTTCGCGAATTTTGTGCGAAACGCGTCGTCCGTGTGTGTGCAAAGATTGTGAAGGAATTGAAGTATTGGCTACAGGTTGAGGGAAAAAGACAGCGAGAGAGACAGAAAGCGAGAGAGAGAGAGAGTTGTTGAATGATGCAACCTGGTAGGTGTAAGTGTAAATGTACATGGTTTTCTATAGCCTTCGTATGGCCTCGATGCTGTTCATTTCTCGACAAATTTATGGTAAGGTTAATTAAAAACGGTTAGTCACTTGGATGTAGGAATAGCACTGGCCAACACATAATTTGTTGCCTCAAATGTTAGAACTGTTTCTGGGTATATTTGACCTGCTGATTCCAGAAAAGGCACCAGTTTTCTCCCAGCAGGTCTAGTTTTCGAGATATAGAACATTATGCCATATACCAGTTCTTGCCTCTGCTCGCCCATAAAACATAAGGCTATAGCTATACTTATGTAGTGCTCAATTTATTATGTGATACACTAAATAAACATAATAATACAAATACTTAAAAGAAAATGGTAGTACCTGAAACTGTACTTATATGATACCAAACAGAACAAGTTTGTTATAAAAATTTCAAGTCATTCGACACCGAAGAAGCTCCTTTTGTACGATTTCCGAGTGTGGCATCTGCCGGAACAATCGCGCATAATATTCCAGCAATAGTCTGCCATCATGTGTGCATCCCATCTTCCTTGATATCGATTTTCCATTGTTTTGATGTCTTGGTGAAATCTTTCACCTTGCTCTTCGCTGAAGTCACCAAGATTCTCTGGAAAGCGATCTAAGTGACTGTGGAGATAATGGACTTTAATGCTCATGTTGCAGCCAAGCTTGTTGAAATGAAGAAGCATATCCTCTACTAGTTGTGCATAATTGTCTGCCTTCTTGTTGCCAAGAAAATTTTTAGTTACAAGAACAAAGGAAGACCAGGCACAAGATTCGATTTCATTCATTGATGGTATGAAAAGTGGGTCATTCATAAGTTGCCTGATCTGTGGACCATCGAAGATTCCAGCCTTCAATTTTTCCATTGTAATTCCTGGTAACTTGTGTACTATGTATTCGAAGCATGAACCTTCTTTATTCAAAGCCCTGACAAATTGTTTCATCAGGCCTAGCTTTATATGTAGTGGTGGCAGTATGATCCTATCTCGTGCCACCAAAGATTCCTTGATTACATTTTGAGCTCCAACCACCATGTCTTTCCTCGAAGGCCAATCTTTTCTTGTCCAATGTTCATGCTTGGCTCTACTGTCCCAAAGACACAAAAAGCAGGGATACTTTGTGTAGCCACTTTGTTGACCAAGGAGGAAATTTACCATCTTCAAGTCTACACAAATTACCCATTGATGTTCTTTGTATTTTATCTTTTCCAGTACTAAAGAGATGGCATTGTACTCTTCTTTCATCCTGGTGGAGTGACCGATTGGAATAGAACCAAATTTGTTGCCGTTATTTAAAAGCACACATTTCAGACTACGTTTTGAACTGTCGATAAAAAGACGCCACTCATCTGGGCTGTAATCCGACAGACCAATTTTCTTCAATAAGTTGCTGATGTCAATACAGAATACTAGGTTGTTGTCTTCGGTAAAGAATGGCAGCAAATCCTTTTCTCTGTTTCTATAAATTGTAATTTTCGTTCCAGGCTGAAGTGCATTCTTTTCCTTTAGTCTGGACGCAAGCAATTCAGAGGACTCTTTGGAAAGATTTAAGTCCCTGATCAGATCACTCAACTCTTTTTGGTCAAAACATTCACTGTGTGAAGTTGATTGGAAATCACTGTCACTGCCCCCACTTTCTTCACTTTCGTCATCTTGTCCGATATTGGACATGCAAGTCTCATCGTCTGAGAGCTGAGGTAGTTCGCGAAAAGGTGGAACTGGTACAATATCCGAATGCGGAACAGGTCTCCTGGCTGAAGGTATATCAGGGTAAGACAACTTGTGACGATTATTTCGATTGATGCCTATGATATTAACCATACAAAAGTAACAGTCGTCCAAGTGGTTTATCTGTTCCCTCCAAACCATCGGTACACCAAATTTCAGGCAGCTTCTCTTTCCAATTGTCCAGTGGCACAATTGTTCAATACAAGTTTTGCATACTGTATGAGGAGCCCATTGCTTATCTTGATCTCCAAGTTTGACACCAAAATAACCTACATATGCTCTTTTTACAAACTCAGAAATCGGTTTCCTGTTTGCTTTTAGTGTGTATTCCCCACAAATGTAGCAGAATATGTCTGGATGGTTAATGCAGCTCCGTCTGGAAGTAGCCATAACCTTAAGGATGTTCGCATCTGAGGAATTAAATGACTAACCTAAAAAATAGTAAGAACATGTAGTTATTTAATGCTCACATTCACAGATTGTTCTTGCGACCAACTCTTAATATGCCCTAAGACGACTGCGGCTGCTCTAGCTTTCAGGAGGCGGTTTATATAGGCTATAAATGCTGACTTCAGCATAATCTATTTACATAGTTCGAAACCATGAAACGCTGTATAAGCACAAATAAATTCTAAATGAGGCCATGAATTTAGTGCTGAGTAAGCTGTAGGCTACGGAATAGTTATTTCGTTGAATCAGCAATATCTCATCACACGGCAAGATATGCTGATTTTACATTATAAGGATGTAGGCATTATATGAATCAGCAAGAATTATAATTAGCCATAAATAGAGCTTATTATGACATTTTAGTTTTGCCAAAGACATCGTTTAAAGAGTGGACTGGGTTTTCTTTACAAAATCGACGATATCTCAGAAACTAGACCTGATGCACTCAATCCAATGACATTTTCTGAATCAGCGCCCAAAATTACCCCAAGAACAGGTCTAAAACCGAAGGCAACAAGAAAAAAAAATGTTTCTGTTGGCCAGTGTAGTTGACTGAAAGAGAGTTGGACGAAGGGTACTACTGATTTTGGAAGAGAAAAATGGGACTTTGCAACCAAAGTAATTGAAGCTAGATGTAATGAAGTAGGAGATTGATTCTGCTTAAGCGCTAAGTCATAATGAAGATTATTAGCGTCGTTTTCCTTCTTTCTTCAGGCTTCGGATGGTTCCTCCTGATTATGGTAGATCGGAGTTAATCTGTAGTGAAGCAATAGTGGAAAATAAAGAAAAAATAAATTGAGAATAAAATGCTGGAGTCTTTCTTTAAAGAGGTTTTCACTTTCTAACTTAATGATGTCGTAACACTTACAATTTAGAAACTACGCAATATAGCATGTCCTGTAAATAAGTAATATTGATCAACAATGTACAATTACACAATACAATCTACACAATAGAAAATGTCCCCTACATGCATCATATTGATTACTTAGCAACAGCACCAGTGTAAATCATGCGAAACACTTAACCTTCGGTGTGGAGGCTTTCAATCTTAATATATTTTCTGAGCGAATAACTGGACGATTTTTTACCTACGCTGTGCAGTTCTGTCAGTGAGTGACATGGCCATTTTCACACATCTTAACATAACGTAACATTAGTCTATTCTATGGCAACTTATCGTATAAACACTTTATGAACAGCACAGAAGACATTTTCAGCTTATCTAATCTTAGGATGCACTATTTAGATCTGTTAGGTAGCTGTGCCGCAATACCTGAATGAGGTTCTTGAAACGCACTATACAGGCACATATGATATAACAGCATCCGTTTTAGTGGTTTACACGACATTTAATTTTTTTCAGCAGCACTACATTCTACCGGGCTGACATATTGCGTATCCAATCATTCCTAGCTTCCTTCATAAGGCTATGTCTAATGTGACAGTCCTACCATCGAATCTATATCACAGATCTACAGCTACAAAAGGGACTTCATGCCGAGCTAGCGTTGCAGTGCTCAGCGCGGGAAAGGTTAGTTAATCTGACACAATGTAGCACTCAGTATTGTCTGCGATTTAACACTCATTTTACTATTAAATACTTACATTTCAACAGCACCATTGCACTCTTATAACCATCAGTCGATGGCGCTGAGCAATAGTAAGTTAGAGATACTGCAATATTACAGCGCGTTACGATATGAGTAGTTACAGTAGCTACTGCGTTACATTCATCGACGGATATTGAAACCTATGGAAATTCAATGAGTTGCCTCTTCTATGTCTTCACACATTTCTGTAGGCCTTGAAGTTCTCTAAGTTCTTAACCATAAGTTGGTATAGGATTTTGCTTATTTCTATGGTGTATGGGCCTAACTAATATTTGATATTGGTAGTATTAATAATATGATGTTTTTATGTAATAATTTATAAACAGATGTTATAGAAAGCAGTCCAAACTGATACTAGAGGCGAATGAAACTGATTCCCACAAACTGTAGAATCCTTTGTTTGTTAATTGGCGGACTGTAATTTCACCGATGCTATCAAGTGTGCATGTGGAACAGTAAACATCTTTTCGGGTAGAATAGTAATCCCACTGAGAACACTTAGTCTCGGAAACGGGCCTCAGTTTTCAGTTATATTTATCGGCCTCTGCAGTACTGAACAGAGTGTGATTTTGTTTAAAGTTGAAACGTTCTCTGAGAAAATGTTCGGTGTCTTTCTAATTGCGATGCTGTGCTCAGATGGCGTCTTTTCAGAGCCAAAAACTGGTAAGTTGGAGTTTGCTTTTGCCGTTCACAGTTGCACAGAGACAGAATTCTAACCTCATTAACCTGAATTAACATTGATGTTTACTGAAATGGTATCTTTTACGGTCTTATCAAAGATTTTAGAGTACACTAAGATATGCCAGCTCTTATCTTTGCTATGCAACAATCTTTTGTGGTGTTCAACAACAAACCAACCGGGTCACCTATTGTAAGGTATAATCAAGGTCAGGGTCAGATAATAGAGCCAAGTTCTTTGGGCCCCTATAGATTATACAACCTCACAAATTCGTTGATCACAGCGTCACCTTCTAAGAACAATTTACTTTAAGATCGTCAGTTTTAGCGACTTAAATTAAGTTTTATTGACTGTTACCTCAAACAATTCTCTTCATAGCCAAAATTCAGTAAGGAGGTTTTAGAGTTTTACTGTGTTATCCTTAGAGATAAACAATTTTAATCTTATTCAACTGATTCTATTCTGATATTAACGTATCATATTTTCTTATTTTTGATTAAAATCTATTGCTTAGAATCTTCTAAGACCGAATTTCTTCTCTATGTAAAAGACAACAACTGCGGAAATTTGATTGCCTTAAATCTGTTCAGTTGGATGAATTACTTATTAACCGCACTGAACTGCGCGTTCAGTGCGGTTAATAAGTAATTCGCAGTTTGGGCTGTGATTGTACCATATGCAGATCAGCTCAATTTCACGTGCGAGATATTCGCAGAATCAGACCTCTTTTGACTCAGACTGTCTTAATCCAACTAGCTAATGCAGTGGTCTCCAGCAGACTTGACAACTGTAAATCATTACTTATTGGAATTACTAAGGGAGGTCTGTACAAACTACAAATCGTTCAAAACTCTCTAGCCAGAGCCATAACAAAGACTGCCAAATATCAGCGTAGTAAGTCAATATTACATTCATTGCAATGTGTGCCCATTGAGTAAAAAATCATTTCAAAATTTGTCTTATAGTGAACAAAGGGCTACATTTAAATCAGACGACCTATCTACATTGCTAGCTCACCCCTAATACTAGTAGACATTGCACTCGATCAGTGGAGACTGTGACTCTTGCTGCGCCCCGAACCCGAACAGTGTTGTGCTCTCGGGCCTTTTCGGTAGCCGGTAAAAAGTGTTGGGATTCACTGCCCACTTCAGTTTTTTCTGTCAGTTCTTTGATGTCATTCAGGTATAAACTAAAGACTCATCTCTCACTTACCCACCGTTGCCTGGCTTCTGGTTTCTCTGACCTAACGGAATTCAACCCGGCTTCTCCAACGGATTATGCTTTTGGATTGTAATTTTGACTTGAAGCAAGCATCGGTTGATGCCTTAAGCATTATGATAACGGCGCTATAGAAGTCGTTAGACTGGATTGGATTAGTGTGCTGCATTATGAACCGTGAGAGTTCGGTAGGTCAAGTCCCCGCCAGGACAGACAGTGTTAAGGAATGTTTAGTCAAATATGATACTATCCGTAATGGAAACTAATGTTTTGATATTTGCATTATGTGAATAGCAACTTTTCAGTTTTGTGGGTACTTCTTTCAGTATTTGGTATATATTTTTTGTTTTCCGAATACCGACTTTTCTTCTTCTTCTTCGTCCTCATCTTCTTTTTCTTTCTCCTCTTTTTCTTATTCCTTTGCATAGTAAAAGCTTTGCAGTACAGTTCAGTGTATTCAGACTCTTTTTTACTCACTTAAATTACGGTCATGAAATGAATACGACACGAACTGTCCAAGTGTCCATGACTTGAACTTTCTTGATCGTTTCTCATTTCACGGTTACAGGGATTGGCTGGAGTTTCTCTAGACTTTAAATTGAAACGTCGCTTCTGAGTAGTTAGTTGTCTACAAGATGCTACATGACTTTTTTAATATAAAACAGTACGATATATTCCATGATAGATTTTAAATATAAGATATTTTTCATGGACAGTTCGATTTAAGCATCAGGATCTTTTAACTAGAATATTATTACTATCGCTAAGCTTCTTCTTTGCAACATAACGGGCGTGGCAACATTAAGAATGCACATCTCTGCGAATGGTCTCCATTCCGTAACCGTGTCATTTCTTCAATCCGTGTTTATGAATATCTATAGAAATTCTATGCTCTTCTCTGGCTAATCCTTATCGACGACATTACATTCGCACGGACCATGACATGAACTTTCTCGATCGAAATAATCTCAAACGAAATTAATTCTGTTACAGGGCTGTAGCCAAAGTTTTCTAATAGTCTGGCATGTTTTCAGTCCCACCGCGATACATACTCTAATAGCTCTTGTAACGAAGAGTTACAAGAGTTATTAGAGTATGTATACCTACTTCTAGGTTGGTTACTTTACAGCTTCAGGGCAAAGACATGTTTTAATACTGCAAAACACGCATAAACTGGTATTGTAGGCCTATGTTGTATTGTGCTGCGGTGTTTAAATCAGTGGCGAGGTCATGCGACTGCTCGTGGCGATTGTGTTATTTCACAGATAATGAAAAGGGCGAAGTGGATGCGAGCAATAAAAGAGATGAAACAGCTGCATTTCATTAGATTTAACAGTTGTCCTAAGAGTTTGATCATTGCTGAAATTATAAACCACTCAATAATCGTGACTCAGCTTAACAAACGCTCACTGTTAGAAAGTATCCGAGTGGCACTTTCAGATCAGCCAGATGGCCATTTATGAAGCGCCAATGCAAGGTTTCTATGCGCTATATAATGCTTTGATACACACTATACTCACGTAAGAGTAAATATATCTGCAGCTAATGGGAATCAGAAATCCTCCTGGTCGCATTTGCACAAAGGTTGTAGCCTGTCAATCGCGTGAGGTCGACAGGTCAAGTCCCCTCCACGATATACAATGTTAAGGAATGTTCAGTGAATAATATCCCTGAGGAAAACGAATCTTTTCATATATGCATTCTATGTATCCCGATTTTTCTATCGTCCAGGTACGGTTTATACCGCCAAAGTTATTTTTTAGTTTTCGGGATTTTCCGTTTGCCGAATACCGACGTTTTTTGTGAATTTATTGTATAGATAAACCAGCGCCTTGTAGCCCAGTTCAGTATAATCAGAATATTTTACTCAAACATGTTCATCACATGAATGTGATATGAATTTCCCATGATATGAACTTCTGGTTCGTTTCTCGTTTCAAGGTTTCAATGATTCGCAGGGGCGGCTTTAGACTTGAAGCTTAAAATTGAAAGATCGCTTCTGAATAGTTTGTTTTATACAAGACGCTACAGAATTTTCATTATGTAAAACAATATGATATATTTGATATTAGATTTTTAACCAAAACTAATATTAGTCATAAAAAATTTTGATTTAGGAAATCAGGATCTTTTAATCCCGAATTTGCTTTTTTCCATGAAGCTGCCTCTTTGCAACGTAATGGAAATGGCAAATTAAGAAAACACATCTACATACACGAGATTGGTCGTTTCCAAAAGGGAAACCATTCAATGACTCAATCTTATAAGATATTCGTCGACTTAAACGAAATTCACTTGTTTGTGCATGAATTTGGCAGAACAGAAGATCGAATTGTTTTGCTTGACATAGATTCTTTAACTTGGAGACAGGTTCTCCTGACAAGAGAAGATCAGCTGTTTGTTGAATCGTGGTACGACGGCAGCAGAAAACAACTGATAGTTAGTTTTGAGGATAATGTTCATGTTTACGAAATAATCTCAAACGAAATAATTTCTGTTGCAAGCCATTATCATAGTTTCGTAATAGTCTACTATGTTTCCAGTCCCACTGCCAACAAATACTCTAACCACTGTCATAATACAGATATACCTCTAGATTAGTAACTCAAGTAAGTGCCGTATAGTTTCAGTGTAAATAAATTTAAATTACTGCAAAAGATGCATAAACTCGATTTGTGTCCTAAGCTGTTCTGATGCGCTCAATTGAGTGGCCAGATCATTCGACCCTTTCTGACGTTTCTACTGTTTTGCAGCTAATAAAAAAGACAAAAGTTATGGACAAGAGCGATCAGAAGATGCGAGACAACAGTATTTCGTTAGAGGTAAAGGTTGCGCTAAGAGTATTTTATCAATGAATAAAGTAAAAGCCACTCAATGTACCTCGTATTTCCCGAGATTCGGTTCAACAAACGATCGGTACTCAGCGAGATATCCATTTATTAAGCGCCATTGTAAGGTACTTAAAAGGTGCTACATAATGCTTTGATACATACATTTACAGATACAAATATATATATATATCATATAAGGGGTCGCGCCGAATAATCCGGAATAAGGAATCGAGGACCAAATGGACCGAGGAAAAGGCAAACTGATTTAAAACCGGGACAGACAGGGCTTGCTAATCTCTTCAGACAACCAGTCAATCAATCGGGCAGCAGCGGATAGTTTAGCAGGTGGTGGCGGAGGAGCAGCATGTTCTGATCAATGGCTCTGTCAGCATCTACCCTAGAAGTGGACTAGGAGTATAACTCTGAAAATGGTGCGGCACTGCGGGATGGAAAGAAGTGGGGTCTGTACCAACCTGATTTTCTCCAAGACAGCATAATGGATCATGTAAGGGTAAATGTAACTACACGCGGAGAGTATTGGAAATCCTCCTGGTCGCTTTTGAGTACTGGGTGTTGACAAAGTCCCTTGCATTAGCAGAACCCCTGTGAGACATGCGTAATATTTCACCTATGCGTGAATTCTTCCAATCGGAAAGTATCTTTTCGCATTTGAATAAATAAATAAATGGAAGAAATTTGCTGCCGTGTGGGGTTCAATGAGTGAAAGAGATACCCATTTTCAGACATCGTAACGTTGCATAACATAAGAACATGTTTTAAGTGGTTCCGAAAACATTGAGTCTGTGTTGGGACCATTACAAATTAACGGGGATTTTAAGAAGCCTATATTTCCTAGCTTAGCTTTCTCTCTAAAGCTAAGACAGTATCCATGGCGACAGTACATCATGGAAACCATTCCACATATCTAAAGATCTTGCGCTAAAGAATTTCTGTCCCAACGCAGGCATCGAGTGACAATGTGCCATTGTACATTTTGAAGGCTCTTATTTCTGCCTTGTCTGCTTTTGAGCCTGAACCCTCTAATTGGCTTCATATAGTACAGATAAAGATTAAATTACACGACTGATTCATCTGTTTTCATGGCAAAGAGCCAACGGGTTATGAGTTTCTTAAGCGCCTTTGTGAGGTTTTGTTTAATGTGCTGTACAAACGGCCAAATCCATGTATACTGTCGCGAATTCGTTCAACTAAATTTCAAGAAAAATACAATTTCTAATTTCAGTCGTTCTTTTTACAATGTCTATTTACACATTCTATATACAACCAATAACTGTCGTACAGTCTTATCAAAAAATACTACAAACCATCCTATACAGAGAAACCTCAAAATAAAATCTCAAGACAACCACAGTCCTATGGGCCTAGTAGAAGCCTCGGGCGTCTGGCATTGACCTGCTCCGTTCGACTTCTCCACTCGCAGAATCACCACACAGAAGTACTTGACTGTATTAGGATTCCATTCCTAACATCCACAGTCGACAAGCTCGGTAATGGTCCCGTGTCATCAGATCAAACAGCTCCAATTCACTCGTAGCACCAGGACCACGGGTAAAAAAGACGATTAAGGGAAGGAAAGCGTTTCTCGGCTTCTCAGACTTCCCATCACTCCAGCCACAGACTTCGCTCCTCCAGTTCCTCTGACTGAAACCCTCCTTCGAATTCCCCGAAAATCGTCTATCGTCTCTTCTCGTTCCGCCACTCACGGACTGACTCAACCCAGCGACTCCTCAACCCTCGGTACAGCCGTCCTTCTTACTCTAACAGCCGATCCTACTTTCCCGCCAGCCAGTAGCGTTTCCAACAGGTATAGTCTCAAACTATAGCGCATTTTGTGACACAAACGTACATACACATATAAATAAATACATACATACATACATTCATAGATACATAGATACATACATACATACAAACATGCACACACACCTCTAATCTGGCTATCTGATTCATTTAACATCTTAATTAATATAATATTAACTCTGTCAATATCTCAAAAATACGGAGTTACAATATTCCCTTTCAACACTTTTCTCAGATTGCGCATTTTGCCTTAGGCGTCTAACGTAATGCAATTGCAACCATTTCTTTTTAATCCATGCAGTCTAGTACATTATATTCAAGTCCGTATAATAATGATTTCCAGTCTTGTCTAACACAGTCTCGAAGCACTTGGATTACTTTCCAAAAAGCCTGGACACTGTTTCCTTTATTCTTGCCATTCCACTGACGAATGAACAGATCAATTTGAATTATTTGTATAATACAGAATAAGTCGATTGTTCTAATAATATTCCGCATTTCAGACGTTTTTCTGAATATAAAGAAAAAGATAGTCACGAAGTCGCGAAAAAAAATTTGACTGTGGACATTCAAGTTTTAAGGTGAAATGCTGTACAACTTAATGATTGAGACACTTTTCTTTGGCGACATCTTTTCAGTTGGTAAGCTGGTGACGCGCAAAACCAAGCACAATCAGTCAAACACCGAAAGCCAGCCCACTGGGACAGAAATGTTGCGATGGACAAACCACCTGAAAAATGTAAGTCTTGAGCTGAGACCGAAATGACATAAGAGACTGAACAGAAATAACGGAAGCGTGAGAGAATTCCTAAATTTAGCTCCAGCAAACGAAAAGCTCGTTCGCCAAGAACAGTTCTGGTGTTCTTTATGACCAGATAAAAGCACGGTAGCCGATTCGATAGAGAGCTCGGCTCGTAACGCATAGAGTACAGGTTCGAGCCTTCTCCCCTTGGAGGTTACAGTGTAGGGTCCTTCAGCAAGTCATTCCCTCATAATTGCTCAGCGCCTCAGATTCAGATTTACTGACCTTGCACGTGTAATAAATGAAAAATAATAATAATAAAAAGATCACCTAGTTCCACATTGGTAGGCCTCCGGAATCAGGATTCATTGTAGTTAAAGTGTTTCACGGCCATTCAATGCTGTACACAAAAGCCCCGTTATGACTCTATAGCTAATATATAGTACATATGAATGGTTCTTTATACATACATACATGCATACATATGTACGTACATACAAATGTATGTACATACAAATATGACTTCAGGTAAACACACGTAGTATCCAGTATCAATTAATTACCAACGTCTACTACATACTACAAAATTATTGACAAATATATGCAGCAGTGAAACAGTCGTGAAAATGAAAGAGTAGCAGAATTATAAAAATCAACGGTTTTACAGATGTATTCCATCTCATATCATGTTCTGTAGCCCGTCCTGCTTCAACTGGCACTGCATTGCTCAACATCATTTGTCCCTATGTCTATGTAAGTATGCATTTATCTAGTTATGTATGTGTGTATGTATCTATGTATGTATGTATCTATGTATGTTTGTATGTATATATGTAATGTATATATGTACAACCACAGAGTCGCTTGTGCAGAAGACAAATTCATTAGTGCAAATTCTAGATTTAGGCCCTATAACATTGTTATGGTGTTGAAGAATAAAGGATTTGTATCTGATCTGGTCCCGATGACATAGCTGCCGAACTGTTAAGGTTTGGTGGAGAAATGACACTGGCCAAGCTGCATGAGATCTGTGTGGAAGTGTGGAAGACAGGGGACTGGCCAGAGGAATGGACACAATCGATCTTCATTCCTCTCCCTAAAAAAGGGGACTTGCTCCGTGGCGAGAATTACAGAACTATTGCCTTAGTCTCGCATGCTAGCAAAATTCTACTGAGAGTTATTCTAGAGAGGATACAAATTAAGCTTGAAGACGAGATTGCTCAAGAGCAGGCGGGGTTTAGACCAAGAAGAGGCACAAGGGATCAGATTACAAACCTCAGGATCATATTGGAGAAATCTAGAGAAAGAAGTCAACCACTGTACCTCTGCTTCATTGGCTTTACAAAGGCCTTTGACATGGTACAACATGATCAGCTATGGCTAACCATGCTTGAAATGGGTTTTCCACCACAACTAGTCCAACTGTTAAGAAACCTCTACAGACAACAACGCGCTGCAGTCAGGACAGATCGTCTCGTGTCTGCATGGTTCAGTGTCAAAAAAGGAGTCCGTCAGGGATGTAATCTTTCCCCCTGTCTGTTCAACATATTGGCAGAACAAGTGATGCGGAAGGCACTACAAGGATATAATGGAGGTTTCAGAATCGGTGGCAAGATCATCAGCAATCTCAGGTACGCAGATGACATCGTCTTATTGGCCACATCACCAGAACAACTGCAGGAGTTAATAAACCGTGTTGAGAATGCTGCGAATGAGTATCATATGTTGATCAATGCGAAAAAGACGAAAGTGATGGCAAATACAGGCGAAGCACTTGAGATCAACGTGGTTGATGGAAGACTGGAGAAGGTGGACTACTTCATGTACTTGTGGAGCAGAGCAGCAGTGGATGCGGACTGTACGGTTGAGGTGAAATCGAGACTAGCCATGGGAATGGCAGTCATGGTTAAGCTCACAAAGATGTGGAAAGCAAGTCAATTATTAGCATCAAGACCAAATTACGCCTGATGAGGGCCTTGGCATGGCCGGTGGCGACATATGGGTGTGAGGCCTGGACATTAAAGAAGGAAGAGGAGATACGCATTCAGGGTTTTGAAAACAAGTGCATCAGAAAGTTACTGCGGATTGCTTGGACAAAGAAGATGACCAATGAAAAGGTGTACCAACTGGCCGGGGTGCAAAACGTGCTGCTGGGTCACATTAGGGCCCGCAATTGCGTTATTTCGGGTACGTGATGAGACATCCCCAAGACATCATCGAGGGTAGTGTTATGATCGGTCTTGTTGAGGGGAACCGAGGCCGCGGAAGATAAGTTGGATTGACAACATCTCGGCTTGGACTGGCTTATCGGGAACCAGGTTGTTGGATGCTGCGCGCAATAGATGGCTTTGGTCGAAGATGGTCCTATCATGTAGTCAACCGTCGCGACGCGACGATGACGAATTGACATGACATGACATAATACCTCTGGTACTGCTTTCTTCAACATCTGTTTATGAATTATTACATAAAATCATCATATTATTATCACCAATATCACCCAGTCTATTTGCAATGCAATAAGAATAAACAACATCCTAGACCAATTGAACATCAAGAACTTCAGAGCCTGCACAAATGTATATTGCCAGACACAGCACTGTTAACTTATAAGTGGTAAGCTCATAAAAGCAAATTTTCTGGCAATAAAATACCCAGTCACTACTGACTTTTAAGAATAACAACTGTATTAAATTATACCAATTTAGCGACTGAAATTGATAACCACAAACTGTAGAATCCTTTGTCTGTCAACTGACGGAATGAAATTTAATCTATAATATTAAGTGTACTCGTAGAATAGAAAACATCTGTTAAGTGTTGAATGGCAGTTCCACGAAGAATATTTTTTCTTAGAAAGAGACTATCTCAGTTTTTAGATATATTTGTCGGTCGTTGCGGTACTGAAGAGATTGCGATTTTGTTTAAAGTTGAAAATGTTCTCGAAGAAAATGTTTGGCGTCTTTCTAATTGCAACACTCTTCTCAAACGGCGTCTTATCAGAGTCAAAAACTGGTAAGATGGAGTTTGCTTTGCCGTTTATAGATGCAGAGAGATAACTCTAATCTGAGATAACGTGATTTAACAAAAAATATGGTAAGCTGAATTGTGTCTTAGCTTTTCTTGGTCGCTATAGAAATCTCGAGTTTACGATTACGATTTTACGATCTAATCAAAGATACTAGAGTACATTAAGATATGACAATCCTACCTTAGCCATGTGACACTTTGGCGCTTTCTACTCTGTCACGATGCCGAGTATTATCCAATAGAAGTCTTTTATTATTATTTAACTGAGACGTAACATAGACCGAAAATAAAGTTCAACAATTGAACGAAATTTAAGTGTGTATAGCGTCGGAAACAGCCAGTTAAAGGTGTCTAAACAGAACTCGACATTTGAAGTAATATATATTGAATTTGTAAAGACATCATGCGGCTACCAGGTCCGTTGACGTCGACCTTACCTTACTACTTCACCTAAATCAGTCATTTTCCCTCCTATTTAACTAATCTGACAATCCCACGACAATCCCTGGTGAGTCTATCTGGCACTCTTTTCCATCAGGTGAGTGTCCAAATTTCTCGCCGATGGCGCACCTCCCGCTACCATCCGTGAAAACCAAAGGGCGTCAACTGGACGCACGTGCTGACGACGACGACACGTGAGGCGAGGAACGAGACATACACTTTGAATCTTTGGTGATACAAAGTTGCTATATAAATGACTACAGATGTCTGAGAAGCGTCATGCTACAATATCGATCACACATTGAATGCATCTTACTCAAGCATCTATTCTTTCGTGTGACTATTCTAGATGTTCAGGCTCGTTTATAGACAGTCACAGAATTAGATTTTGATCACTTATGTCAAATTATTCTTTATAAATGTGTACGACAATCATGCAGTTCAAATGCCTAGCTACCTACCTAATCCAGCTAATCTAAACTATGTATACAATTTAGTTGACTTCCCTTACCACGGGTAGTTCTGTCTGGAGTCCAATTTTTTTTCCAGTTCCTTGGATGAGAGTTCACAGTTTCGAAACTGAAGCGAAACCGTGCATTTTTCTTTGACTTTCGATGCGATACGAAGATGGCGATGATAGCAGACTGCTTAGGGATAGATATATAAAATTCTCATCTTATTTAAACTAATTCTGTTATAATATTAATTTATTGTGTTTTCTTATTAAATTAACAATTTTGTGGGTACTTCTCTTCTATTTTTTTTAGTATTTTCGGTTTTCTAAATAACGACTTCTTTTCGTGTTTTTACTTCTTCTTCTTCTTCTTGGTTTTCTTCTATTTTTCTTTCCTTCTTATTTACTGTGCTTATTCAGCGCTTTGCAGCCTTATTCGATGTAATTAAAATTTTCTGTTTACTTACTTAAATATTTTTGTCATTTCCATGACATGGACTTTCACGATCGTTATTCATTTATGGTATCAGTGATTGGCATGTAGACTCTAAGGTGGGGAATGATCTCACCGATCTCGCCCGATTAATTCATTGAAAAGAATGAACAAGGTCGAGGCCATATGGTGGCCATAGAAAAAGTGTACATTTATATTATTACACTTAAGCCTTAACTTGTAACGACCCTTATGAAAAGTTAGGTTTCTACAGGACGCTACATAACTTTCACAGTATAACACAATATGGTATGCTTTGATACTAGATTTTTAACTATAGCAGTTTTGTCTGATAAATATGTTCATTTAGGGAATCAGGATCTGTTAATTCCGAATTTGCCTTTTTCCATGAAACTGCCTCTTTGCGACATAAGGGGAATGGCGAAATTAGGAAAACACATCTACATAGTCTGCAGAGGGTGTTCATCAACGGAGACAGACATTCCTTCAATCCGTGTTTACGAAGATAGAAATCCTTTCGCTCTTCTCTGGCTAATCTTTATCGACGATATTACATGCCCATGGGCTATTGTACCGAACGAGAAATTGAACTGTCTTTACATAAACGATGAGAAATGTACCTGGACGATAGAAATGACACATCACAAAGTTACCAAGTGGGTTTCCTGCTCAAGGCCATGCTATCGTTCTCGTCTGTCAATATCGAACGACGGATATCTGATAAGGCGATGTAAGATACATTCATTAAATGAAGTGGAAATCTACGACCCAAATGAAGTCTTCATACGAAGTTTTTACCTGCTCAACGATGGACTATATTGGTCTGAAGTAATTCTACTACGCAACGGACAGTTCATCGTCAGTGGAGAAATCAAAATTACTACAAGCGAATCAGCAATACTCATGCTGAACAGTTCTGGTCACGAGATTGGTCGTTTTCAAACAGGGAACTTTTCACTCTCTTATGTTTCTCACATATTCGTCGACATAAACGAAAATCGCTTGTTTGTGCATGACAACAACATGGGGAAGCAACGAATTGTGGTGTTCGACATAGATTCTTTATCTTGGAGACAGGTTGTCATCTCAATAGAATCTTGGGCGCTACTGTACTCATGGTTCGACGAGAGCAGTAAACAACTGATCGTTGCTTTTTGGGAAGAAGTTCGTATTCACGAAATAATCTCTAACTAAAGAAAATCTGTTACAGGTCCGTAGCCATAGTTTTCTAATAGTTTAGCATGTGTTTCCAGGCCCATTGCCATACATATTCTAGCAGGTCTCCTAATACTTCTTTACTAAATGCCGTATAGTTTCAGTATAAAGAAATGTTTCAATACTGCAAAACATTCATATACCGGGATTGTGTGCCATACTGTGCTGTTGTATTTAACTGAGTGGCGAGATCATCCGACCGCTTGTGGCTTTTTGTCGTTTTATAGCCAAAGACACAAAGACGAAGATTATAGATAAGAGCGATAAGAAGAAATACGACAGCGGCATTTCGTTGGATTTAACTGCTGCACTAAGAGTTTTGTACATGTTGAAAGTAAAAGTCACTCAGTTGAACATTCTGCGTTCGATAGCATAGAAGTGGCACATATTTAGATCAGTTATATAGCCACCTACGAGGCGCTTTTGAGAGGTTCTTAGAGATACTTAACAATGCTTTGAAACTTACGGATATATACATACCTGCATGCATGCGTACCTGCATGCATATGGTGAGCGTTAACTCACGTGAGAGTAAATATATCTGCATATAGCGTTAATCAGATTGCCTTTTGCATGGGCGCATTTGCATAATGGATGTTGACGAAGTCCTTTGCAATAAGAGAACATACCACATAAGTCATGTGTATTATTTCACCTCTCTTCTCAATGATTACTTCTTGGTCGAGGTATTTCGCTATTATGTGCGTTTCTGTAAGTGAAGGAGGATATGTCCATTTTCAGATGCTATATCATGACATAACACAAGAACAAGTTTAAAGTGGTTCTGAAGACATGCAGTCTGTGTTAGAACCCCTGCATATGAACGGGAATGTTTAAAAGTCAGTCATTTTTAGCTCACCCTCTACCCTATAGCCATTATAGTATCCAGTGGGACAGTACTATCATGCAACCCATTATACAAATCTACAAATCTGGCGCTAAAGAAATTCTGCCCTAACGGCATCACCGAACACAATGTTTCATTGTACATTTCGAGGAGTTACAATGCGTCATTGTATGTTTTCGAGGATCTTATTTCTGCTTTTGCAGCCTGGTCTCTGTAATTGGTTCCATAGACAGATAAAGATTAAAATATACGATTGATTCATCCGTTTCCATGAAAGAAAAACCAACAGGGTACGAAATGCAAAGATAAAGGGGCCACTTTCCAAACTGGATCAGAGTATCTGGGTGTAACCTTGGACCAGGAATTGACCTTCTCAAAGCATCTTAAGAAAGTTTCGATGTCGAACGTGTTTCAATCAACTGCCCCAGATGCGCAAAAAACACCGCTCTCGTTTACAACTCAAACCGCCACAGCCTTATTGCTTGCATTCATATGCACCGCGTTTGACTATAGTAACGCCATTTGTGTAGGCCTTTCTCTCTCCCAAATTAATCAGCTATAATCTCTTTTAAATGATACGGCTCGTCTCGGCTCGGCTGATCGATGGTATTCGCAGGTTTGGGTATATATCCAGTTTCATGAGGGAGGAACTGCGTGGGTTTCCAGTGCGAAGACGCTTTGAATTTAAGATCTAGGGAGCTATGTGTCCCGGTCTCTTCCATTCTTGACCGCAGATTTCTTCGCTGTGCTGTGCAAGGTGATTTGGTTGTCCCGCCGACCCCAACTTCCACAGCCTAGAGTAGAAGCTTAGCTGTTGAAGATCAATCTTTCTGGAATAATCTGCCTTGCAACCTGCAACTTGAGCTTCTTGGCTTCTTTCCATAAGTGGTTGAAACCATCCTATACGATCGTGGTTCAGTCCTGAAGTCGTGAGTTCAAACCCTTGCCAGGACAAAAAATATTCCAAGATTTCTTTTCCACTTGGGTCTCACCTATAAAATTAGTACTTTTACAATGCATTTAACATCTTATTTTCTTTAATATTAGTTCTGTTATTCTCTCAAAAATGCGGAGTTACAATATTTATATTTCTACTGTTTTTTTGTGATTGCGTGATTTATCTTAGATGTATAATATATTACATATATACAACCATTTGCTTTTAATTAATAGAGTCTAATACATTACATTCAATACATTATATTCAACTCCAGTATACTAATGATCATCCGTCTAAATTTAAGATTACTTTCCAAAAGTCTGCATGCCGTTTCCTTTATTCTTGCCATTCCACTGACAAACGAATAGATCAATTTGATTAGGTCTTATAGAATAAGCCGAATGTTCTAATAATTTTCTGTACTGCTGACGCCTTTTTTATGATTATAAAAGAAAGATAGCTACGAAATTTCCCATAACACTTTGACTGTGGACATTCAAGTTTCAACATGAAATGTTGTGCATCTTGTTGACTGCGAAACTTTTCTTTGGCATTGTCTTTCAATCGGTAAACTGGAAGGTTTCTAATTTTTAGAATAATGACCATCATGAGTGGAAGTCTGGTCGTTTACATATTCACTCTTTCGTTCGTTCGTTCGTTCGTTTTATAGTTCAGTTCTAAAAGTTTTAATGCGTCTCCAGATCACATTTCTGTGTGACCTTGTGGACGTTTCAAAGTTTATAATGATGATGATGAAGCTGTTGATGATTATAATAAAATAGGAGTAGTAGTAGTGGTGGTGGTGATGGTGGTGGTGGTGGTAACAGTAGTAGTAGTAGTAACAGCAGCAGCAGTAGCAGTAGTAGTAGCAGTAGTAGTAGCAGCAGCAGTAGTAGTAGTAGAAGTATTAGTAATTACTGTTTAACGATTTCTTGCTGTGTCGTTAAATTCGATTACGTATTGTTTGCAGTGTGTACGAAGTTCAAGATAGCGAGTTGTGCGTAGTTTCTATTAGCGACGCCGTGTTATAACATAAACGTCCAACTTAAGATTGGCACCAACCGACTAAAGACAGTGGCGGACTTTATGTAGCAACTGAACGAAATTTAAGTGTGTATAGCGTCGGAAACAGCCAGTTAACGGTGTCTAAACAGAACTCGACATTTGAAGTAATATATATTGAATTTGTAAGGACACCATGCGGCTACCAGGTCCGTTGACGTCGACCTTACCTTATTACTTCACCTTATTCTGTAGTTCCTGTTTAGCGACGCTGTGTCATAACGAAGATGATTAGAGTCTCCGTCCTTTATCTAGGGGCTGGGGGTTCAAGACCCCGTCTACTGCCGTGTTGGGATAGGAGACCCAAGTTAGGGCTAAAATACAACATGAAAACCTTTCAATATTGCAGGTAAACTACCACAAATGACGAATTTAACCACTGCTTAGATTCTGTCTCTGCGTCTCAATACCATATTTCCACTTGTGCAGACATAGATGCATAGGCTGATTATATTATCCATCCAGTTAAGACAGTTTCCTAAGTCCAACAAAAAGCCTTCCCGACAGAAACTTCAGACTTCGCGCACCACCGCAGGGAGCGAAAAGCGCTATTCCCTCAACCGAGCGTCGTCTGACCTGCGTCTGACTTTGGTTACATGACCAGTCCATTTCCACATGTGTCTTCCTGCACGACCACTGGCACGCCTCCAGCTACCAGCCGTGGCCACCACAGGGCAACAGAGGAGCCATGCATACATACATAAATGCACACATATATTTATACACCCGAACATACATACACACATACATACATGCATACTTGCATGCATACATGTTTAAATACATAAATACATATATACATGCATGCATACATTAAGGAATGACCGGTACTGACACTACACTGCTTTTTGCTGACTGACGATGAGATGATGGGTTGCTTTGGTCGCACAAATGGTGCATTAGAAGTGTTGACTGTTGCACCTGTATCAAATCAGACAGGTGGGTGGGTCTTCAAGGTGCTTCCTCTCGCACTTCCGTTTTGACCTCTGAACCCGACCATGACTTCCGGACATGTGCAATGATAGACTTCGAGTCTCCGACGCCGCTTTGTGTCACGTGCTTCCTTTAACGCTATCTGGCAAGCAATCAGTGAAGTTTATGACGCTTAGGTTTTAACAGAGACAATCGCATCGGGTTTAGTGTATGGTTGGGTTCAACGCGTTACACTGAGTCAGTGATGTAGTGTTTTACTGCGCTCGCTTACTTCCTGCCGAACCTTCCCTTTTCCCTTGGACAAGGAAAACTTGTCTTGAATTGGTAGGGAAGTGAGCAGGGTACCGATGAAGTGTGTAGTGGATGGACAGCGATGATGAATATGACATATGTAGGATGGATAAGACCCGGATGGTCAAACAAAAGGAGGCGTACGATCAACATCAACAGGCAGTGACCCCTTGGGCTTAGAGAAGGAAAGAAGGAAGGGAGGGAGGACGGAAGGCTTGTAAGTTGTCGTGTTTGCGCTTCAGCCTGAAGATCTCTCGAGACCTTTTCAGGATGTTTTCATCATATAGTGCTTTTCAGAAACCTCTGAAGGCGTGTACTTGTAGACGCGCCTAAAAAACGAGCGATAACTCTGCCTTCCTAATATTAACTGTTGACGGACAAGTTGTTGTCCTTCCACATCCAGTGCGGTTTAATCGTTCACCTCTGAGCCGTTTTCGCATTTCGGAATAAAATAGACCGCGCCGTTGTATGTAGCTCGTTTGCCTCGTCCTGTGCCCCGCTTAAGCCGATTAGGGCGGGTAAATTGAATTTGTGCCCTTCCGCAGCTTGGCTCGATCGGCGAACGCAGACTCGAGTCCAACGTCTAATCTGTTTAACCGGGTGGAGTTTAAATTGCACGACGGACAATAATTTGTGTCAGCCTGTGAGAAAGCCGGAGGGTGGCAACAGTAACAGCGTTGGACGAATGGACGGAGGAAGGGAGTCTGGATGGGTATATAGACGGAGAGCTGAGGAAAGACTGTGGAGGAGCTGATGGATGGACGACCGAAGGAAGTGAGGGACGAACTGATGGATGGACAGAGAAACTGAGCGACGGACGAACCGACGGACCGACGAACGGACTCTGCTGAATGAAGCCAGGAGCTGATGGATGGACGAACGAAGGAAGTTATCGACAGCCTGACGGACGGACCAACGGAGGAACTGAGGGAGGAACTGAGCGATAGACGAAGCGAAGTATGGACGGAGCCAGGGACGGGGAGCTGGAGGCTGAGACGGATGGACCGACGGACGGACGGAAGAAGAAACGCTGGGAGAAAGGGAGAGACGGATGGGCGGTCAGTCAGAAGGAGCCAGAAGTTATGGCTTTGGTGGGATGAAGAAATCTGTCCATAAAGCTGTTAGAGCCGCTAAATGATGATGATGACGATGATGACGATGATAAAGATGACGATGACGATGACGATGGGGATGGCGATGCCGATGACGATGATTATCGTCACCGTCATCATCATCATCATCGTCATCGTCGTCATCATCGTCATCATCGTCGTCGTCATCGGTTTCTGAGGCTAGCCCTTTGGTGTCGTTGGGTGCGAATAAATGACCTCCATTCGATTCGGTCATTTGTTAGTTATGGCATTTTTCTCATGTTTGGCCCAAGTCTTGTCTTCGTTAGACCTGTGTTGTCTGACTGGCGAAGTTCATTAGTCCTTCGTCCTCCGTTACTTCTGTCTTCTCTTCGCATCTTGCATCTAGGGCATGGTATGTGTGGAATTCGGTCAGCTGGCATTCTTTCCACATCACCCACTGCCCACCACGCTGGAATAAACTCCCCCAGAACTGCGACAGTTTTCTGACCCATCATACAAACTCACCGATGCTCCACCGCTTGCAATTTCTGCATGGGCCTTTCACTCAAAGCTGAAAACATTCCTCTTTCACAGATCCTATCCTGACACTCCTTCTTACTCTTATCTTTCTCTCTTAGAAGCATAGTCTCAGAACACGATCTTAGAAGCATGGTCTCGTATTAGAACATAGCGTCTCAAAAGGTTATGCCATGTGTCTGGAATCAAAGCGTCGCATTTTGGCCTTTTAAAGAAACCACCGGCATGCTGTGAAATATGAATTTTTACAGTTTAAATTTCGACTGATTTAAATATATTACATTTAGGATTTGACCTGATCTAGAAACAATTCTTTTCCGTGTTCTTTCACACCGCATTCATGTATCTGAACATTTATGAAGCGCTCTTGCCAACGTGCCGAATTTTAAATTGCTTTTCTCAAATTATACTTATTAATTGAAATAAATAAACTGTCGTTTAACTAGTATTTCTCATGGATTTGAAATAGGAAAACACTCCGATTGTTATCATGACCAGCAACAGTATAGCCAGGATGCTTAGAATCAGATAGACAGGGGGCGCTGCGTTGTCATGGTAATGACGTCCAGTCTTGTGACCGTCACGTGACGATTTTCTGTTGTGTACGGTCGGCGGATGATGGAACTGGGTCACTGAGAGGTCATCAGGCAGAGTGCGGGAGTCAATGTTTGCCCGTCGGTAGGACCCCAAGGCGCTTGATCGACTCGGACAGGTCCAGTCTTCGATGACCTTGAAGTCGGATTTGTTTGCTGAAACAACAAAACCATGCTTTTAGTTGTCACTATCGTCACCGTCATCATACGTCGTCGTCATCATCATCGTCATCGTCGTCGTCATTATCATCATCGTAGTCATTGTGATTATCATCATCGTAATCGTTATCACCATCGTCATTATCACCGGCGTCATCATACGTCGTCGTCGTCATCATCATCATCATCATCGTCGTCGTCGTCGTCGTCGTTGTAGTAATAAAATGTCGGATGATGAGGCTGATGTTTTATTTCACCTCCTCTTCATATACTAAACTGAAGGAATTGAACCCTTCGGATGGTCTATCCACTGATTCAGCCAACTCTTATTACTGCGGCTGCGCGTTTGTAAGATAAATCCAGGCAGACAGACAGACGGACCTGATTAGATGGCTGGCTGGCTGAATAGCTGGTTGGATGACTGTCTGAATGCCTAACAGACAGACAGACACACAGACGCACACACAGACACACACAGACACACACAAACACAGACACACCGACACACACAGAGACACACACAGACACATAGACCATAGACAGACAGACAGACATAGTCCGACAACAAAGACAGTGAATCAGACAAACTAATGAACCTGAGGCGTTTCTCGGCTGGAATCATATGTCTCTTAGATTCTTTCAAATAATGTCTAGCAAGAGCAGGCATTTGTGCTGATGCAGCTGTAAATTGTCTCATAAGACACGTAGGGTGCAGGTTAATTACGTCCTACTACTAGCCACACAGAGATGTAACCTTACATTATAAAAGTATTTATTGGGGGTGATTTTAATGTTGATCTTTTTAAAATTGAGAATCATGTTCATACTCAAAATTTCTACAACAACCTTTACTCCTACCATTTCATCCCATTAATACTTAAACCTACGCGAATAACTAATACCTCTGCCACTTTAATTGATAATATTTATACTAATGTTTATAAAAATTCATTCGACTCATCAATTCTTATAAGTGAAATATCTGACCATTTACCTGTCATTGCTTGGGGCTGCTTAAACCCTGTTATAGTAAGCAGTCATAATTTGCATACTAAGCGACTAATTACTGATGAGTCGATCAAACATTTCCACTCAATATTGGGTAGGATTGACTGGACACCCATAGCCAATGCTTGTGAAAATCGTGACCCTTCACTAGCTTATACATTGTTAATTGACCTGTATAAGAATGCGTACGATACGGCACTCCCTCTGGTCCCTATCAACCATTCTAAGCATAATCGTATAAAGCAACCTTGGATGACACCTGCTGTGTTCAGATCCTGCAAGAGAAAATCTAAATTATATCTTAAATATTTAAAAAATCCTTCTGATGTAAATAAATCTGAATTCATCAGTTGTAGAAATAAATTCAAACAAATTAGAATTAAAGCTGAACAACACTATTTTGCTGATAAATTTACTGCTTGTAAAAATAACATTAAAAAAACTTGGAGTATTGTGCGATCACTGGTCAGGTCAGGTGATCTGGTTAAATCTGTTGATGGTCTTAGTATAGATGGAAGTACGTATACTGACTCTAATTCTATCTCTAATAAGTTTAATGAGTTCTTCCCTGGTGTTGGACAGTCACTAGCGCAAGCCATTCCAAAAACTAAAACTTCTTTTGAATCCTTTTTAAGGAACTCCCCCTATCAGTCATTCGGTCTTTGTCCAACCTCAGCCGATGAAATCATCACTATTTCCCGTTCTCTAAGAATTACACATAGTGCTGGTCCAGATGGTATAGATCCATGTATTGCTGGCCCTACTATCCATATTATTGCGTCACCGTTAGCTGAAATAATTAATTGCTCGTTCGCCACAGGGATAGTTCCTACTGGTACCAAAATTGCCAAGGTAATACCTATTTTTAAATCGGGAACCAAAGACAATGTCAGCAACTATAGGCCTATTTCGATTCTTCCTTTCTTTTCAAAATATTTTGAAAAATTGATGCACGAACGCTTTTATAACTATATTCAAAAAATGAATATAATATATCCTAACCAATTTGGATTCCAAACGGGCCTATCTACCTCAATGGCGCTTTTAGATCTACACGATAACATTTCCCAGGCTATCGACGACAATCTGTTCTCTGTTGGAATTTTTCTTGACTTGGCAAAAGCTTTTGATACTGTAGATCATGCTATCTTGATAAGGAAGCTTGAATTTTATGGAGTACGAGGACTTCCACTCTGTTGGTTTAAGAGCTACCTCCATGACAGGCAACAGCAAGTTTTGTGTAATGGGGTCCTGTCTAGCATCAGATCCATCCGTTGTGGAGTTCCGCAATGCTCTATTCTAGGCCCACTTTTGTTTCTGTTGTACATTAACGACCTTCCGACCTCATCTAAGTCACTTCATTTTATATTGTTTGCCGACGATACGAATGCTTTTTTATCTAATAAATCGTTGGATGCTCTGATTGAGTCTGTCAATAACGAACTTGTATCAGTTGCTGACTGGTTTCGCGCTAATAGGCTATCCTTGAATTTACATAAGACTAATTTTATATTATTTAGATCGCATCGGAAGGTTCTTTGTAAATCAGCTATTAATATTTTTATCGATAACCAACTGATTACTCAAGAGAATTCATGTAAATTTCTTGGAGTTTATATTGACTTTCATTTAATGTGGAAAGAGCATATATCGCATATATCAAGTAAAATTGCTAAATGTTCTGGTATATTGTCATGCATTCGCTATATCCTACCCCAACAGATCTTAATTAATTTGTATTATTCATTGATTTATCCTTACTTATCCTACTGTAACCTTTTATGGGCCTCTAATTATCCTTCGCGTATAAAATGTTTATCTGTTTTGCAGCGCCGTGTTCTTAGAATTATTACAAAAACTTTCCAAGCGAACGATATTGAACCCTGTTTTGTCAATTTAAATATTTTAAAAATTAATTCCATTAATAAGTTTCAGATCTCTGTGTTTATGTATCAATATCAACATAAATTATTGCCATCGAAGTTTGATGGCTACTTCAACATCATCGATCATCATTCATATTTTACTAGGACTCACGGTAATTATTATGCCAGTTTTGCTCGCACCAACACTCGATTATTCAATATTAAATGTGCTGGCGCTTCAATTTGGAACGCTTTACCAATGAGCATTCGTATGTTGTCAAGTTTGAAATTGTTCAAAAGGCAGATGCGTCACCATTTAATAACATCTGTTTGACTGCTAACTGAATTGTTCATACAAACCATTAGTTTTTTGCTTCTTTTTTTCTGAGTGTTTTTTTCCTATAGGAATGTGTAATGCATCGGACTTCTACATACCGTAGTTCTATTTTTAGTTTCATTTGTGTACGGATTGTACCTAACTTATTTAGTTTGCTTACAAAATGATACTTGCTTTGTTTACATTTCGATTGCCATCTTACGTCACTGATGTTAATAAGTGACCCTATTTAAGCGGGACCCTGGTCCCTTCTGGGTTTGCCTTTTGTATCCTGGCAAACTGTACGTTTTATGTGTAACCTGATATGTTGAATTTGGGATCAATAAAGAGTCAATCAATCAATATATTTATTTATTTATTTATTGCAGTTGTTACTCGCGTAAGATTAATCAAATCTGGGGCGCGAATCAAGTGTGTGCTAGAAGCTTGTCCAAGGTCATTGCACGCTCATCAGGTTCGAACCCACAATCGTTGTACAACAGACTAAGCGCGCTACCGAAGAGACCATCGCGCTGAACCACAGACCATCACTCGGCACGATGTTCTATTAGACAATCTCTAGTTGTTCGGTTGCATTCCATACCAAGCGTATTCCATCGCCAGTAAATTCCACACGCAAGGAACCAAACGCTATACACAGAATGGCTGACCAAATTAAATCTAACGAAAGCCGACAAAAAGCTAATTGAATTGACGAATAGTTTGGAGACCGTTAGATGGCGCAAGAGACGCTGCAACGGGCCTCTCCTAATTAAATGTCTACTGGGATCATATTTACATGAACTTATACAGCTTTATTCTACCGTAAACTTAACCTATATACCCAGTTCGACTTTACAGTTGAATAAAACCATATATGTCTGTTTTACGGTGAAATAAAACGGTATATGCAGTTTCAATTTACCGTAAAATCAAACTAAATACATAGTTTCATGCATAGTTCCTATATTTACGGTAAACTGAAACTTATCCTAGTTTTATTTACGTCATACGCATCCGGTCCAAGTAAATTTCTAGGTCTGCATATTGTCGGTAAAATATCTAACTCATTGCCCCGTATGGAGGTAAAATGTAACTATATCGTAATAGTAATCGTAATCGTAAATTTGTAAAGCGCCGCTTCAAGGTAGCCTCATGAGAGGCGCTCCAGGCCCATCATCCCAGAACTGGGGAATAATACGGTCTTCAAGCGCTTACATAGATAGTCTACATATATAAATATATAAATGCATGAATAATGTATGATCCTACAAATACATCCGCAAACTTTCCATATTTATGTATATATGTGTACATATACATGTATCTACTAATATATGTACATATGTATATGTAATAAATAAATATAGAAAGTAGTAGGCACAGATTTCCATGCTATGGTGCTCACTGAGAGATTGTGGATAGAGTGTAGCATTGTCTCTGTCTCTGCAAACTCTACCTCTTTGTGTTCTTCAATCGATTTAGCTCTCGGCCAAGCAGTTTCATGCAATTATCGTCCCCTGGTGAGTGCCGTCGTAAAGTCGAACCACCTGAGCCGAGCATGAAGAGGCAGGAATCGATCAATCAATCGATCGATCGACCAATCAAGCAACCAGTCAATCAACAAACCAATCAATCAATCAATCAATTGGTCGTGCGATCGATCAATCAATCAGTCAATCAATCACTCAATCGATCGATCAGTCAATCAATCAATAAATGCATTCGTGGATTCATTCATTCATTCATTCATGCAATTAACGTCAGTCGTTCAGTAACTCAGTCAATCAATCAATCAAGCCAAAAATCGATCGATCGATCCATTCATTCGTCCTTCCATCCATCCATACGTCATCCAATCTACTCAATCGAATCACCTTTTCCGGGCAAGCTATCCACCCACTCCACCAGCCAGTTGTTTGTCATCGTCGCAAACTTGTTCCACTTTGACGGCTGCGGAACACATGTTCCGCTGGTGGATCAGGTCTAATCTACCAATCGGAACGACTTAAATCCCAAGATAATCTCAGACGAAGTCGCCGAAGAAAAAACCCAGGAAGAGAAAATGGCGACAGATCTTGGAGAAAATAGGGTCATATAAAAATCTAATAAAAGATATATTCAGAATTTATTACAGATGGGTCATCTACAGATAAACAGAAAGATAGACAGAGTGAGAGACAGACAGACAGACAAGAAATATGATCTAATAAACGAAAATACAGAATTTATTCTATATAGGTTATCTACAGAAATACAGAATGATAGGCAGACAGACAGACAGACAGATAGGCAAACACACATACAAAGAGACAGATGGACAGACAAGAAATATGAGCTAATACATGAAAATACAAAGTATATTCTATATAGATTATAGACAGACAGACTGTGAGGCAGAAAAAGGTCATAAAGGCAGCCATGTAGCCAGACAGAGACATACAGAAGCAGGTAGCCAGAGACAGACAGACAGATACATGGGTCATAATTGCGCCAGCTAAATGGCTCACGGAGTCGGCTTATATGTATACTTTCTTTGATGTATGTGGTAATCCGATTGGAAGCGGCTTTAAAGACGAAATCAAATGGGATTAATGGCCGTCTTTCATTTTCAGGCCGTTCTCTTTCCTATCATTCGAGGTCTCCTCGGAGAAGCTGCGTCGAATCATGATTTACAAAGATCCTTCATCTCGCCTCACTAGGCGCGCCTCTCCTCCGCAGCCATCCTCTCTTTCTGCCTCTCCGCCTCTCTCTTCTCTGTCTCCCGTCGGTCAGTCGCTCAGTCAGTCGGTTATATTCCCTCGTTCAGTCGTATAGTTGGTCAATCAGCCAGTCAGACAGTCGGCCATTCAATCATTCATTCATTCATTAATTCATTCATTCTTTCTTTCTTTCGTTCTTGCAGGTAGGCAAGTAGCAAAACAGTCAGTCACTCCCTCATTCAATCAGTCATTTATTCGTTCTTTCATTCATTCATTCATCCATTCATTCATTAATTCAGGCAGGCAGGCAGGCAGATAGACAGGCAGGCAGGCAGGCAGGAAGGTAGGCAGGTAGGCAGGCCGTCAGTCTGGCAGCAAACGAGCCAATCAGCCAATCACTCATTCTTTCAGTCACTCACTCACTCGTTCATTCATTTATTCATTCATTCAGTCAGTCAGTCAGTCAGGCAGGCAGTCAGGCAGGAAGGTAGGTAGGCAGTCAGTCTGCCAGCAAACGAGCCAATCAGTCACTCACTCATTCCTAAATCGTTCATTCATTTATTCAGTATTCATTCAGTCAGTCAGTAAGTAAGTAAGTCAGACAGGCAGGCAGGCAGGCAGGCAGGCAGGAAGATAGGTAGGCAGTCAGTCTGGCAGCAAACGAGCCAATCAGCCAATCACTCATTCTCTCAGTCATTCACTCACTCGTTCATTCATTTATTCAGTCATTCATTCAGTCAGGCAGGCAGTCAGGCAGGCAGGCAGGCAGGCAGGCAGGCAGGAAGATAGGTAGGCAGTCAGTCTGGCAGCAAACGAGCCAACCAGCCACTCAGTCATTCACTCAGTCATTTACTCACTCTTTCATTCATTCATTCAGTCAGTCAACCTGGAACCAAACAGCTTTAGGCTAAAATATGACCGCAACACACAACAATTACAATAGCAATCCTCCTTCTGGTCACGTGACGCGCCACATAGCTTATCCGGGTTCGAACTCGAAGTAGAGATCGAAATATTCCGACGCCTTAGCATTCGGCCAAAACATTTCGCTGCATACTATGATCAATCGGACGACAACGACACCAATGATGACAACAATTGTGACTCGTAATGATGAAAGTGATGGTGGTGTTGGTGGCGGTGGTGGTGGCAGTGATGGTGATGGTGGTGGTGATGGTAATGATAATTAATTAAGGTGTCTGATATTTCAAGATGATGTCAATTGAGTTTGGGCAGCTGTTTTGCAAGGGTCGATTTCTGAACTGGTTTGATTCAACTGAAACTAGTTCGTGAACTTCCTACAAGATAGACCGCTCTCTTATTTGTCCAAAAAAGCATTGTTTATGGTTCTAAACAACGGTAATGCGTCATTGATATTTATTGCCGCCATTTTGATCGACGCTGGGACCGAACCGGAGACTTCTTGGTCACACTGGTAATGATGAAAATGATGATGGGTTGGCAGTGATGACAATGATGCTGGTCGACATGCTGTAAGTGATAATAGTGGTGAAAATTATAAAATGATGGTGGTGGTGTGGTGGTGGTGGTGGTAATAATGAAAATGTTGACAACGGCGGTGAAGAGATGATGAAGATGATATTGATTGTGATAGTGATAATGATAATGATGATGATGACGATGACGACGACGATGATGATGATGCTTAGGGGCGGTGGTTCTAGAGGTGGTGATAACAGCATCGCTAATGAAGCCATTGCTTGTGGTAATGCTGTTTCTCGCCGTCCACTCATAAAAGCTAAGGGAGTCGTCCGTGTAGCCAAATGACTTTTCTACGGTGGTGCTAAAAACGTCAACGGCTCCACCAGTGTTCAGAAGATATTCCTCCGACATCATCAAGCTAACGCGGTCATGTGTGCAAATGGGCGCCATGGAAACCATCATTTAGTTACACACGCATAGCAACGGAACGGCCATTTCAGCGGACTTAAGAGCGCGTGCTTGACTACAAATGACTTTCCTTGCACGCTACTTCATTTAAGTCTGGCCGTTCCTTGGATGCGAGCTCATTCAAAGATGATTGCATTCTATTGTCATCATTATCATCTTTGTTGTCGTCCTGCTCCTCCTCCTCATCATCATCATCACAATCGTCATCATCATCAATCTGTTGTTGGTTAGGAAAAGTAGAAACCGCTAAAAACATATAACGTAAAACCGAAAAAGGTGTAAAAAAGTAATAACTTATAATGTAAAACCGAAAAAGCCGTAAAAACGTAAAAACTTATAACATGAAACCGAAAAAGCCGTAAAAAAGTAAAAACTTATAACGTAAAACCGAAAAAGCCGTAAAAACGTAAAAACTTATAACATGAAACCGAAAAAGCCGTAAAAAAGTAAAAGCTTATAACGTAAAACCGAAAAACCCGTAAAAACATAAAAACTTATAACGTAAAACCGAAAAAGCCGTTAAAACGTAAAAACAGTGAAAACGTAAAACCATTAAAAACGTAACAGCCCTAAACAACGTAGGAACCATAATAGTGCCGCAGCATATGACGACAGGAAAAACATTAATCAACAACTTGGCTTATGTTAAGCTATAGAAATAGTTAACAATGTTTCTGTTATGAAAAATCGCTCAAAAATGTGAAGTAACATCAAAACGATTTTTGGTAGATTGCTACTTTTTGATAGATCAACTGATAAATTTTTGTCATAAGCTTGGGCCTACTTCAACTAGCACGGTTCGTACAAGGGTCTAAAACAGTGTGGCGCTTATTCCAACTGGCAGCGTTATCTTATCTTATCTAGTCTTGTCTTGTCTAGTCTTGCCTTGTCGAGTCTTACCCTGACTTGCCTTATCTGATCTATTATCTAGTCTTGTCTTGTCTTGTCTTATCTATTATCTACTCTCGTCTTGTCTAATCTTGCCTTGTCTTATATAATCTTATATAATCTTATCCAATCTTATCTTATTTTATCTTATCTTGTCTCGTCTCGTCTCATCTCATCTCATCTCATCCTATCCTATCCTATCCTATCCTATCCTGTCCTGTCCTGTCCTATCCTATCCTACTGTATCTGTTCTGTTCTGTTCTGATTTTTTCTTGTATCATCTGTTCTTACAATGAATATTTAATTTGATCAGTAGGTTCTCTGCATAACTGACCGAGCAAGGCCACGAGAGAGTAGAAACGACACGGCGAGGCCACCTGTTCTGCCGAGGCCATAGTGAAGGCCAGCCGCATTCCAGGCGTGACATTCCGAGGCGGGTTCCTATGGAACAGATGGTGTTGTTCCTTACTGGAACAAGGCACGTTGGACCAACCGATCGGATTGTTGAGGGGAAAGAAAAGACCGAGGACGTCGCCCCTGCGTGCCTCGATCACCTGATCCGGTTCCAGTCGGATCTCCTGGAACCTCAGTTCCACGGTTCCAATGAATGTCTGGCCAACGAGGGCATAGGTCGATCCTTGTGGATCCGGGCGCCAGACCTGGAGGTAGATGGAGTGCTCGACGGACACGACCTTGATGTAGAGCTGCCATCCGCGAACGACTGAGTCGGCGAGGAAAACCTGCGATGGATCGGGAAGAATTATCGAGTTCTGGATTGAGTCATTGTGCGATCGAAGCGTTGCCTCGTAACCAAGAACTCTGGAATCTAAACAACATACACACATACACACCAGTAATACAAGGTAATTGCAAATCGGTCTAGTAATCTTAGATTTACTCGAATCTATCGCTCTATGTTCACTCGAGGAAAGACACAGTTGTTTGATTTTCTCTCATATTTTACCTCGGCAGTTGTTTCTGTCGAAGGCTTGAAAACTTCTGTGCGTACAAATCTATAAATTGCTATCGTCAGCAATAATGAGCCTCATTTGCAACTGAAAAATCTGAAGTTTTGCTATCCTATCAACTGAATATAAGACATACTACTATGAGACGAACACTATTCTCTATTCTCGGTCTTTTATAGCTCCAAACCAGGGGAGTCAGCAAAACTAGTCTGGTTATAAATCAAATGCAAATGCCAGAACAAAGACTGAGTGCAAGAATTCGGAGCCAGTTCCAAAGTTGTTGACTCATCACTTTGTCGATGATCTACCATAGTTGCTAACGATCGGACTTCTAACCGTCGACTCACCCGTTTTGTAACATAGCGTAATCTCAAGTAAAACATACAGTCTTTGATTTTAAAAGTTATAATTAAACGAACAGTTCAATCACAGCTGTATTGAGTCGTCACAGTTTCTAAACGCAAGAATCCATCAACAACATTTGCAGCTCAAATTTTCGACTTAACACACGACAGGCCACTGCTACAAAATCTTAGTGCTCTCTGTTACAAAATCTTCGCATTCGCTTATAAAGACCCTATCCCGCCAAGACAGCCTCCAGTACAAACTGGTATAGACTGCCTCCCTATTGTGCAATCGTGGAATTTTCTAAAACCCGCTGCTTGATCACAATGTAGGCCGCGCGGGCGTTCATGTGATAAAATACGCGTCAGCAATAATTACTGCCGATGTCATCCTGCCTGCCCGCAGGACTGTGTCAGCCAATCACACCGCCCTCACCACGTGTTCAGTGCGTGCCAGCCAAAATGTGATCCACGCGTGTAAAAGCAAATCAATTACCCGATGTCTCTTTGAAAGGTGAGGTTATGTAATGAAAGTTAAGGCAGTGTATTTATGTATGTATGTATGTATGTATGCATGTGTGTATGTATTTATGTATGTATTTATGTGTGTATGTATGCATGCATACATGTATGTATGTACAGTACGTACATATATGTATGTATGTATGTATTTATGTATGTATTTATGTGTGTATGTATGCATGCATACATGTATGTATGTATTTATGTATGTATGTAGGTATGTATGAAGACACTATATAGCGCCTTTTATGTACCCATAGACAGCAAGCAATATCTACCTTTGGGTTTTTCACAGGACGCCATCTTGACATAGGCGTGGTAGTATGACCCCGTGAGGGTGAACCAGGTCTTCTCTTCCAGTCCCGAACAGAACCAGTGGTCGGCCCCAGCCAGGTCAAAGTTCACGTACTTGATGAACCATGTCGGCGACGCCTGGTTGCGGTCGGGCATGTTTCGGACCCCGCAGGTGTTCAGCCTTCCGCCGTCGCATCGCAACCCCTGGCGATCACCAGATGTCGCCAGCGTCGTGTTGACGAGACAGTCCCGAATGTTGCGGATCGATAGGATCCTCGTTTCCTTCGATCCGGGGTCGAAAACGGTCACGTAAGACGGGTTCCACGATCCTTCGAGGTTCAGGTGGAGTTCAAGGTCAGTCAGAACGCAGAAGTCGGTGTATCCAAGTGATTGGAGCAGAGAGATCGTCTCATCCGCCAGGAGTGCTGCCTGGACCTTGAGTCGACGCTGAGCAACCAGGTACCAGTCCATTGACGCGTAGTCCTGACCAAGGCGGATCCAGACGGACCCTGAGCGGGTCACGCTGACGTGGATGTCGTGGCGGTTGCCCGAGGAGTCGATGATTGTCGTCCTTCCGGAGTCCAATCCACACCAACCGTCAACTGCAATCATAGAATGTCGTCGTTATCATCACCATCATTACCATCATTGTCGTCGTCCCCATCACCGTCATCTTCACCATTATCACCAGCTTCAGAATCATGCTAATGGATGACATATATCTCGGGTAAATATAGTAATGACATCATTTGCCATCGGAGGCATTTATGCTGCGCCGGATCTTTGCGAGCTCAAGCCGTTCGAGGACATTTGTTACTTGGAAAATCTCCGGAGATCCTTGAAGTCCCAAGGAGACCATAAAGAAACAAGCAACGTCTGCGGATGTCTTGTGATTGCAATTCAGCGCATCAACGCCGTTGCCCTTCAATGCACTTTTGCTCTACCTGAACCTGACGAGATGTAGCCGCCTCGGATGATTTTTCAATTTCTTCGGACATTTCTAAAATCCTGAGGCAGAATATCCACCTCGTTAAAATGAAAGTTGATGGCCATTTTGTAGTGAAATACATACAGCCGTAATTCGACTTCTTCAATCGCTGATACTAATAATAACAATACAGTAGAATGTGAAGGTGTGTTGGTTGGTGTGATACCTGGAGGTACATCCGGAGGTAGTTGGGTGCCATCATGCGTGACGTCTTCTAGCTCCCGCATCACAGCCAATGGCACAGCAGCCAACATCCAGAACAACATTGCCTGTCTCACACACCAACGTATCTACATCATATACATATACATCTGGATATACATGTGCATATACATACACAAAAGATTTTCTATACTAAAATTCTTCGCCTCAGAGTCAGGTGTATGAACACTGCGCGCTTTATAAGTGCTTCAAATAAATAAATAAACGCAGCTTTTGCTATCTGAGTGTATGGAGCGTTTACGAGAGATTCTTTGAGGGCTCTATATAAACAATCTGCTGCAAGTGCAGTTCACCAAAAGTACCGTATTAAAAACAAGATCCCAGCCGGCACACACACATTGAGACACTGTTGGACCAGCGCTGTCCAACACAGTCCCAGCGCCTCTGTGTCCTTTCCTCTCTGGCCTCCCGGGAATCGATCCGATGCATTGTGGGCGAGATGGGATTGGACGAAGTAGGTCAACATTCTTTGAAGAAGTTCCGTTTAGTTTTTGAGTGGAAAGCCAGATCACGAATGAGACGAGGAAGACGTGCAAGCACGGACATGGTCATGCTCCAGCACGGTCTGCGTGTAACCTGCTCTGAAAACCAGGGCTGGATCAAAGGTTGGACGCCTGCAACACATAGACGATACCGAAGATTATCTCTCAGATGTTGAAAATTGGCTAAAGACAAATGTGCTGTGTGAACGGCAGAAAAGATGGAGGACCGGAGAATTTGCGGAATTCAGGCGGGAAGTCGTTCCATAGGCGAGGTGCAGTGTGGAGTATGGATTATGGATCGGTTGGGGAATTATACATTAAGATATCAAAGCAATGGATAACTAAGAATAGGATAGAAACTAATAGCAACGTCTGTCATTGGATGGAATAGAATGGTTTACCATAGAAAGGCATAAGCAATTGTGCAGAATAGGATAACTTACATGCAATGAAGAAACCGCTTCTTAAAATGCCAGACAGGATGGCATTAAATTGCACATGACATCATAGCAGTGGATAGGATAGCATATGATATCACAGGATATAATGAGGTTGCTTAAGAAAACATGGGATATATGATAGGGTAGCAAAACAGCATGTCATATATGAAAACTGAAATGATTATCTCCATGTAATATCTAATACCATATAATAGTATCACATAGCAAACAGATATATAATAGTGTCATATATGCGTGACATCTTCTAGCTCCCGCATCACTGCCAATGGCAGATATATAATAATATATAATGGCAGATACACAATAGTGAGAACATAGAATATGAAAACAGCACTGGACATATTATGATGATATGACACTGGATATAGCGATATATATGTTACAGCACCTGGCATGATATGATATCCTCATCATAGCAATGGATATAAGATAGCATTAGCAAACATTTGATGTGTGCCATTTGTAATATGTTTTTTGTTGTTTTCAAAATGCTTGTTTCACTGAGCTCATAATCCTATTCATCCAGTTTGGCTTTTATACCGGACGGTCAACGTTCAGCGAAGCCTGGATCCTGTCTTGTAGTCAGTTCATTCCCTTTAAATCTGCTCATATCATTTTATAATCCTTGCCATATTTCTTTGGTTTATGAAAAAACAAATGATGTTTTGGTTACCGCGATGATGAAGACGAAGACGACGGTGTTGACGACGATGATGATGACGATGATGACGATTAATATAAAAGTGACTGATGGTTATGATAGTGACCATGATGCAGATCATGCATTACTCATGGGACAACCTAAGAAAGGGATATATAAGACAGCATGAAATTGGGATGTATTTGTATTCACCAATATTACGATCAGATAGCTTTATGAGTTCCTAAAAGGGCGCTTTATAAATATCGAGTCAAAAGAAACCCGGATAACATGATGGAGCTTTTATGTAATCAGCCTCGTGTATTTTAGGTGCCAGGAATCGAAAGAGGGACGCAATGATGAAAGGCTCTCACATGCGATTGTTTTACATATCACATGTCTCTCAGGAGTAATGTTTAGCTCATTTCATTTTATTTGGCAAGCAATAAAAATACTGTTTATATCTGAGACTTCTTTTGCATAAGCAATCAACTACTGTTTATATTTGCAGCTTTTGCATAAGCAATAAAATACTGTTTATTTCTACAGCTTTTTTGCATGAGCAACAAAATACTATTTCTTCTTACAGCTTTTATGCATAAGCAATAAAACACTGTTTACTTTTACAGCTTCTTTTGAATAAGCACTAAAATACTATTTTTACAACTTTTTTGCACAAACAATAAAATACTATTTATTTTTATAGCTTCTTTTGAACAAGCAATGGCATACTGCTGAATTTAAGCTTCCATTAAATAAGCAGAGCAATCTTGTTTATTTTAAAGCACTACAATTAGAAATAAAATACTGTTTCTGATAGCTTCTTTTGAATAAGGAATAATTTTTTATTTATACAACTTATTTTGAACAAGCTTGTTTATCTTTAAATCTTTTATCAAGCAAGCGATACCAACTCTATTAATTTCATAAGCAGTACGATCCTGTTTATTTTTAAGATTCCTTTCGAGTAAGTTATATCTTAACTTTGTCAGTATTTTGACAAACTACTTATGAACAAGTAGTGCCGTCCTGTTTATCTCTAATACTTCTTTTGGACAAGAAATGCCGCCTTCTTTGTGTATAGAAGTTCTTTTAAAAAAGAAATACCGCCTTGTTTATGTTTAAAGCTTCTTTTGAACAAGAAATAATTCTTCCTGCCAATAGTCGCAATACAGCGTATATTTCGTTTTTATTTAGCAAGTAATGAATGTACCCACTTGGTTTATTCGTGATCTTCTGTGTGTCTACATCATATTTTCCTGCGTTTTTGCACTGCGCCTCGAAGATCAATGGAACCTAATGGCTGAAGTAATGGAGTCCAAGACGAATCGAGCGACGCACAGCGGCCGTATAATAAGACATCCGGCATCGCTTTAATAAGCATCGGCTTCCAATCTCCTGATGCCGCAACCGACCGAGAGGATGCTCTTGAGGGGTAGCTGGTCGGTTGGCCACCCGCTCCCCGCAGCATCCCAGCTTCTTCCCGCATCCGTTAGTCTGTGTGTGCCTGCCGCTGAAGCTGTGTGCCGTGCGCAGCCGTAGATGATGCTTGAAGTAATGTCTACAAAGGCCGGACACTGATGTGACTTAGATACTATCGTTGTCATCAACTGCTCGTGAAATATAATCTTGGATGCGCTGACTGACGGCTCGTGCTTGTATTACAGCGCTGTGGAAATCTAATGACTATACCAGACCAGACCAGAACAGATTAGATTATAATAAGACTAGGTAAATCTAGACTAGAATAGACTAGATTAGATTAGGCTAGACTAGACTAGATTAGACTAGAATAGAATAGATTAGACTAGGCTAGACTAGATTAGATTAGATTAGATTAGACTAGGCTAGACTTCTTGTCTCGTCTTGTCTTCAGTCGTCTTCTCTTCGAAGGTTGGCTGCACTATGAACCGTCCGTCTCCATTCGATTCTGTCCTACGCTGTCCTCAGTAAATGGCAGTAAATTCTGTCAAAGTCCTTAAGTTATCGATCCATGCTGTTCTCGTTCGCTTGATCCAGAAGTTGTACCCTGCATTATTCTTTTTCAAAACAATTTTCGTGCTTCCTCGTAATATGGCCAAAAGTATGTAATTTTTCTTGTCCTAATATTTGGTAAAAACTTCCGTTCAACCTCGGCTTGTTTCAATACCCATTCGTTGGTTTTCTTTGCTATCCACGAGATCCTTAGTATCTTACTCAATCTGTTCAATTAAAATCCACTTATCCTTATTTCATCAGTTTTCACTAAGATGACTGGCATAGTTTTAATTACCTGCGTTCAGGGTCACCCATGAACTGAAGGACTGTTCTTTTCTCTTTATGTTAAACCTTGATTTTCCTTTTCTCTCGTGTTCTAATTTCTGTCACAGTGATTGATTGCTATTTTAATTTCTGTCAAAGCGATAATGGGTGCTCCATTATGTTGCTTGCTTTTATGCTGCACATTATTCCTGCTCTGGTTTCTCACCAAATCTGATGAAGACAGGGCTGATACTGGACTTACACATGCAACGCTGCGGTCTGTTATATATTTTTAAACTTAGCTCAAGTCCATTCATTTTGCCTGGCCGCTTTTCCAATTCAGTCGTATGTGCTACTGCTATGTGATACCAATGACATCATTTTCCATACTGGGTTGAATGTAAATTTAAGTAGTGATGTTGAAATAAATCATGGAACTTTAGACAGAGTTTGGGTAATGGTCAAATGAACATCTTTTTTCGAACTAAAGCTGCAGCTTAAATATGTTTGCCAGCATTGCTTACATATACTTGCTCTTAATGAGACTCGGAATCAACCCAGTGATATATTGGCATTTATTTCTGATCTCACTATGCCAAACTTTTCTATCCTAAATGAACATCGGTGCAGTGGCAACTGTGGGGGAATTGCTTTCCATTTTAGGTCGTATCTGTCAGAGCAACTTAAAAAGTTCGATAAAGAAATTGGGCGTTGTTTTTTGATTCTACTATGTCTCTCATCGTCTATGTAAGTCGTCATACATGTATATTCGTGACATATGCAGAATTAAGCGTTATATTCTACGTCTTCAAGGATATCTCTGGCAGATGCATTGGTCTCCAGTCGCGTTGATTACTGTAACTCGCTGCTTGTTAGCATCACAAGGTTAAACATGCAGAAACTCCAAAGAGTTCAGAACTCTTTGGCTAGAGCCATAACTATCAAGTCAAAATATGAGCATGTAACCTTTATATTTAAATCTTTGCACTGACTTCCTGCTTAGCAGAGGATTTATTTCAAATTGGAGCTTATAATTGATAAAACATTGAACTCTAGCCAACCACAATACCTAAAACCAGTCCTCATTCCCCAGACTTATAATTATTCAGCTAAGTCATCTGATGTCTTTCTCTGGTGATGTTTTAAGATCAGAAGAGTTTGGGGTTAGCGGGTTTTTCGGTTGCTAGATCTAGATTTTGGAACTCTCTCCCTGTATCGATTGATCTTCTGGGTATTGACCTGATTGCGGTTTGAATTTGGTGCGCCATTCGTTGATGCCTTGCGCATGAGACTCTGGCGTAACAGAAGTTACTAATTAATAATAAATAATAATTGTGATTATAACTGCACTACATGTATACTGGACTAAATTAAACTAGACTAGATTATATTAGACTGGACTATACCAGTGGTTCTGATGAGATCAACCGTTCATTGCCTTATCCAGATATTCATGGAGCCCCTTTGAAACCTTACGTGTTGAACGCGTCTGCCTATTCATTCGTAGACTTCATAATAATTTGGGAAGCCACTCCAAATTCCGTGTCCTACGGCTGAATATCATTGAAAACTATTCTACAAAACTGTAATCCTAAACAAGCAACACTAGTGTCTAGATTTCGGCAGACATGACTCTCGACAGAGTAGGTCAAGTCATTTCTTTGGGGCTGTCTTGCAGAAATCAGAAGGCTGATGGAGTAGTTCAGTGCATGGCAGAGGGAAGACACGCAGAACCTCCACCACAAAGGCATTGTCCTGCACTGTACTTTTCCCATCAACTCCCACCTCAGCCCTCCCAAATGGCCTAAGGACAAATGCGAGCACTTTTCCCCGAGGACTTAACACGTGTTTATAGGCTAGTGCTGATATAGTAAGTGCCACTTCCTCAAGAAATGTCGCAGCTGCCGAGTTCTGTGGAAAAGTACAGCAAATAACTGCCATTTTGAATATTTCAGTAATGTTTACGATGACTAGCTAACATTACCTTGCCGTGACAAAGTACACCGAACCTACTTTGTTACCTTGTTAAACTTTATCCTTTACCTCTTGTTAACTTCCTCATCTCGTTGACTGTACTACACTGACTTAACCGCTCCTTATGTCATTGGTTTGAGGGTCTCCCAACAGAAACTGTAGAATTGGATGAAAGTGTCTCCATTCGGAAACATGACACGATCAGAGGTCCACTGTTTCGTGACATTCGTTAACGTTCTTCGGGCGACATCTTCTTCGGTTGTCGTGCAGGACAATACGACAGCAGTTCAGCGTCGAGCAATCTTCTTCGTATTGACCTGCATGTTGTTATCTGCACTCCTTGAAGGATACGTCAAGGCTACTCACGCACAGAGGCGCCTTGATTGACTGCTAATCAACACCTTATGCTGTCAGGACCGTGACATCGAGCTCACCTTACTTGCATACATTAACGGGAAGGGTGGACACTATCGATTCGTCGTAGTAGTAGTAGCAGCAGCAGCAGCAGTAGCAGCAGCAGCAGTAGTAGTAGTAGTAGCAGCAGCTTCTGTTTAACGACGCTGTGTCGTAACGAAGATAATTAGCGTCGCCATCCTACTTTATCAAGCCTTCGGACTACCACCACCAGATTAAAGACAGTGGCGGAGTTACAGCACCGATTTAACGCAAATGATCAATTATAGCGTCGGAATAAACGATTTATTAATTCTTAATAATACATAACACTGTGTAATAATCTTATGACTACCAGAGCCTATGATGTCGACCTGTCATACCTCAGCTAAGTTCACGGTACACTAGCGAATGACTACTTGTTCTGAATATAAGGAGACAATCCTATCTAAGGACACGACCTATCAGGTTACGCACGGTTCGAAAATGCAACCTAAGTCAGTTCACGTGACGGACCTGGGATTCTAATCCGGATTTCAGAGATGAAAAGTCGACGCGCTGCCACCACACGCACTCACGGCACCACTTCCTAGCACGATCCGTGTACGTGGACCTTAAATGGCGTGGCGCCCATTCAAACGGGCAGAGGTGGTGAAGGATCTCACCCGATGATTTCGTTGAAAAATGAGCAGGGTCGAGGCCCTATGGTCGCTATAGAAAACAGTATACATTTACATTTATTAGCAAAATTTTGCCTACTAAAGTTTTGTTGCACACTCATGGCCAAATTCAAGTTTGTCTCTGCACAGAAGTAGTGACGTTTCCTTTCAATAAGACTTCTTGTAGTTTTTCAGCAATCATTTGCTTTTGGGGAAAGTGCTGAAGCCGACCACCCAACCCTAGTCCCTGTGTTTACCTGCGCTTTAGGCCATCGTCAGGAATTTTGCTCTTTCTCCCTGCGTTCAACTGTTTATCATATTACGTCATGTTGACCATAGAGATATATTACTTTTATCTTCTCCGTCTCTCAGCGGTCCTAGCCACGTCGTTTCTGCTTTAATGACGTAGTTTCTGCTGCTTTAATGACGCAGTTTCTGCTTAATGACGTAGCTTATGCTTAATGACGTAGATTATGCTTAACGACGCTGTGTCATAACGCAAATGATTAGCGTCGCCCTCCTCCTTTATCCGGGCATGGGACTGGCATCACCCAAAAAGGGCAGTGATGGCGAGCCACTGAATGAAAACGAGGTGTATATAGCATCCGAAAAGGGGGATTTTAGGATGTCTAAACGGAGAGCAGTATATTAGCAGTATCAAGTATGTAGCGACTTTGGTGTGCCAAGACCGTTGGCGTCGATCTTACCCTACCTGCACAGCTTCAAGGAAGGAATTCACTATACATACGTATATACATACATACATACATGCATACACACACACACATACATACACACATACATACATGCACACACACATACATACATACACACATACATACACGCATACATACATACATTACAGTAGAGAGTGGGCTGATGCCCTGCACTTAGCTTTTAAATAGTCCTTTATAAATTTTCGACTTGCAAGTTCGACTAATATTGATAGCTTTAAAGAAGCTCGTTGTCTTTAGATGCAGACTACCTCGGTTTCAGTTTTCCGTTGATCTTTTGTGTGCTTGGCTTCCTTTGTCTTTTTCATGCCTTCCTCTAGATAGATTGCAACTATTCCTGCAACCAATCCTCTTCTTTGACTCCTTTGCTGATTTCTTTGCAGTTCCCTCTGTATTCCAATCCTCTTACCCCACTCCTTACGTCTTTGATTCTTCTCTTATTCTTCGCCATCTTCAAAGTATTTGCTCTGCAATCAATAGCTTGTTTGATTTGCTCCTCGCTGAACATATTGCTCTCTCTATATATAGCCCATGGGGCAGTTATATATATATATATACCAGCTAATGGATTATAAGATAATCCTCTGACCAAAAGCCTCCTGCCAATAACTCCCAGAAAACTAACCCTCGTTTATAATAGAACCCATTAGCTGATTGGCATTCAGTCAAAACAAGATCGATCGATAAGGAAGGTTATAGGCTCGGTTCTGAGCCCAAATTAAACGGTGAGACAAACAGATTACGCTGATGGCGATTTTAGTTGCAGGCATAAGCTAATCTCGATCGCTGTAGGCCGCAGTCATTACAAGTTTACGAGGCAATTTATACCCACCAACACTTCTCAGTTTGGAAGAATTACAAATACAGGTGTGAGGATCAGTAAATTACTTACTTGCTTACTTGACGCATATGGTAATAAAGACTTTGCAATTGTTGTTCCGATGATGTCACCGGAACATAGATGACGTCATCTTTGGCCCTATTGTTTCGTACCTTGGAAACGAAGTTCAGTTGGAAAATCGACTTGAAAGAGATAAGACGAAAAGCTTTTTGTCGAAAATCATCGAATAGAAAGAAGCAGAATCTGAAATTCGATATGAGAACTGTTCCTGTTGAAGAGAAATCTACCAGAAATCGAATGATCGACATAAAATTCTCGTTTTTCCAACAGAAAATCATTGATCAGACAGAAATCCGAGGTTAAATGTAAGAATAGTTTAATTTGATGCCACAATTGATCAACAATTTAAATACTAATCGATCGATAGATTTAAAAATCTAATAAAATCTGGAAACTCTTCGACCGCCGTAATTATAATATAATGCACAAGGGATCAATCTATTGCCACTTAGGCAAAATCGCATATTTCAAAGCACATCGTCTAGTTTTGGGCAAAGCAATTAATCTGCCATATTTAGAAGACTGCAGTTTAATTAGGCCTCATTACAGTGAGTTTCTGTGGCGAAGCATCAAACTTCGGCGAACCGGGTGTCAGTGTGTCAAGTCATTGGCTAACGCTCAACAACTGGTGATAAAACGCTACACAAAAAACATTAGGCACCATGCAGAGAGGCCCCTAGACAGCTGCGTATTGTTCCTATATACATTTGATCCAGCATAAAATACCGCTCTGGAAGTCGACATCGACCTTATTGTTATTCGAACTCTGGCGGCACAACGGACGATCTGTCTTCATAAACGTCTCTCCTGCGTCGCACCGGGTGTCTCTTCCAGGGTCATCCCCGTCCATTCCTTCACGTCGTCAACCCATGCCCGGCTTGGTCTTCCTCTCTTCCTTGATCCCTCTATATCTTTTGCCAGGCAGTTTGTTGTCTTTCTCAAAGTATGTCCAAAGTAACTCAATTTTCTTGTTATAGTTGGTCCCCACAACTGTCTGCCACCCACTTCCCGACGCATCTCATTTCTATTCTTGCCTATCTAGGGTATTCTCAAAACTCGTCTATTGCACGTCGTCTCAAGTGATGTCAGTCTTCTTTGCTCGCTCTTTCTGTATGTCCATGATTAGCGATCTATCCACAATAATAGTACTTTTCCGGACACTTCATGCAATCGACTATCTTAATGAGCATGCTCGAGGCCATACGGTCGCTATATAAAGCCATGTACATTTACATTTTACATTTACCGAAACTATCATTCGCCTAAAACTTACTTCTTCCAGTATGCTTACGGTTGTTAACATTTTCTGTTGGCCGGCTTCAATGTGCACTTCTGAACTTTGTCAGAAGGGCATTATGAGTATTTCTGAACTGTCGAAAAGCAGTTGAACGTTTTGTTAGAAACGAAAACTGGTGCAAGCGACAACCGTCGAATTGTCGCATTACATTTGAATCTAAAACACTTGCGTGGCTTTCTCCTAGACAGCGATACTAGAATTGGAGGTCCGTTTAGTGGGTTCACACTGGACGATAGTTAGACAGCAAATCAGTTGATCTGTGCGATTGAGATGTATTCCCCGTGGCATTTGACTTCACTTCTTACAATAGAGCTACTCAGTAAAACTACTCGACAGAGTTATGAGTTCTAGGAACTGCTGCCAATGAAACAAAGTATATCTACGAATTTTAATAATCGAAAGAAAGACTCAAAAGGGCAAGCAACTTGCAAGTACAGGTCATGGCTTATTTCAGAGGTTTGTTGCACGGTCCTTGCACGGGGACCTTATATTCTGTGACGCCCATTCAAAAGGGGAAGCGGGGTTGAAGGACGTAACCCGATTAATTAATTGAAAAATGAGTAGGGTCGAGTCCATGCGGTCGCTATAGAAAAACGTGTACATTAACGTTTTACATTTTTGCTTACGATTACTTCTGTGACAATACTTGTGCAGTACACTGTTTTCGCGCTATTATGGCCAATGTAATTGTAATTTGAAATTTGTAAAGCGCCTGTTCAAGAGGCTCTCTCTGCGCTAATGATGTTAAATGTCATTAAGAACGGAACATTCGTCCACAAGTGAACATTGCTCAGATGACTAGAAGAGTCACCAGTGGCAAGCTCACGCACACACGCAAAGCCCAACCAACAGGTTCCCAACTAGAATTGAATGATGACAGCATGTTCGGAGTTTCTGAAGCAGGTAGCAACGAGGATGAGGATCGACCATACATTGCGTAACATGAACGATTCGAAGACACAGAAACGAAGGACTACCATGGATAGACAACATGAACGAAGACGTAGCAGGACTGGAACTGAACACAGGAAAAGCATCGGATTGGACAAATGAACGAAACAATGGAGAGAATCGATTCTCACCAATCGCCGCCAAATTGATGGCGTTGTAGGAACTGATGATGATATGTATTATCATCTACATGCATTGAGAAAAGGCTGTTACGTTGCATATATAATATCTCCTAAAATATCTCACACTATATAGCGTGGCCTATCTCTACATCACATACAAAACCCTTTTCCTTTTAAATTTTGTATTAAAATCTTTATTTCAAAAACATCTTCTATCACCCATTAACAATAGTCACCATTACGAAAGAGGAACTACCACTGACTAACTTTAACTATGTATATACACAAAAACAAAACAAATATACACCCATAACATTCTAGCCCATACCCTTCGCCTGCCTGAACACATCAGTGAGTTCGCTCCCGAGGCGCACGCACCCTCACGTCTGCCCGCGCCATCCATCACAGCTCAGCCATGATATGAATGCTGATATAAAACAGACCAAACAGTGTAAAAACTAAAAACAATCAATTGCGTGTTTTCGTTTTTTAGTACCACTAGCCATGTATGCTGTGCTAACTTCTGCAACTACGCCAGAGATTTCCGGATATCTCCTTCTGTACTACGATCCGGGATCTCGGGGTTGTATTGGATCAGGAGCTTACCCTGTCTGCTCATCTTAACAGCATCTCTCGTTCTTGTTTTTCACCATCTTCTTCAGCACCGAACTATTCGCCGTACTCTTTCCTTTCAGGCTATCTCCGCTCTGGTCTATGCCCTCATTTGCACCAGGGTTGACTTTGGTAACGCCATCTTCACTTGTCGATCGCTAGCCAACACTGCTAAGCTTTAATCTTTGGTCGCATTTTCAGATACGGTCATATCTCGTCCTATTTTCGAGACACTTCACCGGCTACCCATTCAGCAGCATGTCCTTTTTAAGATCCTCACCCTTATGCGCAACTGTGTTTCTGGCTCAGCTCCTCTTTACCCCATTGACTTTTGCACTTTAGTCTCCTCTTCATCGGGCCGTAGAACCCTCCGTTCGGCCACCCGTGATCTCTTGTTTGTTCCTTGCATGCGAATTGTTACCGCCCAGTCCAGAAGCACTTGGCTTTTAAGTACTCTTTAGATATATGGAGTTTACGATTACGATTACGATTAGCTAAATAGCCAACGATGTTTAAATGAATTGCACGAGCATCATCTTTAAGCACACAGGTGACATGAAAATGAAAAATACTGTATTTTCAAAATTTCGCCTCCCTTTTATAAACTTTTGCACACCACTGTATATATAATCTATACTATACCTGTACAACAGTAGAATACAGTATATAACATAAAAAACATATATAATGTTGCGATGATGATGATGATGATGATGATGATGGTGGTGATGAGTTCTCTGCCCGAAGGCAGGTCCACTGGCTTTATGCCATACGGAGATGAGATGAGTGAGGTGGTTTCTCGTTGCCTTCCTCACACACAATTGTGGGTGAGCAACTTGTCCAACGTCGCTACACAGTGGCTTGAGGCAGATTCGAACCCGCCTTCTTCCGATTACCAGGCACAGACCATACCAATACACTACCACGTCCCACATGTAATGTTATATAATATATTATTTGTATGTGTTTGTTGTGATTATCATTGCACTCATGTGAATATATGGTCTCGCGCTTATATTTAATATATTCATTCAAAATGTATATGTAAGATGTGTATGAGCATAGCGTAAGTGTATGAGTATATGCATATACATAATTATGTTTTAGCTTTATGTGTATGTGTGTGCGCGTGTGTATGCGTGTGTGCGTGTGTGTGTGTGCGTGTGCGTGTGTGTATGTGCTATTTATGGCGTCATCTGCAGCCGCTGTTGCATGAAGTCGAAATCTCCATTTCCTGTTTGGTCCATTTGTAGCGTGCCAAGGCGATAACGAGGCTCGGCGCCTATCTCTGTCATTTGCGGCACTTTTGTCGTCCGCTGATGGCACTAATGGGCGCCGTCCGCTCATCTAGCGACATCTATTATGCATCATTTCTCTTTTCAAACCTGGTGACAAGATGTCTACTGTTAGGCTGAAATTCTCTGGTAATCCACTATCAATTGGGTTTTCATCTCCTGATTTCCCGCCTACCACTCTTGATTCTCTTGATTCTCTTGCCTGCCTGCCTGCCTGTCTGCCTGTCTGCCTGCCTGTCTGCCTGCCTGCCTGTCTGCCTGCCTGTTGAATCTTGACCTGGAACCGAACCCTTACAGCCTATCGATTTTGTTTTGACTGAGCGCCTGTGAATAAGCTGTTTCCCACGACTTAGCTTTCGTTGGGTGCTACAGAAATCTCGAGCTTACGATTACGATTACGACTGCTCTTGTAACTCTTAGTCTTGTGAAAGCCTCAATTGACGCAGATCAATAGCTGACACAGACGGCGCATGCGTTTCCCTCCCGCCTCTTCTCTACTTAAATCAACCGTTGTGGTTTTTATTAATTATCTTGTCTTCAACCGTCCAGGAGCCAGTGATTGGCTGCACCACGGACAATTTTGTGCCATCTGCTTCTGTTTTTGTGCCATCTGCTTCTGCTTTTGAAGTTAATACGGAGCCTTAATTTTCCTCTTGAAACTCCTCCCTCATACCATCGAAGGAGTCATTCACCTCTGAGTGGCGCCAGTTTCCGTTCACCGGAAGTTGCATATGACCGGAAACCGAGCGGAGGTCACATGATCCGCCGAGAGAACCTTTTCGGATCTAGGAAAACTGAGCCAGATCCTCAAAGATCTGATCTGGAATCGTTCTAAAGAACGGGATGTAGAACAGTTCGTACGAACTAATACAGAACAATGCAAACGAAGAAACCAATATAAACAACAGCTGGAGCAGTTGATAACGGCTCACTTACAACCCTGTAACAGAACCGATGTCAGATTGCGCTAAAAGAACCGATCAAACAACTGACCTAAAATCTAATCTAATCTAATCTAATAACTACTATAGCGCCGACATCGTAATGTCCAAGTTCTAGTTGTCTGAGCTATGTTCACTTGCAGGATACTATTCTGTTCTTAATGACACTTAACATCATTAGTGACTTTTAACATCAAGTCTAGCGCAGTGAGCGCCACTGATTCTTAGAGAGGCGCTATACAAATTTCTGATTACAATTACAATCAGTCGATGTTCGCTTCAAGTCAAAGTCGCATTCCAAAATCATGATCCGTTCAGAAGAACTAATCGGGTACATTGAAAAGCGATCGAATAATCGATCTGAAGCCGTTTCTGAATAACTGACCTAGAACCAATAAACAGAACCAATCTGGAACATTCCAAAGGAACTTATCGAAAGCCGTTTGAGAACTCAATAGAGAATTTTTCAACAGAACCGATCTTAAACCGTTCAAAAGAACCAATTTGGAACCGTTCAAAAGAACCGATTTGGAACCGTTCAAAAGAAACGATTTGGAACCGTTCAAAAGCTTCAATCTGTTACGGAGTGGATGTCATTTGGCGCTGCTGGCGTCTTAGAAATTCGAGATATAATTATCTAATGTCAAAAGGTCCGACATTCAGGCGAACTAAGGGCACCAGATGGTTGCGTTTAATATTTGAATAATGGGAGGGGAGGACCTAGCTGTCGTCACCAATATGAGCGTTCAACTGCGGGGAATTTTTTAGGGGATCGTTTGGGGCAATGATTTCCATATATCGAACTCTGAAACAGTAAAAAGACAAAAGAGGGTGAAAGTCTCGTTTCGTGAGGGTCAAGAGGAAGAAAAGAAGAGAATAAAGGAAACGGAGAACGACAACTTCAGAAGCAACATCAATGTCTGCGATAAGTCAAAGCCAAACATGTCTTGTTGTTGGCTTATTGCAGCTAATCTAATCTGATCTCATTTTATCTAGTCTGAACTGATCTGCATATCTAATCTAATCTTATCTTTCCTGCTCTAATCTGATCTGAATCCGATCAAATATTACTTCACATTATAACTTATGTAGCGCCGTTATCTTAATGCTCCAAAGTGAAGCCATCGTCCAAAATTCCGGTCAAAACAAAAAAAACTAGTCACGAGGACCGAAAACCGAAGGCTGCGCCGTTGGATTACTGTGGTCGTATGTACGCCTCAGCCGAAAATGCTTCGACCTCGTAACCACCTTCTGAGGAGTGGCCATAGAGGCCTGTAAATAAGTATGTAACCTTTGCCTTGTTATTTTACATTGTTCTTCGTTCATTGTCCTTAACTTCTTCCATTAGGTAAATACGTCATTCGTTTAGTAATTGAGTGATTGATTGAGGGAATGACTTAGCGAGTGAGTGAGTGGTTGATCGATTGAATGACTGAGTGAATGAGTAAGTGAGCGAGTGAGCATGTGAGAGAGCGAGCAAGCGAGTGAGTCAGTCAGTCAGTCAGTCGTTTATGAACTAAATTGTTACTTAGACCATATTTACAGAATTGTTGATTTCTGATGCATGCAAATACGTCGTAGCCTTCATCAGATTAAGTAAATAAATAAACGTTCGACTTCCCTTGGGCAATTTCGGCTTCAGAACCGCAGCTGTGAGGACAGATTCCACGAATGAGTCGAGGCAGTCAGCAGTCGGCTGCCAGAGCCGAATATTTTGCACATGAAAGCGCTACATAAACCTTCCTTATCAATTTACTTAGGTGACTGCTCCAGTTTTATTGTCTGCGTTGAAACATCGTTTTCTCCAGACGACCATTCGGTCGAAGGCCCGAGATTTAGGACATCAGGTGACCTTTGACTCCAGCGTTTACATAATTAATATCGGTTTGGGCCGCCCAGGCAGGTTGCCTGGATCAATTCTACGATTGCACAAAATACGTATGATCGCAATAGTTCAGTTGTCAGCGGTTCCATCAGTGCCTCTCCTCCATCGTCCAGTTTCCCTCTCTTCCGCTGTTGTGATCTTCATCACAGTTCTACCCCGATTCATATGCTCTGCTGTCCTCTCCTTCCTCCAGACTTCGTCTGGTTTACCGAGGGGTACGCTGGCTGATTTTGGGTAGCACGCTGGGTCGTCCTACGATTGAGGGTTCGAACCTGCCGAGCGGACTCTATGTAACGACCCTGGAAATGTTGTTTGTGCTCACTTATCTTGCGTCTCTGATCAGATTTACTGACCCCGAGCCCAATAATTGCATAAATAAGTAAATACAGCCGTTTATTCTTCTTTTCTTCCTTACTGCCTTCGTTAATTCCTTCCATCGAAACTATTTTTTCCCATCTTTCTGTTTTTCTATGCTACACTCTCTATTTCTTCATTCTTTATTATTATTATTCTTATTATTATTATTATTATTATTATTATTATTATTATTATTATTATTATTATAACTACTACTACTACCACTCCTACTACTACTACTACTATATTATTATTATTATTATAATTATTATTTTATTATTTTTATTAATACTACTACTACTATATTGCTAGTATTATTATTATTATTAATATTATTAAATTATTGATATCATTAGTTGTAGTAGCAGTAGCAGTGGTAGTGGAAGTAGTAGTGGTAGTAGTGGTAGTAGTAGTGGTAGTAGTAGTAGTAGTAGTAGTAGTAGTAGGGGTAGTAGTAGTAGTAGTGGTAAAATGCATTTATTATGCGTGCTAGGTCAATAAATCTGAATCAACTGTGAGTGAAAGACTTGCTTGAGGTCCCTACACAGTAACCGTCTAACGGAAGGATCGTAATCGTAATCTCGAGATTTCTACAGCGCCCAACGAAAGCTAAGTCGCGGGAACCAGCTTATTCATAGGCGCTCAGTCAAAACAAAATCGCTAGGCAAAAGGGTTCGGTTCCAGGTCAAGATCCAGGAGTCAGGCAGTGAGACAGTCGGACGGCTACGGTGGATGATGTTTGAAATTGAAGCGAGAAGAGAGATAAGGGGAAGAGGAAGAATCAGGATAAGATTTTTGGAAAAGAAGTGTTTTCAGTCTTGAGTGAAAGACCTGCGCAGAAACTGAAAGAGGTGAAGTGTTGGTGAGTTCGTATGATTGACCAGACAACTGTCGGAATTCTGGCGGGAGTTTATTCCAAAGGGGTGGGGCAGCTATGGCTTTGGAGCGATTTCCAAATTTTAAGGATGAGGTGACGGGAGGGCGAAGAAGTGTTAAGACAGATGAGGAGACTTGAACCCGCACTCGCCGCGTTACAGTCCGTCATCCTCTCTTCTTTTATTCCCTCCTCTTCGCCTCCAGAACCTTTAAGGTTCGCAAGGCTTACTGTGCAACTATTTAGATACACGGTCGAATATTTACAGCCGACATTGAAATCTTATTACTCTTTCTTTCATCTTTGTATTTACTTTCTTACTCTTTTATTTATGCGCGCAAATTCAGTGAACGTGAATCTGAGACGCGAGACGAGTGTCTTCGAACACCTGTTTTTGTCACGCGGAGTCCGTCAGCAGATTCGAACCCGCGATCGTTGAGTTACAGGCAATGCATACTGCCGAATATAGATTACCGTACCGCTGCTGTATTTAAATCTATTATCTTCTCTTTTAAATGATCCAACATCCATCAGTATTTCCCTTTTTTATGGCATCATATCAAATGTATTAAATGCCAAGCCTGTTACATTCAATGATTCATTCGTGCGTTCATTCGTTTATTCATTCAGACATTCATTCATTCATTCATTTAGTTATTTATTCATTCGTTCATTCATGTGTTCATTCATTCGTTCAATCATTTTCCTCCTTCTAGTCCTGTACCTCGGCTCATGTTCGATTTTGTGTGACTTTATTCATTCGATCGTTCACTCAGACAGTCGTTCGGTCTCTTGATAAATGGTTTATTCATGGAACGAACGATTTGATTTTCACTCTGGCTGTCTTCCCATCCGTCTGTCTGTCTGTCTGTATGCCTGTCTGTCTGTCCTTTACCGTCCTATAACCGTCCTGTTCTCTCCTCTTCATCCTAATTCACTTAATACTTGCTGCTTCCCTTCATTCCACTTGTCGTGTCCTGTCTTCCCAAGTAGACGCCTCTCCATTTTCCCTCTCGTCCATCTGTCCATATGCTTGTCTGTCTATTTGCCAGTGTGTCTATCTGTATATATGTCTAGCTGTCTTTCCGTCAGTCTGCCTCTCCATCTCTCCATCCGTCTATCCGTTTGCTTACGTAAAGAAGACAATTTCTCGCAAAGTAGCGGCAACTGTGATCATCGATCATTCCTAATTCCTGTCTTTCTTCTGTGAAATAGAGAAGAGGTAAATGTAAATGTACACGGTTTTCTACAGCGACACTCTTTGATCTCTTTGACCCTGCTCACGTTTTTAATGAAATTAAAGGGGTGAGATCCTTCACCATCGCTGCCCGTTTGAATGGTTGCTACGCCAGTTCAGATCCCCGTGTTCGGACTGTGCTAGCCCGAGATTTAAATATCTGAACCCACGATTGGGTTGCGAACCGGCATCCTCACTCACAGAGGCGCCTTGACCAATGTAGCTGAATAGGTCAGCAAGTGTACTCAAGCCAATCGCCTCCGTCTAAGAAACCGGAAAAGGAATAGGCATCCATGAACGCGGGGAAGAAAGAGGAAGACTAGTCTCCAGGGAGCACAGGAAGGGTTCCATGGAACATGTGAGGGACTCCATGGATCACAGGAAGGGCTCCGGGGAGCATAGGAAGAGCTCCGAGGAGCATAGGAAGGGCCCGGGAGCACAGGAAGGGCTCCGGGGAGCACATGAAGGGCTCCAGGAAGCATAGGAGTTGCCCCTGGGAGCATAGAAAGAGCTCCAGGGAGCATTGGAGGGGCGATGACTTTGGGGGAACGTCTCTCAGTCATCGAGAAGCGGAATCCGAGTGGAAGTTGTGGTGATGTTTTCGGTTGGATAAGTAGCGCGTTGTCTCTTCCGTTTGCATCTTTTGCCTGTTCTAAGTCGCCGGACCATGAATTGGAGATGAGGATGATGGAAAGAAGAGTGTCGATAAGAAGGAAAAAGAGGAGGACGAGGAGGTGCACGGCGAATGCGAATGAGGAAGGAGACGATAATGGAGTAGAGGAGTAGGAGTAAGAAGAGAGGAAGAGGAAGCGAGAATGGGAGGAATAGAGGGACATAGAGATGAGAATAAAGAGGAAGATGAAGAGACTGAGGAAGAGAAGGAAGATAAGGAGGAGAAGAGATATGAGGAGGCGGAAGTGAAGGATGAGCAGGAAGAGAAAGAGAGGTTCGAAGACAAAGACATAGTAATAATGGCTCATCTTTTGATCTCGGTCGGTCAGTGCAAGGAGTGAGCGGTCATTGGCCGAAAGGACGACAAAAACGATATTTACTTTACTCGAACATATTCAAGAAACTCATAAATTCGGTGCGGAATGCAGTACGATGTAATCTAATCTAAAGAAGACTTCTATAGCGCCGTTATCATAATGCCCAAGGTATCAGTCGATGGTCGCTTCAAATCAAAATCGCAGCCAAAATCAGAAACCGTTGGAGAAGCCGAATCGATTCCGGTAGGTCAGACTCCGATACGTCAGATTCCGATAGGTCAAACTTTGATAGGTCAGATTCCTCTAGGTCAGATTCCTCTAGGTCAGATTCCTCTAGGTCAGATTCCTCTAGGTCAGATTCCGCAAGTTCAGATTCCGCTAGGTGCGATTCCGATAGGTCAGATGTAAATGTAAATGTTGCGTCAAGTAACGCAACGATTTGTTACGCCATGTTACAAAGTGAAGTCATTTAAGTGGTCTAGACATAATCACAAATGAACTGCAGATACTAATCAATCACTACGGCCGTGCTTTCAAACAGTCTTTAAGACGGATAGGGGTAGCGCAGTTGTTAGATTGCTGGTCCTTCAACACAGAGGTCCTGGGTTCATATCCTTACGAGGACAGGCAGGGCAGATGTTTTTCTGTTCTACTAGCACCATCTAGCGAACTCAACTACGCAGTTTATAACAGTTCTTCAGCCTCGCTTGTCTGGAGTCCCTAGTTTTAACCAACCATTCCAACATCTGTTTCTTGTGGAGACGGTAGCCGACTGGATACAACTCGTGGCTTTAACGTGGAGAGTACGAGTTCGGGCCTCCTCCCATGAGACGGTTATCGTGTAGGGACGTTGAGCAAGTCCTTCACTCACAGTTGCTCAGCGCCATCGATTGATGCTCAGTCATCCGATATTAGCGCTTAATAAACGCAGAAGTAATAATGACAATATCGTTGTGTTTCTCAAAGTCTTTATGAATTATGGTCAGAGTGCTAAGAGGCCTCAATAGTCACGCATCGGAGATTTTGTGTTTTCGAGAAACCAACCCAAGACAAAACTTAAATAAACGTAAAATGGATTAATTGACTTGCGTTTCATACAATGTACATCCACACAATCCTATTAGCTATGTCTACATATTAGCATACATCCAATCAGTCCTGCTATTTGTGCAGACTCTGGCTGTATCAAAATGGTGGGTAGAAACTACTTGTCACATCTTGACCAGGTCTGCTGACTGTCTTGGTCTGACTATACCGTCGACAACGACAACACTCGGCGGGCGTGTCTTTCCTTTGTCCAAGACCCAGGAAATCTAAATGTAAATATGCATGGTGTTTTACAGAGACCGCATGGTCTCTACCCTGCACATATCGCAATGAATTGACCGGGTGAGATCCTTCACCACCGCCGCTCCTTTGAATGGGTGCCACGCCATCAAAGGTCCCTGTGAATGGACTGTAGTAGCTCGAGACTAAAATCTCTGAAATATAGCCACTATCGGTATGCGAACCGGCATCCTCACGCACATATTAACTCATACAGGCGACATAACGTACGCTTTAACCAATGCAGCTAACCAGCCCAGAACTCTATTCCGCGTAAACATTCGCTCTGCACTCTGTGTTGACCTTCAGATCTCGACTATGATGATGATGATGATGGGTTCTCTGCCCGAAGGCAGGTCCATTGGCTTTATGCCACCCGGGATGAAATGAGGGAGGTGGTTTCCCGTTGCCTTCCTCACAGACAATTGTGGGTGAGCAACTTGTCCAAGATCTCTACGCAGTGGCTTGAAGCAGTTTCGAACCCGCGACCATCCGGTTACGAGGCACCGGCCATACCACTACACCACCGCGTCCCACCATCTCGACTATTATTCTCATTTATTCCTGGACTTGTTTCCTCTGCGAGTTGTTTCGTATGTCTTCATGGTCAACGCTCTTGGCTTTCAACTGGTCTCATCCTAGGATATGACATTCCACCAGTTCTGCTTAGTAGCGACCATGGATTGATGCTTCTACCAAAATTACAGTGACGCTATCGAAGTCATCGGACTAGATTACATCAGGCTAGCTGTTCAGATGAAATTTTGCAATACACGGTACAATTAACTGTCTCACAAAATTGGCCCGGAATTTTGCGGTGCAGTATAAAAGCTTCGCTGTGGTTGGTCCAACTTTCTGCAATAAGTTGCCTAGCAACCTACGACACGAACTCATTGGTCTTTCTTTATCTCTCCTCATTAAGCGCTTGGAAACCGTTTCATTCGATCGTGATATTGTCTTGTCAGGTCTGGAAAGCCTCTGACGAATCTCTCTTATACAGGCGCTAAATAAATCATCTGTGATTACAATTACAATTACTTTAAAGAGTGGGTATACATACATATCTCAGTTTCGTGAGCAGACAGGCAGCAAGAAAGAGGAGAGGTGCATCAAAGACATCGGATGGTTTGCGTAAGAGCACGACAGTTGTATCGGAGAAGGAATCATGCACATTGCTAGCATACATAAATACGTGTCATATATACATGCATACATATACTTACTTACATGCATACATACGTTCGTTCGTTGTTTATTGCTCCAAAAAAGTGAATAAAAACATTGCAAATGTAGATAACACAAACACTTATCTGGGTGCAAAGGTCTATCCAAAAGGGGCCGAGGTCCCGCTAATCTAGAGCAGCCGATATATTATTGTGTTATAGGCTCTACAAACACAATAATATATCGATGGTTAATGACTTATGTACTAACAGCTAGTCAATTCTTAACCAAAATGAGAACAACATCTGTCCACAAAGAAAAGAAATAGCCTACTACTTTGTCAAAACTAAAACTCAAATAGATTATACAATATTCAGTCGCAAGAAATACTAAAATACCGAATAATCTGCTTCTTAAATAAATTTAAATTAGGTAAAGAACGTAAATTTATGGGAATTGAGTTCATATTGATGGGCCTGCATACTTCATAGCAAACTGTCTTGTATTAGTCCCGGCAAAAATTTTATAATAGTTACATTGAGATCTCGTCGAATATATATGACAATCAGGAATACACATAAAATAATTACTGAATACAGTTGGCAATGCATTGTGATAATACCTAAACATGAACAAGGATATTTGATACTTATTTATATGTTCAAACTTCATAATATAATGATCTTTAAAACATTGTTCAGTAGTCATTCCATGCAACCTCCCGGCGATTATTCTAACCGAACGTCGTTGTAAAATAGACAGTCTTGATATTCTGAAGTGGTAATTAGATGCCCAAACGAGATTACAACATGTTAGATATGCATACATACATGCATACGTACATGCATACATACATGCATACATACATGCATGCATGCTTAGGTACATGCATGCATACATACACGTGACGATCCCCGGTTCGCAATCCGATCGTGGCTTATTTAAGAGATTTGAGTCTCGATCTAGGACGGTTAAATGGCTCAGCATCCATTCAAACGTGCAGCGGTGGTGAAGGATCTCACCCGACCAAGTCATTAAAAAATGAGCATGGTCGAGGCCATACGGTCGCTATGGAAAAACGTGTACATTTACATTTACATGCAGACATGCATACATACATAGATACATACCTACGTACATACATGCATACATACATGCATACAGACCTACATGCATACATATACTTACTTGCATGCATGCATACATATATACATATATATATACATACATGCATGCATATACACATACATACATGCATACATGCATGAATACATGCATAAATATATTCTTACATGACCATACACAGGGACGGCGAAGGATCCATTGAAGAACAAAAAGTGTGTGGGATAAACATATCTTCAGCCGAAGATCGTCTGTCTCCATTTCCACTTCAAGTGTTACCTGGATGATAAGATGAAGATGATGATTACAATTACTGACGACGCAAACGGTGATGATTTTCATGGTGGAGATGATGATGGTGATAATAATAATAATGATGAACTTCAGCTGATGTGCTCAGCTATAGCAGTATCTCACAGTTCTCACGCCGAATTATGTGACGATGATGACGACAATGATGGTAACGACGATAATAACGACGACGATGATGATGATAACAGTTCCTTAGTCGTAACGGCAGTGAATTTGCTGTTTGTAGTCATAACCTGTTCTCCAGATCGATATGTTGATGAAGCTGAGGATGATGATGAAGATCATCGATGATGATGTGGATGAACAGAACAATGACAACGAAAATGACGTTATTGCTGTTCTTAACGACGATAATGGTAGTGATGGTGATGACGACGGTGACAAAGATGATGATGATGATAATAATGATACATGTGAAAATTTTTGAAATTTATGTAGCACTTTCTACACTCGCTATAGAAATATGATGACGACAGATACAGCGACGACGAGGATGATGACGACGACAACTACGCCTATGATGATGGTGACAACAACGATGATGATGAATGTGACGACGACGACAATAATGATGATGACGAAGTTGTTAATAGACTATAACAAAGACAACAGTGGCGATGGACGATAACAGGGCGACGCAGATGAAGTACATGAGGTGGAAAAGATAGAGATTGGACAGAACAGTGTTCAACAGCGACTGAAAACAGTTGAGCAGGAAAAGAAAGATCCTTGTTTGCACCAGAAAAACCACCAACTGAATCGCCAGATGAACCAGTCTCCCAGCCACGAATCCGGCAACGAACGTTCCATAGTCGGAGAATTCCTCAGGGACCTGGGAGTGGTTGAAAGACGTGGTATGTCCCTCATCAGCGAGGGCTTTCCGCATACGCATGATGGTCTTGATTAGGAAGGCCAGGGGTTTCGAGATGGTCGCCAGGAACGCCCTGGTGGCATGGTGAGACAGGATGTCCAGCGCATCGTTGCCCAGACGAGACGCCGTCTGGCGACAGACCTCGACGAAAGGACGGACGCTCGGTGACGTTGCGATGACGCCAGCCATGACTAAGTTGATGACGACGATGAAGAACAGTGACACGCGGTTGACGAGAATGACGTCGTAAAGTAGAGAAATGGCCACTCCTACGAAGAAGCACAGCAGACTCATGGAACGGTCTTTGGCTGCGCGTAAAGCTGCTGCGAATAGATCCCGGTTCAAAGCATCCATGACAGGAGACTCGGTGTCTAAAGACAATTAAAACTGGCTAAATGTTTTGTTCATCGTGTCGGTTCAAACGGTGAACATATTTTCCATAGTTCAACTAGGTGACTAAACATATCAGAATTGGTTGATAATGGCTAATCACTTCGGATATGTACCACATGTAAATGTGGGGCACGGTGGCCTATTGGTTAGAGCGCTCGGCTTGTAACACGGAGAGTACGGGTTCGAGCCTCCCCTGAGGCTGTTTCGGTGTAGGGACCTTGAGCAAGTCCTTCACTCAAAATTGCTCAGCGCCTTCGATTGATGCTTAGTCATTGGATAACGGCGCTTAATAAATGCAGAAATAATCTTTAAAAATGTAAATCTGTGCGTAACAGTTCAGCTAAGTATCTAAAAAGTAAAACTTGGTTGAAAAAGGTTCATCACAGCTCAAAATGTTTAACAACATATCTATCTACAAGTCACAATTCACCTAGGCGTCTAACGGCAGTCGTTTTTGGTTACAGTTTCTCATCAGGTAGGTTTAAACGGTTGAAAGTGTAGCGTAGGTAAACCTGCATGAAACAGCTCAGCAAGGACTATAAAGTAGTTCAAGAGGTATATTCAGACGAGTAATAAATGTACCACTTGTGACTATCTATGCAACATTTTCAGCTGGGTGTCTAAATATAATCAAAAGTGTTTGAGAAGGTTTGTCGTGTAGGTTCCAACATTTCAAAATTTACAACAGTAGGAAATTTACAACAGTTGAATCAATTACAACAGTTGAATCAATTACAACAGTTGAATCAATTACAACAGTTGAATCAATTACTACAGTTGAATCAATTACAACAGTTCACCCGTGAGGCTATTTTTTATAGACGAGTTTTGACATAGCAGGTGCAACTATAATATAAAACTTCAGGTGAAGTTTTCAACTTCAAAATATATCGAATGGTTTTATCACCGGGTTTACTCCTGGTTAAAGTTACTGGTTAAAGTTACTGGATTCAAAGTTCAACAAGTTTATCTAAGTGGTTCTCTCAATAAACAAAGTTCAAAGTTAGCTGCCTTTACAACTCAAAGTTCATAGTCGCGGTTGCAAGCTCGAGATTTCTACAGCGCCCAGCGAAAGCCAAGTTGCGGGAACGAGCTTATTCACAGGCGCTCAGTCAAAACAAAATCGACAGGCAAGAAGGGTTCGGTTCCAGGTCATGATCCATGAGTCAGGCATGCAGAAAGTCAGATGGTTATGATGTATGGTTTTTGGAATTGAACGGGAAAGTGAGATAGAGGGAAGAGGAAGAATCAGAAGAGGATTTGTGGAAGAAGAGTGTTTTAGGTGATAATTGTTTTAGTTGATAATTGTTTTAGTTGTTAATTGTTTTAGTTGATAATTGCTTTAGATGATAATTTTAAACTTCTGGGCACAATAAATGTACATTGTTTGTTAAATCACTATCTAAGTTATTTATCACATGCAAATAATTAGTCCCTATGCTAATTTAACTGAGAATTAGTGAGTAAGCGAAGTTCTTGCTCCGTAACCCAGAGAACTATCAGTTAAAACGCATGCATAATATCTATTCAAATTTCTTCTGAAGCACAGTGCGTTTTTATAACGCACGAGGCGTCGTTTTAAGCGAAGCTACACGCAATTCACTGAAGAATCCCGGTCGAAATCCGTTGGGTCGGAGAGTCATGTAGATCCGGTGCTAAGTTTTGCTAGCCTCGATGGCAGATAAGAGAAAGAAGGAGCACAAAAGCGATGCAAAAATCCACTTTGGTGTCTGCTTTGAGCTAAATCTAAGAAGCAGAGGCCCTTGTAAAAGTCCTTTAAAAGGCGCTATACAAAGTTTTGATAACCGAATATTAGCGCACTTTAAACGACATTGCAACTGAGTATAAGTATCCAGATCAACAGACGAGGGTTTACGCCCACACATAACCAGAAGCGACATATCACAACTTCACTAATCATATCACATCTTATGTCGTAATCGTAATCGTAAACTCGAGATTTCTACTGCCCCAGTAAAAGCCAAGTCTCGGGAACCAGCCTATTCACAGGCGCTCAGTGAAAACAAAATCAAAAGGCGGGAAGGTTTCGGTTCCAGGTCTATGATCAAAAGTCAAGCAGTCAAACGGCTACGGTGGGTGGTGTTTGGAATTGGATCTGCGGGATAGATAAGGGAAAGAAGAGGAATCAGGACAGGATCTGCGGAAGAGGAGTGTTTTCAGTTTTGTGTGGAAGACCTGCGCAGAGATTGCAAGGGGTGAAGGGATGGTGAGTTCGTAAGATCGATCAGATAATTGTCGTAATTCTGGCGGGAGTTTATACCAAAGGGGCGGAGCACCATATGGCTATGTCGCTTGATTCACACTTGCACACATGTGCCAGTAACTAATTTAAAACAATCTACACATTAATATTAATCTGTCTTAGAACTAGTAGTTAGCACAAGTATATGCCTACCTTATTTGCGAAAATTATCGATTTGAAGCAGCACAGAAATTTCCTTTAGACACAAAAGCGAAAATGAAAATACGTCGGTCAGAATTCAAATCCCTCGATCCAATTTTAACAACACACTAATCGCTTTATTCATGAGCCTATGCGCAATTTTACACTGTATCTATTTTTAAGCCACTTGTAAATTATATTGTGTGCTACTTATGTCAACGGTCAAGAGTTCTACTTAGGGTCTCTTTGTTTGCCATGAACACAGTAATTAATCATTCGAAGCCTGGATCTACAACATACTTCCGCCCACTGCCGTTGCCAGGACGGAATTTCACGACTTGTATGAGATACTGTCCGCCATGAAATGCGGTTATGTGAGATCACTGGAAACCACTTTGTCCAAATATGAGCTCAGATTGGTGCGCGCGACCTGTGGTTAAGTGGCGCATAACCTTGTCTTTTAAGCGCCCTTATTTAGTATTTGGGGCTTAGTAAGTATGTAAGCAAAGAAAGCTCGCATTATTATTTTTTACCCGAGGTATATATGATGATTATTATTATTATTACTATTACTACTACCACCACCATTATTATTATTATTATTATTATTATTATTATTATTATTATTATTATTATTATTATTATTATTATTATTATTATTATTATTATAGAGTCAAGTTATATAGTGTGACAGTTTCATTAAAATAAATTCAGTTAATAATCGCCATCTCCATAGGGTTCAGAGCATGATGGCAATGTTCCGGAGAGGCAGATGGCATTTCCTCGTTGAACAGCCACAGAAATCTTTTGAAACAAGAAAGAGGTTTCTAGAGGCTTGTGGGTTGCATCTGTTGTCCGGCTTCCCAATTCTATGATGAACTCCAGTCCTTCCTTGCTCCAGGCTCCGCTGGTCTCCAAGGCCACCGCCACAAAGGCGTGAGGGCGAGTGATGGTGACGTACTTCATCCTTTTGGACGAGGCTGCGCGGTCGGCAGCTTCACCTGCTCTGACTGATGTGTATGGTAGATGGGACGTTGCATACGTGTCCGGTACTGTGACGTCGGAAAACAAGAAGCCCAAGCAGTTGCCTAAAACCACGTGAAGTAAGGGCAACGCAAGAGTTCTATTTTTAGAAACAAAATTCCTGTGCGCGAAAAGTCCGTGACGCCAAACATCCCTCGTCGAGATCATAAGCATCATGAATATTCATGCTGTCTATGGTCGAGACTGCTGATCATGGCACAACCCCATTTTGTAGCGCTTTACTTGATGAACGCATACTGCTTTGACGTTGCAGACTATATTCCCAATGTGTAACTTTAAACCATATTTCGTGGTTTCCATAGCAGCATATGTTGTATACTTGTACAATTTGCCAATGTGTAATGTTTCCCTTAAACGTAAAATGTAAGCCACAACCGATTTGTTTTGTTGTATACGGGCTTTGAAATTCTTTAAAAGCACCCAGGCATCTAATCACTGCCTTGAATAGTTACTTCAAGCAAGGCACTCTCACGAATTCACCTTGCGAAATAGGGGGCATACTATTGAACTGCTTTGCTTCATAAGATTACTTCATCTTTCGCCGACTGTACAAATATAAAAAAATTGTAACTTCTCCTTTTATATGGCTGCTTATCAACATATCGATTCTGTTTGATCATTACAACAGTTGATCTAATGTTGTTCTGTATTCTGAACTTTTTGCCTATAACTATTTTTAAAGTTGGACATTCAAACTGTAAGCTTATGTTACATTGTAGCATGACCTTGTATTATATTTCTGTGTATGTATTGTTGTATTTAAGAAGTGGGCATTTGTTTCACACTAATAACAGATTACTTACTTACTTATAATTTTATGGCATTGTTACGCTCAAATTAATAGTTAAGCTCATACATAATTACACTCCATATCTATGATATATTGGGACAATTATCTTGCGTAATGAGTGTCTTTTCAGGACCAACTCTCACGCTCCTATTAATTGTTAAGTTTGCTATCTGACGTCATCGGTCACGTGAACCAATTACAACAATTTTCGGACACATTTTCATGCCGGACAGATTCTCACGCCCCACCGGTTCCGGCTCTTAAGCCCTTGAGTGGGGGGCACTGTACGAATCCAAAAGTCCTGGATATGTTGCCAGCACATTGTGTCAGTAGTCTGTTACTAGGTCAGGTCATGGAGGTCAAGAAGAGGTCAAGGAGGCAGAAGTCTGCTGGCCTGACTTTGTATAAAAACTTTAAGACCGATAACCTACCTTATCTTAATAGCTTGAGCAGTTCCTATTTGCCTAGGATCTGATGGTGGTCTATCTGGTTGATCCATATGAGCCCTAACCTTTACACTGCAGCTTAGAAGCTTCGCTGCGGTTGGTCTGACTTCCTGGAATAAGTTGCTAGCAACCTACGGTACAAGTTTTCAGGTCTTTCTTTACCTCAATTCTGCGATAGTCAGGTGTGAAGCGCTTCTGATCAATCACTCTTGAACAGGTGCTATATATATATATATATATATATATATATATATATATATATATATATATATATATATATATATATATATATATATATATATATATACCTACAATTTTAATTTCAATTGCAATTAAGAGCACACGTTTTATGGGTGGAGAATGTCGTGGAATAGAATGGTTGTATGAAGATATCAAGCAGTCCTCTTTCACAGATCCTATCTTGACTCCTCCTTCTCCTCCTCCTCTTTGTTTTTTCTTCTTCTTCGCGTTCTTCGCGTTCTTCTTCTTATCTCTCTTTCCGGTCCAGTCCCAAACATCATCCACCGTAGCCGTCACTCTGTCTCTCTGCCTGACTCCTGGATCTTGACCTGGAACCGAACCCCTTTTGCCTATCAGTTTGGTCTTGATTGAGCGCCTGTTAATAAGCTGGTACCCGTCACGTGGCTTTCGTTGGGCGCTGTAGAAATCTCGAGATTACGATTACGAATTTGTTTCGTGTGGGTACGATGCTCGTAGCTAAGAAGAAATAATGTGCAAAGCCCGCCAACAAAACATGATTTCAAATGAAGAAAATCGCTATTCTGTCTTAAGCATCGCAGATACGTAACAGAACGAGGCAGGGAAATTTTAACATCTTTGAAAGGCTTCGATGCATCGCATAATGTTGAGAACAGTTTGGGTAATTTTTTTAAAATCGTTTTTACTGACAGGCATCAGCTCCATGTATAAAATCTTTCGCTTGTAGGACATCTAAATGACCCGGTTTCAGGGCGAAGATTTGAACCTGACGGATTTCCAGTTTCTGTTAAAGGTTTCAGTCTTTTCTAATATTTTTGCTGCGAAGAAGCGAATAATAAAATGGTCCGATGTTCAGACTGGGTTTCGTGATGAAAATGGTGCTGAGATAAGTAACAAGGCGCAAGAAGCAATTGAATCCCATGACGGGTTTTGGGTTAAATGTCAATTAACGCCTAGACATTCACAATTTGTACGTACGTACATATACTATTGGTCCAAATTATGGCTAAATAGACCCTATATGTATACATATGGTCAAAACAGTTCAAGATAAGTCCAAATCATGTTCTAAATAGCTGGATTGGACCAAAATAGGACCAAAAATAGGGCTAAGAGACTTATAACATTAGAAGGCCCTCAGAAACGCTCGCCGGTATTCAGCCTAGGTGATTGAAGAGTTAAACAACAGTTAATAATAATTAAGGCCCAGTGGAAGTTAACCTGCAATCTTTTAAAAAATCAAATGCTTGATGGTTCGCTAGGCTCATGATTAATCTCCTAGTCATTCGCTAGATGGCGATGTCGTTTATAATTGCTTTACCTTATCAGAATTGTGACACATCCCGCTATCTGGGCCGTGCATGCATGCGTACATACATGTATGTCTGTATCTATGTATGCATGTATGTGTTTATGTGTGCATGTATGTGTTTATGTGTGCATGTATGTGTTTATGTGTGCATGTATGTGTTTATGTGTGCATGTATGTGTGTGTGTGCAACTTCTCTTTGGCTGAGCATTGATGGTCGGTTCCGAATACATCATTGAGCACTGTGTTCCTGTCTCAACCCATCCACTGCGCTTTGGACCACGTGGGACCTGTTTATTCCGCGCTCTCGTACAGCGATTAGGACACAACGATCACTTACGTGCATTGGACCGTCATTCTTGAACAGCATTCCACTCAAAATCAGAACTTAACCACCACATACATCCATACATACATACACACATAAATATACATGCATGCATACATACATACACGCATGCATATACTTAATTGCATGCATATATACATACATGCATATATATACTTACTTGCATGCATACATACATAGATACATACATACATGCACACATGCATTCATATACATACATGCAGGCATACATGCATACATACATGCATGCACACATGCATACATGCATGCATAAATGCATACATACAAACATGAATATATGCATAAATAGAGTAAGCCTACGATTTCGAGCTTCCCCTGAGACGGTTATCGAGCAAATCCTTCACTCACAGTTGCTCAGTCATCAGATAGTGGCGCTTAATAAATGCCGAAGTATTGTAAAGTGTTCCTCAAAGCCTGTGTGAATTTTAGTGAATGTGCTGAGGCCTCAACAGTCACGTATTGGATATTTCGTGTGTTCGAGAAACCAACCCAAGGCGAAACTTTAATGAAGTAAAATGGGTTAATTGACTTGCGTTTCATACACTCCACATCCATTCAATATTATTAGCTTTGCATAAATATTAGCATATATCCAATCAGTCCTGCTATTTTTGCAGACTCTGGCTGTATCAAAAATGGTGGGTAGAAACTACTTGTCACATCTTGACCAGGTCTCCTGACTGTCTTGATCTGACGATGCCGTCGACAATGACAGCTCTCGGCCGGCGTGCCTTTCCTTTGTCCAAGACCCTGGAAATCTAAATGCAGATGGTTTTTTATAGCGACCGCATGGCCTCTACCCTGCACATTTTGCAGTGAATTGACCGGGTGAGATCCTTCACAACCGCTGCCCTTTTGAATGGGCGCCGCGTCCTTTAAGTTCTTCGTTTACAGACCGTGTTAGCCCGTGATGAAAATCTCTTAAATATCGCTACTATCGGCATGCGAACCGGCATCCTCACGCACACAGGCGCCTTGACGTAAGCTTTAACCAATGCAGCTAACCAGCCCAGGACTCTATTCCGGTAAATATTCGCTCTGCACTCTGTGTTGACCTTCAGATCTCGACTATGATGATGATGATGATGATGAGTTCTCTGCCCGAAGGCAGGTCCATTGGCTTTATGCCACCCGGGATGAAATGAGGGAGGTGGTTTCCCGTTGCCTTCCTCACAGACAATTGTGGGTGAGCAACTTGTCCAAGATCTCTACGCAGTGGCTTGAAGCAGTTTCGAACCCGCGACCATCCGGTTACGAGGCACCGGCCATACCACTACACCACCGCGTCCCACCATCTCGACTATTATTCTCATTTATTCCTGGACTTGTTTCCTCTGCGAGTTGTTTCGTATGTCTTCATGGTCAACGCTCTTGGCTTTCAACTGGTCTCATCCTAGGATATGACATTCCACCAGTTCTGCTTAGTAGCGACCATGGATTGATGCTTCTACCAAAATTACCTTGATGCTATCGAAGTCATCGGACTAGATTACATCAGGCTAATTGTTGATAAGAAATCTTGCAAAACACCATTCAATTTACTCTCTGACAAAATGACTTGGCTGCCCCAACAGCCGGGAATTTTACGGTACAGTATAAAAGCCTCGCTGTAGTTTTTCCAACTTTCTGCAATAAGTTGCCTCGCAACCTACTACACGAACTCCTTGGTCGTTCTTTATCTCTACTCATTAAGCGCTTGGAAACCGTTTCGTTCGATCGTGATATTGTCTTGTCAGATCTGGAAAGCCTCTGACGAGTCTCTCTTATAGAGGCGCTAAATAAATCATATGTGATTACAGTTACAGTTACTTTAAAGAGCGGCATAAAACGTGTATACATACTTATCTCAGTTTCGTGAGTAGACACGAGCAAGAAAGAGGAGAGGTGCATCAAAGACATCATATAGTTTCCATAAGGGCACGACAGTTGTATAGAAGACAGAATCATGTACATTGCTAGATAGATATATACATGTCATACATACATGCATACATATACCTACTTGCATGCACACATACACGCATATATGCAGACATGCATGAATACGTGCATAAATACATTCTTACATTACCACAGGGACGAAGGACCCATTGAAAAAGCAAAAAGTGAAGATCGTCTGTCTCCATTAAATACAATAAAAATTGACTAAAATTTGTTCATCGCATAGGTTCAAACGGTGAACATATTTTTCGATAGTTCATCCAGGTGCTTAAACAAATCAGAATTGGTTGATGTCAGTTATTTGCCACATCTAAATGTGGGGCACGATAGCCTATTGGTTAGGGCGCTCGGCTTGTAACACGGAGACTTTAACTCCGGAGTAAACCGGGTGACTATCTATGCCACATTTTCAGCTAGGTGTCTAAATATAATCAAATATGTCTATAGCCTTGGTGTTGGAAGCGTTAAACAACCGTTTAATCAACCTGCAATCTTTTAAAAATCAAATGCTTGATGGTTCGCTAGGCTCGTGATTAATTTCCTAGTCGTTCGCTAGATGGCGATGTCGTTTATAATTCCTTGACACATCCCGCTACCTGGGCCGTGCATGCATGCGTACATACATGTATGTCTGTATCTATGTATGAATGTATGTGTTTATGTGTGCATGTATGCGTGTGTGCAACTTCTCTTTGGATGAGCATTGATGGTCGGTTCCGAATACACCATGGAGCGCTGTGCTTCTGTCTCAACCCATCCACTGCGCTTTGGACCACATGGGGACCTGTTTGTTCCGCGCTCTCGTACAACGATTAGGATACAATGCTCATTTTTGTGCACGGGACCGTCATTATTGAACAGCCTTCCACTCAGAAGCAGAACTTAACCACCATATGCATACATACATATACATGCATGCATACATACATACATACATACATACATACATACATACATACATACATACATACATACATAAATAGGATAAAATGCATGCATACATAGGCACATATAACGATACATACATATATACATATATCGATACATAAAGTACGTGCATACATACATTTAAGTAGCGCTTTCTAGGGACTTATAGATGGTGCTTCTTAACTGCCAGGCAGCGAATGGTGGAATGCTTGTAGTTCAATAGTTATTTGCTTAATCAGCGCTCTGAAATAAAATACAGATTAAGGTGTCGGAAGTTTTGTGATCCGTTGATTAAATTCTGCTTTGAGTTGCATTTGGAAAATAATCGCGTCACTGCAACTACTCATGTGTATTTCTTTAGCGCCGTTTTCAAGACAAAAATCGACGATCGTGGCAATACAATTGAGAAAAAGATTTTGCACGCAATCAGGGAGATCATGTTTTATGTTGAAACGGAACACAATTTGTAAAGCGAAAACCGTCTTGATATGATCTCTTTCTCAAGCAACAGTACACAACAAGTACACAACAAGTACACAACAAGTACACAACAAGTACACAACAAGTACACAACAAGTACACAACAAGTACACAACAAGTACACAACAAGTACACAACAAGTACACAACAAGTACACAACAAGTATGGCCCAGACAATCAGAGTGGCTTTTTAATCTAATCTAATGATTTGTATAGCGCCATTATCAAAATGCACAAGGCATCAGTCAATGTTTGCTTCATGTGAGATTATAGTCAAAAATCATTTTTATTTAGCTAAACCCGGTTGAAATACGATAGACCAAGGGAACCAGAAATCAGTCAATGGTGGGTAATCTAATCTAATCTAATCCATTTTAAGATACCCCGACAGACGTGACCTTCTGTAAGTCACAGCAATTGTGAGCTATTACCAGACGATATATTCCTCTGAGCTATCTGGACACATTATTGTCTGTTCTGCATGAAACTCTTACACGTAATAGCTACTGACAGCAGAGACGGTTGTCGCTAGATGGCTCCGAGGCAGGAACCGTCCAACGTTATTTCAGCAAATTGTTCTTTCTGAGAAAAATCATTGTTGTTCCCGTTATCTAAATCTAAATGTAAAGTACATGTTGTTCTAAATCGACCGTATCGCTTCGACCTCATTTTTCAGTGAATTTACAGGATGAGGTCCTTCATCACCGCTGCTCTTTGAATAGGCACCACGCCCATGGACCGCGCTAGCCAGAGATTTAAATCTATGAAATATAGCCACTATCAGTATGCGAACCAGCATCCTCACGAACAGAGGCGCCTTGGCGTATGCTTCAAGCAGGCCAGCCATCCAAGACCCATAAAAGCAGTTTGCTGTTTCGATGTTATGACAATAACCTCAACATACCCGCCTTTCATAAAAACAACATATTTTGTTTTCACGACAGTACCAGCATTCACTGTCACACGTATTGCTTTTGTCTTTATTATGCGCCACACGTCAGCTTTCACCATTAGGCCCCTACATATAGAGCAGAACCACATGTACATGTTTAAGACTATTATATTGTACACCGAAGAAAACACAACGGTCAAATTTTTGCCTAAAATTATTGTTAAATTGACTACATGAATGTCTAAGAATTTAATTAAAACTAAAACTTTAATCTTGACTAAAAATGAACAAAATTTGAAATTATTAAACATTCCCTGTTAAAATAACGCAATTGTAATTGCAATAAGTAACTTATATAGCGCAGGTGTATTATGCACAAGTCATCCACTGATGGCGCACCAAATCAAGCCCCATTCAGGTCAATATACAGAAGATCAGTCCACTGAGGCAGAGAGACAGCCAACTGTAAAGGCAAGTTTTAAGTTGAGACCGAAATGACACAAGAGACTAAGCAGAACGAAAGATGCAGGAAAATAGTTTCAAAATATAGATCCAACAGCCGAAAATGATCTTTTATCAGGAATAGTTCTAGTCTTAGGTATGACCAGATAAGGATAATTAGTTGACCTGGTTGAATAATAATAGATCTCTGGAATGAGGACTAATTTTAAGCATTGTGGTTGGACAGAGTTCAATGCGCTATAAGCCCCAATTTAAAACAAATCCTTGCTGAACAGGAAGCCAGTGCGAAAATTCAAGTACGTGGGTTATATGCTCATATTTGGACGTGCATTTATGGCTCTAGCCAAAAACGAGTTCTGAACTCTTTGGAGTTTCTGCACATTTGACTTTGTGATACCAGTAAGAAGCGAGTTACAGTAATCAAGGTAACTGGAGACCAATGCATATGCCAGCGATATCCTTGAAGACATAGGGACATAATGCCTAATTCTGCATATGTCACGAGTATACGTGTACGACGACTTACATGTACCATTTACATAGAGAGACATATTAGAATCAGAAGCGACTCCCAACTCACGAGTAGCATCAGTCAACTCAACAAGTGAGTCACTAAGTTTCAAGCATTTGAGTCATTCAAACTTCTTGAGTTGCTATGGAGTACCCAGTAGAAGAAATTCAGTTTTCGACGGGTTAAGGAGGAGTTTATTAGCTGCCATCCAAGACTGCTCCTCCTCAAAGGCAGTGGACAACAGCTCCACGGCCAAATGACAAGTTAAACTATCCACGAAATGTAAATCTGAGTACTTCCGCATAGAAATTATAACCTACTGGATGATTATTGAATAATGTACCTAGTGGTGTGGTGTGGTGTATAACGTAAAGAAAAGGGGACCAAGCAATGTATGGTGGTGGTGTGGTGAAACGTCACAGTGATGTAATCGTAAAAACAAACCGTACAAAATGGCGATCAACTGGCAATCGCCGCAGTAAGTTAGTGGCGTGTGCGCCTTGTGTCGTCGTTGAGGCCGAAGGAGAACATTACGAACATAAATTAGTTATTATAAAATTAAATTAAATCTGTAATAATTGAACTTAATTTCTGTAGTTTTGATTAAACTTGAATATGTTCCATTAATTATAGGAATAATTCTAGATTTTCGTATTTTTCTTCATAGTGTGAATAACTGCTTCGGCGTTTGTTATTCCACAATGACACTGATGGCTTTGTTCTCATATTATTTGCCAGATAGCGCTAGCATTTGCCATCAGATATATACAGCTGGACCAAGCATGCTAGCGTCTACGGCTATTGTATGTAGATTAACTATTGACGGCGTTTATTATTCTTCGTCATCAGATCTGTCCAAGAGACGACGTGGTAGTTGTTCCAGCGACATGGTTGCCTTCGATCGGTGGATTTTGCTGGCAGAGTTGTTCGTTCTTGAGTTGTTTCTTACGAGACTCGAGCAGGTGGTCGGTTGCTAGGTGATCCCTCAGGGATTTCGTCTTAAGCGATGCCTCGTTTCGCCTGTGACGGTAGAAGCAGAGCACCTGGCGATAGAGACGCCCTGAAATGGAAAGAGCGGGAATGTCAGTCTGCAAACACACGGCGGCTGGTAATGTAATGTATTCCATCTGAAAATTTATATGGCACCTTTGAAAACTTCTCAGATCTGGTGTAATGTGATGTAAAATGATACAAATTTTAATGTATTTTAAATGTAATTCAACATGCCAAAAGCATCTCCAAGGTACTTCGCTCCTCGTTGGCTTTGAAGACGGTAGAGTTCTTTGAGAACAATAAGTTCCTCTTTATTAAGCAAATATGCTCAAGTAACCTTATGAGAATTTTTTTCAGGTATATCCTTCATAAAAAGATATGTCAGGGCGCAATGAACCCCAAAATGGCACAACAGACTTGTTTCTGTATTTTAATTTCTACCCTGGGGTGTTATTTATTCAATGACAATGAAAACTCGAGCCGGAGAGAAGAATCTAGTGACTTCTGTTACATTGCTATCAAACTGCTATGACCATAAGTCGATGGTCATTTCCAACAGAATTGTAGTCAAAATAGTAAATCGTTGAAGAAGCCGGTTCGAAATCCGATGGGTCAGAGAAATAAGAAGTCAGGCTACAGTGGGTAAGTAAGTTGAAGCAGACAGGTCTTGTGTTTAGACGTTAAAGAACTGTCAGAACGCGTGCAGGATATTTTGACCGTGAAAGATACTGCGAAATGCGACAGTGTTGAAGCGATTCCCCTAATCGCTTTTTTAATATATCCTAAGACACCAGCATCTCTCCACCCATTGCCCACTCACTCCAAATCCCGACCCCGCCCATAACCTTGCTGGCTTTCAAGTTTGACGGAAAAAGAGGACTAACCCTCCCTCTTCCAGTGGCAAAGACGGATTGAGTGATTTACCCAAAACGGAAAAGGGAAAGCGACATTTATCTTGTCTTCAATCGTCCTCGCGCCGAGGATCGGCTGCACCACGGACAATTTGTGCCATCTGCTTCTGTCCCTTGTCTCCTGTAATAACTGGTCTAACGATAATTCAGTCCACGACTTGATGTTGCAGATCTATGTCATCTTAGGTCTTCCCCGAGCTCGGAATCCTGGAATTGTGCCTTTGATGATCTCTTCTCAAAGCAATCTTCAATCCTTTGAAGCACATGCCCGAAGTATGAAACCGACATTTATATAGCGCTTAAATAGCAAGCAACAACAAAGTGCGGCGGTCTTCCGTCTTGACGCAGGACCACCCGCATGATGACGCTGGACCACCGACGTCGCTTGACGGCGGTTTGCACTTTGAAGGTCGGCGGTAAAAGCCTCTACCGGCTTTCGGTAGCACTGAGGTCGGTTGTCGGATGATAATTGTGTTCCTGCTGTCATTGGAAGAGCCGCCACATTTTTAGGACTCGTTATTTTTTGCATAAAGACCGATAATCACCGTTTCTGAACTCTGAAACCTAATGCCTGGAACAGGCTCAACTGTAGCTACAGAACATTAATAGACTTCATTTATTCTTGAAATACGCTAAATAAATGCAATGTTACATGCTTTCATGTATATATTTGAGTATATTTGTGTATATATGTATATATATGTATATATAACTCTCTCCCTGCAAATATTCGCTTAGCAAAGTCTGTTTCGGCCTTCAGATCTCGACTAAAAACTTATCTTTTCCTGAACTCATTTCCTCCGTAGGCTGTCTCTGTGACTTCTGGACTCCTCTCTAGCTTTTCGACCCGGACTCACCATAGACTTTGGCTTGGACAATGATTTTGTTTAGCAGCGACCATCGACTGATGCCTTAAGCATTATTACAGTGGCGCAATAGAAGTTTTTAGAATAGATTAGATTAGATTAGGCCTACCCATGCATGTATGTATGCATGTATTAGTGTATATTTGTGTGTATATGCATGCATGCATATATGCATGTATATATATGCATAAATGTATTTTTATGTATGTATGTATATTTCGGGCTATTTATATAGCGCCTTTTAAGAACCTCACAAGCACGCTAAAACATGGCTATTTAACCATTCCAAAGATGTGCATACATATATGCATGAATATATGTATATATGCATGCAGACATATATGCATGAATGTTTTTTTTGTATGCATGAATGCATACATGTATGTATGATATGAATGTATATATGAATGTATGTATGTATGTATACATGTAGGTAGGTTGGTAGGTATGTAGGTAGGTGTGAAGGTATGAGATAGGTAGGCAGGTAGGTAGGTAGGTAGGTAGGCAGGTAGGTAGGTAGGAAGGTAGGCAAATAGGCAGGTAGGCAGGTAGGCAGGTAGGTAGGTAGGTAGGTAGGTAGGTAGGTAGGTAGGTAGGTAGGTAGGTAGGTAGGTAGGTAGGTAGGTAGGTAGGTAGGTAGGTAGGTAGGTAGGTAGGTATAAGCCCGATGAAAGCTCGTTTAAAGGAAAAACTCAGTTTCTCGACAGAATATATATCTTGGCCTGTCCTACTGTAGTTTTTGTTGATGACGCCGTAAACGATGGGGTTGCAGCAGCTGGAGAGGTAGACAAGCGCCTGAGCCACGGAATTGGCATAGATGAAGATGACCGCGTACTGGACGCTGGGCACCTCGCCCGTCGCGACGAACTGCTCGTAAGTCTTCAGCGCAGTGAGCTCGATCACGTGATAAGGCAGGTGACTGGCCATGAAGATGGAGACGATGACGATGACGAGCCTCGCCATGCCCGAGTGATTTCGCGACTGGGCGCCGCTATGGTCCATTGACGACCGTCTGAACGTAATGCTTCTCAGGCGAAGAAGCAGCACAACGTTGAACGACGCGATCACAGCGAATGGTACAACCAGCCCAAACACCAGCTGCACATAGATCCACCACCTGCGCGCTGGAACCGTCTGGAGCACGTTCCAATCAAACTGACAGCTGCGTCGACCATCCTCGCGCTCCTTCACGCGGCTGTGTACCAGATACGGCGCGCAACCGGCCAAGCAGACGATCCAGATAGCGAGGCAGACGGTTGCACCGACTCCTATCCGTCGCAGGTGCCCGAGGTCGTGGTATGTCGCCAGGCATCGATCGATGCTCAGCGCGACCAGGGTAAAGACGCTGGCGAATTTGTTACACTCGCGAAGAACGTGCGCAAGTCGGCAGATCGTGTCACCGAAGAACCAGTCGTTGGCGAACGTCGCGTGACCAAAGAACGGCAGCGTCAGTAGGTGCAATAAGTCGGCAACGGCCAAGTTCAAGATGTAGTAGTTGCTCACGGATTTGTTGCGAATCTTTGGAAATCGCAGAATGACTACAACAACGAGAGTGTTGCCAACGACGCCAAAGACACTCGTGACGAAATAAACGATGGCCACGGTTGAGCGAACATTGCTGTCAGCCTCTCTCATCGCTACAGAGCCATTCTGGTTCGCTACAGTCGACTCAATTGGGTCGTCACTGTCCGCTGGTCGCCAGGATGTGTTCCAGCAACCTGGAAACTCCACTGTCGGCGAGAGTGCCGTTTGGACCGTGACGTCCAGGTGTGACTGATGATTCGCGCTGTGGAGGTCAGCTTTTCCGCCGGCACCTAAGACAGCAGCAGCCATTGGCATCCCTGGAAACAACGAAATAAGGAAATAAACTCTAAAACAATAGTTAATAAATTTTCTGCACATTTAATATAGCGCCTATTGAATATCGATTTGACTTTTCCGAAGGATTATGATTATTTGGCTTATTTGAAGCGACCACTTTTTTTCTTGCATTGTGCATTAAGCTAACGGCGCTATAGAAGTTAATAGATTATATTACATTAGACACAACTGCAGTTAACTCCATTAGCAATCATTCCAAATCTTAATCAGTCAAAAAGAAAGATAGACAGTACAAATGGATGGGATAGAAAGTGAGAGAGAAACGGTGAGAGACACATACAGGCAGAAGCAGGCAGAGATAGATAAAGAGAAACGCAGGTAGATACGCGAGTGATCCAGTAGGTCAAAGGTTAGGTCCGCAGCTGCATCAAGTAATGTAAAGTTAATTTAAATCGCTGAAATTTCTAAGCGCCACACGGAAGTTGCGTCATGGAGCCAGTTAACTTATTCACCGGCACTTAGTCAAAACAATTCCGCAAGGGCCAAGGTCGTTGGGTCCGTTTCAGTGCCACAGTAGAAGTCTGAACATGTCAGGTCAGGAGATCCATGGAAATGCAAAGGCGGGAAATATCTATGGAGTCTTTTATGCTGGAAGGATGTTGAAAGAAAGGAATCCAAATAAGAAAGTTTGAATCACTTCCTTGACGCAGAATCCGTCAACAGACCCCAGCAGAGAACTGTAACATGGTCCACGATCCTTGAGACGACATTAAAACCGGGAAATCCTGCATAACTAAATAGTTACCAGAGACCTCTGTTGCTTAAAGAAGTTTGTTGACTTGACCGTTGTATCTATGTCTGACTTCATTAGGTCGTCTCCTTAAGGTTCACGTGCGTCTCGACGCGTGGGGCCGACGTGTTTTCAATTTGCGTAAAGCGGACGTATTGCCTTGTGCTCGAGTTTTGCTATGTTTTCAAGACTGTTAATTAACCGAACGCGCAAAATCCACTCTCAAATCCTGTCTGTCTGTCTGTCTGCCTGTCTGTCTGTCTGTATGTATGTATATGTCTGTCTGTCGAGCTATCTATCTATATATCTATTTGCCTATCTATCGTCCGTCCGTACGTCCGTCCATCCACCCAACCAACCATCCATCCATCCATCCATCCATCCATCCATCCATCCATCCATACATCCATCCATCCATCCATCCATACATCCATCTATCCATCCATACATCCATCCATCCATCCATACATCCATCCATCCATCCATCCATACATCCATCTATCCATCCATCCATCCATCTATCCATCCATCCATCTATCCATCCATCCATCTATCCATCCATGTATGTCTGTTTATGTATGTTTATGTGTGTATTTTGGCCTGCATACTTGACCACTATGCTCTAAAACCGGGGATAATTAACTAAAGGACGAGAGTTGTCTTTAATTTGTCGCTTGATATTTACCTCTTGTTTGTCTGCCAAGTGGAACCGCGATGAACCACCAACTGACTGACCAGCTCTCTGGTCCAGAGGCTGAAGCTAACGATGAATTGCTCTCTTGGCTCTCTCTGGCTCTCTCTCTCTCTATATATATATATACATATATACATATATATCTTAATCTTCCTCTATATCTCTCTTTATCTCTCTGTCTCTGTCTCTGTCACTCAATCTCTCTCTCTCTGTATCTCTCTTTCTCTCTGTCTCTCTCTCTGTCTCCCTCTATCTCCTCTATCTCTCTATCTCTTTCTATCTCTATCTCTCTCCATCTCTCACTCTCACTCTCTCACTCATTCACAGTCTCTCTGTCTCTGTCTCTCTCTTTCCCTATCTAACTCACTCTCTCGCTCACTCTCTCTGGCTGTCTGTCTGTCTGTCTCTTTCTCTATCTGTCTGTCTCTTACAACACAAGATGGCTTCGTCAACGTCGTTTATCAAGCTCTAGCAGACCGTCGCTTAATTAAATTGATCTCCCCATTGTCGTTACTCTTTCTGTCCGTTTTCGTGTGTCTGACTATCTGTGTCTGTCTGTCTGCCTCAATGTCGGTTTGGTTTCTACATCTGTGTCTTTCTCTCTGTCTATGTCTTTCTCCCGTCTGTCAATCTGTCTGTGTCTTTATCTGTGTCTGTCCTTCTACCTGTCTGTCTACATTTCTCTCTTTCTCTGTCTTTCTACCTATCTGTCCATTAGTGTCTTTCTGGTTAACCATTTCTGCTTGCCTGTCTGTCTGGCTGTCTGCCTTACTGTCCGCCTATATGTCGTTTTGTGTCTTTCTGTATCTCAGTGTGATTATCTGCTTGTCAGTGCCTGTCAGTCTGTCTGTCCTTCCGTGCCTCTGTCTCTCAGTCTACCATTCTGTTTAGTTTTCATTGTACTTATTACGCGCACAAGGTTAGTAAATCTGAACCCGAGGTTAGAGACCATAGTGAGCAAGCAAGTTGTACAGTGCTGTTACACGGAGTTCGCTCAGCAATGTCGAACCCGCAATCGTTCGATCACAGACCCAGCGCGGTACCGAATTAGCCATTTCGCGCGCACTGTCAGTTTGTTTGTAAGTCTGTCACCTTCTGGTGCCTCTTCTGTCTGTCTGTCTGTCTTTCTGTCTCTTTCTCTGTCTGTGTCTCAGAAATCTGTTTCGCGTGCTAATCGAAGTCTAAGTTCATTAAGAGTAAGAAGTTTATCAGTAAAAAAACCGATGATGGAGGTGACCAATGATGGACTGACCACCACCCTCACAGCATAGCTCGTTCAAAGGATTTAAAACGAAGGTCTCATTCATGTACTGTATGAGGTTGATAAATGAGACTTTGCAGGGAGTAACTGAGTTTCCTTTTAACTTTGAAGAGCGATAAGTGGCTCCCCGGCCATGACATAGACAGACCCTCCGCAGTTGGTCTGGCTCTGTCCGAAGATCAACTGAGAAGGCTTTTAAAAAGGAATTGTGTGGAAAGGTTACGATATTCAGCCAAAGTTTGTTTCAGTAAAACGGTTCAGAGTCCAACAAAGTGCGCCCTGCTCGGAAGGCCCCAAGGGAGTGTGGAGAAAGACGGTTCGACGTCCAGTAAGACGGTTCAACGTCTGGGTCGCCGCACGGGAGAGTGAGGCAGGGAGAAACGTATCGGTTGTCGACGGGGCTGACTTGAAAGAGGAATTCAGGTTCCTGGTTCCGGACCTTTTTTAAAGATTTGCAACAGAGACTCTAGATAAATTGACCCTTTACAAATAACTGAAAACCGTAGGCACACATTGTAATTGTATCTGACAGAAGCTTGGAAATATTTGCAAGTGAGAGTCCAGCAAAGATAGCGTGACGAAAGTCCACACTGATGCAGATAAGGGCGTGAATTAGAGTAGTAACGGCATGAAAGGAGAGTGAGCAGCGGATGGTACGAAGCTGACGGAAAGTGGTAAAAGCATGAGCGGGAGACACTGTTAACATGATCGGTCAAGGAGAGTTCCCGATCCAGAACAACCCAAGACCACGGACTTTGGAATAGAATAGAATGTCCGGAAACCTCTGGCGTAATCTTAGCAAGCTGACCACGACCACCAAGCCAGATGAACTGGGTCTTACTACAGTTCAATCGAAGGCGATTAGAGGACATCCAGAGACCAAGAGCAGATGTTGGGTAAAGAATCCTTTCGACCAGAGAGGGAGCCGCATCCGCTGGGCCATGAGCGAAGGCCTGAGTGTCGACTGCATACTGAAATACATTATATAATATAAAGAAATCGCAGAAATTTCTCAGCGCCACACAAAAGTTGCGTAACGGAGATCAGCTAATTCTCTTCTGCCAAATCAAATATGCAAGAGGCGAGTTGTCGGGTCAGTTTCCACTCCTTAGTATAACGCTGGATCAGTCAAGCCAAAAAATGATGACTTCATAACGGCGCTATAGAAATGACGACTTGTGCTTTATGATAACGAAGCTATAGAAGTTTCCAGACCAGTTCAGTTCAAGTTTTACTTCAAATCGTTCATTAGAAATGAACAACACTTAGCACTAGGGTGAAACGCTTTAGAACCTCTGAAGTGTCAGCGGACTCTCGGGGTGACTGACCGGTCTGAAGCCAAAGCGAGGCTAATTAGTTTCGACTTTTATTCCTCGAGTAGTTCATACCTACTTACTCGTCGAGGCGCTGATAGGCGAGAAAGGTCCTCGAATTAGCGGTCGACTAAGGCAGTTGAAGTGAGTTCTTGGTCGACACGTCGGTTGCAGATTCGACACCTCTTGATCACGCGGCCATTTCGGCCTATATGACTTTCAGCTGTAGCGGTCTTATATATTTATTGAACGATTGTGGCCTTGCTGTCTTTTTTGGAGTCTGTCTGTATGTATGTCTACCCGCCTTTCTGTCTGTATGTCTCTCTGTGCACTCTCTCGCTCTTCTTATCTGTGTGTCTGTTTGTCTCTCTCGCTCTCTGTTTATCTCTCGCTCTTTTTGTCTTTGTGTGTGTGTCTGTCTGTCACGATGTCACTGTCTCTCTAACCTTGCTCTATGTTTCCTTTCTGTCCTTTTATCTCTGTCTACCTGTGTCTCTAATCCTACGCCTACATCTGTTTCTTGTCCTCAAGGCCTCATATATTCTTTCACTATGCGCAACTGCGACCTCCGAGTTGTTTATTATTCAATTAGCTTCATCAATTATCAGCAACCGTTTTTGGCCTCATACTGTATTGAATCGTCTCAACATTTCCACACAAATATCCATATACATACTTACATACATACTTACATACATACATACTTACATACATACATACTTACATACATACATACACGCATACATACATACACGCATACATACATACATACACATATACATACACACATACATACATACATACACGCATACATACATACATACATACATATATAATTACATACATACATACATACATACATACACGCATACATACATACATACATATTTGCAAGTATTCATATACACATGACGTGCATTCATGCATACATACATGTACACCCACCTACCTACAGTCAGTAAGTCATTAAGTCAATAAGTAGTCAGTAAGTCATTAAGTCAATAAGTGAGTAAAATAGCCAGCAAATCAGTTAGTCACAGCCTGGAAGCTACTCGGTCAAGCAGTCAGTCATTCAATCCATAGATAAGAAATTGGAACTTAGCTTTAGCCGTTAACTGAATATGGTCAGCTGATATAAAATCACTGCGAGTAGAAAGTGAGTCGTTTGGAAAGTATGATGTACTTGAGACGGCAGACGCTCAACCAGGCAGAAGCTCACACGCATAATACGTCACTCATTAACAATACTCCGAATTCATGCATGCGTTTTGTTATTTATATAGCGCCTTTCGGGGAACCTTAAAAGGCGCTGAACGCATGTATTTCATCGATTCAAAGGACTGTAACGTCTGATTGCATAGACGTACTGCTAACGTCTTACTTTGCTTGCAATTGAGGAAGGCTCCGTCCAAGGTGTAAATTACCCCCGATTGACTGCGTCGTCTTTGGGGCCAGTGATTAGAGAGCACGTACGATTGTTACCCCACCCTCTGGTCGTTTTCGTGCCAAGGACGGATCCCTTCTCCTTTGCGAAGTTTCCTCTGATTTAAAAATCGCCGAAATTAAGCGTAAATCGCTGGTGCAACATTAATTCCATTAAGATGGCGTCTCGACCATTGACGAATTATTATTTTTTACCCGAGGTACATAATTATGATCGCTCAGAATAAAAAATAAGGAAACATTAATCTGGGAAGGCTTATCTTCGCTGATGGTGGGAAAGGTGCCGCAAAAAGCGACTGCACTGAAGCGTTGGATGGCCACAGATAAGCGCTGATGGAGGAAAGTGGTTTTCATATTATCTCTCGATATCTGTGCAACGCTCGATGAAAGCGAGGCCTTCTTGATTTATTTGTTGGTTCCAGAGTGTCAAAGGGCAAGGCCACAAAACAATAGTATGACGAAAGAATGGCGGGGTGTTTAGATATTTTTTCTTTTAGATCCTATCTCAACCGCAGCACCCGCGGCCTCGGCTAATCTGGCGCTATATGAGTCTGCCAGGGTGTCAATTTAAGTATAGTTCATTATTATTATTATTATTATTATTATTATTATTATTATTATTATTATTATTATTATTATTATTATTATTATTATTATTATTATTATTATTATTATTATTATTCTTGTTGTTGTTGTTGTTGCTGTTGTTGTTATAACTTTCTCCTAATACTTAGTATTGTGATAACAAAATAAAATAATAATGAAAAATTAATAATAATAATAATAATCAATATTATTATTACTCTTGCTATTATTATTGTTGTTGTTATTAATTTTTACCCGAGGTAGGTATAATCCCTGATGTGGTGAAGAATTTGTCCGGAGACATTAATGAGCATCTGGAAAGGCTACGTCTCATCCGGCTCTGGCAGACAGAAGGTACTGCGAAAGGCGACGGCGTTGAAGCGTTGAATTATGATTGAAAGCCGTTGAAAAAGATAGCTAGGTTCTTTCGCGTCTCCGGAAATGCGAGATAGAAAACGTCCCAAATCAGAGATGAATGATAAGCCGGTGTTATTTATGGGGCCAAGGGTTTCAAAGGCCAAGGGGATAAAATCATGAGAAATTATTATTATTATTAATAGTAGTAGTAGTAGTAGTAGTAGTAGTAGTAGTAGTAGTAGTAGTAGTAGTGTTATATTAATATTATCATCGTCGACATAATCATCATCATCACCACCACCATCATCATCATCGCCCTTCGCCCTAAGTATTTTTATTAATATTTCATATTTATTATTGATCTCTCGGAACTAAAAAAAGCCCAGGAATAAAATAAACTGTCGGAATTGGCTAAAGCTCGTCATGTAGTCGTTGAAAGAAAATGCTGACGAAGGCAACAGCATTCAAGCGCCGGATCGCAACTAACAGGCGCTGGAAAAAATGGCATGTTTTTCTTTGCATCTCCAAATAGATGCGTTAGAGAGTACCCAACCTCGGTGATGAAAGCGTCGTTAACCGCAGGGCCCAGAGTTTCAAAGGCCAACGGAACAAAATGATGCTATGGTAGGAGTGAATTGCGCTTTAATATTTTCCTGGATGCCGCCAACCGTAGTCCCATAGGCCGAAACAGAAATAGCAGCCAATCAGGAAGCACCACAATGTCAACTACAGATACATCTAAATTCAAACTGCAGTCATTGTGCCATGGAATAAGCGTAAGCTCTTTGGTCTCTTGCCTTCAGTTCGGGATAGACCAGGTGGTTCTTCAACTGAAGGGAAACCCGCACGACCAAGGCTTTGACAGATTAGGGCGATTAAGATGGCAGCGCTGGATGGCCATAGATAAGCGCCATAGTGGAAAGTAGTTCCTTAATATTTCCCGATATCTATGCAAGGCGATGGCGGAGACGCTTGATGACAGCGAGACCATTTTGATTTATTGGGCAAACTATCTAAGACACAAATCACAAGAAATTATTATTATTTTGTTTCTTAGCCTCGAGGTAGATATGATCCCTTAGAATTTAAAAAATGTTCGGAGAAAATTACCAATTATCTGGAACGGCTACATCTAGTCAAGCAAATGGCACTGAAAAGAGCTGAATTGCTACAGCAAGACACTGGAAGAGATAACTAGTTTCTTTATGATCTCCAGAAGTTTGAGTAAGATAGCGCCATAAGTCCACAATAAGATCCAACCTAGTACCCGTATGTAAAAGAGAGGCCGAATGTAATATTTCGACGGTCGTGTAAACGCGCGATGGTGTCGGAAATTTTTATGACGTCACATCAATGAGTCATCGGGATGTTGACTAGTTTGCGATTGGCTTGTGGGTTTCAGCGCTGTTGGCGCTACATTTCAGTGACGTAGGGCCCACTTGTTACCTGGTTGTTGATTTTTGTGATTGGTGGGGGTTCTCGCTTCACATTTGTCAGCGTTAGAGCTCAAGTCTGAATCAGCGGTAACCGATGACTTGGAGGGAAATATACCATAAAAGCGGACGCTAATGTTTTGTTGGCTGTCTAGTCGACCTCAAACGCCCTGGCAGCAATAAGAGGTCGTTAAACAATGGAAACTAATACTTGTTGGCTAAGCGGTAGATAGATTTGGTACAAGCACACCCCTTCTTCATCCGGATAATTTTTCAGCTCCCTGAGGGATCATAAATACCTCGGGGCAAAAAAAATAATAATGATCATAATAATAATAGCCGTTCCAGATGCTCACTACTGTCTCCAAACTAATTTTTTCACCACCTGAGGGATTATACCTACCTCGGGTAAAAATAATAATAATAAAATCCTCCTCCTCCTCCTAATACTACGACTACAACTAATAATAATAAATAAATAAATAAATAAATAAGAAGAAGAAGAAGACAATTTATATAGCTCCGTAGAATGACCGAGGCAGAAGAAAGGGCTCTGTACATGAGTTCTAAAAATCAACAACAGTCGTAAGATATAAGATATCCTAAAAAGGTGCGTCTTGAGCCGTGACAGGATTGCGATTCGTTGGCCTTGGACGGGGAACAATGAAACGGAAGAGTTGCGCACTTTCATTTCGTCCAGCTGGAATCCTTTATTGTTTCCGATTTCGGTTTCAGAAATTGAACTGTCACGCAGAAGAAAAGCCAATCTTGGCTCGGTTAATCTATCAACCGGTGAACATTCATGAGCTGCTTCCTCCTACTTGTCCTGCTGCTCCTGCACATCTTCCTACTCCTCTTCTTCCTCCTCATCTTCCTTCTTCTTTTGCTCCTCCTCCTTCTTCTGCTCCTCTTCCTTCTTCTGCCCTTCCTCTTCCTCTTTCTTCTGCTCCTCTTCTTCCTCCTACTGCTCCTCCTCATCTTCCTCCTCCTCCTGCTATTCTTCCTTCTTCCGCCCTTCCTCTTCCACTTCCTTCTGCTCCTCCTCCTCTTCTGTACCTCCTCATCCGCCGCCTTTCATACGAGTCCCTAAAGCCAGTGCAAAGACCAAAGAACAGGTGTTCAAAGGCCAATCTAGGGGCCACTTTCGCTATGGTCTATTCCCTAAACTCATCTGGGAAGGGTCACGGCAGACGTCACCCGCCCTGGAAATGTCCCATGCATCAGACGTTTTGATAACATGTTCTATAAAATCTATTAGTCGCAGCTATCAGGAAGCATGCAGGACTGAGTTGAAATATTCCAACTATACATCTAAGTATATTTGAATACATATATACCACAAAATAGTTTACACAAATGATAATTTTTATACAAATCTACATCATAATATACACTGGAATAGATATTGTTTTGAATAATTATTTGTTTGAATATGTATACATACATACAGGTGCATATTGGAATGAAAAGATTGGATTACAGATAAAGCTGGAGGAAGGCATATGAAAAGAATACGAGGATACTTAGCTAAATCAGAAACTGAGTCTATGATCCACCAATGTTTCATCCTCAAAAGGTATCTTACGTCGAAAATTGTAGTCATTTGTGATAAATGCATATATATGTAACGTGATAAAACAAATAACACTTTTTAAATAGCACTTACTACGCTGACAGTTATTAAAACTGAATCTGATGCGCAGATAGGAGGATGTAAGCCAGTTTACATTACACTTATTCGGTAGCGTCCTAGGTCTGTCAAGCAACGATTGATGGTTCGTTCCTGCTGAGCGGACTGCGTGCAACAATCCTGGACAGCTGGACAGATTGTTCTCGTGCACTTGTTTCGCGCCTAAGATTCGGATTTATTGACCTTCCCCTTGTAAAATGTGATGAATAAATCAGAGATATCCTGTCCCGCAGACAGCATCATTGCCTAAGTCCGGCAAAATATCAATTTCTAGAGCACATTCTTCGTTCTTCGCGTTATCTGCGGGTTATGCAACCAATTGCAAAAACTACCGTAATTTTCAGAACTTTACCCTGAATGTACCGCCTTTTCTAAACAACCTTTTATGTTCTCATATTTTTCGTCATATAATTTCAGAGTTCATCATCACGCATCTATGGAATCGTCTACTATTCCTCGTTCAGTCGATGGACATATGACGTGTTAACAAATGCATTACTTGCTTACGTACATATGGCTATTATGTATATACTGATTCATATGAAAGATGCACGCATTCGTGTGCTTCAATTTATGTACATAGGGCCTGCGTAATTTGAGATACTTCACTTCTGCGCATGTCCGCGGCCATGTCGGCTTTTGGCCGTCTTTATGTCATAATTCTGACGGATTATATTGCTTTAGCGTAAAATTTGCTCGATAATTCTGGAAGTCTGGACTGTTACTGTTGGCGAGTCTGCGTGTTGGAATTATTTCTCGTTTTCAACGCGGATTTACTGCGTTTCGGACGGTTTTTGTTACATGTTATCGTGACCTTCTGTGATTGGATTGATCCACCTACCGAGGGGAAACAGGATTCCGGGTGGATAATCAAGTCTCGGACCGACAGACCTACGTACGTCGTCTACGCCGGAAAGTGTTGGATTCGGTGGAGGAAGGATGAAGAGAATCTTTGGAGCGGCACCGACCGTCATCCATGGAATGGTTCAACTACCTACCCGCCGGCGAGCGACGAATCCCAGTATGTGCATATCCGGCGGTTCGAGGGATATCCGAAAACCGCGTTGTCTTCCATCTACGAGGGACTTCTGGACGGTGAGACAACTGTGAGTCATCGGCAGCATATCACATCACCAATAGCAGTTCCTCATCCTCAGTGCTACATGCTTCAGGAACTCTGAATATGCTGTCATCTTTCAACTCTAGTTGGGAATCTGTTGGTAGGGCTTTGCTTGTGTGTTTGAGCTTGCCACTGACGACTCTTATTATCTTAGCAATATTTACTAACGGATGAATGTTCTGTTGTTAATGACATTTAGCATCGTTAAGACTAACGCAGAGAACGCCTCTGGTTTGTTTCTCTTAAAGCGGTGCTATATAAATTTCTGATTACAATTACAGTTACAACATATATGTGCGTGTGTGTATGAATTCGAAGTTAGGTTGACTGACGCAATGAGCTTTTCAGCAGAAACCAGGCGATCCAACTGAATCGTGCCTCTGCTTTGTCTCAGTGGCTGCAAGGAACAACTTCTCATGAAATGGCTACGCATGCGGCAAGACGCAGCTTGAAGCACGCCAAGATGATCTGCATAGAAATTGCCGTCCAAAATGTTTGAAATCTGCGGCGGAAACGAAGATTAATTCCAACACGCCATCTTATCAACAGCAAATGTCCAATCATGTCAGAAGTTGAAGAGCAAGCTTCACATTAAGACGAACATCTGTCACTGACACTTAAGGCTAATCAACAACCGATGTGACTGCTGATACACGCAGGTTAAAACGTGCAGCGGATCAGTCAATTATTAATCGTTGCTGATTTAAAAAGTGAAAGTCACGTTCCAGCCGAGATATCTGAACGATCGAAATCCAACAGAGAAACTGAAGCAAAACGGAAATCCTATCTGAAACAGATCGGTCTGTGACTGTGATCCGAACACCAAAACACATTTGGCTGACCGCAATTCCGCCGAAACAAATGATTACGATCCTTGCGCCGGAAACTGAAAAAGACCAGCGTCGTCTGGCAACAGTCGAGACAGACACACATAAAGACACGCAGACAGACAGACACAAGGGCATACGAACAGAGAGAAATACTCACAGACAGACACGACACATATAGATATACAGACACGCAAGCACGCAGAAATACAAGCACAAACACAAAATGTAAGAGATGGTGTGTAAGCTGACAAAGACAGACAGACATACAAACAGAGGGCGTTTTGTGTGTGTGTGTGGGTGTGTAAGAGACAGACAGGAGAGAGGGGGAGAGATTGCGGAAATATTGCAGAGGGAGACACAAAGATCGTGATACATTATGCTGCTGCTGATGCCGCTGCTGCGGCTGCTGGTGACGATGATGACGACGACGATGATGATGTTGTATCTCCGGCCTGACCCTGCCTGGATCCAGACCTGGCACCGGAACTGACCCAACAACCTGGCTCTTGCTCACCAGACTTGACATAGCACCAGTGAATAAGATGGTCTCCCTGGCTCGGCTTTTGCGTGGCGCTGATAAATTTTGGAGATTTATATTTACATTTACATTTACATGACATGATGATGGCAACGATCGTGAGAAGAGATGTTTAGAAGACGGTTGGCAGTCGCTGTTCTCAGAGCCATTACGGCTTATTTATCGAATAAATAAACATTCGACTGACGGACACAAACCAATCCGCTATTTGCTTGGAATAATTTGGCGCAGCTATCCGCTCTACTTTCGCCAAAGGAGAAAGAGGGGAGACTAGAAGAGAGAGGGAAAGAGGGAAGGAAGGAAAGGGACGGAGAGAGAAAGCAGCAAAAAGCTGGCAACAAAATAATGCAATCTCTTTTTCCTCCTCGCAAACAGTTGGTGGAGCCCCAACTGCGGTATTAAAGACGACCCATACCTTCCTTCTTTCCTTTTCCATTCGTCATTTTCTTTCTTTCATTCGTACTTTTTTCCAGCCTTCTTTCCTTTTTGCTTTCTACCTTTCTTCCTCTCTTCCATGTTCCCATTCTTCCTTCTTCCTTTTCTTTCCTTCCTTGCTTCCTTCCTTCCATCCTCTCATTCTTTCTTCCCTCTTTAATTTCTTCCATTATTCCTCCTTTCTTCCTTTCTTCCTCTCTTCCCTTCTTCCATCATTCTTTTATCTTCCCTTCATTTACTTCTTCCAACATTCTTTCATTTCTTCCATCCTTTCCTCCTTCCTTCCTTCAGTACCTTCCCTCTTTCCCTTCCTTCTCTTTCCTTCTTTCCTGCTTTCGTTCCTCGTTCCCTTCTCTAAGGATCGCCGTCTCAGTCGATCTGAATCATGATTCTTTCTTCTCTCCTTGTTTGCATTCGTTGACAAGACGTGCTGATATGTGTACACAGACTCGCATGTTCAGCAGCGCCCATCATGGAAAGAATTGCCACTCAGCATTATCATCATCGTCGTCGTTATCATCATCATTATCAGCACCATCGTTGTAAAAAGCATCGCCGTCGTCGTCGTCATCATCATCATTACCATCAATATTGTAATGATCATCATCACCTCATCATCATAACCACAACCTTCATCATCATCATCTAAGTCGTCAGTTTTTCCTCCTCGTCATCAGCATCATCATCATTGTAAAAAACATCATCAATGTCGTCGTCGTCATTATCATTATCATCAATATTATCTTATCATAACCACAATCCTCATCATCATAATCATCATCTTCGAAGTCGTCATATTTTCCTCCTCCTCATCAGCAACAATAGCCTCATCTTCATTATCATCGCTATCATCATCTCATCATGAGTCCTATCACCAACGTCGTTGTCGTTTTCGTAAGCAACAACATCTGTAATAGCGTCGTCAACAAAAGCATGTTCAATGGCGGCAGAAAAACACAAGAGGAATGAAGACATTTACTTCTCATTGTTATTGTTCTGTGATGCTGAGCACTGAACAGTGTTGTTATTGCAAAAGGAATTGAAGTGGGGTGATCTAACTGGTTCAGCCACGTCACGTCATCCGACCTGCTGAGCGGGCAATCTACAGACCTAATATATCTCATCAGTTTTTGTTTGTCTGGAAAATTAAGGGCGATGCGGTGGTCTATACGGTAGCGCGCTTGGATTGTAATCCAGCAATTTCCGGTTCGAGCCTGCTGTGCGGACTCCCGGACGAGTTGTTCGCGCAAACTTTCTCTGTCAACAAGCAATAGAATTTAGTATCGACATGAGCTGGAACGATGAACTGGCCCCACGTCAAGGACCTTGGAATTCGTCACCTGCCTGCGCAAAGACCAAAGAACAGAAAATGAGCGCCTCCTCTACGTTACACCATGATGGGACATAGCAGCTTTCTTACTAAGTTGTTGCTGGCCATCTTCACTGGAGCAGTAGCATTCTGTACCAGCAACTGCCAGGAAGGAAGGAAACCGCAAGGCCAGTGATGTATTGGCCACGCCTTCCCACGTCGACAATGGCCTAAGATTGGCGAAGAAACAGTGGCGCCGGGATTACTAAATGGAATACACGACCAGTTCGTGACCTGGGAGTGCTATAAGATGGTAAACTATCAACAGCTGCCTAGGTCAGTTCGCTTTGCAGGACCTGCTTTTATCAACTGCGTCTGGTGCGGGTCATAGGGCATAACCTTTCGTTCAACACTGTTGTGACCTAGGTCATTCAATCATATTGACGGGGACTGACTTCTGTTACTCCTGCATAGCGGAACAGCCAAGGTCCAGAATACGTCAGCTGGGTCCTCGTCTGTGCCGTCCGAGTAGCGGCCAACCAGGAGGGAAAAGGACGGAAGGAGATTTACCCGAATATATGCGAGACACATTGTACTGGTTTCCTATGGGGAAAGGATTGATAAACGATTCTCCTGTTTGGACGACATACAGCAGAGATCTTTGTGTTCCAGTAAAAATTCAATCAAGCCAAGTCGCCGACAACTGCGCTCTGACGCCTGTGGAGATTTACAGGTTTCTCGCTTTCGCACATAAATTTGAGCTCGTTGGTCTTTCTTATGTATCGGAACTTCCTCTTGGAATAATCCGCCATTAATTATACTTAATGTTCAATTGATTCAGCCTATCATAAATTCTCTGTCTGTCTTAAGTCGCACTTATGCAGATCAGTTAGACAGCCGTTGTAAGCAACGGTTTGGGAAGGTATTTGAAAGGCGCTATTTAAATGTTTTGTTAAAATTATTACATTAGTTGAACATATCTATCAACTACGGGATATGATAAAATTTAGTTTTACTTATTACAGTTGTGTAATTATTGTTTACATCTCATCGTCTCATTATTTTATTATTAAGTTTATTATTATTATTATTATTATTATTATTATTATTCTGGGAAGACTATTATTATTACTATTATTATTACTATTACTATTGCTATTATTATTATTATTATTATTACTATTATTATTATTTTTTTTTTATTATTATGAAACAAATTTATTGTGTCACTTCAATTATGATACAAATCTATTGTTGCTGGAGCAACTAGAGCTGCTGTGGCGTCCTGGTTGGCACACTGGAAACAGGTCGACTAGCTGCACCTCCGAATCGCGTGATCTTGTCTTTAAGCGCCGAGGTGAAGAAGCAACCCTGAGTTAGCGGTCGCGTAAGTGTAGAGCGTTCTGTGGGCGTTTCTTCGATGGGGCGCAAGAACTTCCGGTGTGGATCGGACGAACATCCAGCACCACCAACTCCCTCCTCTTCATCGCCGTCGTCGTCTGCTTCGAAAGCGCCTGCGTCGTGGGCTTCGCTGACCCGAGCGTCGACGTCTCCTCGACCTCGACCCGCCGGCTGACCTTCGACAGGCGGTGTGGCTCTTTGACCCAGAGGATCGGTTGGGGCCCGTCGGCTGGGTTTCGACGACCAGTTCCAGGTTCTCTATTATTATTATTATTATTATTATTATTATTATTATTATTATTATTATTATTATTATTATTATTATTATTATTATTATTAACCCGGGGTAAGTGTAATCTGTCAGGAACAAAAATTACCCCAGCAGCTGTTAACAGGTGTTTGGAAAAATCAAAAGAGAGATAACTGGATACTAACAAAACACAAGCAAAACATCCAGACGAATGCAGATAAACGCGAGAAAACGTTAAAACCAGGTGAGCTAAAACGCACAACGCGATGAACACTGTCACGTGGACGAGGCTGCTTTAGAGGATCTTTTTACCCGAAGTATATAATTATGGTTCCTCAGGAATTAAGCAATTATCCAGAGAAAAAAAACTTCAGGGACGCCTATAACTTGTCAAGATCTGTGGGAGCCAAAGCAGAGTGGAAGACAATAGCGTTAAAGCGTTCGACTGTGATAGCAATGCGCTGGAAAAGATAACAGGTTTCTCTCGTGTCACCGGTTGTACGAGAGAGATAGCGCCACAACTCTGTGATGAAAAGTAAACTACAGCTGGTAATTGAGCCGAGATTCTCAAATGCCAAAGGAATTGGCGTATGAGACTTTTAGCAGTTTTTACAAGCATTACTACTACTACTGCTACTACCACTACCACTACTACCACTACCACCACTACTACTACCACCACTACCACTACCACTACTACTACTACTACTACTACTACTACTACTACTACTCCTATTACTACTACTACTGCTGTTACTACTACTACTACTACTACTACAACAACTACTACTACTACTGCTATCACCACCGCCAATGCCACCGCCACCACCACCGCCACCACAACTACGACTACTACCATTGCTATCACTACTATTAATATTAATATTATTAATCTTGTTGTTGTTGTTGTTTCTGTTGTTGTCCGAGAAAGGAAATAAAATTAAAATGGGGTAGACATGTAATTTTTTGAAAATCAGTTCTCGTCCAAAGTCAACATGGAAAGGACTAATATTCTGGAGCTTAAATTTCCATAAATCCATCTACGCATCAGTTGTGGAAAATTGCTAGGAACAGACGAGACGTTGACCCCAGTGTACAACGGTACGCATTCCCTATCTTTTGCCGGCCTGGATAAATAGGGATGTCACTGTTTTCAATACGTAAACCTATATATTGGATAGATAATAGCGTTGCTCTTTGTGTTCCGACGGGAAACGATGGAGGATCTCTCACGACAAATTTATTGAAACATGGACTGATCTGCGCGATCTTTGTATAAACATGACCGTTATGAACGTTATAAGCATGCGCATAGTTTGTGAATAATTAGTCTGAAATATTAATTAATTGTAATCGCAATCTCGAAAAAGTCAAGAGCGCTGCATAAAAGCTATGCGCAGAGCACCAGCTTATTCATGAACGCTGCGTCAAGTCAAAGGGGTTATCCAAAGATACTACGTGAAGAAACAAAGTCCGGCTGTCCGGTTGCCAGAAGACCAGATATAGATATATATACATAGAGAGACAGAGAGACAGAGAGAGTGACAGAGGAGCTGTTACGGTGGGTTGTGTGACGTTGAGAGACATAGGAAGGTGGCGGATTGGATGTATCAGGGTAAGATTTCTTGAAAAGGTGGGACTTTGGTTTTGAATGGGAAGCCCGATGAGTAAAAGAGAGAGGGGGCTTGAGACAGATCACGGTGGGTAAACGACGAAAAGGATAGAGGAACGGAGAATTTGTGAAATTCAGGAGAGAGATAGTTCTGGAGTTGAGGCGCAGTATGGTATATTGTTCGATTAAAGAACTTAAGACAAGTAGTCACAGGGGGACGGGCAAGGGTGAGGTTGAAGGATAAACAGGTAGCGCGGGGTAATTGGATGGTAGAGCTTGCGAAGGTAAGTAGGTTGGGAGTATTGCAGTTTAGATTAGAGAAAGAACTTTGAAATGAAGGCTTTCGGGGATTTTCAGCCAGTGGAGAGATTTCAGGATAGGAGTGATATGGTGATACTTGGTTGTACTGGTGACAGTCTAGAGGAAGCCTCGAGTTATGGCGTTTCTTCTTCTCGTTGTGCAATCTCAAACCGCCAGAACTTGAGGCTTCCTCTAGACTGTCAACCTGTCAGTTCGGGCAAGTGAATTTTGGACGAGTTGAAGACCCCTAATTTGAGTGGATTCAAGGCTGAGGAAGAGGGAGCTACAGTAGTTAAGCTTGAAGTGGACAATAGAGACAGCGATGGTAGAGGCAGATTTACAATCGAGTATAGGTCGAATACGGCTAAGGCCACGAATATGCATAAGACAGGGAGTGAGAAGTTATAGATTTGAAAACGAGAAATATGGGTCAAAGGTGATGCCAAGATTGCGTACAGGCGAATGAAAAGTCAAACTGAGAGTAGATGAATTAGTTGATATGTGGACGGAAAAGTCAGGGATTTTCTTAATCTGATCTGGTAGACCTATAGCACAACAAATTCAGTTTAGGCAGAGTTGAGACAAAGGATGCGAGAGGATATCCAATTTAAAATTTTGGTCAGATGGGTTTGTCGCGAGCTAGTCGCAAAGTCAGAGTTCAGAAATAAGTCAATACAATAACTTTTCACGCGTTTCTTCTTCTCGTTGTGCAATCTCAAACCGCCATAACTCGAGGCTTCCTCTAGACTGTCAACCTGCCCCTTGTATATGAAATTTAGTAAGTAAGTGGGACCTGCCCATCCCTTGGTCCTGACAGGGTTATCAAAGTGAATGCTGGAGTTCACCGGTAAGCAAGAGCTCATTAGATGAAGTGGCTGCAAGTAAAAGGAACGAGATAATCATCAAGAAAGACAGAGGATTTGGAGGAATAGGTAGACGATGTAGAAGGACGATAGATATTGAACACTGTCAGTAGGTCACAAGCGAGCCTGAGAGCAACAGAGGCGTATTCAAAGGAACGAAAGTTTTGACGACAGAAGTTCAAACCCCCAACGAAGAAAGGACTAGGTTTAAATCAGCGGTCTAAAGGAATGTAAAGCAAAAGACCCAGAATTGAACCCAGTGGAAGACCAAGTAAGACTATGAACCAGTGAGACTGTGAGGAACCAAAAATCTCTGCCTGAGTTCGTCCTAAGAGGAACGAAAGCAAACATGAGGGAGCGCGACCCACGACACCGAACGACCTTTGAAGGAGCTTCAAAAGAATGCCATGATCAACAGTGTTGAAGGCCGCACTCCCGTCGAAAGGGCGAGGAGTTGCATGCCCCCATCAATCGCCCCAAAGATGTTCCCAAAATAATGGAATCTTGCGACTCGAGGGATGCCAAAGTGAGAAAATCGAGTAAAAGAAAGACCCTGGAAGATACGGAACGATGCTCTGTAGGACAGACTTGGGAGGATCTGGAGAGGGAAGAAGAAGTAAGAAGAAGAATAAGTGGAAGAGGTTGAGTAGGCTAAGGAAGAAAAGGAGCAGAAAGAGCGAGGAGCAGGAGGAGCTACAAGGACTGGAGGACGAAGAAGATAATGATGACAAATAGAAGGGGGAGAAATATGATAAGAAAGAGAAGTAGGATAAACAGGAAGAACCAAAGTAGGAGTATGAGATGGCGAAGTAGGAATAGGAAAAGCGGAGGAGGAGGAGGATTAAGAGGAATAGGCGACAAACAGGATTGGAGGATTATCCGATGTTTTTCCGCACGTAGGCGAACTTCCCCTCTGGACATTCTTTTGAAAGTAACACAGACACAAATATGTACCCAGCAGAAACTCATGTCCCATCCAACTTTCTCGGTCTGCTTATCCTCTGTCATCGATTCTGCGCCCCTCTCAGGAGACTCTCGGGCCTCGACTGGTTCTGTACCATGGATTACGAGTTTAGAATATGGTTTTGCTTAGAAGCAACCATCGATTGATGCCTTTCTTGTGTTACCAGAACGACGCTATAGAAGTTTCCAGATGAGGCTGTTCTAAATTGACATCGATTGCCTAGTTACAAAGCACATTCACTGCGACCTTCAGCCAGACACTAAGGAATTTCTTTTGTGGTAATAAGACCAAATTGCCTAGCAGCATATAAGCAACAATGTGTCTGTACATTTGAAAGTAATATCTGGAGACAGCAGACACTAATAATATAGAAAAGCGCTCTCAGATAGAATTATCTGGTAATGAAGAACAATCACTGTGACCTATAGCCAGAAACTGATGTCGTCTTTAATAGTACACAGACAAAATTGCTTGGTAACAGGCGAAACAGGATGTGCTATGGCGTCAAACAATTTATGTAAATTAGCCACACTAGAGTCTGCTCTTCTCAGACATTACTGTTACGAGCGTGCTTTGACACCAGACACTTTACATGCCGCCGGCATGAAACTTTACTTGTTGCCTTTGCAGGATTGAAGGATTCTTGGTTTATTGTTTATTGCACCGTGTTAGTTCCATATTGGTCTCATGTTAGTTTCGTTTCAGTGCTGAGCGTTTATTATCACTGTAAAATAATTGTCAAAGCAACATCAAAGTTTAGACTGAAAATCACCGGTGAAATATGACTTTGTAAAAGGTGCAATCCAGGATTCAGCGAGTCTGACGTTTCTCAATTGCCCTGCTGATACCGGCAACCCTTTGTTTACAACATTGTGATGTTGCCTTGCGCATTATACACCGGCACCGCAGACGTTATTAATTAAAAATAATTAACGACGGAAATACTGTTGGTGAATCAACGAACGCCTTCACTTCATTTTCACTTTACTAGTATCTGCTGCTAGCCGACATTTCTTTCAACGGTGCAACAGTTAGCGATGAAAATTCCCGGTCATTGCCCCCGAGATGTCGTCGACAATAGTATATGCGCATGAATCATCGTTTTTGTATACGGGCGGCTGGACGAAGTTTGTGATCTGCGTAATGATGTCGGTCTTTTGCGAGTTCCCTTAGGAATCAAAGGATGCAAGTCTTCAGTTAATGGATAGAACGAGAGCCAGACTGCATGATGATGTGGAGAACTGGCGGCGCATGTAGCAAGAGACGAAAGGCAACTACAGACCGGTCCTGACAGGTATATACAAGAATAGGAGGTGACTTGGACTAATGCTACGTCGCTTTTAGGATGGTGCTCTTGTGGATGTGGACGTGTCGCTCTGTCTCTGTTTGTCTCTCTCTGCCTCTGTCTTATTCTTTTATTTCTTCTGCTTATATTTGTGTCTTTATCTCTGTCGCTTTATTTCTTATTTTTACCTCTGTCTCTTTACCTCTGTTTCCATCTCTGTCTGTGTGTCTGTGTGTCTCTACAGTTGTCCCTGTATCTGCTTCTTTCTGTCTCCATCTTTGCCTCTGTCTCTGTCTCTTACTATACCTGGCTTTGGTTCTTTCTTTGGCTCTGTCTGTGTCTTTCTCTTTCCTTTTCTCTGTCTCTCTATGGCTGTTTCATTTTCTCATTTTCTAGCCTAGTCTCTCTCCCTCCCTCCTTCCCTCACTCTCTTTCTCTTTCTCTGTCTCTGTCTGTCTCTCTCTCTGGTTGTGTCTCTCCAAAGAAATGTGACGCGGGAAATCGTAAACGTCTTCTCTCAACAACCTCTCACACACAAAAACAACTCGCACAAACCCACATACACCCACACGACACACACACACGTCGTAATCGTAAACTTCGCATTAATTCGAGGCCCAAAGGGTTTGGACGGGAAGTTAAGCTGTGTTGTTTTGGTTTTAAATTCTGCTGGTGAAATTTTCCATTATATGTGATTTAAAATTAGCTTACATTTAATAAACTGATAGATTTAGTATTCGGCCTAGTATTTAATTGGGTAAGTATTTTATTTTACCTCGTTTGCTCTCATATATTGGTATTTTATTTAACTAGTTTGGCACGCCTTCTGTTTCCCTTATTATCGTCTGTTCAGTCACCCACCGACTTACCTGTTTACTTTGCAAACTCCCCGTTGCGTACATCGAGCCACTCCCTATTTAAACAAAATTCTAACATAGGTCCACAACTAATATTTGTCTGGCACTGTGTAATTGCACTGTGCTTATGAGTCGGTCCAAAGGCTGAAGATTCTTGACTGGTCTTCTTTAGACAGGATCCGTCTTCGTACTCGCTGTATGTTTCATGTTTCACGTTATTGGGTTATTTGCTATTCAGTCAAGCCATCTGTTTCTCTGTAAGTTTCTCGCCTTCTACGGACTAAAAGCTAACATGGCGCTATACAAATCATTTGCTGCGATTCTTATTATTACACTCTCTCTTCCGTTCACTTTCACGGATACGCAGCCATCACCTCATTTCGTTGTTGGATCTAATGCCTCTATTTTATTGCACCCCGTTTCTGAAGTCGATTCCTTTTACCTTATCCAACTGGGCATGTCCAATATACCCGCAAGCAATTTTCTGTCTCAGTCTGTTCGCTCACCATGCTCCCATTTTCCAGTTCTATACCAAGATCGAACGCCCACCGGAATTACTTGTTTCTGGCTTACCTTCTGTAGGTTCTTTCTGGTGACTTTGAGCTTAACCGTGGTCCTGACTGTCTTAAAACTATTCATCTGAATTCAAAATTACATCTCGGGTAATCTTGAAGATATTCTTGCTGTCAACGAAACTTGGCTTCAACAGTCTGACGCAGCTTCTTTCATTTCGGTTATGATTCATCTGTCCTTTTCTCTCGTAATGAATCGCGGCTGAATAGACTTGCTGGTGGAGCTGCCTTCTTCACAAATCACACATTAAACTTGCTCGCTTCCCTTTATCTATTCCGACTCCTAAGTCATTTGAGAGCCTTTGTGCTACTCTGAACTCTGGAAATCGGTGCCTCATTTTCGTTAATGTTTACCCTCTGCCCTCCCTTTCAATTTCTGACTTTTTCACTGCTTGAATTCCTGGTTTCTTCTCCTTCTGAACTTATAATAACGAGCATCTTTACACATACTCTGAACTCTGCTTCACAAAAATTCCTGGATCTTCTATCTGGTTTTGATCTTAAACTGCACGCCTCCTTCACAACTTATGAACTGGGCCATACCCTTCAACTCCTTATAACCCGGTCCAGCTGTTCTGCTTTTACAAATATCTCTCCTTCTGAGTTATATTTCTTCCACAGTAAGCCACCTCCTACTTACTTTTTCACCGGTTACCGTCCATAGAAAATGCTTAACGTTTTCACCTTCAAAGCATACACCCTTGCCTCCCACCGTGATCATGTCCAGCACAGACGTCTAGCATTCTTGCTGCCCAACTAAATTCGACTTATCTGAAATCCTGGGTGAGCTCATTCCTATTAACCCAAAGAGGGTTGCAGCACGCCCTCCCAGCCCTTGGTACCACCACAGACATTGCCACTGCTAGGAGGCTGCGCAGCCGGCTTGAGAGGTATCGGCGACGCTCCCATTTACCTTCTCATCTCATCAAATTTAGGCAAATGACATAGCAGAACTGACACAACGAATACATCTTGGCAGCGAATACCAAAGCCGTCGTCGATCGGTAACCGAGAATGCTTTAGAATCCAACACCGTTCTGATACGAGGGAAAACAAGAGTCATAGCGTTCTTTGATCGAGTGCAATATTTGTTGGTATGACGGTTGAGCATGGAACAGAGATAGGTCGGCTGATTTAAATGTAGTACTTTGTGAATTATAACACAGATTTTAAACTGGATGATTTCCTTGATGGGCAACAGGTGTACTGAATGCAATACTGGTGTAATATGCTGATACTTGCGTGTGTTTGTTATGGCGCTGGTGAGAGAGTTTTCAGCCGTTGCAATCTGTGCAGATCCTCTTAATGATGCAAGTAAGAAGCGAATTACAGCAGTCAAGCTGCTGGAAACCAATGCATTAGCCAGTGGAATTAAGACAGTATGAGGCAAAAGAGATCTGATTCTACGAATATCTCGTATGTGAGATTGAGCTGATTTACATATGGCGCCAACATAATTAGAATATGACATAATGGAGTCTGCGTTTGCCTCCGTCTCACTCTAGACCCCCGTATCTACTTCTGTTGTATGTGTTTCTGTTTCTGGCTTTGCATTCGTCTCTGCATATGTCTGAGTGTATGTCTGTCTGTCTGTGTCGCTGTACTTGTGTCCGTAGCTGTCTCTAGGTCTCTGTCTCTGTATCTACCTTTGTTAATGTATGTGTCAATCTCTATGTGCATCTGCCTGCGTACGTCTTTCTTACTTTGACAGTGTCTCTCTCTGTCTCTCTCTGTCTCTTTCTGTCTCTCTATCTTTGTATCCATTTTTGTTACCTTCGTCTGACGTGTGATGTTTCCATCGACTGCCTACTGAGGTGTCATCTGCGATGAATTCCACATCCGCGTCCCTCGCCCTGCTTCTCTGTCTGTCTGTCTGTCTGTCTGTCTGTCTGTCTGTCTCTTTCCTCTGGCAATCTGTCTCTGTGTCCATTCTCAGATATTCCAGTTGTATGTCTATTTGTCTAGCTGTGTGAGTATGCGTTTCTCTGCATGTGTGTCTGTCTGTTGGCTATGTCTGTCCTTCTGTGAGATTTTCTGTTTGTCTGTCTGTTTGTCTATTTCTCTGTGTCTCTGCGTCTCTGCCTGTGTGTTTGCGTGTCTCTCTGTGTCAGTGTGTCAGTTTTTCTATCTATCTTTGTACCTGCATGTCTTTTGTCTATCTGTCTGTCTGTCTGCATCTCACTGTCCTTGTACATTGAATACTTTACTGAAAGAAAAACTACTTTATTCTCAGATGTCAGCATTGCCCAAAATAGGGTCGAGTATTCCATATCAGTGTGTCGTGCACCCCGCTATCATGTTACCGCACTGAAATATTTTCTCATCACTGAAGATCCTTCAACTTTTTGTCACGATTTAGTCGTTTCCACTCGTATAATTTCTGCAGTTGCCAATACTCAGCTTTATCTCCCCGTCGGCATGCTTTACCCTTCGTGATCTTATCTGACCTGACCTGACCTTACCTAATTTTACCTCATCTTACTTTCCTGCCTTACTTTACGGTACCTTACCATAGCAGAACCTGCCTTACCCCACTTTGCCTTTTAAGCTTTATCTTATCTAACTTTACCTGGCTTTTCTTACCTTAATTTACCTTAGATTAATTAATAATTGTTTGTGGATTATTGGACGTGGATCAGGTATGTTGTCGGACACTCGAGGGTCGGACGTCATATGAAGCCATGACGTCGTGACGTCTTTTGTTAAGAATAAGACGGTTGGGCGTCATAAGTCATCGCGGAGCCTTCCAGTATCAGGTCGATGTGAAATTACAGCAGAAGCGCGACTCAGATTTCTTCGTGACAGCAAGCTTCTGGGGACAATGCTTTAACGTAAAGCGCTGAACGAAGAAGAGGAAGAGGAGTAGTATGAGGGGGAGGAAGAGGAGGAAGGGAGAAGAAGGGGAGGAGAAATAGGAGGAGGAGGAGAATAAGGAGGAGCATGTGGAGGAGAAGAATAAGATGAAAAAGATGATGATGGAAAAGAAGATGATGATGAAGATGATGACGAAGAAGAACGCGAAGGAAAAGAAAATGATGATGATGATAACGATTATGAAATTGTAACAGTAGTAACAGTAACGGGATAGTAGTATAGTAGTAGTAGTGGTAGTAGAAGTAGTAGTGGTGGTGGTAATGGAGGTAGTAGTAGTAGTAACAGGAGAAGAATAAAACAAGAACAGAGAACCACGACAACATAATATGCAACGCAGACTATGAAGACAATACGTAGGCGTTCATTTATCTATGGTAACGAGAAATAATCTGGCTTGCCTCTCAATAATATCTTAAGGATTGCCGCCTAATCCAGTGCTGCTATTTGATGTCTATATTGCCCCATCAGGATGCGTTCATTATCTCGGAGTTCTACTGTTCTAGCTGACAACCACCTATCACTAACCTCGCATATCAATCAACTGACCAGCGTCTGCTACTACCATATTCGCCAACTGCTTGCTGTTCGTCGCTCGCTTACTCAGGAGACTGCGCATGCCTTGGTACGAGCTTTGGTTATGTGTCGACTTGATTACTGTAACAGTATTCTAGCAGGTTTACCCCGATACTTATGCAACAAAACTTCAATCTGTCTTGCGTACTGCCACGCGACTCGTACTCTGTCTGCCAAGTTCAGCCAGTGCGTCAGATCTGATAAGGCTGCAATTACATTGGCTGTCTTTTCCACAAAGAACTGACTACAAATTAGCTATGATTGCCTACAACTGAAATGTTTAATAGGTCTGCCTAGATTTCTGTGCATTCCTATCGATCTATAAACCACGATATTACTCGATATTACTCGGTTGGACTTTTTAAGGTCGTTAACTCGCTCTGTAGATCCTGTTTCTATCAGCTGCGGCAGATTCGTGTGTTACGGCGCAACCTGTCCTTCAAAGCTGCTGTTACTCTGGTCCACTCGTTCGTCCTCACACAAATCGACTACTGCAATTCTATCCTGGCGGGTCTCCCGAAGTTCTGACTTAGCCAGCTCCAGTCTGTCTTGAACTGTGCTGCTCGGGTGGTTGCAAATCTCCCAAAGTTTTCTCACATTTCGGACTACATCAGGAAGACGCTACACTGGCTTCCTATTTCGGAACGGATTCGGTTCAAGCTTCTTCCACTTGTCCGTTCTGCTACGGTTGGCACTGCGCCGGCTTACATTCGGGAGCTGTGTGTTCCTGTTTCCAGTCGACCTGGTGACCGGTTGCTGCGTTCTGCTGCTCGTGGAGATATGCTGATTCCATGTTACCGCACGTCGTTGCGTGCTCATCGTGCCTTCTCTTGCTTTGGTCCCTCGTTCTGGAACAGTCTCCCTTTAAACATTCGTACTTTTCCACTTAGTTTAACTCAATGTTCATTCTCTATTAACTTGAAAACGCACTTGTTTAGATCGGTAGGATAGCCGTGTCATCAGCGCTTTTGAGAGGTACTTGAAGAGCGCTATATAAGTGTTTGTTACATTACATTAATTACATTGCATGCGCCTTTGAGGCTGTTGTTAATTACGCGCGTTAAAAATCGTAATCGTAATCGTAAAATGTCTATTTAATAATAATAATAATAATAATAATAATAATAATATTAATAAAATAATAATAATAAAAAAACCCTCTTTTGTGGCGGTCGCACTGGAGACCAGCGGCCCATGGAGTACGGAAAGATTGAATTTTGTGTGGGAGTTAGGACGAAGGATGACAATGTAGAGTAGAGTAGAGTTCCCGAGAAGCAGATGGCGTTCCCACGCTGAACAGCCACTGAGAGTCTTTGAAGCAGGTAGCTGGTCTCCAGTGGATCGTGGGTTGCTATTGTCATCCTTCGTCCTAACTCCCACACAAAATTCAATCCTTCCGTACTCCATGCGCCGCTGGTCTCCAGTGCGACCGCCACAAACGAGTGGGTTTGGGCTATAGTGGCGTATTTTACCTTTTGGCTGAGACTGCCCGGTTTGCAGCTTCACTTGGTCCGGTTGAAGTCAATCCTAGATGTGACGCTGCACATCATTGTTATTGTTGTTGTTGTTATTATTATTATTATTATTATTGTTATTATTATCATCATCATCGTCGTCGTCGTCGTCGTCGTCATCATCATCATCATCATCATTGTCATCATCAATCATTTACTTTCTGTTTGGCCACACCCATTTCTCAAAGTTTATAGTTCATTCTATATCTAATTAGTAGAAACAGAATATCAAATTGCTGTCGGCTTACAACAATCTTTGATGTTTGAAGTTTCCCGCGGTCGGTCGGTCGGTCGTTCTTCCGGAATAAAGGCGACCGGTCTTTTAGAGCCGGCGACAGCGGATTAACAGAAGATGAAGCAGAGCCTCTGTTGGCGACGGAAGATTGCTGACTGGTCTGTCAGACAGTTCGAAAATGCGCTAATGGTCGCTGTTAAAGCTGGCTTTTCCGCTATGACCAGTAGGTGCCAGTTCAATCTCTCCGTTCGTCCATCCTTCCGTCCAAGGCTTGGTAATGGCATGCTGCAGCAGCTGACTGACATCGTTGCTCGGATGCCGAGAGCCGAAGGAAGAGAGCTGCGATTTCGGAATGCAGGATGCGGGTGGCGTCTTCGAGAGGCATACAGCGCCACCTATAGGTGCCCTATTAGCAAGAAGTTCCAAGAACTACGCGTAGACGATGTCTTTCTCGGTGCGCGTTCGTGTCTGCGCAAATGTGTGTGTGTGACTGTGCGTCTGCGTGTCTGTGTTTGTTCGTGAGTTGTGTCTCCCCGACTGTGCCTGGGTTTGCATGAATGTGTCTGTCTGTCTGTCTATTTGTCTATGCGTGGGTGAGTGAGTGAGTCAGTCAGTCAGTCAGCAGTATGTCTTGCCTGTCCTGTCTGTCTTTCAGTAAGCTAATCAATCAGTAAACTAGTCAATATTTTCCTTGACAGATTTCTGTGGAATGCCTCGTTGAGATGTAGCTCTGTTTCCTTCAAACCTATTGTGACTGTCGCTATGCATGTAGCAACGCTAGGTAGCCTATGGAGGTCCCTCAACCAACTTTCTTGAGATTTTAGGACTGTAGGTTGGTAGCCAGTGTGTCTAGCGAGCTGTTGTTAATAAACTGTAGGATGTCGATGAACTACAGTTGATCGAGGGTGAAGGTCATGTACTTCTTCATGCTGCTTGGGATGCAGCTGAGTTCTCTCCTTAAACGATCTCCGATGCGTCTACTGCGGACGTAATCAGGTGTCCGTTATAGCTGCGCAGGTTGTGGAAAACCAGTCTTAGAATACAGTTACCGTATGTGTGCTTATGTATGTATATAGGTCTTAGGTGTTTCCTTGATTTTTTCAGTTTCACACAGTTGTGCGATCCTCCCTGTTTTCTTTTCATTTTCACGTTCCTGGTGTTATGTTTGTTGTTTTTTACTCTGCAGGTTGAATGGACAACCCCCATACAAACCATTTTGCGGGAAATTCATTGGCGTGAACCTTAATTCAAATGAAGGCCACTGGCCTAGTTAAAGCTACGTCTGTGCGTGAGCATGCCGGTTCGCATACCGATCATAGCTATATAGGCCTATTTAAGAGATCTGAATCTCGGGCTAGTACTGTAAGTACACGGGGACCTTAAATGGTGTGGCGCCCATTCAAACTGGCAGGGATGGTGAACGATCTCACCCGACAAATTCATTGAAAAATGAGCCAAATGTATACATTTACATTTAGATCTTTTACATGGCTTGCCATCTGTTGCCCTTTTGTGCTGCCGTCTAAACGACAAGTCTGCCCAGTTCAGGTAGCTTAGTTTCCCCATATTCTCCAGGTGGCGGCCTTGTTACGCCTAAACAACGACATTTGTATTTGCAAACCTCTTTTTACGCAACGAATTTGCATTGAAATAGTGAAACTATCTTATTAAATGATGGTTTGTTGCCTGTTTGCTGGCACATTTTTAATGTAATTGGCTTTGATTTTGACAACGTGACCGCCTCGACAGCCACGTTCACTGAGCCCCGTGCCATCGATGGCAGTTGGTGGCCAGAAACACCCGCAGTGTTGGCCCACTGGTGGTGTTTCTCTCAGATGATATTTTGATTCTTTTGTTATGTAGGGTGCATTTATCAGCTAATTGTTTGTTTAAATAGAATACCCCTCAATCACTTACTTATTTAGACTTGAATTCGAAGAGATTTTTTGATGTCCAATTAAAATTGCAATTTACATTTACTCTTCAACCTGTAAATAAAAACAGCCTAGAAGTGCCGAATATTATTGCAATAATCAGAATTGTCAAAACAAAACAATACAATACAGTACAATGCGATACAATACAATACAGTATAAAACAATGCGATATAATACAACACAATGCAACGTAACACAGTACAACCGGATTTAAATAATCCCCTTTAACATTAGTTCAGAGGTAGACCTTGATACTGGTAATTAAGTATAGGCCTATCCTTACTAATTATTTACATATTAGGCCTAAATAAATGCAATGCTTGGAAGCAGCATGTCCTGTCACAAAATGCGCTATAAGATGAGACTTACCTTACTGGCGCGAAGGTAGGATGGGCGGTTGTGCTCGGTGAACGAGAAGCGGGCGGGAAGGTCTGAGGGCAGTTGCTGGGTTTAGTCAGTCGCTGAGGGGCAGAGGGAGCTTAGGGAGTCGTTGGTCGGAGCGACAGGAGTTAGCTGAAGAGTTTGGTGGAATATGAGGAGGAGTCGGTCGGAAGGACTGGGTGGGCGATGCCGTGACCGAAGTAACGGGAACCTGAGAACCTGTGAATTCCATGAAATTTTCTCCGACGTTCCAGAAGTGAGAAACCTGGGACAGCATAGTATTGTACTTTACTCGAGGACACGTTAAGGCTTGGAATAATTGAACTTTCCGAAGCAACATATGCTGCTCCTATCGTCTAGGTTAAGAATGCAGATGGCAGTACAAGGGTCTGTGTAGACTATCGAAAATTAAAGTCACGATGTTTGACCAGAATCCATATGTAATGCTGATGATATATTTGCTAAATTGTCGGGAGACAAATTCTTTTCTAAATTTCATTATTGGCAGGTACCCACGAAAGAGGAGGATAAAAATCTGACCTCTTTTGTCTGCCACAGGGGTTATTCCGCTTTAGGGTCATGCCTTTCGAATTAAAAAATGCACCTGCTACCTTTTCTAGAATCAAGCGAAGAAGACTGTATAATGATGTCGGTTGGTCTGAACATATGGTTGCCTTACGAAGTTTCTTTGAACGAGTGGTATTGGCTAATCCGACTTTGCGACCAACTAAGTGTGTTATTGGTCACTTAAATGTTTCTTTCCTGTGACATCAACTTAGTCAGGATGGGTTAAAACTTAAATTCTACACAGTTGTCAAAATCTTGGAAGCACCACGTCCCCAAACTAAGAAACGACTAAGAGCGATTTGGGTTTGGCTGAGTTCTATAGGACGCTTGTGCCTGATTTTGCTACAATAGCAGAAAAATCAGGCACAAACATGTTGGCATATTAAGGCTTGTAATAACCGAACAGTTAAAATACACATTGCAAACCCGCCTGTGCTCAGATTTAGGGCCGTTTTAAGGTCGTTGTAGGCCCTAGCACTCTCGCATTCGTAGGCCCCAACTGTCAACTCTGCATTAGAGCTAAACACATTCACATTATTTGTTGACGTCTATCTTCCCTTGCACTACTTTCAATTGAAAACGACTTCATGGGGGAAATGAATTTGAGGACATTATAATTAAGGTTATTCAATTTATATTTCCTTTTTCTATTTTCGGGTCAATCAATAAATTAATTTTTTCAATATCTCATTTTTGACTTTCGTAGGCCCTGCTAATGGATAAGACGGCCTGCTCAGATTACCTGATTTTAATTGAACGTTTATTCTACAAACGGAAGCTTCCAATATTGGTTTTGGTACGATTTTGTTGCAGGAAGGGGATGACGGAATTGGGGATCCTGAGCGGGAATGCTTGGCTATTATCTGGACAGTTAAGAAATTTGAACAATTTTTGCATGGAACAGAATTTATTTTGGAAAGCGACTATCAACCGTTACAATACTTTGGCCAGTCGCAATATCAGAAAGGCAGACAGATGCGTTAGGCATTGGCCCTAAAACCCTACAGAATGTTGCTAAGGTCAATTCACGGTAAAGAAAATGTGGGTGCAGATTTCTTAAGTAGACCCATGCTAATGACTGTATATAAATTCAACTGAGTGTACATTTCTGTGTGAGATTACTTAGGTGTTTTCACAACGTTGAATGGACTCAGTGTTCCTACTATTGTTTCTGGTACTTAGAGCTCGCATCAAAGTGAAAGTCATTAACATGATTTAGGTGACTACTTGGATATCTTTGTTATAACTTGTAACAGTTTATAACAGCTGACTTTGAACTGCAACCGCAGCACGAAAGTCACCTTAATAGCAAAAGTGCCAACAGTGAACAAGCAACAATTGTTTAAGGTGTAATGCATGTCCAACTATATAAATATCAAGTATGTGCAATTTATTACCCCGCGTCGGGAAAAAATTATTATGTATAGTGGATGACTGCAGCACGACTGGAAATTCAGGCCACGTTAAGGATGGGCGTGGTAAAATTGCCCACACTTGATGTTATCATTAACTACTGGCTGCAGCCTGCAACGCGGTCTGGATTGGGCCGGGCCGGGCCAAGCCATAATTTTTCCGAAGCGAAACGGGCCGGTTGGGCTGGGCCAAGCCATAATTTTCCTGACGCAGACAGGGCCAGGCTGGGCCGGGCCGGGCCCTGCTCGACGCGGGCCGGACCGGGCCGGGCCTGGATATTTCGGCCCGTGCTCATCTCTACTTCGAAAACATAGCTGCGGCAAGACTGGAAGTGGTAAATCGCACCTTGTAGAGTAAGCGGTGTGGGAACAATGTTAGAATTTAACAAGTAGGCCTACTCTAAGATCGTTAGTGTTAGCGTGTCGTTCGCTTTATGCTCTTATGGGCTTACCACTAGCACTCATAAGATAAAGGCAGGTAATGTACGGAAATTGCTTTGAAGTCGCAGTCCTGATACTGAAGAATATTCAACCCCAGTCTGCTATGATTACAAAAATGAAGAAGCGCACGCTTTGAACAATGGTTCCTTGTACGTGTAGGTTGCATCACGGTTGTGTCTAAGCATGTTTCATATGCGCAAAAATAATTCGAACCTGTATACTAGTGATGAATGATAATCAGGCGCAGAATAAATATTTTTAGCAAATTTTTAACAATATTCATAATTAGTAACTTCTAATGCGCTGGTGTCTAATGCACAAGGCATCAACCGATGGCGCATCAAAGCCAAGTCCCAATCCGGTCAGTATCCAGAAGGTCAGTCCACAAGACAGAGAGGCAGCCGACCGAGCAGAACGGACACAGGGAGGGAGTTCTAAAATTTAGGTCCAGCAACAGAAAAAGCACGTTTACCGAGAACACTTCTAGTCCAAGATATGATCAAAGAAAGACGATCAGATGACCTTGCAGAATAATGGTAAGTCTGGAAAATAAAGATCGATTTTAAGTATTGTGGTTGGCAGGAATTCAACGTTTTATAAACTGTAAGTCTCAATTTGAAACAAATCCTATGCTGAACAGGAAGCCAATGCAAAGATTTAAGCACAGGGGTTATAGGCTCATATTTTGAAGCATTTGTTATGGCTTTAGCCAAGTAGTTCAAATTTTTAACCCAGTACCCACTCTTAGGTGACACATTCGAAGTTATTGTTTCCTCACAAGGTGTTGAACGAGGATGGCTCATTTGACAGATTTTACTTCCTACCCTACCCCATTCGGTGTGATTATCCGCAGTGATGGTGTTCTCGAGGGCGTCAATCAAAGTCACTTAACGACGTCAAAACCGCGCGAACGAATCATAGATGGTATTACAAAGCAAGCGTCGACATGCGGACCAATCAGAGTCGTTGTTACAAGAATCGACAGAAAGACTGCTGATGGTAGAAGTCAATGGCGGATGGTTAACGGTGAAGGATTATACAACGATTCAAACAAACGCGATCTCTGCCTCATTTTCTCACTACCGGTTAGACATTTTGGAATTACACGAATAAACTTAGATGTTTATCAATGTTTGGATATTTAGAAATTGGTGCTCATTTTGCCAACTGCAGCTTTTGAAGCCGCCATATAAGCTTGGACAAAGACCCAAATAGTAAATAATAGTAAGTAAGTTTGTGAGCAGCCACTGGGTTTTTGAACGTCGAATTTTATTACTGTATAATTTTTCGAATGGCGCATAGTAAATATATTTTAAACGACAAATAGTAAACTAAAATGAGTTATCGTAATTTTAGTTCATTATTTATCGTTTTAAATTCGGCGTTAACTCGAAATTGCACACACATTGTGGTACATTTTCAGATGTTGAGAAATCAGTTTATCACGTTACATGTGACGTTACACGAAATGCAATAAGGAGTAATGTAAGGGGGAATTTCTTTGCAAGAACAGGAAGCGTAATGTTATACTGCGTTGAAGAAATCTTTGGAAGGGGCAGTTTGCAAATGAACAAAATGGATTTATTGAATAAATGAGTGTTTCACGAAGGAGTTCAGTATGGCCAAGACAGTGTTAGAAAATTGCATCAGATGTGGATATCAGGGTAATACTTACATTTAGCTCTGCAAATTCAGATGCCCATCGTTGGGGTTATGGTAACCCGTAATTTTTATTAGAAATTTTATTAATAATGTTGGCCTTAAGCAGCTATGCAGCATTCATGTGTTTATTTGTGATATCTCAGAGCAGATTAGTCAGAGTTGGAATACTGAACTTGACAATGTAAATCAGTTGAGAAATAAGCTTGGAGAATTTCCAATAAGAAGAAGATTTGTTTATTAATCTAACTCATGGATAATTGGGTATGAATTAGCAACTTCATCTTTCTTAGTCTTAACTTATCAGGGGAGTCGTCGTCCTCACCGTCAGATTTTCCAACCGACAGTTTACGGTCAATGTACCCAGCACTGGGGATGCAGTGGAGTAGAAATTTTGAAACATCTTGCTGCCATGGTGGGAGTTTGAAACTGCAGCCTCATGGTTGAAAGTCATACACACTAATCAGTAGACTGTTGTGCCCCCATGATGGGATGTTAAAACTTTGATGTCATTCAGGTCTAAAGTAAAGACTCACTTCTTTCAACTTCTTTACCAACTGTAGCCTGGGTTTTGGTTTCTCTGACCTATTGGAACTTGATCCGTCTTGTCTAATTGCCATTTACACTTCTACAGAACTCTAACAAGAATAGCATAGATATGTGTAAAATAGAGCACTGGCTGTGCCTGTGTGCAAGAAATTATTAAGTAACAGATTAACTAAAGAACATTTTCATAAAATTATTATAGGCTTTCATTTGTGAAAGTGTTCAGTGATGTAAGTTTCAACAAAACCTTAGTGAGTTTTAGCAGTAGACAGAGCTATAATTGCTAATTAAGTCAATTGAATCAAGAGCAAAGACTAGCATCTTCTATTCTGTTGCTGATAATTTGAGCACAATGTGCTGTCTCATGTGCCAGAGTTTCCTATTTGAATAAGAAATAGAAGAAAAAAGTTTCTGAAGCTAACCTAACCTCACGAGGCAGACATAAGTATAAAGTGTTGGCACTTAATTTCTTAGCCTCTGCATATGTTGATGGCTGGCCAGCCCTTTCCTGGCCATCTGATCTTCCCACTGACAGTGTACAGTCAGTGTTCACACTGTGTGCAGTGCTTTTGAGATGTACATTTTAAAGGCACTGTATGTATGTGGTGGGGCACGGTAGCCAGCTGGATAAAGCGATCAGCTTGTAATGCTGAGAGTACAGGTTCGAGCCTCCCCTGAGATGGTTACTGTGTAGGAACCTTGAGCAAGTCCTTCACTCACAACTGCTCAGCACCATCAGTTGATGCTTAAACATTAGATAGTGGTGCTTTATAAATGCAGAAATAATAAATACAGAGGTAATAATATACCAATTTGGGCTGTTGTTACGGTTCTCTTGAAATACTCTCAGATGTTGTAAGTTTCTCTTTTTGTATGCGCTGCTACATTTCTATACTGGTCTGGGCTGTGCTTGGTACAGTTCTTTGGGGTATGACTTAGTGAGATTATACCACAGCATCATACTAAATTTTTATCCACTGTGTTGTCTTACAAGTCGTGATGTCAAAATGGTGTGTGCTCTAACCAAGTTCCAATTTGCTGAAGACTTATCATGTGCAACTTATTCAGCATTTGAAACTGTAGCTCTGTATCAGGTAACGAAAAAGCTTCTGACAGTAGATTGAATTAAATAACCTCATTGTGAAGATCTCGGATGGGATATGGGATGTTTTACAGAATTTGAGTAACACTGTCTAAGGTGCAGTAGATTGAAATTGATGTTTACTGTGTCCCACTGGAGCAAAAATTGCTGTCCAATAGTTTATTAATGTTCAAATGTTTACTGATACTGGTTTTTGTGTTAATGTCCTTTCGATCGCAATTTCTGTATTGGGTGTTTTACAGAACTTGTGTAAGTGATCACAAATTGAAATTTATGGATGCCCAAAGTTAACCGACGTCCAAATGTCTACCAATGTTCAAATATTTACTGATACTGATTTTTGTTAAAGTTGCTAATGTTTTCATTCTTTCATCATTGCTAATAGTTGCTGACTGCTGACGTATTAAATTTTTGTTTGGTATCTTTAAGGTTGCTAATGTTTTCATCTCTGAACAGTTGTATATGGTTACTGACGTGTTTACTTTTTTGTGATAACATCTCTGAGTCTTGTGAAACCTTCTGACATCTTTCCACTTTTGTAGTGGCATCTTTTTACTCCCTTAATCTGCCGTCTTTATGTCTTTGTAATAATCTCCTCCTAAAGTTTACTGCTCCTGACATGTTTATCTGTTTTTAGTAATATCTTTAACTTACTAGTGCTTGTAATATGGTTGGTGTGGTTACGAATACTTGTAGTAATATCTTCAGGGTTGAAGGTGTTTCGTAATAATGACTTTAGAGATTCTGATGCTTGTAATAAAGTCGTTTAAGGTTGTTAATGCTTGGCACTAATGGTGCCATCTGTTGAGCTTATGTTGAGCTTGTTTTTTATGGCTCATGTGAACAATTGTTCAGTCTCTAGATCTTAGAAGCGCGCTGACTGCCTAGTTAGCTGCGCTATGAGCTGGTTTGACAGCAGTTGCCTCTACTGTGGCCTCAGCTGCTTGCATTCCTGACTGACTTGGTTGCCAGGCACCTTCAGGGGCTTATGCTCTAAACGCCCTGTCGGTCCGGGGATGACGAATGTTAGCACTGCATTGGGAGGGAAGCCCTCATCAGGATGGGGTGGATTCTCCATTAACAGTCAATATTTGTATCTGTTGGGATGCATGAGAGTCTAGTGGTTAGCACACTGGGCTGTCATTTCAGAGGCAGGGGATTCAATTCCCACCAGGACAGGATTTCTGTGAGGATCACTCGACATCTTATCTACCACTTCACCATTTTACAATATCATTTATATTATCTCAACCATTTTACCATATGAAAATATCTTGCACCATTTCTACTACTTTACTATTTTACACCATAATTTTACATTATGTGTACGATTTTACCATTTTACTCTTTCACTTTATGCAATTTCTACCACTTTACAATTTTGCCTTTACCATTTTACACTTTCATTTTATGCAGTTGCTACTACTTTATGACTTTACCATATCAGTTTTCATTATCTCTAGATATTGCTTTACCATTTTACCAATTAGCCTATCATTTTGCACTTGCTATACGGCTTTACCATCTGACCGTTAGCCCACACGTTGGACTGAATGATTCTGTAACATATGATAATTGATCACTGACTCCAAAAGTGAGATCCAGTTTCTACTTTATCTATCATCGCACAGTTGCTTGCTTTCAGCTCTTGTCAGCGTCTGTCTTACGGGTACAGAGTTGTTTTAGATCCGGGTTTCATGTTTCCGGTTGGGTTGGGTAGTGGTCTAGCGATTTGCAGTTGCATTGTTGCCTGTTCAGATACGTTTCTGATTCAGGAAGTAAAGACAGATCTACTGTTTTTGTTTACCTGCCTCTCAAGAAACTTCTATGGATATCCTGAGTTTGAAGAATCTAACGCAAATATGACCACAGCTGTCCAGCAAGTGTTGTGGTTTAAGCCGTTCACAATGAATCGTGGATTTTTTCGTGATGCAGAAGTATTTGAACCTTGGACGCAGGAATAAAAGTCATATACTTTTCATATGCAACCTGCCACCCAAACAATCTGCCATCCAAACAACCAGCTACCCAAACAACCTGCCACCCAAACACCAGCCACCCAAACAACCTGCCACCCAAACAACCTGCAATCCGAACACCCAAACACCAGCCACTCAAACAACCAGCCACCCAAACAACCTGCCATCCAAACAACCATCTACTCAAATTCCTTGCAACCCAGACTTCCTGTTCCCCAAACAACCAGCCACCCAAACATTCTGTCATCCAATCGGCCTGCCACCACGCCACTCCTGCTCATTCCACATTTTCTTTAGGGCATCTGGGGTTAGCAAGTAAGGTCCTTCTGGAAAGGTTTGGTGACTTGGAGTCTGTCGGGCTCCATTATTTCCTGGTGCTCTGGATGGATTCCTACAATGTGCTTACACTGTGGCTTTGATCAACTTTCCTCACTCTTGCAGCTAATGTCTGCTAAGAGCAGACACATGTCTAGAATACTTACAGACATAAACTGTCTACTGTCAAAGCACATTTGATGTAACCTACTGCTAGACAGTTTTCTGCAAGATGCCACACTGCTGTCCGGCTGCAGACTACAATGGAAACTTTATTACCATGCGATAGATATCAGTGAGCATTCTGGAGGCATTAGTGATTACTGATTCCAGACATTACTTACAGGTTTATGAGCCATAGCAACTGTGCTTTATAAGCCTAGAATTGACTTATAAGATCAATCTGGCAACTTAAGTGTCTGCTGTTTCCAGACTTCACTGCTAAGAGCAAACCATCAGCCAAACACCGGTTTATCAGTGGCCGCCGATTTGGAAAACACAGACCAATGCTCCTATCGCTGTGATATAGCTACTACGGTGTGGCTGCAATTGTGTCTGGTAACGCGTCGTAAATCACCATGAAATGGAAATGGTTTGGGATTTCTGGAGTCATCTGTGAATCGAAACTACATTGCATTGTTTATTTAGATGTTCCGTTTCTTTTCTTTTGTGTGTTCGCTTTTTTCGAGGATGTGCCAGCTTGGGGAATTTTAAGCTTTGTGAATGGGGTGCAGTGGTGGTCAGTGTGCTGATTTTTGGGGTTCAAATCCCTATCAGTACAGAGGGATTTTTTAAAGATTTTTTCTACTAGTCTACTATAGTCTACTTTCTGCTATCCTGCGATAGTCATGTGTTGTGGATTGCCAAGAAGACAGACGAGAGGGTCCTAGAGACGGCAGGAGTAGAGAGGAGTCGGCTCGGATTAAACAAAAAGAGGAAGCTTTCATACTTCGGGCGTGTTCAACAAAAGAGTGGGGATTGCTTAGCAAAAGAGGTAATCCACGGCACAATTTCCAGGATCCCGAGGTTGGGGAAGATCTGGGATGACATGGAATGACAACATCAAGTCGTGGACTGAATTATCGTTTGACCAGTTTTTACAAGAAACGAGGGCCAGAAGCAGATGGTCCTTGGTGCAGCCAATCCTCGTCTGAAGTATGGTTGAAGACAAGACAAGATCTCCACCGTGGGAACTTGGCGGTGGAATGATGACTACATTGACTACTTTGTTGGTGGGAAGATCAGGCGGCAAGGGAGAAGATTGACTGGTGAACTGCCCCGTATGCCGAGGATAAGAAATTGAAGTCGCTGATGCTGTCTGCATCTGGGGCTAGCTTAGATGAAGAAGATACAGACTTATCGTGCATTGTGTTAGGCTCAGAGAGAATGGTCTTGTTAGAAGTGTGAAGCCGGATAAGAGTGTGGGTGAGTGGATGGTTGTTGAGTGATTGTCTCAAACAGTGCTGATGTATTTATTTACGCAACAGTGGGAAGTGTTATCTGAGAGCCGTACACTTCGGTTTTAGTGTTCAGCTGACCTCATTTAAGCTAGTCTGTGTGTTTGCTGGATTTTATGATTTAATTTTTGGTATTCATGAGGGTGGTTTGGGTGGTTGAGGTGGTATTAAAGTTTTGGTATTCATGAGGGTGGTTTGGGTGGTTGAGGTTGTGGTTGTGAGAGTGGTGGTAGTAAATTGGGTAAAAAAATTGTAAATTGTACACGTTTTTCTATAGCGGCCATATGGCCTTCACCCGCGCACGGGTGAGATCCTTCTCCACCGCTACACGCCATTTAAGGTCCCCGTGCACGGACCGTACTAGCTCGAGATTCAAATCTCTGAAATAAGCCACGACCAGGACGCGAATCTGGGATCCTCACGCACCGAGGCTTCCTTGGCGTACGCGCTTACTGATGTAGCTATAGTTGTGGTTGTGACAGTGGTGGTAGTGTATTGGGTGGTTGTGGCTGTGAGAGTGGTGGTAGTGGATTGGGTGGTTGTGGCTGTGAGAGTGGTGGTAGTGGATTGGGTGGTTGTGAGAGTGGTGGTAGTGGATTGGGTGGTTGTGGCTGTGAGAGTGGTGGTAGTGGATTGGGTGGTTGTGGCTGTGAGAGTGGTGGTAGTGGATTGGGTGGTTGTGAGAGTGGTGGTAGTGTATTGGGTGGTTGTGGCTGTGAGAGTGGTGGTAGTGGATTGGGTGGTTGTGGCTGTGAGAGTGGTGGTAGTGGATTGGGTGGTTGTGGCTGTGAGAGTGGTGGTAGTGTATTGGATGATTGTGGCTGTGAGAGTGGTGGTAGTGGATTGGGTGTTTGTGAGAGTGGTGGTAGTGGATTGGGTGGTTGTGGCTGTGAGAGTGGTGGTAGTGGATTGGGTGGTTGTGAGAGTGGTGGTAGTGGATTGGGTGGTTGTGGCTGTGAGAGTGGTGGTAGTGGATTGGGTGGTTGTGGCTGTGAGAGTGGTGGTAGTGGATTGGGTGGTTGTGGCTGTGAGAGTGGTGGTAGTGGATTGGGTGGTTGTGAGAGTGGTGGTAGTGTATTGGGTGGTTGTGGCTGTGAGAGTGGTGGTAGTGGATTGGGTGGTTGTGGCTGTGAGAGTGGTGGTAGTGGATTGGGTGGTTGTGGCTGTGAGAGTGGTGGTAGTGGATTGGGTGGCTGTGAGAGTGGTGGTAGTGTATTGGATGGTTGTGGCTGTGAGAGTGGTGGTAGTGGATTGGGTGGTTGTGAGAGTGGTGGTAGTGGATTGGGTGGTTGTGGCTGTGAGAGTGGTGGTAGTGGATTGGGTGGTTGTGAGAGTGGTGGTAGTGTATTGGATGGTTGTGGCTGTGAGAGTGGTGGTAGTGGATTGGGTGGTTGTGAGAGTGGTGGTAGTGGATTGGGTGGTTGTGGCTGTGAGAGTGGTGGTAGTGGATTGGGTGGTTGTGAGAGTGGTGGTAGTGGATTGGGTGGTTGCGGCTGTGAGAGTGGTGGTAGTGGATTGGGTGGTTGTGACAGTGGTGGTAGTGTATTGGGTGGTTGTGGCTGTGAGAGTGGTGGTAGTGGATTGGGTGGTTGTGGCTGTGAGAGTGGTGGTAGTGGATTGGGTGGTTGTGGCTGTGAGAGTAGTGGTAGTGGATTGGGTGGTTGTGAGAGTGGTGGTAGTGGATTGGGTGGTTGTGGCTGTGAGAGTGGTGGTAGTGGATTGGGTGGTTGTGGCTGTGAGAGTGGTGGTAGTGGATTGGGTGGTTGTGAGAGTGGTGGTAGTGTATTGGGTGGTTGTGGCTGAGAGTGGTGGTAGTGGATTGGGTGGTTGTGAGAGTGGTGGTAGTGGATTGGGTGGTTGTGGCTGTGAGAGTGGTGGTAGTGGATTGGGTGGTTGAGATGGTGTTTGTGAGAGTGGTGGTAGTGGATTGGATATTTGTGGTAGTGGTAGTGGATTGTGTGGTTGTGGTGGCGGTGGGTTAAGCATTTTGTTTTTTTTATAGTTTTGATGTTTTTCAATTTAATTGGCTTGTGGCAAAATGTTCTAGGATTTCTTTAGTTTAGCAGTTTCTTTTTTGTGTTAATGTGTTTTTTTTGTGCTAATGTGTTAAGTCACGGGACACTAAATCTTCAACCAAATCACTCTATCCTGGACTGAGTTGCTAAATTTCAGACCATTTGATAAAAAATTTGGTCAAAGCGTAGCAACACTTTGCTCAGTGTTCCTTCGGCAAATCATCCCTAAATGAACAGTGTTAGTGTTAGTGAAAATGAAAATGAATCGAATCACTGAACTACATCCTGCATTGAGTAGTTGACTGATAACCAGCTCGTGTTATGAGTTCTGCTGAAGCCACTGCAGTTTGCAAATTCTTAATGTAGCCTGTTTCTTTGAAATATTCTCTTGGTTTGCAGTGAGGTTTTTAATGTGTTTACACTGATGGGTGAAATGTTAAATCATTTATCTTTGGTAACATCTTGCATGAATTTGGTCTAAAATGCTAATGGAGTGTGCAGTAGTCTAAGTAAAGTAAGTAAGTAATGCATTTGTTTGCATGTCAATTATAGGCATGGACAAACACAAACAAGTAGAGAGACATGACAGAGCTGACAAACAAAGGAAGATGCACAGCCAACAAGACAGACATACAGAATGACACTCAACCACAAAGACAGACATACTGAGTAGCACAGAAGCATAACGGAGAACTCTAGTCCATGTCTACTGGTTAGCTTGCCAGATTGTCAAGCCAGAGGTCAGAGTTCAAATCAGGATCAACTATGAGTGAATACTTTGACTCCTGCTGGGCCTTACACCAGGACCATGGGGCGGCTCTTGGGTGTTTTCAGTGGCCTGTCCAAAGTCTTGTAATGTAATGTACAGTTCTGTCCATTCTGTCATTTCTTCAAAGTCATTCAGGTCTAAAACTTGAGACGCATCTGTTTCAACTTGCTCACACTCTTCTGGTTTCTCTGACCTACTAGACTTTGACTGGGCGTCTCCAGCAGATTAAGAGTTTCAAGTATGGTTTCCTTTGAAGCTACCGCTGACTGTTGCCTTCTGCATTATGATATCGGCGCTATACAGGTCATTAGATTAGATTAGCATCTCTGAGTGAACATGGCTAAGAATGAGTACAGCCACTGTACACTGTCAGTGGAGACGTCTGGTGACAAGGGAGAGGACCTGGCCTGATATGCCGTTGCTTAGAAAATGAAAGCACTAGCACTTTATAGTGGTTGAGTGTGGGCTTAAGATGTTCTTGTTCAGAGTGGGTAACAGACTGACTGCATAATGCGCTGCTGGTCTGTGTAGGCGTAAGTGATGCACTGAAAAGGCACTGTTGTGTCTTTTATAGTCAGACACATGTATCTGCCTCTTGGGGCTTTGCTTATGGGACGCATAAAACTGTACTGGTTAATGTGTTGAAGTCCTTTGACCTGAGGACCACGCTTCCAGGAGTCACCTTCACGTTTTTGCTTCTGAAGAGTTTCTGTAGAGCACATAAACCAGTGTATTACCTTTACCTTGTTTACCTTTATGTAATTCTAAACCAGGGAAACATCTCTGGCACAGCCTGTGTAATTCATTCGCCTTTCTGATCCATGAAGAACGATCCGCCTCGATCTATCTACCTGATCTCCTCGATCTGTCCGATCCCTCACCGTGCGTGTCCATCATCGATTTCTTGCGTGTCACCGCATCAATATTGCAGAACACAAAGAATGGAACAACCTTTCGGAGCATTTTGTCGGCACGCTTGCACAACGTTCAATACAGGATTAATATGCCGGAGACGCGTCTTGGAGACGTCGCGTTTTGGCTGCGGAGCATCCGTTGTGTTGTTTGTGAGTGCTCGAGCGTTTTGCTGACTCGTTTGGACGAACTCGTGAGCGGCAAGTGGCACTCGATTTGCAAATAGGGAACAGAGACAGACACAGGCAAACAGGCAGACATACAAACTGAGACAGATAGACAGACAGAGACACACAGATAACAGAGACAAACAGAGACAGAAAGGCAGAGACAGACAGACAGAAAGATAGAGAGACAAGCAGCACAGACAGACAGACACAGACAGACAGAGAGACAGAGACGGATACAGTGCAGAATGATTTTTCTACTTAAATACATGCATGCATGCCTGTGCTTGGTAAAGTACACACATTTAATATAAGTTAAATATATGTAATTATATATATATATATATGTATGTAATTATATATATATATACACACACATTTATTACTGTTTAATCTGAGTTAGTCACTCAGGAGAGAGGAGAAGAATAATGAGAAGAGAAAATGTAGAGAAGAGAAAGAAACAAAAATTAGCACAACTGGTTGTTCGTATTTATTACGCATGCATCCGTGTGGACATATTGTCGGTTTTCCGATCTATGCAAAGGACTGGAAGGAAATTTCTGTGGTGCGTGTTTCATCGAAACGTTATGTTGTGTAATGTAACCATCCATGTGAGTTACAGTACATGTAAGAGTCGCCTTTGAGATGTGCTGTAAAGTAAACTGTTTGAGCTTCTTGTCCTTTGTCTGTCTGCAAATTGTCAGTGATTGAAGACCTCTCTCTCTCTCTCTGATCTGGGTCTTTTTTTATCAGTTTGTGTCTCCGATGAGTTCCTTAAGAGTGCTGTGTAAGTGTAAACTCATTAGGATCTTAGGGTGGGATTAGGTTGCAAGGTGAGGTTATCTATCGGATTTCAATCGAAATATCTATGGGCTTCTCCTGAGGATTACATTTTGTGACTGGTTCGACTTGATATAAACATGGATTGATGCCTTGTACATTATGATAGGATGTCGTTAGATTAGATTATGTGGGGGTTATCCTCTCACTCTTTACAGCCTCTTTCTTTGTGGTTGTAGAGCTGACTGATAATTCAGCTGAAGTGCAAACGAGAGACAGCAATCCAATGGCTGTTCCTTAAGGATTATACAGCTTATCAGCAAATTTCCAGTTTGAAATGAGGATATTCAAACACTGGCTGAATGGGGAAAAGCATATGCTTTATTATTATTTCTGCATTTGTTAAGCACCGCTATCTAATGACTTAGCATCAGTCGATGGTGCTGAGCGATGGTGAATGGAGGACTTGCTCAAGGTCCTTATACAGTAACTGTTTAGGGGAAGCACATTCAGTGGGCTACTGTGCCCCAAAACTGTCGTTATGACCTGTTGGGAGCAGAAGAAGAGAAGCATTCCCTTAAGATAACTTGAGAGACGGCTGTGAGGTATTTGCAACTTCATTTTGTTTAGCCTCAGCATATAAGGGCAGGTGACCATACCTCTCTCTTGCCAGCTGAACTTCCCACCGGTGGTATGGGGTCAGTGTACTCATTTTATTGCTGAATTTGTTAGGAGTCCAAATGGTGTAGAAGTTGCAAAACACCTCGCTGCCCTTGCGCAAGTGTGGTAGTCTAGTAGTTGGGGTGTTGGACTATGAATTGTGAGGTCAAGAGTTGAAATGATTGGCAGGATAGACAGGTATTTCATGCTGACTGTATGGATGTGCCTTCTCAATATGGCAAGACATTCAGTCGGAAATGAAATATTTGCAAAGTGTGTATTAAGTCATATTGCTGGCCTCTTGCGTCAATAAGTATCGTGGCATTTGTTACAGGTGTAGGAATATGCATATTAACATCTGCAGCCCTGTCGTTTTTATTTACGATTTCCTGTCAGCCTTTCCAAGTGGGGGCTGTTTTGTTTAATGTGTTGTTTTCATTTTCAACTCATTTCACCTTTGAATATTAACGGTCGATAAGATCGAGTTTTTTTTTCATTCTCAGTGTGATCCTCTTAGTAAGATCAGACTTTCCTCATCTTGATCTATGTGATCATGTTAGTAAGATCTTCATTCTCACTGTGATCCTTGTAGCAAAGTCAGACTTTCTTTATCCTAGTTGTGATCAGACTTTATCCTCATGGTGATCAGACTTCATCCTCACTGTGATCAGACTGTCTTCATCCTCACTGTGATCCTCTTAGTAGGGTCAGACTTTCCTTGTCTTGATCGGGGTGTTATTGTCAACTGTGGTTTTGCTTAGAAGTGACCTTTGATCACCTCTGCATAACAATAATGATGCAACAGAAGTTTCCATGTTGCCTGGATGGACAACAGAAAGGTTGCCTGGACGGAGAATCAAAAGGTTGACCCGGATTGATAACTAAGATGTTGCTTAGGTTCACTGTGAAAAGGTAGCACGGGTTGATAGTGAAACAATTGTCAGGATGAACAACGAAAAATAACTGAGAGAGCCACGATGCAGTGTCTGAGTGTTCTTTAAAAGGCAGTATATAAGTAACCAGATACATACATACACTTGCATATATACATGTATATACATACACACATACATATATACATACACACATGTACATACACATATACATATATACATACACATGTACATACATAAACACATTCATACATACAACATACATACATACAAACATATATGCATACACACATGTACATACACACATACTTACATATATACATATACATGCATACATACGTACATTCATACGGCAACCATGTTATCTAAATGAAACGCTGTTGGCATATATGTCCGTCTAGACAATCAGTCCTGATATCAAAAGCAGTGTTTACAACGTGGTTGGATCACAGACTACACACAGCAATTAAAGCAGAATAGTTTCCTAGCTTCTCTACAGTCAGAATCTACCCGTTACAAATTTGTTTCAGTAAAACTTCATTTGAACACTTGGCTGTACAACGCTTTTATAGGTACCTTTAAGACACTACTACATTGTCCTCATTTATACAGTCATTCATACATACACACATGCACACTGACAGACACACAGGCAGACAAAGATAGACAGACTGGCAGGCAGGCAGATCCAACAGAGCATTTCTACGGGATGCTTGGTTTCACAACGCTTTTGTGAGGTATTTTAAAAACCTGTTGTGCATACATACATACATACGTACATGCATACAATCCATCATGGTAACTTCTGCAGCGTTAGGGGCCCTCTTACTGGAGGCTGGAGTTGCGTGTATTCTTTGGTGATAATACCTGCCCTGGGTAGATGCCTGGATTGCTGTGTTGAATGATTGCTAGTGGGCTGAGCGAGACTTCGTAGGGTTACCAGGACCACCCAAGCGTCTGGACGTGTGAAGTGATGGAGAGGTGGGAGAAGGGAGGAGTTAGTGGGGGTTGGTGGTGATTCAGGCGGTGGACATTTTTGCAGTGGTGCAAAAGGATATCTCTGCTCATTTTCTGTATAGTCTTGTGAAGCTGCAAATTGGAGAAACTTAATACTGGTTTCTAGTTTGCCTGTGTACATTTTCCAGTGTACGTTTTGATGTCTGTCGTTTTATCCCTGTCATTCTGTCGGTTTAGTGTCAGGGTTCGTCTGTCTGTCTGTCTGTCTTAGTCTGTCTACATCAGTCTGTCTTTCTGTTTGCTTGCCTAGTTGCTGGTTTTGTTATGGACTTTCTTCATTTGTTTGTGGTTTTCTGTTTGTTGATAGGTTGGACGATCTGGCAAACACGCAGGTCCAGGGACAGATCCAGGTCGGGTCGGGCCACCAGGTAAGAGGGCTTCGATTACCTCATGTCATCTCAGAGCTTTCGTTAGCACCGTTATAATTATTATATTAATGGACCAGGCATCAGTCGATGGCACTCCAAAATAGGTCCGGTCATTTCCAAGGGTCAGTCCTGTAAGATGGAGAGACAGCCTAGGGATGATGATGATGATGACGACGTCGTCGTCGTCAGTGATAGAGTTCTCTGCCAAAGGCAGGTCCATTGGCTTTATGCCACCCAGGATGAGATGAGTGAGGTGGTTCCCCGTTGTCTTCCTCACGGACAGTTGTGGGTGAGCAACTTGTCCAAGCTCACTATGCAGTGGCTTGAGACAGATTCGAACCCATGACCCTCTGGTTACGAGGCACAGACCATACCACTACACCACCATGTCCCACTCCAAAATAGATCCAGTCAATTCCAAGGGTCAGTCGTGTGAGACAGAAAGAAATGCTAAGGAGGATAAGCACGCTGAAAGAAGATGTCTTGAGTCGAGAACCGATTGAGACCAAGGACATAGCAAAGCAAATTGATTCTGGATGTGCATTTCAGAAGCGTGGCTCAGCAACAGAGAAAGCCCTACTGACAGTAGCAGTCTTCACTCGGGGCACGGCAAGAGTATGACAGTCCACAGACTTACTGGAATAACGATATCTGATTGCTGTTGTAATTGTAAGGGTACATTTATGAGGTGCCTTTTAAGAGACTTGCAGAGGTTCTCTGAACTTGGCTGTTGGTCAGTCGGGTGGAAAAAGGTGGGTTGTACATGCGCTGGTCGATCCATGCAGAACAGTGGTTGATCCACATAGGGAAGTCGATTGTCTGTCTGTATTTTTGTCTGTCTGACTCGCTTGGTGCTTGATGCCGTGGGCAATATGATAACGGTGCAATAGAACTCATTAGATTAGATTTGATTAAACCGACCAACCAACGGACTGATTATAATTAACTGTCTGATTGATTGATTGATTGATTGATTGACGGTCTAACTTACTGTCTGACTGTCTGATAGCCTGTCTGACTGACACTGACTGACTGACTGACTGGCTATCCTTTTCTGTCTGTCTGGCTTGCTGTATATCTGTTTGTGTATCTGTATGTCTGTGTGTCTGTCTGATGGCGTTGGGTGGGGTCTGTCTGTTCTTGCTGTCCTCTTCGAATCTCAGTTTTCTTGATTAGCCTCATTCATGACTCACAGCTCCCTGCATTTTTTGCCATCTCGTCTGATTAAGTTCTTTGGATGCTGCCCATCCATTCAGCTCTCTGTTGCTGCTGCTGGTGCTGGTGATGTGGTGAAAGGCCTGCTCGCACAAGATAAGCTTTTGTTCAGTGTTTCTCGCTTAATCTTTAATGGCAAACGTTGGCTTGTTGTTTGGGCTGGTTGGCTTGGCAACTGTACCAACATATATCTGTTTGGACAGTTCATAAAAGGCGCTACAGAAATGCTTTGATACACACAGTCTAATATTGTGACATTGCAAGTTGTGTGTTTGGTTATTTATGCGGGAGTACACAGCAACTGTTGCCAAAATTATACTGCACCTTCTTTATTATACGGGGTTTGGGATCCTTGTCAAGTGCCAGGTTATGGCGAGGGCCACGTTAAACTGAACTAGTATTTTGTGACAAGAAATTTTAGTACATGTTTATATAGCTTGGTATTTGGAGGTTGCATTGGGCTTATGAGAGCATCAGAATGGGGTATTATTGCGTAAAACCAGTCTTCAAGCTACTCACCGTGGGTGTCATTGGACTGGCAAAGGTTACGAGAAAATTACAAATTGCCTTTTGGAGTGGAGGCTGCCAGGTCTGGAAAGCTTTAATTCCAACTTGTGATTTGAGGTGGAAGCAATTTTCAATAAATTCAGTTAAATGTTTTTGCGTTTTTTGTTTTGATTTTCTGTATTTTGGTTCCTTGAAAAATCCGGCTGCATGTATGGAGTGCCATAGATAAATTTATGTGGCATAATTATTTTATATAAATGAAGTACATAAACAGTGCCGTGAAATTAGCTTTTATTTGAAAGAAATATTATGTAATACAGAAATTTTTGCTTCATTAATGCCAAGATCTATACTAATTTTTGCTGCAATTTGAAATTTCTGTGTCTTTTGATTGCATCCAACTTCTCCTGCGTAGAGTAAGTCTTCCTTTTCTCCAAAATTTTCTACATCTTTTTAAAGAAAATAAAATTTTATTATGCTGCATTTGTCTAGCGACCTATCAACCAGCTTACCTTTCATCTTCCTTAAAGAGCTACCAGCCATCCAGATCTCTGCGATTACCCGGTAGCTACACAAAACCGTCTGTCTTTCCCTGACATCCGAGACTATCCGTCTGAATTCTCCCGATGTTAATTCAGCAATTCTGTACCAACCTTCTGGAATAGTCTTCCTGTTTACATCACTCGCAGCAATATCTTGCTAGACACTCGCAACAATATCTTGCTAGACATGTTTGTTTAGCGGCTTAAGACCTGTTTGAACCATCTTGCTTTTGTTGTCTGACCGCTGTGACCCATCTGATTCCTCGCTCAGTCGATGAACGTATAGCGTGTTAACAAATGTGCAATACTTACTTACTCTAGCTTTTTAGATCTGTCTATTGTACTTATAGACTTAGAATATTTCGGCAGTGCAGCTATGCAAATGGTAGAATAAAACCTCGTAAGTACCTAGGATCCGAGATTTCTGTACCAGCGAAATTAATGTATAAATACGACGCCAATGCTTTATAGTGACCTTCTTGGTGTACTACCTAGGCATTTGACCCAATGTCAGCTCGACAAACAATAAAGGAAGAAAGGACAGCACTTCCGACAGGACAGGTGTTACCATTTCGGCGCTATATGAGTTTTTCTTCAAAGACCACATATGTATTCATTGGTAAATTTGGGATCCATGGTCGCAACCATGTTATACCCAAATTTTGCGTTATTTTAAGTGTAATTGTAACAGAACATTTTTTAAAGAGCCTTTCAGTGTTCTGTCAATGTTTGGTTGTTTGGGCTGGAATGCATGGCAACTGTTGTCACTCACATTGAATGTCATGTCTCAAGCATTATGGTTGGCTATGTGGGATGGAATGCTTTGCCTGAAACACCTTGATCTAATGCTTAATATAAAACAACTTGTAACATCCAATGAACAACCTACTTTAAGTAAGCAGTGCAATGCTCTAGCATTACTTAAAGTAGGTTGTTCAGTGGATGCTTGAAGTTGTTTCATATTAAGCATTAGATAAAGCTTATGTCAGGCAGAGCATACCGGCCACACAACCTCAAACAACCTTATCTCAAGCAACCTTGACCTTAAACTGCATGGAACAGTGTCACAATACCTGTTACAAGGATTTCAGTACCCATAACTTTATTTTTAAGTGGCTTAAATTACCATACCCTGAAGAAGGAAGATTATTATCGTCACCATGGAACTGACCGAACCTTAGCAGTGATTTTCTCAAACAACTAAACATTTCGCTTTGAAACCAGAGACGATTGTTGGCTTATGTGTAACGATTGTGGCGCTATAGAAGTCTTTGGATCAAATTAGATTGTGCATGATCACTAAATCTTTTGGTTACGTTTATTCTTTTCCACATTATTCGTGTACAGCTGAAGATGTGAAACGCATTCGGTTGGGCCAAGGAGTCTCGCAAAGAATGCCAATAAAACGTGACTGCGCATGTCGACGAATACGTTTCGCCTGCGGCTTTTGCTTCCTGCTTCTTCTGATCGGGGCGCTGCGTCACTTCCGATCTGATCCGCCATCTTTGTCAGTCTGTCTCTGTCTGTCTATCTGTCTCTCCCGCTCTGTCTGTCTGTCTGTATGTCTGTCTCTCGTCTAAGACCCTTATCATTCGCGCGCCGATATACGGCGTGCATTATCTACTTCCAGCGTCGTCGTCCCGGAAAACGCGCCCAATTCTCGGCGGGCATTTGGGACTTCCGTTTCCGGTCCCGCTGGAAGGCGACCGGACCAAATTTCGGTCCGTTTTTCCGCTGGTTCGTTCGACGCGGTGGAGGCGGCGTCCATTGATGCGACGATGATAATAATTAAGTTACGACTTAGTCGGGATGTGTGCGTCTTTTGTGGCCGACGACAACGTTCGATTCAGCCGGCGCCGTGTTTTGCGGTCGTTCGCCTCGGCAGAATAACGTACCAGGACGATTTTTCGTTCCGGTCCCGGCCACTTGCATTGCATGAACCAAATTTCGCACTACCTACATACCAGGTCTGTTTGGCTGAAAAATATGTTATGGAATCCAGAATTGGTTGCAGGGAAAGATTTGTTTTGGAGTCCATGTCGAGTTGCATTGTTAGAACTACGGTTTGTGCTATCTTTGTGCCAAATCTGTTCCGGGAAGAATTTGTGCTGGAATTCGAAAATGGATACTTGTGATCTGATTTTGTTCACCGGTCATAATTTAGACAGAGTGATTTGAGGAACTAAACGGTGTTAGTAGTAGAGTCGTTTAGAATTAAAAATCTACACATTGGACTAAAATTAAATAATGTCACATGTTCCACCTGCTTATATTGCTATTTCACCAAACCGTCATGTGTGGTTACAACTAATTCCTTTCTTTCGCATTCGAGTAAATGGCCGAACGTCTACACTGCTCTCTGGCGTCTATGTCACGTTAACCAATCACAGAATTTCTCGGAACGAATTTAGCACCGGACCGCATTTTGCACGACATCGGTGGGGGTTGCCGTGTCTTGCAAACGGCTCGCTCGCCTCGCTGTCGTGCGGACAATAATAGAACTGGTGCGTCTGCTTGTGTTGCGGTAGTTTGATGTCCATTATCGATCGTTGCAAACAATACCCTGCGCCCAGCCGCTGGAGCGTACGGCCTGCGCCCCGGTCAGTCAAGTGATGGTTGACGCTAATATGCTGCGATGCCCGGCCCTCTACCGGCGTCGATAGCAATGATACATCATTGTCCGGCGCGCGGCGACCCGCCCGTCTACAATAAAGCTAATGGAAGTCTACCTCGCGAGACCCTCGCGGTCGGAGGTCACCGGAGGTCGGGTATTAGGGTCAGCGCTGGCCAGGCGTCGTTTGACCCGGTGGGGCAGAGGGCGACGGGTGATTCCTGGGCTTCCGGAGGTGTTGGTTATCTGTTGGGTGGCCGCTTTGACCCCGGATCCAAAGATCCGTGGAGAATCCGAGGTCTTTGTGTGTGTCTGTCTCTGTTTGTCTGTCTGTCTCTGTCTATCTCTTTCTGTCTTTCTCTGTCTGTTTGTCTCTTTGGCTCTTTCTGTCAGTCTGTCGTTCGTTCTCTGTCTTTCTGTCCGTCTTTGTCTATTTCTCAGGCTCTGACGGTCAGTCTCTCTTTCTCTGTCGCTGTTCCGTCCGAGGGGGAAACTGAATTTGTCAAAGTGTTGACTGAATTCGAATGCCTGAGAGAATCTGTTGTTTAAGAAGCGATCTGTTGTTCTGTTTGTTGTTTTGTTTTTGTTGTACGCCAACAGTCGTAGTTTTACTGATAAATTGCTTAGATTGTAATTGTAATCTGACATTTATAAAGCGCCACTTCAAGAATAAACTCATTAGAGGCGCTCCCGACCCAAACCACTGTATACATACCACTGTCAAATAATACAGACTTCAGGCGCTTGCAAAACTGCAGAAGGGACAAACTGAGGAGCTCAAGTCGCAGCTCTCGGGAAAGGCAATTCGAGCTGGTAGGTCCAACATAGGCAAAGCTTCTAGACTGAGTTGTAGCAGTACACATATGAGGGACAGTCAGGAGTCCGAAGGAGGCCGACCAGAGAGTGCTACGACAAGGAGAGCGAAATGCAGAACGGCGAGTCCTAAGGTATATCTGTATGTTTGCCTGTGTATGTATGCATGTATGTATGAGTATATTTATGTATGTACATATGTATAAATGTACGTATGTATTTATTTATGTATGTATGCATTGTTGCAAGTACATAAGTATTTATGTACCGGTATGTATGTATGTGTGTATTTATGTATGTATATAATGCCCTATACTATTTGGATAGATGAGTGTGTCTAAGCTGAAAATTCTTTCAGATGTTACACTTTGCCTAAGGATGGAGGGCTAAGTTGGCATAAGTAGCAATTGTATAACGTTTTTACTTACCAAACTTGCACTGGTACTCTTATTGACTCCAAAAGGATGGCTGGCTGAGTTGGTACCATCAGGAGGTTGTAATTGCGTTATGTGTGTGTTGTGAATGTAGCCTTGTCTTTTACCTGTGCAACTCTGCACTGGTGTGTTTTTACTGTCCCCAAAAGTATGGAGGGATGAGTTAGCACCTCCTTCTGCAGTAAGTGGTAAGTAATGTGTTTGTTGTTTGTGTAGGCTCGCCTGCCGGCCTACCAGGGTGAAGTACATCCTGAGGACATGCCAGAGTCATGCGAAGGACTCGAGACTCTCGTCTGGCAACCAGATGCCATCATGGATGGTGACCTGCTGATGTATCTGAGAGCAGCCAGGTGAGTTACCTGTTGACTCGGCAATCAGTTTTGAAATGTAAGCTTAGGTCAGGGTCACCTCAACGGCCCAGGGAGCCGTCAGATGTCGTTAAACACTGGACACTGCTACTACTGATATTCACCTCTGGTTAGACACCTTGAAATTGCTGATTGTAATGGTAAGTAATAACTTCTAATGCGCCAGTGTCTAATGTGCAAATCATTAATCAGTGGTGCACCAAAGCCAAGCTGCAATCAGGTCAGTATCCAGAAGGAATTTTCACAAGTCAGGAGAGGCAGCCGTGGTGAATAAGCAATTTGATTCCATGCTTAGGGGCATGTACTTCTTTTTTTGGTAGTTGCTAGTCTGATCAAAGAGTAATTTTCCCGAGAAGGCAAGATGAGATTGATGTCAAGGCCCTGGCAGCCATAAGATGCCGTTAAACACTGGGTGCTACAAGTTACCTGCTGATGCAAGGACTTACTGACAGTTATGGCTGATTAACAGTCATGATTGACAGACAAGACTTCCTGACAGACCCAGTGATTGACAGTTATGATTGACAGACAAGACTTCCTGACAGATGCAGTGATTGGGTCTAAATCGCTACTTAAAGTTATGCTTTAGAAATCAGAAACTGCTAAACCAGTACTAGAAGTTCTGCCTAGAAATCAAAAGTACTAAGTCAGTACTGTTTAGAAATAAGAGAATACTGTGTACTGCTTAGAAATTAGAAATAGTAATCCGATCTAAGAACTTCTATAGCACCACTGTAATGATGCTCAAGGCATCAGTCGATGGTGACTGATAATCAAAATCGTTGTGCAAGCCAAATTCCAGGGCGAGTCCAATTGAAAACCAAGAAGGAAATCCCAGAAGACATGGAAACAGCCTAGGGGGGAAATGAGTCAAGGAAGAGATGGGTGTCTAGTTGAGATCTGAGGGCCAGAAAAGGCTTTGCAGTGGGAACATTTGCCGGAAGGAAGTCTAGGCTGGTGACAGCAAAGGCACACTGCTGGGAGCTGTTCTTGTCCGCGGAATAGTTAGATTTAGACCTTCAGAAGACCTGGTTGAGTAGAGACAAGTCTTGGGAGTCAGTACAGAGTGAAGATAGTGAGGGTGGCTGAAACGTAGAGACTTGTATACAATTAGCCCAGTCTTGAACATTATGCGCTTTTCTGTGGGCTCCCAAAGGCAACGATTTTAGGATGAGTCATATTTGTTCATATTTTGAAGTTTTATTCATAGCTCTGGCCAATGTATTTTAGTCTCTCCAGTTTCATCGTTAGCTTTTGAAATGCCAGTTAGAAGCGCGTTGCAGTACTCAAGATGGCTTGAGCCATGGCATTAGCCAAACAAGCCAGAGCAGAAAAGGAAATGTGGCTAAAATACTAAAAGAAGAAAGTACTAAATGAGTGCTGTGTTGAAATAAGAAAGTACTGAGTCAGTGCCTAAGTACTGTTTAGACAGTGAAAAGTCTGTTTCTTGTTACGTATGCATACTTACATACTTATTAAGAGTAAATTTATGCAGTGACTCAGTATAGGGTGTTGTGGTTTGGCCTTGAACAGCTCGTTGTCTGCTGGTGCCTGTATATATTACAACAAAGGCGCTATAGAAATTAGCTGGGAAGATTGGATCGGAGTCCATTCTCTCTTCTTCTTTTCTGGCGCATTTCTCTTTCGTAATGTTTCGGATGTGGTGGATTTTGTCGCAGCCAGGCATCACCGGTGTTGCTCGTTGTTGCTTCTTGTTATTCCTGTTCGTCGGTCGGCGCGTGTGAGCTTCCGCATCCGGCGCTGATTGACTTTAAGCCGGCTTTTGCGACGGCGTTTAAAGGTTTCGCCTGACTTTGTTGCGGTTTACGTCGGACGACACACGTTCAGTCGTCGCGAGAGTCGCTCGAAGTCGTCGTGATTTACGTCCTACGTCCATCTGGACCGAGTATGCCTTTCACCGATCCATCAGCTTCTTCCTGTTTCCAGTTCTTTCTGTTTAATGTGCCGTGGCAGAGGCTTTATGTAGGGCCTTTTTAAGCATGTATGCGATGTGATGTGGTAAAATGGTGGTACATCCATCTGGAGCCTTTCATGGAACCATCGGCTGCTTCCTGTTTTCAGTTTGCTTGTGTGTAATGTACTATGGCAGAGGCTTTATGCAGAGCCTTTTAAAGTGGTAAAACGGTTGTATCTACTCCAGGTGGAGCAGATGCATTTCTCCTGTCCATCAGCTCCATTTTGAGCCCCTGGAAGAGCCAGGACATGTGTTATGCAATGTGTTACATCTGGAGCCCCTTCTGTCTTCAGTCCATCTGCTCCTTTGTGCTTCTAGCTTTCTTCTGCCCTGGAGGAATAAAAGCTTCAGTGTTATGTAATGTGGTATGAAACCAGGAATTATATGTAATGTAAATTGGCTGTATGATGTATTAAGGCACCGGGAGTATGTACGTAATGTAAATTGGCTATTTCCTCATGAGTGTGGATTTATCTAGAACCTCCAGATAGCCTGTGACATATAATTATGTAATGTTAATTACATATTATGTAGTTACATATGTAATTATGTATTATGTAAGGCTTTATGTGGAGCCTCTAGAAACTTGGAGTATGTATGTGATATAATGTAAAGAAGACAATTTGTTTCAACAGCTTTCAATTTCAGGGTCACTCCCACAGAACTGGTGGTCAAAATTGTTCCTTTAACAGACCTTTGTTTTATTTATTAACTTATTTTATTTATTGCACTTGTTACATGTGTAAGGTAAGTAAAACAAAATCTGAGGTATGAGACAAGTGTTCAGGGTTGTTACAAAGGGTCTGCTCAGCAGGCTCAAACCAATGATCGTAGGATTACAGAATGAGCACGGTACCGAACAAGCTACTATACCCCATTTACGTGAAGCCAACGAACTTGTTGATCACTGCAGTCAAGTGCTAGTAATGCAGTGGAATATGTAACGACGTCTTATGGCTGCCAGGGCCGTTGAAGTGGACCTCACCATACACTCCAATTTACCGAGGTGAACTATTGAATGAACGCAATTGACGATTATATATATAGTCGGCAGAAAGCTTTTTAAAGGTGTCCAAAGAGAACTGGCGAATGACGAATATATAGAAATGACGAATATATAGAAATGACGAATATATAAGGTGGCAGAAAGCGTTTTAAAGGTGTCTAAACTGAACCTAATATTTAGAAATAGTCTCTAACGTTTAATGACATCATATGGCTTCCAGAGCCGATAGCGTCGACTTAGCTGTACCCGACATTTTAACAATCAAGGATAGACGGCCATGTCGTACTTATGTGAAGATAAGGGAGTCACTCGGACTCGTCTGCCGAATGGCTGGAGGAAGTGACGTGAGCGTTGACGTCAGCCGTGTTGTTGTTGTTGCTTGCTGGTGCAGGAGCATGGCGGCGTTTGTGGGATGGTGCGACGGAGGATCAACGGATGACGGATGCGCTGCGGCTTCGATGGATGAAACAACGATCAACTCACTCCATATGGTAGGCTGTCTAGCTACGTTCTGCTCTGCCCTGCACGCTGCCATTTTAACCCTACGCTATGGAAAAGGCCCTGTGTACATGTATTCTTACTTAAATAACTGCATACATACACACATACATGCATACAGACACACATTACATACATATATTGCATACATTACATTCATAAATAATAAATACATATAACGCACCTCATGCATAAATATATATACATACATGCATAATAACTGTACTTGTACAGTGCCTTTTTGGCCTCGGCCGTTCTGTGGCGCTCTATAAATTTATCATTATTATACATACACACATACGTACATACATACATACATACATACATACATGCTTAAATAATAACTATACACATACAGCACCCTTTTTTGGCCTCGGCCATACTACAGCACTTTAAATCATCTTATATATATATTATATATATGTAATGTTATGCATGCATGCATGTATGTATGTATGTTTGTTTGTATGCATTTGGATACGTGTATGTATGTACCATGTAGGTACGCATGTACATACCGGTAAATGTATTGTAATTTTCATTGCAAATGTTGTAATTATATTTTACACACAGGTGCATACATACATACATGCTTTCATACATACATACATACTTATATACATACTTATATACATACTCATATTTATGTGCATATACACACTTGCATACACACATACGTATATACACGCATACTTGCACACAGAGATACATGTTTACATTCATATGTAAAGACATGCATAAATGAACACATACATATGCACATAAACACATACACATGCTTGATTACATACCTTCATATGTAAACACTCATGTTTTTATACGGTTGGTATACAGACATACACACCTACTTGCATGCACACACATGCAGTACATACCGGTATACACACAAGTACACGCATTCATACATACATGCATACATACACGTATATATATATATGTATATATATATATATACACACATATATGCATGCATACAATCCAGTGTCTCCGAGGACCTTGTGGACAGCCAATTGTGGTTGATGTCTGCAGAGAATATTTGCATGGAGTCAGAAGCATTATTTTGCCGTGGTGTGTATCAGTTGCTTACACTGCGTCGTCATCAGCCGAAGTCTGGCAGCACATCGCAAAACAGAAAACAGTTTGTCTGTTTATGCAACGGCTGAGTTAGGGGCTGCCTGTCTAACAGCCGATTGATTGCGTGGCAGATGTGCAGCTGTTGTTATGGTCGGTTGTAATCTGGGTTCATCATAGATTACGAATAATCGAGATTGGCGTTTTCAGTATTATGATTTTGCAGTTTAATTGTTTTAGTGAATTGAGTTTTCCTCTGTATGTGTTAGACATCTGTATGTATCTGTAAAGCAGTTATATAGCACCTTTTGTTTAGCACCTTTCAGAACCTTACAAGGACACTGATTACACAGCCGTAAAGGTATTTCTGTAATTTCCATGGTTCAGTGAATAGTAATAGTGATATAATGATCGAGTTTTCGTAGAATATAACCTTAGTATATTGTGGAGTGGTAAGGCATATGCCTTTCACCTCTATACCTGGGGTTCAAAACTCTAGTGTGTTTCGCTTGGGCCTTGTAAGGAAAGGTTGTCCTGTGATTGGATAGGTGTTGTTACGTTTGCACTTCACGCATCAGATCCATCAACTCCCAAACCAGGCACCTAAGACATGTAACAAGTGAGCAGTTACTGTACCTTAGTGTAGTGTATTTTGGCCCTTTCCGTAGAACAGGGTGCTCAGAGATAGTCGTAGGATGAGCGCCCCCCGAGAAGTAGATAAGTTTTAAGGCAACGAGTAATGTGTTTGTTACCTGCCGCAGCCACCTGAGCTCGAACAGTAGGGGGAAGACTGTTCCAAAGTGATGGACAGGCCACAGTAAAAGCCTATGCTTTGCCCTGGAAGTCCTAGCTCAGGAACAATGCGGTACCTTGTCGACCTGGTTTTGACGTGTTTGTTAATCTAATCTAATGGCTTCTATAGCGCCGTTATCATAATGCCCAAGGCATCAATCAGTAGATGCTACAAGTGAAATCGTAATCAAAATCATAAACTGTTGGAGAAGATGGGTCAAATTCCTATAGGTCAAAGAACCCAGAATTTAGGCTACTTACGGTGGTAGGCAAGTTGAAACAAATGACCTGACGTTGGCCAGGTGTTGATCTGTTGTTGACCTGGTGTTGACGTAATGCTAACGTGTGTTGACCTGATGTTGACCTGGTGTTAACGTGTGTGTTGGCCAGTTGTTAATCTGTTGTTGACCTGGTGTTGACGTAATGCTAACGTGTGTTGACCTGATGTTGACCTGGTGTTAACGTGTGTGTTGGCCAGTTGTTGATCTGATGTTGACCTGGTGTTGACGTAATGTTAACGTGTGTTGACCTGATGTTGACCTGGTGTTAACGTGTGTGTTGGCCTGGTGTTAATGTGTGTGTTGACGTGTGTGCTTGTAGTTGCACCAGCACATGTATGACACGGGCAAGGCGCTGCAAGCACTCGTGAAAATCATCAATCCAAAAAGCGTGGACAAGCGCTGGTCAGACGATGATGCGGTAGGCAATGCTTTTGTTCTTACGCTACGTGCTTGACTGCTTTACATAGTAGTAATGCATTGTTGTTACGTTCATTCCTTAATGTAATAGTAATCTGATTTCCCAATGACTTCTGTAGCACTATTATCATAAATCACAAAGCATCAGTCGATGGTTGGACAGCGAAGAGGAAGAAGAAGAAGAGCAGTTCCTTACGCTAACCTTGCAAGGGTAGCAATGAGTTAAAGTGTGAGCAACTTCATTTTTCTTAGCCTCGGCATATGAGACATGCTAGGGCGCTCAATAAATTGTTATTGTTATTATGAGAGCGGGTGGCCAGCCCTTTTCCTCACCACCTGATCTTCCAACTGATAATGTATAGTCAGTGGAGTGTATTCATTATAGCTCAGCTTTCTAGGGAGCACAAATGGAGTGAAAATCTTGATGCAAAGTTTGCCTCTGGATTTGAACCCTTGTCCTTTCAATCGACAGTCCAAGCAAACTAACCACACGCCCTTCAAAATTCAGGTCAGGGAGGCAGTTATGCATTGTTCTTGTTGTTCTGTCCACTTCTGTGGCCACTGATGGAATTCCAGTGCTCTGTGTAATTATGCAGAAGACATCAGAATCTGGGTTATAGTTACAGCAGTGAGACGGAGATTGCTCTCACTCATCAGGTACTTCTGCTCTAGCTGTACCCCAAACCAGAACAGTTCTGTGTTTACGGGCTTTCTTCATTACTGATCCAAGGCTTTGAGATTTGCTGTGTGTTTCTGTCTGCGATGATGTCGTTTAGATCTGTGCTGAAATCTGCCCCATAAATTTGATTGAAATATTTTAGTTTGAAGAAATTGATTAAACTGGTTTTCATTCCGTAGAAAAAATTTGTTCGTGGTTTGAAGCAACATGGAAAGAACTTCTTCAAGATCAGAAAGGAGCTTCTGCCAAACAAGGAAACGGTTGGTTCTGACAGTTTGTTGTTTATGTACAAAATCTAATCTAATTGGGAAGTTTCTGTTGTTCGTAATGCACAAGTCGTCAGTCGATGGTTGCTTTCAGGCAACACTGCCATCTGAATTCACAAGACTCTGGACAACCAGTCTAGGTCCACATGGTTCATAGGGTGAACCTGTTACTTGTTTATTTACTGTTTACTATTTATTCCTAGTGTAGTAGTGGTTAGCATGGGGAATACTGGCCCCAAGGTCACTGGTTCAAATCCCATTCAAAAGAAATTTTTGCAGTTTCTATTCGTGAGGGTCTTGTAGCGAATTTGGTCAGTGAAAGAATACCTTGTGTTGTTGGTGGAAAGGCCTTAGAAGTTAAGGGACCGGCCACCCACCCACCCTTGTCTGCTTAGGCTAAGCAAATACATTCTCTTCCATCCTTCTGCCGTTCATTTATTCCTGTATTCCTTCTTTCTGTCCTTCCTTCCTGCATTTCCGCTCCTTCCTTCCTTCCATTCGTCTGTCTTCTTTCCTTCAGTTTCACTTTCTTTCCTTTCTTCCTTCTTACCTTCCTTTCCATTATTTCAGTCTTTTATTCTAACTTCTTTTCTTCCTACCGTCCTTCCTTCCTTATTTCCTCTTCTCCCTTACATCCCTCTAACTTTCTTTCCTTATGTCATTCCTTCCTTCTTCCTGCCTTCCGTAATTCATTCCTTCCTTCCTGGTCAGACCATGGACAGGACAGACGAGTCCCGTCCTGTTTGCATTGTGCTTCTGGCAATTCCTCTTGCCTGCTTCGTATGGTTAATTGCCTGCCTCTGCAGCCTAAATGGAGTGTGTACTTGGCCCCCGAGTGAGTCGCCCCTCCGTCCATCCGTCCGTCTGCCGTTGACTCTTCCACATCTCCTCTCGTGCAGGATGAGATTTGTAGGAGATAGTGGGGGATTTTCTCCGTCACTGCTTCGGACCATCCCCTCACTGGACTAGGACCTCGATTCTGTTGCTCCCCAAACTTTGGATGAATTCCGGTCACTGGTTTTCTGTTTTCCCTTTTTCTGACAAACAATACCTCGTAGATGCGATTCCAGCTCTCCTTCTCAAGAGCTGTTTTGATGTGCTCGGTACCTCCATCTTGACATTAATCAATCAGTCACATACTGAGGACGCTTTCCCTTCATGTTCCTCCCTTGCATTAGTCTATCCCTTGTTAAAGGAGTCATCTCTGAATGCCGACAATATGTCAAATTACTGTCAAATTTCGAATTTGAATTTTATTCCTAAACTACTTGAGTGTGTCATTTAAAAGTGGTGACCAGAGGCAAATCTGTCTTTAAAGTCTTTCCAATCAGCATATCGTAAATTTCACTCTATTGAAATAGCTCTTCTATTTGTCCAAAATGATGTTGCATGCTCTATGGACGATGGCAGAGTAACTGCACTTGTTCTTCTCGACCTGTCTGCTGCATTTGACACTGTCGACCACGCTACCTTGCTCCATCATCTTAACGAACTCGTTTGGAATATCAGGTCTTGGTCTAAACTCGTTTCAGGCATATCTTACTACCCACACTCAATCTGTCTTATTGGGAAGATCACTGTAGGCTGGGGTGCCACTTACGTGCGGCATCCCTCAGAGCTTTGTTCTGGTCAATTGATTTCCTCTCTCTACACCACTCCTCTATGTACTTTACTGTGTCCAAGTGGTCTTAAACATCATCTTTACTCTTGTGATGCACAGTTCTGTAGTTTATTTGACAATTCCTCATCTTCCAGCTCTCCTACTTTATTATCTGAGGTCTTTAACTGAGTGTTGACTTGAATGGGTTAAGAGGAAAATGAAGTGCTCTAAAACCACCCAAAACTGAATTCCTACAATTTGGTACTATTCTGCAACTGAACAAATTTAAATGACTGAATTCTGTCTACCCAGGATGTTCTGTCATATAGTGTCGTTGTTTGACCCCTCTACTTGAGTGTTGTATTCGATTCTAGACTTTCCTTCAATGGACACATTAACTCAATATGTAGGTCAGTCCACTATCACATTTGAAGGATTAGGGACCACATTCCCTTTTTTGCCTTGGTTTGTCTGGCAAATATCCTGGTCTCTAGCCCTCTTGACTGTTGTAACGTGCTGTTTATTGGAATGTTAAAAGCTAACTTGATGAAACTTCAAAGGCTCCAACTGTAACTACATGATCAAGTCATCTAATTGTCTCACTCTGACTTGGACCCGCACAGCTCTCGGCAGGCATGCCTTTTCTGTTGCTGGCTCTGGACTCTGGACTCTGGAACTCTTTTCCGGCAAACGTTTGCTCTGTAAAGTCTGTTTTGGCCTCGACTTAAAACTCCTCTGTGCCTGGACTCATTTTCGTCGTAGACTTCTTCTGCGTCGTGTTGGATGTCCTTCTTGGCTTTTGACCGGATTTACCGAGGAATTTCGTATGCATACCGACGTCCCTAGGCATCGACCATCAACTGCTTTCTTGAGCATTTGGCACCACATAAGTTCTTGGATTATTATTTTTCTACACACTGACACACAGGCGTCTCATGTATCCTACGCAGGCGTTTGTAGCGCTCCCGACGGACTGGCGTGTGAGAGATAGCCTCGGGACCGGAGCTCACGCAGCCGGTCTCCTGCACGCCCCGTTCCTGGTCTTGAGCACGCCTGGACGACCGGATTATTACTATTTGCAATCAGTTTCGACGGATTGGTTGGCGTCAGGCGGCACTTTCTGTGAATCGGTGGCGTCGATCGCCTGCAGGGTGAATGTTGCTTCTGATGGACTGCTGGGCCTGGATGGGGTCGATCGTGTGGGGCCGAGATGGTGCACGGGAGAGGGTCTTTGGGAGTGATTCACCAGGGATGATATGATAACATGCTCTTTGTGATTTGTGCTTTTTGTTGTCTGGTTGTGGTGTCTGTCTTGTTGCTGTCATCCTTTGGGGTTTTTTGTTGCCTCTGTTGTCTTCTGGTCATTCCTGTTGCCTTGTGTTCTGCCGTGTTGCTTGTTGTTTTGCCATTCCTTTTTCTTATATTCATCCTTGTTGTCTCATTGCTGTTGTCTCCTGGTCATCTGTGGTCTGGTCATTCCTTTTGTATTCTCGTCATCGGTATTGTCATTTTGCTATGTGTATTCTTCCATATTCGTAATCATAGTCACGAATTTGTATAGCGCCACTTCAAGAGAAACTCCTGCTCCTGACCTGACAATGCAAAGCCACAATCAAACAAAACAGATCGGTTTTTAAGCACATACGGAAAAAAGAGGCAGAGACAGGCCAAGGACTTCTTGTCGTAGGTTACTGGGCAACCTATTGAAGAAAGCTGGACCAACCACAGCGAAGCTTCGATGCCGGACTGTGGAAGTTGAGGGTGGCAGGACAACTAGGTTACATGGACTGCTGAACAAAGGGATTTGCAGTCAGGTGTGGATGAGACTGAGACACACAGCCTCTGTATGATGGAGCACAGTCTGCAAAATGATTGCACGTAAATGTACACGTTTTTCTATAAAGACCGCATGGCCTTGACCCTGCTCATTTTTCAATGAATTAATTGGGTGAGATCCTTCTTCTTCGCTGCCTGTTTGAACGGTATTGTCTTGTGGTCATCCCTGTTGTCTTGTGGTCATCCCTGTTGTCTTGTGGTCATCCCTGTTGTCTTGTGGTCATCCCTGTTGTCTTGTGGTCATCCCTGTTGTCTTGTGGTCATCCCTGTTGTCTTGTGGTCATCCCTGTTGTCTTGTGGTCATCCCTGTTGTCTTGTGGTCATCCCTGTTGTCTTGTGGTCATCCCTGTTGTCTTGTTGAAATGTCAGCATCAGATTAGAATTTAATTTCCTGACCTTGAACCAGTTTGTCCTGTCTGTAGGTGTGTGTCTAAATGTAAGCAAGTAAGTAATGCATTTGAAAATGATACACATGATTACTACTGTTACGCAATCCCATGATTACTATATCGATTACCATACTGTTTACTGTAAAATTATATTGATTACCATAAAAAATACCATAAAAATGCCACATTCATAACCATATTGACTACCATAATGATTGTCGTAATGGTTGCCAGTACCTTAATTGTTACCTTTACCGTAGTAATTACCATAATTATTATTATTACCAAAATGAATGCTATGAGGCCTGAAGTAGATTTGGCAAATCCTAAATGAAGGCAAATGGATGATATTTGTTGAATCCAGCCTTGATAGATTAAGAAATCCTAAATGAAGACATGTAGACATGTAGATGCGTCTGTTGTCTTCAGCCTCAGTTGGTGGAATATTACTACCTATGGAAGAAGACACCAGCTGCAGCAACCACGCGGCCTCACAGGCGCCATCGAAGGGTCGCCCGTCGCCAGGCAACCCCGACTCTTCCATCATCCAACGATTACAGTAAGCCCACTCTCAAACTCATGCAGCTGAGTAACTAAAACGACAATAACAATAATAATTACTGTTATTAATCATTATATAATAATTGAATTCAAGACAATCTGCAATGTGCCGGCATACATCAAAGAGCTGTGCGTTCCAGATGTGAGTCATTTTGGTCGTATGTTTGTTATTGTTGCTTTTATCGTTATTTTATTTATCTTAGAAGGCACTGTATGTATTTCTGGTTACTTTTGTTTGCAGTGGAAGAGATGAGCTCTGCTAGCGATGGGTCTGGCAACGAGTCTTACGAAGAAACGGACCAGAATGCTGTGCCTGGCTACACATGCCATCAGTGCAACACGACAAGTAGGGTGACGCAAAGGCATTACATAAACCCCTCCTAATTAATCTGTTTATTTATTCATTATATTTATTTATTAATTTTATTCATTTGTTCATTTTATTTATTTTTTCATTTTATTTATTTATTCATTTTATTTATTCATTCATTTTATTTATTCGTTCATTTTTGTATTCATTCATTTTATTTATTTATTCATTTTTATTTATTCATTTTATTTATTTATTCATTATATTTATTTATTCATTATATTTATTCATTTTATTTATTTATTCATTATATTTATTTATTCAGTATATTTATTCATTTTATTTATTTATTGCGCGTATTGTTACAGTCAGTACACAGAGTCCACTCAGCACGCTTGAACCCACAATCGTTGGATTACAGACCCAGCATGGTACTGAATAGACCAACATGCCACGTCACGAATTTCATAACTTTTTCTGCCATGGTATTACCCATATATTATGTCAAACAGATTCTGTCCTGATTATGAAGAGTACAAAGTTGGCCACTATCAGCTGTGTACTGGTACTTACTAAAGTAGGGTAGTTGCTCTGGCTCGATAGTAACTAGAAGTACACTAGAAACACATTATAAGACTGTCTTCAGAAGGCAAGAGTTATAATGAAGCGCATTGTAATGAGTCTCCAGTGTAGATGGTTGTTTTCACTGTTAGTCAGTACTGACAGAGGAATCTCCTTGTGTTGTGATTCTTGCTCACTGCCAATATATGAGCTCGTTCTGTCAATTCTTTGATGTCAGCCAGGTCTAGATTAAAGACACATCTCTTTCTACTTGCTTACCAACCGTAGCTTGGCTATGGGTTCTAATTGTCCATCATCTCAAGCACCATGCCTCCTGAGGACTTATATGGCTAGAAGTCCGTAACAAATTACCTTACCTTACCTTGCCTTATCTTTCCTTTCCTAATCTTATCTTGTGTTAGCTTTTGCTGCCTTACAATACTTCATCTTATTTAATTAAAATACATAAGCTTACCTTGCCTTATCTTTTCTTATCTTACCTTAATTTTCTTTATCTGTTTCTTACCTTACCTTAACTTACCTAACTTTATCTTCATATCCTACCTTACCAAACCTTTGCTTATCTCACTGTCTTGCCTGTCTGTGTCTTACCATACTTTGCCTTACACCATACCATATGTTAACTTTATCTTACCCGATCTGACCTTATGCAGACGATATGTTACCTTACTATCTTTCCTTATACCATACCATATGTAATCTCCCTTTATCTTATGTTAACTTATGCCATACCATATGTTGTCTCATGTTATCTTATCTTGCCATACTTTACCATATACCATACCATATATAACCTCATTTTATCTTATGTCACCTTATACCATACCATGTGTTGCCTTACGTTATCTTACCTTGCCATACCTTACCATATACCATACCATATGTAACCTCACTTTATCTTATGTTACCTCATACCATACCATATGTTGTCTCACGTTATCTTACCTTGCCATACCTTACCTTTTACCATACCACATGTTACCGTACCTTACCACTGTCTGGATTCTGGATACGGGCAAATGTCTGGCTGCATTCTTTACTTCGTCTACCTGTACAGGTCGTGTTCTCATTTGCATATTATAGCCAGCAGCGCAGCCGAGCACCCGGCCTGCCATCATATTACCATTAAATGGCCGTCGATTTCAAATGAAATGCCTTGCACCGGGATGCCCCTGCGGCGTCGGCGCAGGCAGGGGCGGTATGTACGCGGATCCTCGTGGGCTGTTTGGGCCTTGTGGTGGTAAACAGTATATCAGTTAAGTCGACGGGGGCCGAATAAAGACGGATCTATGACTGATTAGGATTAGACGCTCGCCTTACAAAGGCTAAGCAGTGATTCCGCTGATTATTATCCGGGCAATTTATTTACTCAGACGCGTTTTATTTTAAACGGGTTTAACCCGATGGATGGATAAACGGCCGTGGTAGATGTCATGTCAGGATTTGCATTGTAAAGCTCTACCTTATATGCGCCGATCGTCATATCAATATATATATATATATATATATATATATATATATATATATATATATATATATATATATATATATATATATATATATATATATATATATATATATATATATATATATATATATATATATATATATATATATATATATATATATATATATATATATATATATATATATATATATATATATATATATATATATATATATGCACATGCATTTAATGATCTTCATATATGTTATGTTTTCTTGCCGTTTAGATATGTAAATATATGAGGTATTTCATCGTCATCATCTCTTATTAAACCCAGGTTGAGACTCATGTAGCTTACAAAATGCTGTGCAGTAACACACACATATATAGGGGCAGTTTAATTAAGATTTGCAGTTACTTAGAGAGTACTTAATTGATTAGGAACATTTTAGTAGGGGCCATAACCTAAAGTAACGGATAATTGCCAGATTCTTGAGCTGCTGGCAAAAAACCCTTCTCTAGGATCCTAGGATCTTAGCTAAAAAACGAACCCTTGTCTCACACCTGAAGCAAAGAAAAGAAATTATCGCCAGGCTATCAAGTGCCCTTCGGTGAACCCCGTGGTATTGTTTCGTACAGTGAAGTCTGTGTTGGCATCTTCTTACGTGAGATAAGTAGGCGACTTTATATGGCTTACTATCTGTTTTACCTTTCTTCCTCTAGTTTCCGCCTTCTACTCTTCTGAATTTTGACGTTCATGCAAGTAGAATTTTTCCTTATTTAGACTCCTTATCCTTAGCTGTCATATTTAGAGCCTTGACAGTTTTGAAAGGCACTATATAAGTGTCTATATATATATATATATATATATATATATATATATATATATATATATATATATATATATATATATATATATATATATATATATATATGAATGCATACATTCGACTCCGTGTAACGACCCTGGGCAAGTTGTTTGCGCACACCGTGCCTCCCTCACCAAGCAGTAGAATTTGGTACCGGCGTAAGCTAGGAAGTAAACAACAAGCCCTGCGATGCACTGGCCTCGTGTCCAGGACATTGGGATTCGTCCACTGCCGGCTCAAGGGAAAAGGAAATGAGTGCCTCCTCTACGTCTCACTTTTGGGATCACCTACGATTCCTTGCTCAGCATGTTAACAAATGTCTTACTTACTTACTGTGGGATATGGGATACTTACATAGATTTTCATCCTGCTTGCTGATGTAAAAATTAAATTATTCTGGTTTTCGAACGGCTGTACTCGCCCTACTATGCACTGATTGTCACTGGAGCAGAAGGCCCCCCACCCGAAAAGACCAGCTGACTCTTTACCTCACCGGATTCTAAGAGGCTGTCAGTGGGTCTCATATGTGTATGAGCGAGCGATTGTTGTGGGGTCGCCTCTAAACCCGAAGCGAAATGATCGTTTCTCGTCGTCGCTCGTGTTTTATTATCTTTCGCCGGCCAAATGTTTTCCTCGCGTCGACACGCGCATTGTGTTGCTAGTATTGAGTCGGTCGTATTCTCGCGGCCTGGCCTGGCCCCACCAGGCTTCTGCTGGGAATTTTTTTCTGGAGCCGGTGTCATGTTTACGGCGCTGAAGGGTCAGTTTAGGTCGTGGAGTTCCCATTTAACGCCCCTCTCTAGAGTCGAAAATATTTGCTGTGATTTGCACATATGTATGGATGTATGTGCGAATGTATGCGTGTATGTATGACTGTGTTTATATGTATGTATGTATGTATATTTGTATGTGTGTGTGCATAAATGTATGTATGAAATTATGTGTATTATGTGTATGTATGTATGTGTGTATGAATGTATATATGTATTCATGCTTGTATGTTTATATGTATGTATGTATATGCATATGAGTGTATGAATGTATGCATGTATGTGTATATATGTGTATGTGTGTGTATGATTATATATATGTTTGCATGCATGTATGCATGAATGCATGCATGCATACATATATGTAGGTGTGTGTGTATGAATGTATGTGTATGTGTATGAATACATGTATATATATATATATGAATGTGTATGTGTGTTCTATGTACATATGTATTTAGATGTGTGTATGTATGAATGAGCACCTTGCCAGTCTAGATGACGTAGTTAAACGAGGGAGAGCTCCTGCACAGGTGAGTAATGGGCAAATAAGAGGGAGGCCACCTGGTGGTGGTCTTCTTTCATCGCTTTTCGGGAATTTTTCTGTGGGTGAAGATGGGATTATTGTATGCAGTAGCAGGCTCGAGTGAAGCATTAATGTTGGCGGCGTAGGAAGCGGAGGGAATTAATCTTCGAGGTTGTGGGAAACGCGGGGAACTTCTTCCTTTCCCTGGGCAGAATCGATGCCATTCGGCTTTTAAGAGGGTGGGTTTGGGCTGGAGGAATCACAGATGTAAAACACGTGTTTCTATTTTGTCTTAAAATTTACCTTTTTAAAGTTCTTTATGTTTTCAGCAACGTTATTTATTATTCAGTTTCTTGAAATTTTTTAAAGTATTTGCAGGGAAGATTGCAGGATACTGAACTAAGTAAACAGCATAGGATTTCATATTGCATGCTGTTCCCACTTTTCTCTAAGGGACCGTGATTTAATTAGAAGTAAGACATGATCAAAGCTGGTCATTTTGGCTTAATTGCACCTCATCAGTCGGCTACCAATGTTTCTGATCACTTTCTCTACGTGTTTTATCCCGTTTTAAAGTTTTTTATTTCTTGGATTAGTGTTTTTTTACATCTGTGGTCGGCATCATGTCGAGGTTGAGTTGCATGTTTAACACCATAATGCATGTGCTGGTGTTAAACGGTGTTAAAGTCCATTAAGAGTGAAAGTGGATCAGGAATCAAAACAGTGCTCAGAAAACTAGCAAAGTAACCACTTGTGGATACCCACATACACGTGGAGCCCATCCAACAGATTCCCATCCAGTTGCTGATGACATCCTGTTCAGAGTTCATGGACAACGTTGCACTGAGGATGAAGAATGTCGGCAGCTGATAACATGGTTACCTCACCATCCAGAAGTCCATTGTAGAAGGGAAAAGACGACGTTGAGATATCCCTCTGTCCACTTGGTCTCTGCAGAACAGGCATTCGTCACCAGCCGCCCGGTTGGTCGTAGAACCTCACTTTGATTGACGGCTGATGCTACTCCAACGACTCATCACTTTTCCTTCACCGAAGATTTTCCTGTTGCAGATGACATACATAGGTCTGAAGTTCGGCACTGCCCAGTTGAGAACCTCTCTATCCTTTTTAGGTGGACCAACCCAAAATGGTGATTACACTTTGATCAGCATTCCATTTAGGTGCTTCAGGAACTCAGAACATGATGTCATCTTTCAGCTCTAGTTGGAAATCTATTGGCAGGTTTCTGCGTGTATGCATGAGCTTGCCACAGGTGACTCGTCTGGCCATATGAGTTATGTTTACTAACGGATGAATGTCCTGTTCTTATTGACAATTAACGTCGTTAAGACTAGCGTAGAGGGCGCCTGTGGTTTGTTTCTCTTGAAGCGACATCATAAATATTTCTGAATACAAGTCACTTGGAACAAACCAGTGTCTGAAGACCCATAAAATGCACAGCACAATCGAAACACAAATCCAAAATGCAGACTCCAAGTAGAAATCTGAACAATTCAAGAATTATTGAATAAATTCTGCATATTCATTTGGAGCATTTGTATGATGCTTCTTCAAGATGTATGCTCAGAAGTGACTAATCTAGCAAAATGACATGGTAGCCAGATGACAACTATGCCCTAGCAGTAAGAATGGCAGTCATTTTCTAATGATAATTTTGATTTGGCAGTAACAATTTTCTAACGATAAGACTGAGGTAATTAAAATAAACTTAGCCATTCAAGATTTCGTAGTATGAGGAAACCTGTCGTCTCCAAGTGGCTTTCGAGCCTCGCGTCATTTCCCCGCTCTAGCTCGTTCTCAAAACGGTGCCTTCGAAATCTTACGCTAATGTTTCGCCAGGTGTAATCAATCTTTCTCAAGACGAAACTAATTTTACGTGTCGTTCGTGCTTGTACGACTTCTGTCTGCGTGCAATTCTGCCCGTTGAAACGGTGCAATCTCGTCTGCGGATTCTTCCGGATTTCGTTCTGCGGGAGAGTCCGGAACATCCGTCGAAGGCTGAAGTAGCAGGCGCTTCTGGAATCGTTTTCGCCTGATGGGATTTCGTCGCCGGAACTTGCGTTTCCGAGGTCGTAATATTGCGGCGTTCTCTGCGCTGCGATTAGCAGACGCAAATATTGATTGCGCCTTAGTGAACTAAATTTATGTGCTTGGCATCGCTGCCGTCTGTCTGTGTCTGTCTCAATGTCTGTCTGTGTGTCTGTCTGTGTGTCTCTGTCTGTCTGTGTGCCTGTCTGTCTGTGTGTCTGTCTGTCTCTGTGTCTCTGTATGTATGTCTGTCTGCCTGTGTGTCTGTCTGTCTCATTCATTTTTCTCATTCCTTCTGTGTCACCTCGCTCGCTCTGTCTGTCGGTGGTTTTCTACCTCTTTGCCTCCCTTCCTCGTTCTCTTGCACTGTCTGTCTTTTTATGTGTCTCTCACTCCTTCTGTCTCTGTAAGTCACTGTCTTTGTGTCGCTATATCTTTCTCTGTCACCTTCTCTTCATTTGTCAGTCTTCTGCCGTCTATGGTCTTTCTCTCTTGCTCTGAGTCTTATCAAGTAACTCTGGTCTCTCTCTCTCTCTTTCTTTGTCTGTTTCCCTGCATCGCTGCCTCTCTGCCTGTCTGTCCTTCTCTGCTCCAGGTTACTTAGTGCCGCGTCGTCACTGGTTGAACTGATAAATCGATCAGTTGCTTCGTAACACATTTCCATATGGTTTGCTTCGCGTGAAGGAGGAGTTGCGTCCTTTCTAATGTGTCCCTTTGATGATGTTCCGCCGGGGCCTCCTGTGGGCAGCGTCTTCGGTGGCTTCAGAATCACGGCCCAGCCCCTCCTTCTTTCAGCACCGGAGTAGTAAGTAAGGAGGTATCTAGCCGTCTATTTAGTTGAGTTGAATAAGTGGGCTGTTGGAAAGGAATTGAGCTGGCAAAACGCCTCCATTTTGTGTATCCTTTGAGTTTCTGTGAGCGCTTTTGTTTGTTTGTTATTTGTTTATTTGTTCACTTACTACACGTGGAAAGTCAGGGATCTGAGGTGCAAGACAAGTAGGTCTATGTGTGGGGCACCCGTTTGGGTAGCCGATTGGTTAGAGTGCTCAGCTTGTAATGAGTAGAGTACAGGTTCAAGCCTCCCCTTTGACTGTGTAAGAACCTTGACCAGGTCCTTTGTTCACAGTTGCTCAGCACATTGATGCTTAGTCATTAGATAGTGGCGCTTAACGAATGCAGAAATAAGAAAGGAGATGTGTGAACAACTTGTCAAGGGTCAAACAGAAATGACCGGATGTGTTATGTTGGACACTTCCTATCTATCTCACTTGTATTTGTTGAGATCAGTTTGGTAGCTACGTGCTGCTTGCAAGAGGTCCATAGATAGATAGATAGATTCCACCATGGGTTCAACGCCCGTAGGTGCCGGTACTGATCTCCGGTTTCAATGCCATCAGTCCTTAGGTGGCCACTAGTGACCATACATCGGCGGTAGATGGCAAGTCTTACCCGCCGAACCCAAGGTTATCTACGCAGTGAAACTGCTACTCATTTTACTACTGCCCTCTGGCGAGTGCTGCTTGCAAGAGGTCCATAAATGGTGCTATATTAAGTATCTCAGTACCTACATACATAGATATGTGCACACATGTACAGTACAAATTTGTTTATACTTTCATATAATTACTTACTTACTCATCCCTACTACATTGAATGTGATTACTTTACATCATTGTTTTGTGGCACAAAATTGTCTGTGGTGCTGCCAATCCTCGGCTCAAGACGGTTGAAGACAAGACACATATGCACGCATGTATACAAAAAAATGCACACACATTAGTACATGCTTACATGTGAATACATTCTTACGCATCCCTACATTACATGCAATTAAGGTCCATAATTGTAAATTATTTGAAATTACGTTACAGAATCAGAGAACTGGCACAATTCTGGAAATCAGAAGATGTTTTGCGTCGACTGTTACGCATTCCTTCCAAAGTATGACGACGAAAGAGCTGTGGACGAAGCGGTCGAACCACCACCGTTTATGTTCCGACCGGTCAAGATCGAAACTGACTGGAAACACACACTTCCTGTGAGTATGCTAAACCAGGTACCTTTGTTGTATTCGGTTGAAAGTTTCAGCCAGTATGGTAAGTGAGATTACTCACTGTACAGGGTTGTTGTATCCAGCCAGTATTGCATACATTTGTTGTAAACTGTTGTTGAAAGTATGTGGCCAGTGCAGAAAGCCGTATGCAAGTAGTTTCAGTTTAGTCAGATGAGTGAGTAGTAATTAGATAATCAATACTTTGTGTAGAGGGGCTGGTTTTGATAAGAGATTACAGACACGCTAATTTATTGCTGTTGTTGTTGCTATTGTTGTTGATATTGGTGAGCATTCTGGCCACCTCAGTGTCTGCTATTTTCAGACATTTCTTTTAGAAGTGTATTTATATACTTGTATAAGAATAAATGGATGATTACTTAAATCTGCATTTTATTTGCATATACATACATATGTACATATATTCATTATATTTGCATATGTATACATACATAAATACATACGTACATACATGCATACATACATACATACATCCATGCATGCATACATACATACATACACACGCCCGCTTGTGCACAGAATACATACATTCACAGACACACACATGCACACTCCTAAGCGCACACACATACACACACACAGCTTGTGTGCATGTATGATGTGTATATAATAAGGTGGCTGCTTCGAGATTCCTGTTTGAGCTGAACATTAAGGTATAATTTTCACTTAGTCCGGCACAGGCTCTGCGTTCGTTCGTTCGACAACCAGTCTTCTCTTCGTCCATCTCGTTCGCTGTTTCGCTGGCCACGCCTCGCCAACCTTTCTCATCGCCAGATGGCGTTATTTTCCATTTGCGTTTTTTGTCCGTCCTTTGTCGTGAAACGAGTGTCATTTGCGGCGCATCTTGCTCCGATTTATTTATGTTATTATCGACCTGATCAAAGCTCGGCGTAGATTAGATTCCTCGGCTTATTTCCTGCGTCAGGCGATGGTTGTCCGGACAACCGTTGTCCTTTTGTGTGGCTTGGAGGTGATGTGAAAGGACCATTGATGTGATCAATGCCTGTTAGATTGTTGTCCTGGTTATGTGTTGTCTTGGTTGGCTGTTGTCTCCATTAACTGTTTTGTCAGTTGCATGTTGTCTTGGTTGTGTTTTTCTGTTTGCTTGTCTTCTCGGTTGCTTGTTGCTTTGGTTGTCTGTTGTCTTGGCTGGTTGTTCTCTTGGTTGTCTGTTGTCCTGTGTGTTGTCCTGGTTGTCTTGTATCGGTTGGCTTTGGTGTCAGTTGTCTTGGGTCCTGGTTGTCTCAGTTGTCTACTGTTTCAGTTACCTATTGTCTTGATTGTTGGTTGACTCTTGTCTTGGCTGTCTTGATTGTTGGTTGTCTCTTGTCTTGGTTGTTTTCTTGATTGTCTGTTGTCATGGTTGTTTGATGTTTTGGTTGTCAGTTGTCTTGGTTGTCTGTTGTCCTTACCTCATATGCATACTTACCTAGCATACTGAGTACTTCACCTTAAGGGGTTTCACTTTATATCCGTGGCTTCTTTTGCTCTTCTTATTTCTTTTACCTTACCTTGACTTACATACTGGATTACTGTTCTTCAGATAAAGATTTACGTACTCTGCATAATAAGTGAAGTCAGTCGAAATATGTACTTGATCGACAACCATCAGCTCTATAGAAGTTATTGGACTAGATTACTTGTAAAGTACAATGACTCTGGCACTATAGAAGTTAATACATTACGTGAATACCTTGTGTTAAGGGGTTTACGTTGTTGTCTGTTGAATAGGAGTTGGATAAGCTGGGAATGGAAGGGAAAGAGGGCAGCAGCTGCCCGGAGACTTCTGACGAGGGTCGTCCTGAGGAGCGCACGTCTCCGAGTGCCGGAAGCACCTACAGTAGTACGAGCAGCATTGCTAAGGAAGTGGCACCAAGCTCTGTTGCCAAGGAAATGGCGCCACCAGTGAAAGATACCATCGCTGTAGGAACAATGTTTCTGAAGCTGTTATTGAGTGCTGTTGAATCAATGGGTCATTCTGGGTCAACTCAACCAGTTTTGGAAAATGTCCCCACCACATCATCTCAGAATTTGGTATTTTTTGGCCAGTAGATAGATAAATATCTATCATGAGGATCTGCAAAGTTTCAGACCTTAATGTCTAGTAGGTTCTGATATATGAGGCTTACAACATACCTGGGGTACCTGATTTGAAGTGCCACAGAAAATTATGTGTATTTTTGGTACATTTTGTAATCATACACTAGCTATCCCATGTGCAAGTGTGAAACTATCCACACAGCTTCGGTTTGTGGTCTAGTTTCAGGATATATAAAATATGTAGCTGTGTCTAACATATTCTAGATACTTGGCATGTCAGTCATTCTACTTCATAAAAATTTAGCAAAATCTTATAGCCATCTCGGCATAAAGTTGAACCATTAACCTTGAATCAAACTATTGCAGCAATTTTTCCCATAATACTAAACGAGGTGCAGTACTCAGAATTTAATTTTGCCTGCCTACAATAGCAATTTACTCCATAGATTGGGTACAAAGTCTTAAATCTGTAATGTCGGATACGGTTTTAAGTGAGTTTCCATACCCTGGAAAGGTATGTGGGCAATTGCCTGAAGTTGTCAAATTTTTTACTGTACATAGGAAAACCTAAGAATTTCTTATGGTTGAAATATTGTCTTTTGTATCTCATCTCCTTTCATCAATTACCAGTTTGTCAGCTATGCTGAATCAGATAATTGGGCTACCTCAGGTATGTGTACTGTAAGCCTTAAATCTCAAGAACTACTAGGTATTGTGGTCTGAAAATTTGCAGCCCTTCATGATACATATTTATCTACATTCTGGCCAAAAAATTATCTATATCTGTGACTGAGTTGGGACCAGTGCAAGAGTTGAGATGGAATGACTCCAGTTGCTTCTGTAGATTTGGAGAGCACCACTCCCAAGATAAACTTCTCAGTGGTTCTTCTGACCTGACAACCACAATTTTTTTATTACAAAATGATTTTTAAGTGCTTGTGAAATAAATGTAAAGAAAGGAATTGACCTACACAGAGAGGATGTGGAAAGTGTACGTCATACATGTCTTGACCATCTGAACCAGATTTGTGCAATACACCATTTGCTTAGAACTGAATATTGCTATGACCCTGATGCGTGCATTCATAGGCACCAGGGTTGATTATGCCAGTGCTACTTATGCAGGGCTAACTCTTCCCTGCATTAACCAACCGCATTCTATCATGAACGCTGCTGTATGGCTCATTGGAGATATACCTAAGTTTGGGCAGATGTCCAGCTTCATGTGGGAGGAATTGCACTTGTTGCTGATGCAGATACATTTAGGGTAAAATTTACTTCTGGGGAAAGTGCCTGTTTCTCCCTATGAGCCATGGACCAGCAAAGCAATTGCCGAAAACTGTCCTGGTTGTAATGTAGGTACTATGAAACTTGTAAAGCGATTTTTATTAATGAACTTTAAATACTTTACATCTTAACTCAAAATGAAGTGAAGGTTCACTATTATAGGTAGCCTTTTTTAAACAACGTTTTCGTTGTCATACTGTTTGCCAGATAGCACCAGAGGCAGACTACCGGTCTGAGGCTGTTATAGATTGTTGTTATAGAGATCTTGCCTGAACACTGCTGCTATGCTATCTTTTCTAGGCTTCCAAGTGCTCTGTTGAAACTGGAGTCGATGAAGCTCCAGCTAAGGTAATATCTCTCACCGCTTATGTAGACAGTGGACATTTTAAATTAGGGAAAGGGAAAATGCGGGAAGGGAAGGGAAGATAAGCTGAAGGAAGGTAAGGTTAGGGTAGGGATAAGCAGTTAAGGGAAGCTAAGCTAATGGACTGGATTGCCAATTTTTGCCTTTGTGAGTTTCTTTAGCATCTTTGTGAGGTTCGTCGGTACCTTTGAGAAGTTCTAAAAAGGTGCTAAATAAATAGCTGGATAAATACATACATGCATACTTGTGAATTCTAAATGGATGCTGCTGCTAATTGTGCCACGAATTCCCACATTGCTTCTGGATTTGAACTGGAAAGTATTGCCGATCTTGCCAAAATACCACTGGATTTGAATTGGACAATATTGTCAATCTTGCTGTAGTATTTGTGCATGTGTGTGTGTGTGTGTGTGTGTGCGTATAGCACCCTTTAAATACTTTTACTTGTAAGTACCTTCATGTAGCATGTTTTAAGTACCTCACGAAAATGCTGTGTACCTCGTAAAAGCACTGCGTATAAAGTCTGAGTGTCAATCTTGTTGCTGCATGCACTGAATTTGAACTCCTAACGTGTCATGTGGTTTGAAATGCCTCGTTTTGTTTGTTTTGTTTTATTTTTTCCGTAGACTCGTGCAGGAAGTCCCAGCGAGTCGCTGTCGGAAGCCAGTAGCGTTTTTGGAGGCGAAAACGAGGAGAACGAGCATGAAAGCGAAATGGAAAACAATCCAGTTAGTGCAAATTTCAGGAATAATAAAAAGAAAACATTGTAAGAAATTTTTAATTTTTTGACAGCATTGTAAGAAATTTTAATTTCTTGACATCTTGCCTCTGTCACCAAGCAGTATAATTTGATGCCCGCATAAACTTGGAAGTAAATGGGAAGTCCTGCGATGTACTGGCCTGTGTCTAGGACCTTGAGATTCGTCCGTTGCTGGCTCTAGGGCAAAGAAAAGGGGATGAGCACCTCCCATACATCTCACTTGCAGGATATAGAATACTTTACTTACTATCTGATCATATATTCGATTGTTTTTCTGTTTTACTGACTGAATTCAATGTTGTTTTCAGGATGAGGCAAGTTCTGGCGTTTGTTCGAATGTTCCCAGTCCGTCAGAGCAGTACCCAAAACCTGTTACCAATCTGGTGCCAAAGGAGGCTGACACAATTGCCATGGAACCACCAGTATCCAGCGAGTGGTCCTCAGCAGAACCTGTGGCACCCAAAGAACAGCTGGAATCTGTCGAAGAGAAGGGTAAAGCTGGCATCCCTGGTCCGGATATTCCTCCGTCGTCGATCCATTGCCGACAGTGGCTCGGATTCGGTGCCGTCGACAGCAGACCTCCCGATCCAAGTCAGTCGATCGTGAAGTGTGAGCCGTGCTACGATGCAGAGTTGAAGATAAAATCAGAAGTGCGGTCCGACGAACACGACCTTGGTGACCAATCGAAGAGAGTCCAACTGCCGCAGTATGTGCACGCGCAAGTCCCATGGCCAGAGGTCAAAGGTCGTGACGATGCGAAGCCACAGAGAGCAGTAGCGAGCGTTGCTCCAACACAGCTCACCAAGCAAGAAAGCACAGAAACTATGCAGACTGTTGGTCGTGTACCATCGCCACACTACTCTATCCAGCCTCCGCCTCCACTGGCACCACTGACGATGGCGCCACCTCTGACGATGGCTCCGCCGCTGACAATGCCTCCGACGTCGCGCAGCGAAGCCGCGACGACTTCGATGCGAATGTCGCCTGCAGTTCTTCAAGCGCCACCAGATGTCGCTTTTCCACTGCACTCTCCATATGTGCAGACGCCAACTAAGGCCGTGGACAGTTACGTGCCTGACAGGAGAAGGCCGCCGTCGTCATCGCCAGGGACAGGGGGACATCGGGACAGGGACAGGGACAGGGAGAGGTCAAGGTCCCATTCGAGGTCAAGGTCACGATCGCCAACTCGAGACTCGGATTCGGAGAGAGAGGTGAGGCGCAGTCCAAGTCCTGAACCGCACATGGTGAACGAGGAATTCTTTCGAAGTAAAAGTGCCATGTAAGTCTTGTTCATTTCTAGCATTTGGTGGTTTGTCCATTTAATTTAGCAACAATGTGATATATTTGCTGTTTAAAACAAGTCCAGGAGGCCAAGCCAGCCATCACCCCCATCTTAGTGGGGTTAGGGTTAGTAAACAAAATCCTGTGAAAAGTGGGAAACTTAAAAGTGGTCATGGAAAAGAAGGGAAGTAAATCAGGTCATTGCAAAATTGGAAAACCGAAAAAGTAATAAAAAACTACGAAACTGAGAGGGATTAGAAACTGGTGTTTTCTGGGAACCTTAAAAGATCATGAAGAAAAGCAGCCTTGTCTTACTTGGCTACTGCTTTGTAAGCTTTCTGATTCACCTTTGAACCCTGGGTGAGATTGGATGTCACAAGACAAGACTTAAGCAGTCGATCCTACCGGGTCAAGCTTCCTCTGTTTGTTCTGTCATTCCAAAGGAAGACTTGTAGTTCTGTGGCGTTTTGCACACTGCTCTACATCTGCAAAATTCTTACTTTAATTCTTGCTCTTCCCGTATCTCTCTTCTTGCTTCAGTTTCAAGCCCCATCCACCATAGCCATCTGACTGTCTTCCTGCCTGGATCTTGACCTGAAACCAAACCCTTCTGCCTGTCGATTTTGTTTTGACTGAGCGCCTGCGAATAAGCTGGTTCCGCGACTTAGTTTTCGTTGGGCACTGTAGAAATCTCGATATTACTTGGTTTTCATTGGGCACTGTAGAAATCTCGATATTACAATTACGATATTACTGCCGCAAGAGACGTGTTAACGTTATATAAACGCAGGCCAAAAGTGGATGTGTGTTTTGCCATTATAGATTAGTTAAGCGCTGGTACCGGGGCCACAACACCTGTTCGCGATGCGATCTGGAGTTTCATCCGGTGGCTGGTTCGAAGCTCGCCCACAAGCGTGAGGAGCGACAGGCCAAGGTGTCGCATTCGTCAAGTGCTGGAAAGGTTTCGCACGGGTCATCTGGAACCTCGAAGGAAAGCCGGAAAATGGAACCGAGAAAGGAAGATGATAAAGTAAGGTTCTAAGGCTGGCGAATTAGCGGTGATTTGTTCTCTTTTTCAGATGTAGCGCTTTTTAAGTATCTCTTTCAAAAGTGCTGCACTTGCTAGGCGAAGACGTAGTGGTTAAAATTAAAGTTCTTTAAGAACATTACATTCATTTGAAAACAACTAAAAGAGCAGGTATTGTTTACGGTTATTATTTTATAGTATTTTTTACCCAAGGTAGAAATGATCCCTTAAGAATTAAAAAATGCATTAGGAGTCAATAGTAATTGATCTCTAATCAATTATTATTATTATCATTTTTACTATTATAATCATTAATAATAAAACATATATCCGCATCATACTAATTAATAAATCCGTCCCAGAAGCACAGGCAGCTGGAAAAAGGGTTGATAGTCTGCAAAACGAGGTCAGAGAAAGTGAAGGGTCCCTCAAAGCCGATGGTAGTGAATTCCATCGGTGGACCTTATGATGGACCTCAGAGCATCGATACATCGAGACCGACAACATCACATCGTATTTCGGCCTCGTCCGTCAGCCTAATAAGGGTACCTGAAATAAGACACGGGTTTCATATATCAGTCGCCGAGTACCATAATCCGGCTTACGCGGTCCTTATACGATGGACCGTTCTCGAGAATCGCAAATCCCGCGCGGGGACGACCGACGACGTGTAATTCGGTCGATTTTGAATGACGACCGTCGTCCGTTCACAGGCACAGATAGAGACAGCCAGGTAGGCAGACAGACAGACAGACAGTCTGTCTGACAGACACACACGCACATACATACATGGACGGACGGACGGAGAGACATACACAGACTGTGTCTGTGTATGTGACAGGGACAGATGCGCGCAGAGAGACAGACAGACAGAGACGCAAAGATATACACGGAGAGACAGACAGGAAGAGATACACGGATCAAGACAGATACACAGACAGACAGGAAGACAAACAGACACGAGGAGAGACAGAAAGACAGACTGAGAGACGTGGCGACTATTTACCGTTTTGCGCTAAGACCTTAAAAGTCAATCGATCGATGAAGTGTCTTAAGTCCATCCGTCCGGAATAAGATTTCGACCGACGGCGCTTTAGCCACCTTTCCCTACTACATTTCTTGCTGGCGCTTAATTCCCTCTCAGCGCTTAGACGTCCGTCCGTCCGTCCGTCCGTTCGCACGGCCGACGTTTTCCTGATCATTTCTTAAGGATTCGGGCGTCGTTCCGTCTTCGTTAGTCTGGTCGCTTGTGTCAGTTCGGTCGCATTTGATTTGTTGTCATGGCAACGTAATCAGCGGTTCGTAGCCGAGGTGTTGCACCGGCGTGTCGAGTTGCAACGTCGGAAGATTTGGCGGCAGCACGCGCCCGTGATGTCGCAATGCCAGCCAGCCAGCCAGTGAGGCGCGTCCTTCGTCTCGAGGGCGTCGCTTTGATCAGGCGCGTCCCGGTCGCCAGTTGGACGAGAGCGTGTCGTAGCAGAGGCCGTAATGAGGTCGCTCGAAGCCTGAGCGCCGCTCAATAATTGAAGCGCTGCTGCGTGTGGTAAAAGATCGGTATCGCGCAAAAACAATTCCGACTTTGCCTACTTTTCTTTCCAGGCACAGCATAGTGAGGCGAATTTTAAGTGCTGTTGTCTTTAAAAAAAACTTGTGCTGAAACAATATTTTAGTAAAAAACTTAAAGCCGAAGCAGTCTATACTCTGCAGTTATGACAAAGCACGAGTTTGACGGCTATCTTAGTCATCGGTCACTTGAGCCAATCACAATATTCTTCGGAACTGTTTTCACCGGTCCTGAATTGTCATCACACCAGTGGTCGTGTGGTCGAGTGATGTACTTGTGGGTTAGCGAGTATTGCGGATGTCCATTTTAAAGCGTCGTCCATTTGCGGGGAGCTGTGAACAGCGATAACGAATGGCCTGGAGGCGTTTCCGTGACCGTGTCACACTGGTCGGCCACTGGATAGCTAACAGTCGAAGGAGGGTATCTTAGGCTGCTGCTCCAGGGGATGCTGCTGCTGCTGCTGCTGCTGCTGCTGCTGCTGCTGAAATATTGAAACGCCGCGATTCCCCGTTGTTTAGTTTCCATTTGTTTTCCACTTCTGTTTCGATCCAAGTCTAACGGCATTCGTGCTAAACTGTAAATCCAAGAGTTTGGACTTCGGAACCCACTGAGAACGACATATATATTTAAATACGACTATGAAATGAGTACATCGACTGCACACTATTTGATTTCAGTCTAGGGGCATTTGTGCCAAAACTGCCGATCTGGAGTTTGGGGCTTCAGATCCCCCTCCCTCCAGAATGATGTCTGTTTCATGATTTATATACCACTGGAAAACTCAGCTGTAAATGAGTACATGGGCCGCACACTAGTGGGAGAGTAAGTGGCGAATGATAGGACTGGCTTCCTCATACATGAAGGCTGAGCCAAGAAAATGCCGTCTGCTGGCATCAGGGTTGGCTCAGCTGAACAGGACTCATCTCTGCTGGCACCAGGGTTGGCTCAGCTGAACAGGACTTGTCTTCATTTTCAGTTGTGCAATAGAGATTTTGTTCAGCTGAGTGGCTCAATTTCTAAGAGACGCTATATAAATTGACAAATATGATACAATACCAAATTGGTTGCATCAGGAACTGAACATGATGATGATGATGATCATATCATGACGATCATGATCAATTGGCTGACCTCAGGAACTAACAGTGACAGTTTTTTATTTATTTATTTTTTATTTAGAGCAGTTATAATGCACTCAATGACAAGGATGATGATGGATGGTGACGATGACGGTTTGGTGATGGTGGTCGTGATGATAATGATCATGTCATGATCATGTCATGATCATTATGATCAACTGGCTGGCCTCAGGAATTAACGGTGACAAGTATGATGATGATGGATGGTGACGATGATGATGGCGGGGGTGGTGGTGATGATGTTGACGATGATGATAAAGTGTTGCTTTTATAGATTGGCTGATGCTGTTGTTACTCTATCGCTGTTTTCTTGATTGCTGTAACTGCCTTTGTGCCTTTAACAGAAGAAGCCGAACACTCCACCCGAGAACCGGACATCAGATGCTCAGATCACGAGCTCACTGATGGCCTCGCATCACATGCCAGCCTACGGTCCAGAGCGCCTGACCCCTCGAGGGCCGTACGCCGTGGGTCATGACCCCACGCCGGCCCTCAGCCAACTGTCGGCTTATGCAAGGCCACACATTGGTAAGTTGCCTCTGATTGGCCGACCAGCATAAATGGTGGCTTCTTATTCGCTGACCTGCGGGAGAGCAAGTAACTGTGTTCAAACGAATGCCTCTGGTTGGCTGAACTGATGTCTTAGCTGGCAGGGTTTCTTGTTAGGTACAGTAATTGGTGATCTCAGATAACTGGTGACCTTATTTGTCCATAATTGCTCCTAATGATTGGCTGACTGACTTACTGACTTTCTGAATTACTAACTGGCTTTCTGACTTTCTGACTAACTGGCTTACTGACTGACTTTCTGAATTACTCACTGACTTTCTGACTAACTGGCTTACTGACTGACTTTCTGAATTACTCACTGACTTTCTGACTTACTGGCTTACTGACTGACTTTCTGAATTACTAACTGGCTTTCTGACTTTCCGATTGACTGGCTTACTGACTGACTTTCTGAATTACTAACTGGCTTTCCGACTTTCTGATTGACTGGCTTACTGACTGACTTTCTGAATTACTCACTGGCTCCCTGAATTACTGACTGACTGGCTTTTTGCTGGGTGACTGAATGACTGAACAAGTGACTAACTGAACGAATGACTGAAAGAACAACTGACTGAATGTTGTTCGTTGTTTCTTTGGATGAACTACTTTCTGTCTAAGCAGAGTTTTCTGATGGTTGGGCTACGTTTCTGAAACATGCTTTTCCTGGATCTCATTGGCCAACTTAGAACAAGGTGTTTTCTGATTGGCTGGTTCATAATATTGTCTTGTGATTGGTCGACTCAGAATGAGAACTCTGTATTACATCTTCTGATTGGCCAACCTATGAGGCATTTCCTGATTGGCTGGCTAATAATAATAAGACAATTTATAGAGCACCATATTGAGTACCACTGCTGTAATGTTGAACGACAACTTTATTGCATCGTTTGACGTTTCATCAAATAACTTTACGTTATGTTACGTGTGGTAGTGAGAGATGTTTTTTCGTTGTCAGGTGGTGCAGCCAGGGATCTCCAGAGATGTATTCCACCATTTGGTGTTCCATCATTTCCACCTACTCAGTCCATGGAACCATTTTTCCGCATGCCTAGCGTCTTTCCTCCTGGCTCGAGAGAAGCGTAAGCAGACTACATACTGTCTATTCTAATCTGACTGATCAGTGGATTCTAATCTAAAGCTGCTTTGTGGGTGTCCCAATGGATTGTGATGTAGAAAGTCCAAACCTACTGAATCTTCTCGCAGATTGCAGGTGGCAAACAGGAGACCTAGAAAGCTGTGTATTGTGAACTGAACTAAGAGGAGAAATGGAAATGATTCTAATGTTAGTCACCATCATCATCATCATCGCCATCAACGTCATCAGTTCCTGGGTGTGGATAAATGCTGTTCATCTGTTTCGATAACTTCATCATCATCAACATCAGCATCATCATCATCATCAGTTCCTGGGTGTGGATAAATGATATTACTTCTTTTTGGTCACTTGTCTTTTCCAGTGCTTTTCTGACGTTTAGTTGAAGTCTGTGTTTGTATTATATATTCAGTCAAAGTCGGTACAAGCGATAAATGTTTTTTGTCTTTGTAGGATGGAGATGGAGATTGAGAGAGACAAACGGGAGAACTGGGAGAGGGAAATGGAATATCTGGAGAAGTGGAAGGACATGGAACTGAAGCCACCAGGTAAATGAGACATTCTGTATCGAACAAATAATCCAGGTCGGTGTGAGGAAGACCAGCATCCTGGTATAACATCACTTTTGTGAGCTACTTTTTTAAAGGTGCCCCACACCAGGGCACTGTTTGGTCTTGGGCATTCTTGGTGGCTATTCCAAAGTTTTGGAATTGACTGCCTAGTTCTATGCATTCTGTCTGTTCTTTAACATTATTCAGGTCTAAACTTAAGACTCATCTGTTTCAACTTGCTTACCTCCTTAGCCTGACTTCTGGTTTCAGTGACGTAGAAGATATTTTCCTGAATTTCTCCACTAGTTTCACTTGAAGTAGTCGTCAGTTGATGCCTTGTGCATGGTGACAATGATGCTATAGAAGTCATTATGTTAGGTTCAGTATGTGCGAGATTGGCAGATGCAGCTAAGGTAAGCAAAATCGAGCCAAGTTAGTACTTGGGTGACTGAACATGGTATACTGCACTTTGGTGCTCACTCAGCCCTTCATCCGTTGTTGGTTGTTGAATGAGTTGAGTGGCTTAGTACTGGTCTTGGATTGCTGTGGTCACGTTTGGCCTCGGGTAAATGATCCTTAGAACTCGGGACCCTGCTTCTGAGGAGTTTTTATAGAGGCATTTAAACAAGTGCGGTTACGTTACCGCTTTTGCGTAATTTGGTAACTTGCATTTGCCTAGTTTAGCCTTGATGTGTGAGAGAGGGGTGGACATCCAGCCTATGAATAGTGTGCAATCGATGTACACATTCTGTAGCTGAGTTTGCTGATGAAATAGAGAAACACTGTGGGAAGCTGTACGTTTTATATGAAAGTTGATGATTTGAATTGTGTTTTAAGGCTTTGATCGTTTGCCTGCTCATCTGGGGGCTGGAGCTCCCGGTTCTGTTGATCAACTCTGGGCCGACATCCACCGACGTGGCTTGGTGATGCAAGGCGGTCCACCACCCGGTCACCTGGCCAGCGTCTACCCGGCCAACCTGACCGATCTGACCCTGATCCAACGTGAAAGGGAACGCAACGGTACGTTTGCGTTGAGATTGCGATTCCGCAGTAATGTGACGATTCATCCCATCTATAAATAAGCATTGCTTTTAGAAGTGCAGTTTGTTTTGCGCTTTACACAACAGTTAGTCACAACTGACTGTAGCGTAATAATTGATCTCACATGAAAGGCTTTGCTTTTTAAAGTAACAGGATCCTGTTACTTGACGCGCAATTGTATGTTGCAGTTACCATGAAACGAGTGTCATGCTGTCTTGTAGACTATGCATCTGATGACCCTCAGTGACTGTGTCTGTGGTCATCAAAGTCTGGCAGTGTCTTTAGGCAAAAGTGGGTGATCTGGCCTTTTGGGCCTCTGGCTCCTGGGCTCCATGAAACAGCCTGGCAGTATCTGTTCAGGAGACAGAGAACGTTCATGCAATCAGAAAATTTGAAATTTCGTCTATTATTTAAAATTTGTGGCATGCTGCTCTATCAGTAACGCGTTTGGTCAGTGATCATGAGGTTGCGGGTTTGACGATCATGAGGTTGCGGGTTTGGCGGCTTTGACTCTGTGTAACGACCCTGGGCAGATTGTTTGCACACACCGAGCCTTTGTCATCAGGTAGTATAATTTGGTACCAGCATGAGCTGGGAAGTAAACACGGTTGCGGTGTTGTGGTATATCCAACGTTGTCTGTCAGGTTCTGGAGTTTGTGTCCAACAAGTTAAACCAGATTGTTTGTTTGATTCAAGAGTTGTTGATTCGTTGATTCTAGGTAATTATAATAATAATTTGTGTACGGCACGTTGGTCTATCAGTAACGCATTTGGTCAGTGATCGTGTGGTTGTGGACTCGACTCAGTTTAACGACCCTGGGCAAGTTGTCTGTGTACACTGTACCTCTGTCACCAAACAGTATAAGTTGGTACTGGCGTAAGCTGGGAAGTAAACGGCAAGTCCTGCGATGCACTGGCCCCGTGTCCATGACCTTGGGATTCGTCCATGGCCGGCTAAAGGGCCTAAGAAAACAAAATGAGTGCCGCCCCTGGATCTCACTTGTGGGATATGGGATTCTTTACTTATTTTTGAGTAAATATTGTTTCTGAGGTACAGTGGTAGATCTCTCATTTTGCAGTGATGGTTCGTAATTCCGGATTTAGAGCCCAGTTGCAAACCTCGGTTACTGCTGTGCTATATTTTCCCCTTGGGGATCGTACATACACTGGTTAAAAATTATTCTGATCTAATAATATTTCTGAGAAATATCAGTAATAATATTAGTATAGAGATGACATCTTTTCAGCATTTGGCATTGATCATTCATTGCTTTAATGCGGTTGTTTTCTCCAGCACATTCTTTGTGCCAGAACTTGACGAGTAAGAGCCTTTCCAGATGTTTACCTCATCTCCAATAAAAGTTTTTAATCCAGTGGGATCATATTTACTTGAGGGGGGATATTAATAATTGCAACTTACAAGTAATATTAATAATAATTCTCAGTCATATTAATTTTGAGGAGTTACTCTTATAATGCTGAGTTTAAGTAATTCTGGCTATTAGTAGCAATATTTCTGAGTTGTTGTGGTTGATGTTTGTCAGCAGAGATGGTTCGTTTGAGCCACGAACAGCAGTTGGCTGCGAGTGCGAGGGACAGCAGCGCCGCTGCCTACCAGTTATACCAGCGCCACGGACACGACCCAGCTCTCTTTCAGCGCCAGATCAATGCCTATCTGGCGACAAAGGCGGCTCATGAGAACGAGGTGATGAGGATGATTGATCCGTCACACCTTGTCTACCACTTTGCTCGTAAGTTCAACGATCGGTTCTACTTTTCGCTCTTTTTGTGGTGCGTTTGTATCTGGACTTTCATGTAGTTGATGTTTAAGAACTCAGGAGTGAACATGGCTTTCTAAGAGATCTAAACAGCTGGATCTTAATTTAAAATAAGAAGAGAATGTAAATTGTTCTATTTGGAATAACTAGTTTTGGTTGAAACAGACTGATTGTGGTTGGAAAAGAAGAATTCTGTTTGGAATAGATCAGTTTTGGTTGAAACAGAATGATTCTAGTTGGGAATAAGAAGAATTCTGTTTGGAATAGATCAGTTTTGGTTGAAACAGAATGATTCTGGTTGGAAAAGAAGAATTCTGTTTCAGATAGATCAGTTTTGGTTTAAACAGACTGATTCTGGTTGGAAAAGAAGAATTCTATTTGGAATAGATTAGTTTTGGCTGAAACAGAATTATTCTGGTTGGAATAGATTAGTTTTGGTTGGATTTGAATAATTCTGGTTAGAATAGTATGGTAGTGGGAATAGAATAGTTCTACTTGGAATATGATTCTGGGTGGAACTGATTACTTTTGGGTGGAATAGGATGCTGTTTGGAGTATAAGGATTCTGTTTAGAATAAATTTGATTGTGGTTGGACTGGATTTAGTTCTAGACTGGAACAGATTGGTTCTGGTGGGAATCTATAGATTAGTTCTGTGGTTCTGATTAGATGTATTAGTTGTGGTTGGAATATTCTTAATATTCTTTGTATTGACTGGAAAGAATGATTTTGATTGGAATAGATTTAGTTCTTACTGGCTAAAACTTATCAATTCTGATCATGAGGGCTGTGAGGTTTTGCTTGGTGTAGTTGATTTGTGAGTTAAAAATGTAAAATTGAGATTTGCTATGTTGATACAGGTTTATTTAAAGTTTATTCATAAAATGTACTTTATTCATTTTATTTATTTAAATTAATTGTAATTAATTTCATTTTTAGAGATGTCACATCAAGACTGATTATATGCACAATTAAGTATTATCATTTTAAAAGTGTGATTAGGAGCAATTTCCATAAATAAAGTTTTTGCTTGGTGTAGTTGATTTGTGAGTTAAAAATGTAAAATTGAGATTTGCTATGTTGATACAGGTTTATTTAAAGTTTATTCATAAAATGTACTTTATTCATTTTATTTATTTAAATTAATTGTAATTAATTTCATTTTTAGAGATGTCACATCAAGACTGATTATATGCACAATTAAGTATTATCATTTTAAAAGTGTGATTAGGAGCAATTTCCATAAATAAAGTAAATTTACATAAGGATTTATGATGTATTGTTATGACGTACGGAACAGATACTTAATGCACAAATACATGTACACATACATCCGGTACAGCACAGACAGACAGATACGAATGAACTTTGACCTGCTGATCTCGTTCTAGGGGCAGATCCTTTGGCGGGTGCGGGACCCGGGGCGGGACAGGGTGCTCCGAACGGATTGCCCCCTCATCTGCCGCCCCCATCACACGCCTTGAGTCCTGGACACAGTCTGATGCTAGCAAGGGAACAGGAGCGGATGTGTGAGCTTATAAATCGAACTGGGTACGCCACGGACCCACTCATGGCGCAGCAGGTAAGCAAAGTCAATAGTTTTCTAGACCAGAGTATGGAATTTGCATAGAATGATCAAACCTACGCCGATCAGTCAAGTGTATACCGGATGCCGGATCACGCGTCCTGGTCTTGGCTTATTTCAGAGGTTTGAATCTCGGGCTAGCATGGTCTGTATACAGGGACCTTAAATGACGTTGCACCCATTTAAAGGGGCAGCGATGGTGAAGGATCTGACCCGATAAATTCATTGAAAAATGAGCAGGGTCGAGGCCATATGGTTGCTGTAGAAAAACGTGTACATTTACATTTGCACATAGCTATCACTTTGTAGGCTATATAAATTCAATTAAAAAAGTATAAGAAGTTAAAGATCGCTCTACTCAAAAGTATCAAACAGAATTGTTAAAAGGAGATTTTAATCAGCAACAGAAACCGCAAATGAAAGTGTAAATTTTTTATAGCACATTTCTAATTAGTAAATGTTAAAATTTATATAGTGCAATTAATATTCATATTCAGAGCACTATTCGGGTCTGAAGTGAATCAAATATGAATATTTGGTAAAGCTATAGTATAATCTATATAATAATTTTCGTAGACACATGTAGTCGTGGGACTATGGTTGCACTTCCTAGCTAATTAAACGATACTGAAGTAATTACTTGCTGTAGGCTTGCTGGCCGATAAGAGGCAGAGGGAGGAATGACGAAAACGGGATTTTCCCCAGAATGGACCTACTGCTGAACTAGCATGGAGATGCTGTGCATGGGATAGGCTATTAATAATTATACGCTTTGCCGGTCCAAAGCTTTGGAATTCACTGCCAAGTTCTGTTTGTTCTGTCAATTCTTTGATGTCATTTAGGTCTAAACTTTAGACGCATCTCTTTCAACTTGCTTACCCACTGTAGTCTGGCTTCTGGTTTAACTGACCTATCAGAATTCAACCCGACTTCTCTAACGGATTATGATTTTGGATTGTGATTTTGACTTGGAGCGACCTGTTAACGGCGCTATAGAAGTCATTAGATTTTGAACTTAATTTAGTTGTTCCAGACTCATTTTTCAATTTTCAGAATTTTTTTAATCCCAAGGATCGTTGTTACCCGATTTAAACAGATGATAATCATGATTGTTTGATGTTCTTCAGCTCCAAGTCCAGATGGCACATGCACATGAAGTTCTTCGTCAGCAGCTCGAGCGTGACTGCATTGCAAACGCATCGATCATGCCTCTCTAATCAGACTAGGCCACTTCGCAAAGCATTTACGAACAAGAGAATGACAAAAGCATCGGTATTTGCTGGTGCCACGTTTTAAGTTTGCAACCAGCGGGTTTTTAAGTTGTTTTCTAAGGCTGGCGCATACAAATTTTTTAGAAAGTCGGACGAAAAAGCGTCAAAGCATACTTGTCGTCATCTAGTCTGATCTTTTGTATGTACTCAGATCATGGAGTATGCTATGAAAAGCACGACTTTTTTGGTTATGCAGGCATTTTATCAGTTACGAGGATTGTGTGAGGAATGTTTGTTCCAGTTTATGAGCAAGATGTTGAAGTTTGTGGCTGCTCTTTTGGAGTAGTTACTTATCTTTGGTTGATGGTCGTAGGTTGAATGTTGCACTGATGTTACTGTTTTAAAGTCTGGTCTAGGAGTCTTTATTTTAGAGAAACTGATGCTGCATTGTTTTGAGGCAAGTTGTATGAAGAAATGTGAATTCTTAGAGATTGCATAGATTGTAACTTTTGTGTTTTCTGCACCTTGTTTGTACAAAATCTATGTCAGATAGAATGTCACTTTCCCGTTTTTTCCATTTACTGGGAATGATGCTGATCGACCGTGATTGACTTGGATACATTCACACTGTGCTTGGTTTCATTCATTTCACAGACCTGGACAGTGTTGACGTCGACTATCAAATTTAAAATGTCGGCCTGGCAGTATTAACATGGAGCTTAAATGTAAAACATGTTAGTCTGCCAGTGTAACAAGGACTAGCAAGTTGAATTTTATTTGTCTGCCAGTGACCAAATCTGCCAGGGTTTTCATTTAGAATGCTAGCCAGCCGGTGTTAACAGGCTCTAAATGAAAATATCTTATCCTGCCAGTGTTAAGACACCTAAAATGTAAACTGTGGTATGTGTTGAGATCATTTGAGATCAGTTGGGGCACAGTAGGCAGCTGGATAGAACCCTCGGCTTGTTACGCATAGAGTATGGGTTGGGCCTCCCTTGAGGCAGTCACTGTATAGGGACCTTGGGCAAGTCTTTCGCTCACAATTGCTTTGCACTTCAGATTCAAATTTACTTACTCCGAGCTAGTAAGAAATGCAATATAATAAAAATAATAAATAAATAAATAATCAAGCTCTGAGTATAAGAAGTCTTCTATCTATGTGCTGTGTAAACCAGAACTGGATGCTTAAGCACTTCTAAGTAATGGTGCCTGTAAAATGCTTCTTAGAAGATGAATATGTAATTGCCCGCCTATCAGGGTCAAGTAGTAACTTGTAATGGCACAGTGTAATGTAAATGTTTCATTACATTGTCTTCAGTGCATGTCCTTTTGCTTTTTTTCATTATTACTTTGTTTATGTTTTTATGGAAGTTTAGTTTCTTAATATTTTTATTATTTATTGTAATTGTCATTATTATTAACATTATTATTATGCATTAATAATAAGTTTAGGGGTGCTTGTGTATAGTTGGAACTGATTTTGTTTTTTTCTTTTTCTTATGGTTCTGTCTTGTGATGACTCATTATTATTATTATTGTTATTAATATTATTATAAATAGTGAATTCTGTTGCAAAAGAAGTCAACTGATGTCTAGAAAACGTGACTGCAAAGATTAACATTTTTAGTAATAATTCTGAAATACCTGAAAATATCTCTTCTTAGAAATACTATGCACAGAAGCATGTTCAGTGATCATTTCCCTCGCAGCCGAATTTACCCGTCTTTGTAGAGTTTTGAGGCAACAGTTTCATTCAACGTCTTACTTCTTAGTTTATGGTTACTTTACATCTGTAAAGTCCAGCTGTCAGTTTGCCTCTTTTTGCAAATGCCTGATGGTGGCTGCACTAAATTCTGATCAAAACGGGAGTCATTGCTTGCTGTCAATAAGATGCGGTTTGTGTCTGTGTTTTGAAGAATTCTGTTATAGGTCTGCCAAAAAAGTGTTACAGTACCAAATATCCAAACGTGTACACATGTATGCACTTACCGACGGTGTTTTGGTACTGAATTTAAGCAGTACTGCGCATGGTCCCTGTGTAGGGACCTTGTGTAGGGACCTTGGGCAAGCAAACTGCTTGGCGTGAAACAGCTCAACGTGCTTCAAATTCTTAGCCATATTGCGTTTCCTGATGGTTTTGTTTTTATTCCCAGTGCTTCTGCCAACACTTCTCGGGCATCTGTAGATAATCCTGCAAACAACAGGCTATCTTGACCACAGCAGTTAACCTCTTAAATTGTCTCGATATTAACTTCCCAAACCCGAAAGGATGGAGGATTGAGTTGGCACGAGGTAGCAGGATATCCCACAGACGGTCACCCGTCCATGTTCTAAGCAGGCTCAGTATTGCTTAACTTCACCGCATGACCATGCATTTTTTAAAAGGCGCTATTTCTACAGTGGTTTACTTGAGTTTGTGTGGTTCAAAACAGAAGCATGATTTAACCCCAAGTTCAATCTGTTTTTGAAAAAACCAAATGTCCACCACAATCAACCAAGAGAACATAGTAGTACATTCTAAGTTATTTCATTCAAATTCAATGAACAAATCTGCTTGTAACATCTGAAATTTAAATTACACCTACTTGCACAAAAAGAAGAAATCTGCAAAAATCAGTTGCATCCAATGATCATGGGATGCGATGATAATAATTGACAACGAAAGGAAACGAAATCATCACTTGTACAAAACGTCCTCTGCATATACTCGCAACAATAATAATAATTGTCAGTTTACTAAGATCACAGCCTCATTCTGTGCTACTGCTTCGGCGAAACGCGTGCAAATGCATTTTTGTTTTTGTCAAAAGTCCAACATCTCGCCAAACAGATGCACCTCAAAATTTACGTCAAATGTTCAAAGACACAAATGGTATATCACACGTCGAAACATACGCCACCGCCCATATTCCCTGTAGTCAAAAAGCGGTATCACGGGCGTTAGAAAGTCAACGCAAGGCACAAGAGTTTAAGTTAGACCCTGTAAGGCACTGGTTTTCCGCCTTCAGCGGCCGAGTTTTTTCTTCTCATTCCCTTCCGGACAGGAGATTTTGTCGAACAAATGTGAATTGCTGGAATGTACAGAAACTGAACACAAAAAGAAGTGGTTAACTATCGTCTGCGCTTTGCGAGGTCAGCAAAGTCGCTCGTTGTCATAGAAAGTCGAAGAACCATTCATCCTCAGCCGCTTGTGAAATGACGGAATTGTAAAAGGGTTGTGACGTCTGGAACAGGACGAGGCACCCTAGACCTCTCTGCAAGAAAACCACATCAAGTGTTATCATAACCCTTAAAACATCAAGCATTATTATAACAATATAACTTTCAATTTAGCATGTATGTATATATGTATCAGGAGACTTAAGCGCATTCTAAGTACCTCATTTTAAATACATGTAGCACATTTAAAATACCTCACAAAGCACTGCAAACTATTCCATTATTTTAATATTATTGCATTTCAAATTTTAAAATCTTTTATTTTGCATCTAATTATTATCACGTTTAAATAGCATAATTCATTTTGGTATAATACTTTCAGTTTAATACTGTCATTTTATGTTATGCCTTATAATAAAATACTCCATATTTGCATGCACATATTATATTTTATATCAACAAAATTCCATATTTGTATGTAATTACTGTCACATTTTAAATTAAAATTTTTGCACATTAAATTTCACTCAGAATGAGTAAACCAGTTGCTTATAATATATGTACTTAACTTCCAAAAGCTCGCCATGGCCCAAAGGGATGACCACTGTGGCCCCCCAGCCTCGGAGTCACTTAAATACATCGCTTACGAAGTTACCACCAGAAAGCCTCGTAAATAGAAGCTCTAACATGCTTAGGTTACGATGACTTACGAAGCTTCAAGTGTTGAGTTAAACAGAAGTAGTTCCTTGTTCATCCCAGATGCTTGAGAACCGGATAACTTTCGTCTGTAAGGGATTCGTGGCGTGGACGGCATAGAGACGGTCGGTAGGTCGACTTCCTCCTCTCCGAGATCCTCCAAGTCATGCCCCGCACCATTCGCGAGCACCATCCCAGCGATGTTTGGTAGCGATTTGGACAGCGATTTGCTCCTCGCTTTGCCGAAAGACTCCCCATTAGCATAACTGTCACATTCTCCATAAAGAATCTTGTGCCAGTCGGATTTTGTGGTCTGTGTTTCAACCGACTTCTTTTTTGGATGTCTGACATGTGGACATTCAACTTCGCATGGTCTTGACTGATCCAAGTCTGGTTCAAAATCGTCACAGTCCGGCACAGCGACTCTGTCTCTGACTTCGCCATCCACTCCAACATGCAGCGATACGGTCGAACTAACTCCGCTCGAGCTTGGCATGCTCCTCATCGACTCGCATCCGAACAGTTTCTCCTTCTCTTCGAGGTTTGCAGCTGAGGAGTTACCACAGTTCCACGACAGACGTTTCTGGATGCTGCGGTCCTTCCGACCCTTCAGGTCCTGTATCGTGTCAGCAGTGCGGTATCTTCGCTCGCCTCGTCCGGCACGTCGCTGGTTCGGACGATACTTCGACTCAACTGGGTCTGGTTCCATGTCTTCGTCCTGTGATCCATAATCGAGCTCGGACGGATCAATGCAATCCGGTGCATCTGAGAGAGTTTCGTCACCGCACAGAGAGGGGACCGTCAGATACTTGGATTCGCTCGCCAGCGATTCATTGGAGGAGTTTTTCCCACTTCGGACGTAAGGCACGGAAAGCTGAGATCTGCACGATAGCTCGCGGTTCTGGAGGGTGGAAGAAGGCTTGGAGCTCTCCGCTCGGCTGCCCTGGTCTTCGATGCAACTAGTTGATCTTTGTACCCCATAGTTTGGCAGGAAGATGTCGGCTGAACTAGAACTGTCATGGCGGCTCATGTCAGCCGATGACACGTGCTCAATGTAGATGGTACATTCTTCGTCGACATCGTCATAAAAATCAGCACGCATAAGGAAGTTGTTGCGCTTTTCTTTGAAGTTGTTCTACCAGAAAGACAAGATTACTATTATTAATAATAATGTTATTATTAACACTACTATTAGTATCATTATGATTTAATCAAGGTGGAAATGATCCCTCAGGTTTTTAAAAATTTTCTAAACATAAAAGAAAATACGATTTTTACTTTTTTGACCTGAGGTACACAAACTCCCTCAGAATTACAAAATTTGGTGACAGTAATAAGAATTACAAAATTTGGTGACAGTAATAAATTTTTCTGAAGCAACAAGTCTTTACTGATTTTTTACCCAAGGTATATATGATCTCTCAGGATTGAAAAACTTCATCTAAACAGACATGGTCAGGCATTTGAACAAGCATAGTTAAGCATCTAGAGATCGAGACAGTAATTGCTACTGGTGGATTATGAAGCGCAATCGATGTCAACCGACGTATGCTCAGTCCTCAAACTTTGACCGGAAAAGAAGTGCAGAGTCATTGAGGAAACACTGCGGACAGTTTTCTGACCCATCATACAAACTCATCGACGCTCCACCGCTTGCAATTTCTGCTTCGGCCTTTCACTCAAAACTGAAAACATATCTCTTTCACAGATCCTATCCTGACACCCCTTCTTCCTCTTGTCTCTCTCTCCTCTCCAACCCCAAACAACCCCCCACCCCCGTAGCTGCCACGCTGTCTCTCCGTCTGACTTTTGGATCTTGACCTGGAACCGAAACCTTTTGCCTATCGATTTTGTTTTGACTGAGCGCCTATGAATAAGCTGGTCCCCGCGGCGCATCTTTCGTTGGGCGCTGTAGAAATCTCGGGATTACGATTACGACCGAACAAAGGCCATCGCGCAAGACAGAATCATATCCTGCCAGGTACGGATGGTCAAGACATGGACAATATCGTAAGGTGCGTAACAGCCTTGATGAACTTTGTGAGCTTCTAAACAATACAAGGGCACTGTGCACGATCCGTACACGGAGACCTTAAATGGCGTGGCGCCCATTCAAACGGACAGCGGTGGTGAAGGATCTCATCTGATAAATTCATTGAAAAATTAGCAGGGTGGAGGCCATACGGTAGCTATAGAAAACAGGTACAATACATTGTGCTTGGCAATAATCCCTGACCTCGAGAAAGCGAAGGACAATTCCAAAGAGCAAGTTTCAAGACTAGTTGCGAGGACTTCCAAGGTTGATAGTGGGGCGTCCAACAGTGTGGCTTGATAAAGAAGAACTGGCTGAGAGGTTGAAGAGTGGTCGTTACCGGGGACTGTGAGATTACATCACACTTCCAGCGGTTAAGTGGTAGATCCATGCGATCACGTGCTCGTTCAACCATTCTCACATCTGCAGCCACAACGGATGTCATTCCACCCAAGTAAGGTCATCAAATTATCCTAGCATGAGTGGAGAAGAGAGGCCCTGAAGAATTGGCTGAAGATGAAGAAAGAATAACCAGCGGACCGAGCGGATCTCCATATTGAGGGCCAACCTGAGAAAGCAGGGTGTATTGGTCAAACCCGAGTTCATTATCCTCGCCGTAAGCTAGGTGGCAAAAAGGCACGAGTTCAGGGAAGATGTCACCAACAACAAACAGCACAGAGTCTGACCGCATGCTTTAAGAAAACGTCTGGAGGCGTGCACAGCCGCTTCGCTACCACCGGCTACACTCAAACATTTATTACTGTTTTAAGAATGATCATTCTAATATATTCTAATAGATTTCTCTGACCTATCGGAATTCGATATGCCTTCTTCAATGGATTAGGATTTTCATTATTATAATGGTGCTGTGGAAGTCACTACACTGTGTCCGGAAAAATTCCAAGGCTTTACGGTAAATATGAAAATAATTAGTAAACATTAATCGATTTTTAAAATTCCAAAAACAGTTTAATCCTGAAATATATAATTACCAACAAAATTCTTTGTAATTTATTAACGGCCCCCGTTTAAAATTACGTCACAGTGACGTATTTGAATTTTATATTTTGTAAAGAAAGTTGCTAGAAAAATGGCGTTCAGCGAGGAAGACAAAATTGTTATAAAATTTTTACGCCAAAACAACAATTATAGTGCAAATAATATTTCAGGATTAAACTGTTTTTGGAATTTTAAAAATCGATTAATGTTTACTAATTATTTTCATATTTACTGTAAAGCCTTGGAATTTTTCCGGACACAGTGTAGATTAGATTAGATAATAATAATATAATAAAAAAAATAGTAATACTAGTTGTAATAGTAATAATAATTGGTAGAAATAGTAGTTGACATAATAGTAATAATAATTAGTAGTTGTAATAAGAGTAATAATAATATTAATAATTAGTAGTAGTTGTAATAACAGTATTACAGGTTGTTTACAATAGTAATAATAATTTGCAGTAGTTGTAATAATAGTAATTATAATAGCAATATATAATAGTGATAATAATTAGCAGTAGTTGTAATAATAGTAATAATAATAGTTATACAAATTGTAATAATAGTAATAGCAGCGATAATAACAACGTGAGAGACGAGTGAGGTCAGGTACCTGGGCTTTAGTGACGTTTTCCAGCCACAGCTTGGAATCTCCCTGGAATGTGTAGACTGCCTGAGCCATGTGATACTCGTTCAGATAGAGGAGCATGAAGCTCGCTACAGTTAACATCAACAACCATCAACAACTACATCACAACTACATCACAACTACGTACACTTCAACTTTCAAGATCACACCAAGTTCTACTGTTTGTTTATCTTTGCTCATTTCATTCCTAATCGTAGTTGATTGTAGTTTGTCTAGATCTGCCCTAGTGACACAGACTTCTTATTGGTATTACTAAGGAAGACCACAAGTCTTACAAAACTCTCTCGCCAGAGCCAGAACAAAGACCTTAAGTATTAGCATATAATAAGCAGTCATCGCACCGGCTGCTCATTGAGCTAAGCACTAATTTCAAAATCTAATAGTTTACAAAATGCTACATTTAAATCAGCCGACCTATCTTCGTTCCATGATCACCCCTCGTAATAATAGATATTGCACTCGATCAGTGGATACTGTGACTCTCGCTGTGTCCTTGACCCAGAGTGTTGGGTTCTCGGGAAGAACTTCTTGGTAGCCGTTCCAAAGCTTCAGCACCTTCTGCCAATTCTTTGACGTCATTCAGGTCTAAACTTAAGACACATCTCTTCCAACTTGCTTACTCACCATAGTTTCTCTGACCTATCAGAATTCAACCCAGCTCCTCCCATGAATTATGATTTGGACTGTGATTTTGACTTGGAGCAACCATCGACTGATGCCTTGGGCATTATGATTATGGTGCTATAGAAGTCATTAGATTAGATCATAAGATTAGATTACTCATTGTTGTTGTCATTATCACTATCAACAACAACAACATCATCATTCATGATCATCAACAAGATTATCAGCATTCATCATCTTACATTGTTACATACATTTGATACAAGGTCAGAATAAAAGAGATGATGATAAAACCAATTTTTCTACATAGATCAGAAAGCTGGACAATGAGAGAGCAAGTTGGGAAAGAGTCGTTCCAGCAGAAATGAGTTGGACAGAGGAAATTACAAGAATTTCCAGACTACAAAGAATTAGCAAAAAAGAAAGTCTGTGGATATTGGAACAAACACCTCCACCACATTCCTCTGACTCATCCACCATATATCTTTAAACTCCCGCCATATTTCTTGAAACTTCCCATTACTCATCCACCATTTTCTTGAAATTCGCACCATACTCCTCCTACATATCTACCATATTTTTCAAAACCCTCCACCATATCCCTCTTACCATCCACCATTCTTCTCGAAACTCCCACCATATTCTTCTTACCCCTTCATCATACTGCTTGAACCCCTCCCGCTGGCAACATCCTCAAAGTAAGAAAAAAGTGGTCTGTACTTGCCGACATCCCTAAGACTGTGGACAACTATTTTGTCCAATCTCATTGGCGGCTTGATGACCTTGACCTTCTCTCCGCGTTTCGCCGTCGGCTTCGTAATCAGAAGCATATCAGTGAAGAGAAAACAATAGACATCCATCTGAAAACGACACAGATTACTTATTATGTTATTTTTCAACACAGTAACTTTATACACCACAGATTCACTACAACATGCTTCAGTTTAACACATATTCTGATACAGTATAGTCAGAACTTGGTGTGTGACACGGTGGTCTATCGGTAACGCGTTTGGTCAATGATCATGCGGTTGCGGGTTCGACTCCGTGTAACGACCCTGGACAAGTTGTTTGCGCACACCGTGCCTCTGTCACCAAGCAGTGAATTCGGTACCGGCGTAGGCTGGGAAGTAAACGGCGAATCCTGTGATGCGCTGGCCCCGTGTCCAGGACATTGGGATTCGTCCACTGCCAGCTCAAGGGCTCAGAAAAGGAAATGAGCGCCTGCCCTATGTTCCTCATGGGACATGGGAGCTTTAGTTTACTTTACATGGCTCCCAAACTTAGATCAGTTTCAAACAATAAACCCATCGTCATAAGGCAGTTCTTGAAATTGTTCCCAAAGAGATTTTCATAACGAATTCCTGGTCTGCTTTGCTGGGGAATGTGGCCCTGCCTACAGTGCCCAACCTTATCTAATCAGGGAACTCCTACAGCACCGCAATAATAACGCATCAGGCATCAGTCGGCGGCGCTCCAAAACAGATCCACACCACAGCGGCTAATTCCAAGGGTCAGTTCAATGAGAAAAGGTGGCGGTCGAGTCAAAGTGAACCTACGATTCCACTTCTGCAGTTTGTTTACCGGTAGCCAGCGACGCCTACAACATACTGAGTCATTATTTTCGTAAGATCTACGATTTTTCACTTGCCAGAACACAGGCTGAAGTGATATCAACACCCAGCTTCCCACATACACAACCTATCGGATTCAAGTCTGGCATTCCGCACAGCACCTGTGAATAAGCTGCTTTGCTTAACCCAGCGGTGAAGGGTGCTGAAGAAATGCATCAGTCAACACCGCAAAACTCAACAGAAACTAAATAACTTTTAAAACACATACTGTACGAATAAACAGAAAAGCATAAGAGGGAAATTTTAAAATTATTATTACCCCCAAAATAAATATTTAAACTATTGCTGCAGAAATAAAAACAAGAGAGAAGAAATCTAAAAAATTATTATTTTTAGCAACAAACATAATGATTTTAAAAATAAAATTAACAGAAATGCTTCATTCAGTTGGGCCATCAGATTACTTCTATTAATCTAACCTCATGACTTCTGAATGAGACAATAATTTACAAAGCATCAGTCAGTGTGCACATGATCAATTCCAGAAGGCACTGTAGCCAAGAGACCGCAGGGCTATACCCCAGTCACAAAAGTTGGGCCAGGTGCTTACAGCCCCCACTGCTGGCTCTAAAAGTAAAACTGCTGTGCCATGATGTAAGGTTCAGCTGAGCGAGACCGGGAAGCAGAATTAATGAAAAGCTGAAAACTCTAAATCCGGCCAAGTGTAAGAAGCTGAAGACTTTGAATGTTACACAGAAGTCACCTAGAACCACGAATCTCCTAAAACAAAGGTCATCAGAATTTTGGACGACATCTATGATCTCGGTCTTGACCCCCTTTACAATCTTCTCGATACGCCATTAGGACCCCCCCCACTCTCAAAACTGCGTTGATGGCCTTGACTGCTGCAGCTATTCATCAGAATCACAAAATCATAGGTAGATTTTGATTGGCCCACCTTGGAGTAAGTATCTCGAAGCTTGAGGTTTCCCTCGAGTAGAAGGATTCTCATCTGCTGTTGACCACAGCCGGGAACTGGACACGTCAGGTCCAGCTTACAGAACTTACTGACTAACTGCAAAATGCAAATATCTCTTCATCAAATTCACACTTCACTTTCTCTTATCTAACTTCACAAACAATTGCCGAAGACTTACCTTATTCCAGTCACTTGTGCTTTTGAGGTAAATTAATAAATTTACAAGATATATCTGATTAATAATAATAATAATAGTAGTAGTAGTAGTAGTAGTAGTAGTACTGTAATAATAATAATAATAATAATAATAATAATAACTTCAACATCGCAGATAAACATCAAGACGAGAGACTGAGTTAATTCATGTTGAAACGTTGCACAAGCAAAGACTGGGTCAAGGAAAGCTTGGGGTCAGGTCAGGTCAAAGTTGGATAAAGGAAAAGGCTCACTGGTTTCATTTCAATGGGTGTAGTGAATTCTATTAGTAGATTAGGGGTACTACCACCGGCTACTAAAACTGACCCAATAACTCGGCATTTGTGGATTTGACATGGCTGAATAAGCTGGCGTCCCTGGCCTATTGTTTGTATGGCACTGAGTAACTTGCATTTACATTATCTATCCGTTTACATTACTTGCCTTTCGTTTTAACAGGCCCTTCTTCAGTTACTTATCTGTATCGACATTAGTTCTCAGAAGTGCAGTTGTAACTGCAGTTGAGACTTTGACAGGAAATTGAGTACTTTGGCGAAAACTCACCCTAAAGAACACATTTCTTGCAGGGTTGTTAAAAGGAGCTATACAAATGTTCAGATAAAACATACAGGGCACGGTAGCCAATTGGATAGAGCGCTTCGCTTGTAACACACAGACCTTGAGCAAGTCCTTCACTCATAATTGCTTCACACCTCACATTCAGATTTACTGACTGCATGCATAAAAAAAGCAATAATAATAATAATAAAAGTAATAATAATAATAGTAATAATAATATTAATAATATATATGCATTAAAATCAGGAAGGAGTATCTTTCTGAGAACCTTGATGCATTCTTCACTTGGAGCTTCGATCGCGTCATACGACTCAATTCGATCGATCATCTGTGACATTTGCTTGTAGTCGTAACGCTGGCGCATTGCAACGTTCACTTTGAAGACAAAGTTCTCCACTTGCTCGACCTAAGTTCACCAAAAACCACTCAAAGTTAAGCATCTCTCTATGTCACCACCAGAATAAAATTGCAAATTAACTGTATTTATTGTTGGCAGAATAAAATAATTAATCATTTGTGATTGCTATCACCAGAATAAGATAAAAATATTTGTCAGTATAATCACCACAGTAAAATAACATTACTTGCTATTGTTGTAACCTGAATAAAATAACATTACTTGTTACTTGTTAAATGTTATACATTACTTGTTATTGTTATTAACACAATAAAATAACATTACTTGTTATCATTATACATTACTCGTTATTGTTATTACCACAATAAAATAACAGCATTTGTTACTGTCATCACCAGAGTAAAATAACATATCATTAGCATTTGTAAGAACACGAATAAATTAATACAACTTCTTGTTATTTACAAGAATTAAATAACTTAATTATTTCTCATTGTTATAAATAACACATCAGGATATGAAGAGTAACAAGTTCCATGGGACCCAAAACATCTAAGTCTTGGAAACAACCTTATTCAAAGGTGCTTGGTCAAACACAAAATCACTGAGACTAGTGTAATAAATTCTTTAAATAAATACACAAAAAAGTCAAGGATTTAAGACAAACTGTTCCCTAGTTTTATAATAATGATAATAATTGCTATAATAATAAAAATAATACTATTAATAATAATTATTATTATAATAATTATAACAATAATTTATAAAAATAATAAACAGAAGCTGATCTGCCCGCCTTTGTTCAACCAGTCTCGTACCATGACGCTGATGTCTTTCTTCTGCTCCTCGACGTCTGTCGTGACTTCCATCTTGTCGAGGGGTTTTCGCATCGCATAAAGAAGAAGTTTGTACTTGGTCAGGCGTTGAAATGGCTTTACGATCAAATCAACCAACTTCAGCCGATTGCACGGCTTCTGACTCTCGGCCCACTGCACAACCCAAAAAATACGATAGAAATACAACACGATGCAATGCAATACTGCATTTATAGTGCTCCACTACACCTACAGTGGCCGAAATCGCATTACTCAGTAAATCTGCCACACGATAGCGTGACCATCCACCAATTACTTGCAGATGATAGGAGATGCAGCTCGGTCACCAAGTCTGCAAAGCTGGGCATTCTTCTGAAGAGTCTCCACATCCATAAGACTGTGGACAACTATTTTGTCCAATCTCATTGGCGGCTTGATGACTTTGACCTTCTCTCCGCGTTTCGCCGTTGGCTTCGGAATCAGAAGCATATCAGTGAAGAGAAAACAATAGACATCCATCCGAAAATGACACAGGTCAGCGCCACTCCAAGAGCTCTCTTGGCTTTTCCAACTGCAGCATGACACCGTCCAGATGGCAAACAACCTGTATCCCCTCAAGGTCGATGAGCCCAATGGCAACGCACGAAGCTTTGATAATAAGGGTCTTAACACCGTTTGAAACATGCAAAAACACCGGAGGAAGACAATGCGTTCCTAAAACGCTGACTGGGTAGCATTAGAAGTCCAACAAACGAAAATTATTAAGCAAAAACAACATGCTATAAAAACATCCAGCCATCTTAGCCACGGACATACAAAGGATTTCAATATGTTGCTGTCCTTGTACACAACGAGAGCAACTTTAAACTGAACCCAAGCCGGAACAGATAGCCAGTATAATTTTAAAAACATTAAGTCATAACACGTCATGTTATATTATATTTTTACTAATTATAATTGAAATTAACATGGTCAGGAACATGGTTTCCAAACAGAATGAACTTGAGATGGACTAGTGTGTTGAATCTCACCACAATAAATGTTCGGAATAATTCGTTTTCTTTCGTCTTTAGCTTTATGTATTCTCGGCAGTTATCTTGCTCCAGGCAATACTTCGTATACGGCTCAAATATCTTTTCAAACTGCAACAACAGAGACAAATACATAAATTGTTATTCATGATTTTGTCTCACACTGATCTTGATTTGAAGCCTTTTTGGACAACGTACAAACTACCATCAAATTTTCATTGCAATTTTAATTCTACAATAATTACTATTCTATGGAACCAAGATGCAATTCACACATAAATTAATGAATTAAAAAACAGAAATTAATACACAGAAACCGTAATATAGTTATTATTTTCTTTACCCAAAATACAATTAAAACAGAATTAATGAAATAAAAAAAACAGAAATTAATACATGGAAACCGTAATACAGCTATCAGTTTCTTTACCTAACGGAGACAAAGAAGCTGCCTTCTTAACAAGTTGCCTACCAGTGGGTACTTACAACAAGGAAACCGGCCTTGAGAAGGCAAGGGTTGAGAGGCTCCCTTCTCTCTCGTGCCTGCTTTAGAACCTGACTCATGTGGATGTTCCAAAAGTGGCAAGTGGCATAGAAGACATCACCTATGTTGCTGAACAACTTGTCTGCCTCAATCTAAACATACAACACAATTCAATGCATTACAATAAAATATTATACCCAATAATTCACCCCAAATTTCGGCCCAAATTTCACCCCAGATTTAATTTCAGTTTTCACCATAGATTTTGCCCCAGATTTCAACATATGCATATCAACTTCACTTTCAAAGCGACCCTCAGCTCTAACAGTTATACTGAACCAATGCCTTGTGCCACAGAAGGTTTAGAATAGATGAGTTACGATAAGGTAACTACAGCATTTGTGGTAAGGTAACTGTAGCTTTGGCTGCCAAGTAACTACGGTAATTGTGATAAAGTAACTGCTGCTTTTCACCACTTCACCACAAGGTAACTATAATAAGGTAACAATGGCTTCTGCTGCAAGGTAGCTATGATAAGGTAACTGTGGCTTCACCACAAGGTCACTGTGACAAGGTAACTTAAATAAGGTAACAATGGCTTCTGAAGCAAGGTAATTTTGCTAAGCAGGTAACTGTCATAAGGTAACTATGGCTTCACCACATGGTAATATAAGGTAACTGTGAGAAGGTAACTATGGTTTCACCGCAAGGTAACTGTGACAAGGTAACTGTAATAGGGTAACAATAGCTTCTGAAGTAACGTAATATTGCTAAGATAACTGTCATAGGGTAACAATGACTTCACCACATGGTAACTATGATAAGGTAACTAAGGCTTCAGTGGAAACCATTAAAACGTAAGTGCGATAAGGTTACCATTATTATTTCTGCATTTATTAAGCGCCACTATCAAATGACTAAGCATCAGTCGATGGCGCTGAGCAAATGTGAGTGAAAGACAGTAATCGTCTCAGAGGAGGAGGCTTGAACCCGTACTCTCTGCGTTACAAGCCGAGCGCTCTAACCAGTAGGCTTGGTGTGGTGGGGTAACTATGGTTTCTAATAAGGCACCCAAGAATAATAACAATCGGATTCGAGAAGGTCAGTCCGTTGGGCGAGGCCGATGCATCCAGGTGGGTGCGCCTATTTTCCAGATCCCAGCCAGTTAGGCAGGCATTCCAAGCGACCAATGGAGGAGGGGCAGAGGGGAAGGGCGAGAGAGAGGAAGGGAGAGAGGAAGGGAGAGAGGAAGGGAGGGAGGGGCGACATTCATCAATCGTCGGTAAGTGGGTCGTGTGGTCAAAGGAGGATCCATATCGCCCAGGAAGATGTTGGCGAACGAGCGACGGTTGCTCCCCGAGTCACGTAAGCTGCATCGGTTCGATTAATAGGTCACCAGGGACATCAGCAAACCGAAGCCACGCCCGCACGCACGCACGCACTCACGCGCTCCACTTGCGCACACACGCTCACTCTAACACATTTACATGTAAACAAAAACACACAAACACAATGACAGAAAAGAAACACAAGCTAAGAAACTACGACACGCGCACATCAAAGCACATACAGACAAGCACACACACAAACAAATACACAAACAAATGCATAAACACACAGACACAAGCACACAAACAAATACACAAACAAATGCACACACACACACAGAGACAAGCACACAAACAAACTCAGAAACAAAATAGGCAACTTCCAAGACCAAAATTCTTTAATTCTCTTCCCTAGATTTCATGTGGATACCCTGAGTTTGATTTGCACGTGACCTTTGGCATCAAGGACAAAGTTAATATAATAATAATTAGTAACTTTTAATGTGTCGGTGTCTAATGTACAATGGCGCACCTACGATTCCCCGCTCAGCCGATGGACACATGGCATGTTAACAAATGTCTTTCTTGCACCAAAGCCAAGCCGCAATCAGGTCATTATCCAAAAGGTCAGTTCACAAGACAGAGAGGCAGCCTACAGTGGATAAGCAATTAGAAAAATATAAGTCTTAAGATGAGAAAGAAATAAAAGAAGTGACTGAGCAGAACGAACAGACATAGGGAGGGAGTTCCAAAATTTAGGTCCAGCAACTGGAAAAAGCCCATTTACCGAGAACAGTTCTAGCCCAAAGTATGACCAGAGAAAGACAATCAGATGACCTTGCAGAATAATGGTCTAGGGAATAAGGTATTGTGGTTGGCCGAAGTTCAAAGTTTTATAAACTGTAAGTCTCAGTTTGAAGTTACGTCCAATTATATTCTGTTTTCTCGATTTTGTTTTAACTAATCTAATATAATCTAATGACTTTTATAGCGCTGTTATCATAATGTACAGGGCATCAACTGATCGCTGCTTCGAGTGTAACTGTAGCGAAAAGTTGCAATCTGCTGGAGAAACCTCGTCAAAATCTGCTACAGAAGAATATTGAGAAGAACAGACAAACTAGTTTCATGAACTTAGCTCTTTCGATTGTCAAACATGTGTAAACTAACTGGTTACAATCATACTCTTAAATTAGCAGGGCGAGTAAGCTTATTGTTACACTGCAATGGAATGTTTTTACAGAGTAACATCTTGTAAGTTATATGCTTCACCAGGTCTAGCAAACACTGAATACTTTTACAGTGTAGTAAACACTGAATACTTTAGCGTAATTACGTTGTAAGTTATACACTTCACCTGTTCTAGCAAACACTGAATACTTTTACAGCATGACCACCTTGTAAGTTATATGCTTCAACTGGTCTAGTAAACACTGAATACTTTTACAGTGTAGTAAACACTGAATACTTTACAGTGTAATAACCTTGTAAGTTATATGTTTCCCCTTGTCTAGCAAACACTGAATACTTTTACAGCGTAACCACCTTGTAAGTTATACACTTCACCTGGTCTAGTAAACACTGAATACTTTTACAGTGTAATAACCTTGTAAGTTATATGCGTCACCTGGTCTAGTAAACAGTGAATACTTTTACAGCGTAGTAAACACTGAATACTTTACAGTGTAATAACCTTGTAAGTTATATGTTTCCCCTTGTCTAGCAAACACTGAATACTTTTACAGCGTAACCACCTTGTAAGTTATACACTTCACCTGGTCTAGTAAACACTGAATACTTTTACAGTGTAATAACCTTGGAAGTTATATGCTTCAACTGGTCTAGTAAACACTGAATACTTTTACAGTGTAGTAAACACTGAATACTTTACAGTGTAATAACCTTGTAAGTTATATGTTTCCCCTTGTCTAGCAAACACTGAATACTTTTACAGCGTAACCACCTTGTAAGTTATACACTTCACCTGGTCTAGTAAACACTGAATACTTTTACAGTGAAACACCATGTAAGTTATACGCTTCACAGAGTTTTGCAGAAACAGTGCCAAAATCTGCAAAATCCTGAAAACAACTCTGGCATGGATTTCTGGTGATTGACAGGTAAACAAAACCTTCGAGCAGATGTCACGCACCTGTCCATACAAACAACTCGCATACGTACGAACACGGTTTGAACAAACCATATCATCATAAAATGCTTTGCTATCTGTCGACTCTTCATGCACTTCAGCCAATTTGTACTCTAATCTAATCTAATCTGGTAACTTCTATGGCACCATTATCATAACGCACAAGGCATCAATCAGTAGTCGCTTCTAAGCAAGACTGCACTCCGGTCGTGGCTTATTTAAGAGATTTGAATCTCGAGCTAGCACAGTCCGTGCGCGGGGACCTTAAATGGCATGGCACCCATTCTAACGGACATTCTAACTCACCCGATTAAATGACAACGGCGCTTTGCAAGTTACTAATTATATTCATTACCATAGAAAATCATTTACATTTACATTTACTCCGAAATCACAATCCACTGGATAGAGCCAGTTAACATCCGTGAAGATCTAGAGACTAGTAGAACCGCCTGCAGAGGACGGCAATTCAAAAAGATGGGACTTCAGCCCTGAGCTGATCAACATCACAGAATTTCCAAAGCAGACAGACACAGGCAGTGAATTCCAGAGTCTTGGGCCACTGACTAAGAAAGATCTGGGAACCCATTAAGCCCACTGTTCTGGCTCGGACTGCAGCAGGAGTCAAGGGTATCCAATGAGCAAATGCAACATTTGTGAATCTAAGGGGCAAACAAAGACTAAAGACAATTTGGCCGGCCAGTGTGCTTTATCTTGTAAACTATTTACTTTGTAGCTTCTACTGCGCCAACGTCTAATGCCCAGTGTATCAACCGATCACCAAGGCAGAGAAGAGAGGGCTATGGTGGATGGTGCATCTAAGCCAAGGTCAATATCCAGGTCAGTTCACCAAGGCAGAGAAGAGAGGCAGCCTATGGTGGATAAGCCAACTGAAAAAGGTAAGTCTTAAGTTGAGAATAAAATGACACAAGTAACCGAGAGACATGGCATTGAAGAAGACATAACGTTGGGTGGCACAGTGGCAGAGTGATAGAGCATTTGCCTTTTGCAAATGCATCAGAGGTCTGAATCTGGATTTACCAAGTGAAATGGACAATTCACTTTCAAAACTTTCCTTAAGGCATTGGCCATTATAACTGTTGTAAAGAAAGACTGTCCAGTTCTTAAAATGTTCTTCAGTAAAAATATCTTTAAAAACCAAAGGACCATACCTATGTTTAAATATCCATGCAATTCATTAGGAATTACCCTATCTATTCAAGTAGCCAAGTAACGGCATTTGAAATTAGAAATTTATATGGCGCCGCTTCAAGACAGACTAATCAGAGGTGCTCTCAACACTATCCTTAACAACACTAAATGTCATTAAGAACAGAAAGTTCATATGTATATAAGCACACAAGAAAAACACAGTTCTAAGAAAACCAATGGACAAAGTTTCCATAGACTCACCTCATTCAGGAGTTGTTCATTTTGAAGGTTGAAAAGGCAGCACATAAACAACTGGAAGAATCAACAAAGTTACAGAAATGTAAATCCATAGTCAGGTAAAGCAATGCCATCTTACATATATTCACTCAAGTCCAACAAAACCAGTAAATAACTCACTACACAACACGACTGAAATTTAACCCAATTCATAGCATTCTGTGAAACACAGTGGTTGATTCAGTTACCACACTTGGTCCTGTCATCCAATGATTGTGGGTTAGAGCTTGCTGAGTAGACTCTGTGTAACGACCCTGGGCCAGTTGTTTAGGAACACATGCCTCTATCACCAAGCAGTATCACTTGGCAGAGGCATAAATTGAGAAGTAAACGACAAGTCCTCCAACGCACTTTCCCGTGTACAGGACCTTGGGATTCGTCCATTTTCGGATTATGGGCCAAAAAGTGGAGAAATGAGTGCCTCCCCTACATTCCACCATGGGACATGGAAGGTTAATTTCACTTATTACAACTGTGGCATTAACAAATTGTAGATTTTAACTTGAGACTACCATTACTATTAAAGCTACATTACAACTGCTACTAATCATAATGGGTCAGATGATTAAAATGATAATCACAGTGGTTTTCATTATTACTATTATTACATATGATGTCACTCTTAGTTTTATTATTGTTATTAAGACTGCCTTTAGTCTTGACAGTTTCATAACAGGCATGCTCAAACTACAATGTATACCAAATGTATGTATATACATACACACATACACACACATACACAGATATATACATACACATACATACATACACAGACATACAAACATATACACATAGATACCTACACACACAGTATGTTCACACACATACATACACATACAAAAAAAGATAAATACATACACACATACATACACACATGTACACATACATACTTAAATACATACATATACTTATATGCATATGTAATTATACATATTTATATACACACCTATTAGCATACATACATACATCAATACACATATACACACATACACGCAAACATAAATACATGTGCATACTTAAATACACAAGTACATTTACATATTTATATACACATATTAGCACACATACATACATCCATACACATATACATACACACACATACATACATACACATATACATACATCAATACATACATCATATGACCAGCGATCGATTGATCGGGAGCTGAGCTACTCACATCCATGATGACCTTGAGTTTATGGATGTATTCCACTTCGGTTGTGAGCAGCTCCCAGACAGCTTCCTGTTGATCCCTCTGGCGCTTGTTCAGCGTGTGGTGGTTCATCACGATGTCCGTCCAGTGGGACTCCAACTGGAAGACCCAAGAGTCATAGTGTGGTCGACCTAGGGTCAAGAGGTCAGGCATTTTCGGAAGACCGTTTAGGCTGTAGCTCGTCAGCAGTTCGTTCAGCTGCTCCTGCTTGTCTTGCACCTGGCATTTTTATTAGATATCATTCATTATGTTATTTTTTATATTTCTTCTTATATATTATCTATTATATTAAATTACACTTGCAAGACATGTTGTATCTAGAATTTCAAGAAATTATCATATCATGCTCGTTTCTTCAGAACGTTTTTGTGACCTAAGTAAATTTCATAATTTTAGAAAATTATTTAAAACTTTGCAATTTTTCATAACTTCAGGAAGTTACTCTAACCAATGTAATTCATGGTAATTTTTAGCAAATTAGTGCAAAACATTTATTTTCTCATAATTTCAGGAATGTATCAAAACAATTATTTTTGACTTTAGAACATTATGATAATCCATGTAATTTCTTGTAATTTCAAGAAATTATTTAAACAATTTTCATAATTTCACAAAATTATAATAACTCGAGCAATTTCTTGTAATTTCAAGAAATCACTCTAAAAACAGAATACAAACTCAAGCAATTTCTTTAGATTTCATGAAATTAATGTCACTGAAGAATTTCTTGGAAAATCAGGAAATTACTGTGACCCACAAAATGCAGTTACAATGAAATTGATAATCCATCACATAATAACATACAATTATAGATGACTTTTCAAAAATTAATAAAATTTTAAAGAATTAAGTAAACCAAACATTATAGCAGGCCAAATGTTCTGCAGCCTTCTTGCAATGCAGCAAAGTAAGGTTAATAAAGGTTGAATGAATCTGCTATGAAGAAAGAACACTGAGCAAGACTTTTCTCACAACTGCATAGCCAAACCACCTTCTGCCAATTTTTCAGAAATGAGCTTTCCACACATATTTATAGCAACCCAATTTTTCATTCCTCACTGATTTTTCCTAAACTTCATTTCTGTTTAAACATCTCTCCAATGCCCCATTGGCATTTCATGGTCCCCAGATGAAGTTCCTCTCTTAAGTAATTTGTTATCACTCCACTGGTAAATATTCCTTTTTATTAATAATAAGCTTTTAACTATCATTATCAAAATTGATAAAAAAACTATTGAAGAACTCAACGAACATAAACTATAGCTGGATTTACCTTAATGAATGGGTTGAAGAGTGACTGCAGTTTGCTGTGACCTTTTGCTCCGGCCGCCGTTCCACCCACTCCCACTGCTGTTCCACCAACTGCGCCAGACACCCCACGATATTTCTGAACATCGTTGCGAGAAAGACTTGCGTATGGACTGACATCTTGGAAGTTGTTGTCTTCTGACGAAACACTCTTCTTGTTTCTTAAGCTCTAACAATATCACAATAATAATTCTACTTTTTTATTCTCAGGCGGATTTTTTAAGTCCTGAGGGATAATTTTGGCCTCATGTTAAATAATAATAATAATAATAATAAAATAATAATAAAAATAATAGAGTAATTTTTGAGTAATTTTTCCTGAGGGATTATACTTACCTCAGGCAAAAAAAATAATAAGGTCACTATTATTAGTAGTAGTACTGGTAGTTTTATAATGCATTTTATTAATGGCAAGTTTTTAAATCCCCAAGGGATCATTGGTACCTTGGCAAAAATTAACTGCAGTTTTTCTTCTCTCCATACACACACTGCTTGGGTGCATAACACTCAAAATATATTAGTAATATTATATTTTCATTAATTCTATTTTAAAGCCTCTCAAGGGTGCTCCTAGAGAAAGAAAAGTTTCCTCACACCATAGTTAACACAAGCAAAATTCTTGTGATTATTTCAACAAGAACAAAATTCTTGTGATTATTTCAACAAGTGCAAAATTCTTGTGATTATTTCAACAAGAACAAAATTCTTATGATTATTTCAACAAGAGCAAAATTCTTGTGATTATTTCAACAAGAACAAAATTCTTGTGATTATTTCAACAAGTGCAAAATTCTTGTGATGATTTCAACAAGAACAAAATTCTTATGACTATTTCAACAAGAGCAAAATTCTTGTGATTATTTCAACAAGAACAAAATTCTTATGATTATTTCAACAAGAGCAAAATTCTTGTCATGATTTCAACAAGAGCAAAATTCTTGTCATGATTTCAACAAGAGCAAAATTCTTGTGATCGTTTCAACAAGTGCAAAATTCTTGTGATTATTTCAACAACAGCAAAAATTCTTGTGATGATTTCAAAAAGAGCAAAATTCTTGTGACCATTTCAACAAGAACAAAATTCTTGTGATTATTTCAACAAGAGCAAAATTCTTGTGATGATTTCAACAAGAACAAAATTCTTGCGATCATTTCAACAAGAACAAGATTCTTGTGATGATTTCAACAAGAACAAAATTCTTGTGATTATTTCAATGAGAGCAAAATCCTTGTGATCATTTCAACAACAGCAAAAATTCTTGTAATTATTTCAACAAGAGCAAAATTCTTGTGATTATTTCAACAAGTGCAAAATTCTTGTGATTATTTCAACAAGAACAAAATTCTTATGATTATTTCAACAAGAGCAAAATTCTTGTGATTATTTCAACAAGAACAAAATTCTTATGATTATTTCAACAAGAGCAAAATTCTTGTGATCATTTCAACAAGTGCAAAATTCTTGTGATTTTTTCAATAAGAATAAAATTCTTGTGATTATTTCAACAAGAGCAAAATTCTTGTCATGATTTCAACAAGAGCAAAATCCTTGTGATCATTTCAACAAGTGCAAAATTCTTGTGATTATTTCAACAACAGCAAAAATTCTTGTGATGATTTCAACAAGAGCAAAATTCTTGTGACCATTTCAACAAGAACAAAATTCTTGTGATTATTTCAACAAGAGCAAAATTCTTGTGATGATTTCAACAAGAGCAAAATTCTTGCGATCATTTCAACAAGAACAAGATTCTTGTGATGATTTCAACAAGAACAAAATTCTTGTGATTATTTCAATGAGAGCAAAATCCTTGTGATCATTTCAACAACAGCAAAAATTCTTGTGATTATTTCAACAAGAACAAAATTCTTGTGATGATTTCAACAAGAACAAAATTCTTGTGATTATTTCAACAAGTGCAAAATTCTTGTGATTATTTCAACAAGAACAAAATTCTTGTGATCATTTCAAAAAGAGCAAAATTCTTGTGATCATTTCAACAAGAGCAAAATTCTTGTGATTATTTCAACAAGAACAAAATTCTTATGATTATTTCAACAAGAGCAAAATTCTTGTGATTATTTCAACAAGAACAAAATTCTTGTGATTATTTCAACAAGAACAAAATTCTTATGATTATTTCAACAAGAACAAAATTCTTGTGATTATTTCAACAAGAACAAAATTCTTATGATTATTTCAACAAGAGCAAAATTCTTGTGATCATTTCAACAAGTGCAAAATTCTTGTGATTTTTTCAATAAGAATAAAATTCTTGTGATTATTTCAACAAGAGCAAAATTCTTGTGATGATTTCAACAAGAGCAAAATTCTTGTGACCATTTCAACAAGAACAAAATTCTTGTGATTATTTCAATGAGAGCAAAATCCTTGTGATCATTTCAACAACAGCAAAAATTCTTGTGATTATTTCAACAAGAGCAAAATTCTTGTGATTATTTCAATGAGAGCAAAATCCTTGTGATCATTTCAACAACAGCAAAAATTCTTGTGATTATTTCAACAAGAGCAAAATTCTTGTGATGATTTCAACAAGAACAAAATTCTTGTGACTATATCAACAAGTGCAAAATTCTTGTGATGATTTCAACAAGAACAAAATTCTTGTGACTATATCAACAAGAGCAAAATTCTTGTGATTATTTCAACAAGAACAAAATTCTTGTGATCATTTCAAAAAGAGCAAAATTCTTGTGATCATTTCAACAAGAGCAAAATTCTTGTGATTATTTCACAAACCCACCACGAAATAAGTTTTAGAAAATCAACCAGAGTAAAGATTTTACAATTAAGATTTGAGAAACAACCAGAGGCTCCCTGATTTATGTTTCGGTCCACTGAACGCAATGCTGACGTCGGCAGCCACTGACAAAATGATTGAACTGACTGACTACCAGAGGGACATCTGTTCACTGGTCCTCTCCCAGCTGCCACTCACCATCCCATGTGTTCAAGCTGCCATATGCTTCGCCAGCCATCTGCTGCATAAGGTAAGGCGGGTTTGGTGAGGTAAGGTAAGGTAAGTTAAATAAGGTAAAGTCAGATGAGGTAACATAAGAAAACACAAGACGGTCTAGGGAAGGTAAGGTTAGGTAAGGAAACAGCAAGCAAGCAAGCAATGCATTCGTTAACAAACCATATGGCCATCGGCTGCATGAGGAATTCTAGGAAAGGTAAGGTAGGTAAGGTAAGGTTAAGTACTGTAATGCTGCCAGCCTCAGATAGAAATTTCTGAAACAAGGTCACAGCCTGGAAGTGATCTGACAACCCGTCTCACATAAAGGTACGGCATGCTACTTGTGCAGCCATGCAGATCGGAATGATCTTTCGACTGGGAACCCAAAAATTAACAACAAATCAACATCCTTTTCTTATGCGGCGGCGGCACAATAACTCGATACACTTTGCAAGCATATACGACCCACTTAACAAGTCCTAAACCTGTCATAACCTTCACAATGCCACCACGACCTCTATCTCTCCAGCGTGCAGATAAACTCCAGCTGAACAGAGACGAAGATCAAAAGCAGTTCTCACAAACAACCTCCGTAACTATCACCACCAGCCTCGTCCATCCTTCCTAGCTCCAGCTCAGCACGATCAGTATCATCGTCATCACCATCACCATCACCACTACCACCACCACCATCCCCAACATCATCACAATCAAGCTGATGAGGATAAATGTGATTAAGCACCAGCTTCAACTTCAGCACCAGAAGAAGAAAGAGATAAATAGAACAATAATAAATGTAATTAAGACACTGAAACCACCACCAGCACCACCACCATTCAGTTGCAAGATATCGTGAAATTTCATCATGGCCACCACTGCAGTAGTCATAGTTTCTCATTCAGTGTAAGGTACACATGATAACGGAATGCTAGTTATGATAAGCAAGGTAAGGTACTGTAACTACTGCATCGTAAGGTCAGAGAAACTATTGCAAAGTACAGTAAGGCTGGATAAAGTAATTTGTTCATTATGTAACGCCATCACGAGTTGAGGATATGACCCTAGTGCATGACCCTAGTGATCTTTCGACATCAGTGTACACATGGAAAGAACAACCCAACAACTACCGGGACAGTGCGTTTTCATGCGGACCGCAAGGCTCAACAACACAAACTACATCAAAGAGAACTGAACCCAGGACCAAAGTGGCAAAGGAGTTGACAAGTGAACACAACAGGCCATTATGCCGCGCTTACTCACTAACTCAACTACGAAGGATGTCTTCCGAAAAAAGAGCCGCTTGCGAAAAGGTCACGGCGCGAGTGGCAACGGCTCAAGACAGTCGGCAGCGATATGGACCGACTTACGGCAACGAAAACGCGTGACTTATCTCGGGCGCTCGCTCGACAGCCAAACAACGCCGCCTTGTTGCAGACGGGAAAAAACGCTCGCAGCCATTGCCGCAATCGGGCGGAGAGAGGAGGGCCGCTGAAAAGACTGACCGACGACCGACGAGTGAAACCTGGCAAATTTCACGATAACAAAAACGCCCGCAAACATCTGGCAACGACCGCCAATCAAAAGCCTCGTCTTCCTCCTAGTCTTACCATCGCAGTTATCTCGCCACTGATCCGCTTAAAAGTCAGTTTTTCAGTTCATTCCATAACTCTTTCGTCCTTCAGTCTCCTTAAACCGGAGCATCTTCCACAGTCACTCCACCTCCGCCCTCTGCTTACAAACACCGCAGCTATAAAACTCATGCTTGGAAGTTTCTCAAAGACACTGAACACAGTGGCAGATTTAGCTATCGGCAGAGGGAGCGGTTCGCCCATAGCGCCCCTCTTGGTTGTATACTGGGGCCCCTCAAGCCATATCCATGCATGGTGGACTGCCAGCCTGTGGCGCGACTCTGGAAATGCTCTTGCCCCCACCCGATCCTGGAGCCACCACTGACTGAACACCTACTTGTTTGTGTCACCTGGCGAATGCGAGCTGCTGTTTGCACATTTGTGGGTAATTTAGTGACCAGTTTCTTAGTAATAGTAATAATTACACAAATAATACTAATAAAAACATACCTCAGCGATGCTGTTAATAATATTTATACAAATGCAACACTAAACATCAACTCAGGCACTTGTATTTTCTCATGTATTGTATGCAATGTGATTGTTATTGTAATCACGACAATTTATACAACATTGTCCGTAGCAAGTAGCTACTTCAAGGGTGCTTCACAATGTCAAATGTCAGCACACACAAGAGCCTAATAATAAATAATAAATGGATGATATACCAAATCAAATGCTGATACTAGAGTTAGACAGTAACTTACAGACGGGATCTCAAAAGTCTCTTAAAAACAAAAGCACTCTCGGGTTCTTGGATGACCACAGGAAGAATTATTCCAGGCACGCGGGCCGGCGACTCTTTAACAGCGCGATCACCCATTTTAGTCTTAGTTGTAATTGTAATTGTACCGTACTGTATGTAGGCATTAGAAGACCTAGATGATCGCAGCCGAAGTCGAATAGGACCATCAGACAGCAAATTTAATGCTCTCAGTACGACAGCTTAGCGCACGGCTGTGAAAGCATTGGTACATAAGAAGACAAAGTTTATATCTGACACATTCTCTGATCTTCAACCAATGAAGCTGGTCCTGCAGAATAGGTGTGATGTGATCGAATTTTCTCACTCGTGCGACGAGGAGAGCAGCAGCATTAATGACCGCCTGAAGCCGAATGATACTGCGCTGTGGCAGGCCAATAAAAGCCACGTTACAGTAGTCAACCCGATTCAACACCAGACTCTGTACGAGAATGCAAGTCGTGTCCCTCGTAAGAGACCGCGAGACAGACTTTAGTTGTCTTAGAACTGAAAAGCAGTTCTGCACAAGTCTAGTTGTATGAGACATCACTGACAGACTGTTGTCAAGGAGAAGACCGAGGTCTCGAACCTCACACCTTGGCTCGACCAATTCCGTACCAGTGACGATGGAGGTTCGATCCAGTTTGTCGACTCTCCGCGAAGATGAGCACAAAAAAATTCCGACTTCGATGAGTTGAGTTGCAATCGATTTCACATCATCCAGTAGGCAATATCACCAATACAACCAACTGAGACGGTCCACAAACGTCGCATCATAAGGACAGCAGAAACCGTATATCTGTGAGTCATTGGTATAGAGATGACCATTTAAACCATGCTCTTATATTATGGGCAAGATGTCTGCAGTAGAGAGAAGGAATGGGTCCCAGGACTGAGCCTTGAGGGACACCACAGGTTAGGGTAATCACCGCAGAGGACGAGCCAATATGGCGGACACTGTTCCCTGCCAGTGAGGTAGGACGCCATCTGCTCAAGTACACTGGAAGACACACCAAAAGACAAGGGCAATCGCTGAAGTACGATGCCATGATCGACAGAATCGAAGGCAGCAGATAAGTACAAGGAGAGAAAGAAGAACGAAGTATGTATGTATGCATGTATGTCTGCAAGTTTATGTACGTATGATGCATCTAAACACTTTCAAAGCACCTTTTAAGTACCACCTCACAAAAGTCCTGCCTAAATGACGTCAAAGTAATTAAGACCAATAAGCGCACAGCTGAAGTATTCGCTCATTCATTCATTCACATTAATCATAAATTAATTCAATCTCTCGCTAATTAAATAATTCACTAAATTCAAACATTCATTCATTCAGAGCATTTATACAGCATTCCCCAAAGATAGCGATTTCGAGGCGGTCCCATCCCACCCCCGGCAAAGGAGAACGGTTTTCAAGTGCTGTGGAAGGTGCATGCGACATTCCCGGAAAAACACTGAAAAAGGACGACGATGCACAGTTAAAGTCCGTGAAAAAGGAACAAGTTCACCTCCAGCCGTGGAACGAAGAATGTGTATGTTTGTAAGTATCTGTATTTTTGTATTTGTCGATTTATATAGCGCCTCTCTACAGACCTTCGCACGCCGTCTAACCCGGGAAATCTTAGATTCGGTGGAGGAATGGCGAAGAGAGTCTTTGGAGTGGCACCGACCGTTAATCACGAAATGGCTCAACTACCTACCGGGCCGGGGGCGACGAATGCCTGTCCTGCGCATATCTGGGTGGGGGGTCGAGGGATATCCGGAAACCGCGTTGTCTTCATCTACGACGATGAGACAACCGTCAGTCATCGGTGGCGGATCACATCACCTATCGTCGTTCCTCATTCATGCTGTCCTCTTTCTGCTATAGCTGGGACTCTGTTGGTTGGGCTCTGTGTGTGTATGCGAGCTTGCCACTGGTGACTCTTCTAGTTATCTGAGCAAGGGTATTTCCAAAGGGGCGCCACTTTCTGGCAGTCCACCATGCACGGGTGGACTGCAAGAATATGGCGCTGGCATATAACCAAGAGAGGTGCGGGAGGGGAGGCGAACCGCCCCCCGCCTACAGCTGAATCCGCCACTGGAGAGGGGTGTTTTACCCAAAGAAAGGACGTCCGCATGTAAATTTGGTACATGCAGTTATCTGAGTACAGCCGGTGCCTTAAACACCAACTTCAGTCAGACAACAGACAGTTGGTATTGCGTGGGATCTAATTAGAGTTCTTTACTGGATGCCGCAGTATCAAAGTAGGCGGCCGCCGCTTAGCACCTGTAGCCCAGCAAGACCACCAGAATGTACAGCTTCTGTTTAACGAAGCTGAGTCATAACAAATATGATTAGCTTCGTTGTCTTAAGTTATCCCGGAAGTTCAACAGTGCGGCTCAACGTAGGCCTCATCACTCGGCTGAAGTGCGGACGTCCACGAGGGACGTGGGAGGGTAGTGCCAACTGCGGACAAATGCGAACAAGAGGGAGTGTGAAGTGCAAAATTTATGCCACTGAAAGTACATTTGTTTGCATTCACGACTAGGCCAATCTCGGCGGCGATATATTTATGAATCGAAACACATCTATAGCGCTTTTAAGCTACTCAGAAGAGCGCTAAGGCATGGCCACCTAGAGGTCTCTATATAGGTGCGTCTTAAGGCGGGCAGAGAACGCTGATGAACATCGTGAAAGATATCACAAAGTAAGTAAGTAATACATCTGTTAACACGCCGTGTCCATCGACTGAGGGAGGAGCCGTAGGCGTAAAAAGACAGACACGGCCCAAGCAGAAAAACGATACTAGGTGGAATCCCAGTATGCTGGTTGACTGTTGCTTGACATTGATTCTTCGGACACTGATTGCAAACGCAAATCAAACACAAAGCATTTATAGTTTTCGTTCATTCGATAATGAAAGTAAGTCAAAACTCTGTGCAATTGCATGTGATTAGGTCTAGTTCTATCCATAATGTAAGTCCATTTTTCTGAGGTACCAAAATTATGACAACACCAGTGTATTGAGCAAGGCAAATACTAGTTTAAAAACACAAAGCTGTTGGAAAAGCAAAATTTGTAAAAAAAGCTGTTGCCCAGTGTTATCTGTAACACTGGCACATCCAGATGTCAGTAGGGGGTCCAAATTTAGCACGGTGAAGGACTCCAGACCACCTTCCACTCAGCAAAACACTATCTGTGGACCTTTTTAGCCATATCAACCTTCCTCGTGATGCTTTTCCAGTCATTTCGACATTTCGCTGGCAATCTGCCAAGCCTTTTCATTAGCTCTGTTGCATTTTTCCGTTTTATGAACGTTTCCCATAGATTTCTTTCAAACTCCTAAATCTCCAGCCTTTTTCTGCTTTTTTAGTTTCCAAGTGTTTTCTTGGCCGCTTTTTACTGTACAAATTCTGTGGGCAAACACCCTCTCCCAAACCAGCGCTTGGGGTGCAAAACAATGGCGTGCCCCCTAAAATCAAATGAGGGCATGGCCAGATGACTTTTACACACATAATTATATTGGTATATATGTTGACTTATATATGTATATATATAAATATATACATACATACATACATATACATACATATATATAATTTATATGCATAAATTTTCTGTGGACCTTATATATAACTGTATCTACACATAATTAAGTGTATCTCCTTTTCTCTCTATATATATGTATATGTATGTATGTATGTTTGTGTATGTATGTTTGTGTATGTATGTATGTATGTATGTATGTATATATGTATATAGAGAGATTCGAAGCACTGCAAAGGATAATTACACAAATCCGTAAATTTCGGTGATCCTACGCGTGTGGATTCGAGGAATTCGGGGAATGTTATTGAAAGCAATGGCATGTGCATCAGAGAGGGACTGCGGCGGCAGCATCCCTCCGCATCTCGCCAGCCACAGCAGCCGCCGGATACAGCCTTCCGCACTGGGCTTAATCTAGCACGAAAGCCGAATTATCTGCCACCCTGCGCACGACTCGGATATCGGACTCAGAAAGCAGGACGTCGGAACTACTTCGGACCCAATAAACAGTTCATAACATCGCAAGTTTTCGTCCGTACAAGTCAGAAACGACTGACCAGTTTGGTGTCAGGTCTTGTCCGGCGCCAAAATGGTTCCGACTCCAGCCTCTCACACGTAAAATTTCATTTCATTTTTTATTGTTACACAAAAAGACAACAGCATATAATATATTACATTTAAAAAAATCATGTGGGATACAAAAGGCAATCCCAGAAAGAACCATGTTCCGCTTATTAGGGACGCCTACGTCACATGGAATGCTATTTGAAATAACAAATAATCAACTTAAATGTAAATGAAGACGTTTTTCTACAGCGACCGTATGGCCTCGACCACCTGCTCATTTTGCAATGAATTAATCGGGTGAGATCCGTCACCACCGCTCCCCGTTTTTGAATGGACGCCACGACAATTAAGGTCCTCGTAAATTTAAATGTAGATGTTTTTCTACAGCGACCGTATGGTGTAAACCACACTCAATTTTTCAATGAATTTATGGAGGGTGGGATCCTTCACCACCGCTGCTCGTTTGAATGGGCGAGAAGTCAGTTTTAGGTCGACGCATATAAAGCTAGATTTTTATGCGGTTAGTTTTATCTTAAACTGTATAGTCAGACTTTTTAATCTGTTTAAAATATTGCATCATTTCTGACCGACACTGTGCTTCCTTTGTGCTGTTTTGATTACATTGTGGCTGTAAAAGTGTGGGCGTTTGTCTCGCGCTTATAAAGATTACTTACTTACTTACTTTTGGCAAAACAGTGAGACACATTTTAAATCATCGTGCTGCCTTGATAGCAGACTTTCATAGCAACAATATACGCTGTTAATCAGAAAACAGAAGGTCACGCGGTCTGTTCTTATGCAGTCGTAATTATAGTCCAAGCATTTAACGTTAAAAATCCTTATTATTGTGCATTTAGGTGCTACAAGCATATTTTTTTCTAGAATTTGTAGAGGGACTAACATAGAAGATAATATGATATTGTGCCAGTTGAATATTTGTTCAGAAAATATTTTAAAAAGCACTTTTAAAATGTGTATAATTGGGTTAAGTTTGGGCTTGTTTTGGCAATCTTTGTTAACAACGTGCGAGAGACGCTTATTTTTGTAGTACTTTTAGGATTGTAAATGCGGCTATATATGCTTATTTCTGCAAAATAAATAAAAGATATTGTTTATTAATGTAGAAAAAATCTGTAAGATATATGTTTTAATGGTTGACTGCAGGTTTAAAAAGCAGTAATATTGAGAATTTGACTTTTATACTTGTAGGTAGTTTTCTGTCGTCGCTCGTTAATTAGGACAAAACGTAGCAGTTCTATTTTTAGAAGCAAATTTCCGTGATCTGATCACGTGAACCAATCACGATGTTTCAGAACTGTTTTCGCCCGGATCTGACTGGACCCAACACCGGCCGCATGGAAGGAACTATGAATGGAGGAAGACGAAGCAGAGAAGGCGCTGCAGACGTCGAAACGTAAATGCGCGCAACGCGATAACAACGGTAACGAGATTTCCAAAACATTTGGTCTGTTGCGCGCACAAATGCACAAGACAAAGGCATGGTAACTGCGCGTTTACTACCGACCTCTGTCAGCGGCACTTTAATTACCGTCCCAAGTGCCAGGGTCAACGGATTAAAGGAGATTTCGGCTGACGCACAAGCCTAACACTCTCGCTGAAGCGAACGCCTACACAGATAGTACTGTGGCCGCTTTAAAGGTAATGTAGTCACTACATGTGGCTAGGGGCTGCGCTTTTAAGGGGTCCTCAAACGGCGCTATATAAATGCTGATGCATAACGTACACATATGCACACATACTTTGCATACGTTACGTATGGCATACGTTACAAATATATGCTGGTACATAAGTACATATATTATGAATACATTAGGTTACATACGTATGTATATGTGAAATTCTATGTTATGTACATACATAAATACATACAATAAATATATACCAGAACATGCGCAGATATGAATATATACATAAATACGTATGTATATACATACATACATAAATACGCACATAGACTTACATACATTAAATAGATATATGCTGGTACATAAGTACAGATATTATGAATACACACAAAAATACACATGTAATATACATATATACATAACATGAGATGACATAGCCAATGGTTTAAGAGGTTAGAGGACATTTAATCTGTTCTAGAATCACATACTTACGTACTTAGCAGAATGCTCACGACTATTCGTATAACCCTCCACGTCACTCTGCCTCCTCTGGGATTTGAACCAAGACTGCACTAATAGAAGGAAAGCCTGTTCACTTGACCACACAAATAAACTCAGAAACCTTCTGGTTTCTTTGAACTACCGGAATTTGACATGGCTTCATCAACGGATTATAATTTTCATTGTGATTTGACATGAAGCGACTGATGCTTTGGACATTGTGATAACGGCGCTATAGAAGTCTTTAGACTAGACTGGATTGGAAGGCCATAGAAGGGAGGCGTTGTCTCACCCTGGCGCGGCCCTTGCCTCGAATTATCTATCATCAACTCAAATGTAATCTAATGACTTATATAGCGCCGTTTCGTAATGCACAAGGCATCAATAAATTGTCACTTAAAGTGAAATCAGTCAAAACCGTAATCTATCTAAGATGCCTCGTCAAACTGCGATTCCTTCAAGGAACTAAATTTAATCAGTAAGAGTGTTGTCAGTGGTTAAAAAATGAAGGTACTTGTGACATTCTCTCTTACTTACTCGTGAAGTTCTTATCAATTCTTAACAGTCCTACAGTTGCAGCTACTCAACATTCCACTCCATTCATCAAAGAATTCACATCGTTTCTTCACATCAACAAAGAATTCTGTCCGCATGCAACGCATCTAATTAGAAGCAAGATTAGCAAAGGAAGATGAATACCCACTGAAATGAAAGTCAATGATACGACTCCGCATTAAGAAGCCAGAAACCGCAGACAAGAATGGAAATCAATCATACACGCACATTGCGGCCAAACTCCTGCAGTCATGATGACGACGACGACGATATAAACAACAATGGTACATGACAATGATATTGATGAGGATCATGTTGATGATGATTTTGAACGTAATATTGCGCTGCTTAGTCAGCAAGTTTTCAGAAAGCGTTTGTATAGAAAATTTCCATGAGTCATCGGCTTATTGAATTGCTTGTACACGCGCGGATCAGTTTCTGACTGGCACGCATAGAACACCTGGTGGGCGCGGCGGCGTGATTGGCGGGCGGCGCCCCACCGGTAAGTGAGCTAACGGAAGCAGTGATTCTTGCCGACTCGCATTTTATCACTTGGGCGCTCGTGCGGCCTACATTGTGATGCGTCAGCAACTTTTTGGGAAACCGAAGATTGCGATATAACGGGAGGCCGGTCTAAATCAGTCTATACTGGTATGCTGTCTTGGCGGGAAAGAGCCTATATAAGCGGACGCAAATGCATTGTTGAGAGAGCGCAAAGATTTGTAGAACTAATATGGCGTTGCTAAGTTGAAAGTTTCAGTTACAAATGTCAGTGATAGAATCGTGCGTTTAGAATTGTGACGATTCAAATGCTCTTGTGACTGAACATTTAATTATAATTTCGAAAATCAAAACTTTACTCAAGTTAGCGCTACGAATAGGGCAAAACTACTTTCCAAGTCCGATCGATGATAAAAACAAAGGACGGTCGACAGTGACGATGACACTGTTGATGATTGACGTTGGCAATGATGACGATGATGGCGATGAAGATGATAATGATGGCGATGAAGATGATAATGATGATGATAATGACGATGATGATGGTGGTGGTGGTAGTGGCGATGTTCATGATGATGATGGTGGCGATGATGATGATGATGGCGATGATGAAGAAGATGGCGATGACGATGATGATGATGGCGATGACGATGATGATAACGGCGATGATGAAGATGATGGTGGCGATGAGACCCAGTAAGAAAACAGCTTATGTCATAAAGCAGCAAAGGCGACTTTAGAACTCAGCTAAGCGATGACTTGTCATGCAATTCATTAGATTCCGGATACAAACGAAATCAAAGACTCTTATCTCTGTCTCCCTCACCAAACTAATTATTTCCAATACACATCACTTGATCCTGTTACAGAGAAAGACGACGTTTACTATTCCAAAAGGCAGAGGTGCGTACGTTTTTGTGTGTATGTATGTGTGTGTGGGTGGGTGCGTGCGTGTGTGTGTGGTCATGGGTATCGTGTAAGTACCCCAGTACATAAACATCAACACGCACACACTCGTACATATGTTTGTTAGCATATACACAAACCGAATACAAACTTTTAGACAAGCAAAGCTTGCTAATCAAATCTAATCTAATGACTTCTATAGCGCCGTTATCATAATGCCAAAGGCATCAATCGATGGTCGCATCAAGTGATATCGTAATCAAAATCAGAATCTATTGGAGAAACCAGGTCGAATTCCTATAGGTCAAAGGTCGAATTCCTATAGGTCAAAGGTCGAATTCCTAGATGTCCGTGGTAGAATTCCTCCAGGTCAAAAGTTATAACCATATTTTAAACTTGACACTAGTAATCAGTGATCTTATTACTCTTAATACCATTTCACCTGACAGAATTCAAAGCCAAGAAAACGTGAAAGAACGCGAGCGGGAATACATCAAAGATGATACACAGAAAGCCTTCTCAAGCAGACAAACAAACAGACAGACAAACAAACAGACAGACAAACAGACAGACAAGCAGAGGCGCCGATCAGTGCCTCATCCGTTTCCTTGGCGATGCATGCAACTTGCCTCATCAACCCTCAGCAGCATCTTCGGTGTACAGAGACCTTCGTCGGGTTGCGGGGACAGAGGAAGGGCCAGCGGATGGGGCTCGTTCCTCAGAAGGCCGCTTCTCTGCCGGTGATGATGTGTGGAGCGGATGTGCTGGGCAACAGGCGAGTCAAGGGCTGCGGAGAGGCCGGTTATGGAGGTCGCACTGGTCAGGTTCTGCTCAGATCGCTTTAGAAACATCTGAAAACATTCCGACGATTCTCTACACCCCTCTCTTATGGACAACACGCACAGATCCCAAACGCAAAAGGGTAAAAAATGATGAATACTTCCATCACCACGCTATAGAAGTCATTATATCGTTGCACCCATCATACGAACTCACCAGCACTTCAACTCTTGCAATCAGGACTTTTACTCAAAACACACAAAAAAAACTCTTACACAGATCCTATCCTCACTTTCCAGTTCAATTCCAAACACAATCCACCGTAGTCATCTGACTGACCCCCTCCCTGCCCGATACTTCAGTCTTGACCTGGAACCGAATCCGACCCTTCCTGCCTATCGATTATGTTTTGACTTAGCACTTGTGAATAGGCTGGTTCTCGTGACTTAGCTTTCATTGGGCGCTGTAGAAATCTCGAGCTTACAATTCCGATTACGACTGTAATTGTAATCGTAGTTTCATGAAGCGCCACTTCTAGAGATACAGCTCAGAGGCAACCGCTCACTGACTACATCTCTACGAAAACATTAGCAAACGCGTATGTGTATCAGAATCGCCATCTACTTCATGCGGCGGCCGACAGGTTTTAAGATTCATTGACTCCACTGGCCTGGTTAGCAACACTGGTTAGAGCGTACGTCAAGGCAACTCACAGACGTCACAATCGTTGCCATGGTATCTCAGTTGGCCTGGTTAGCTACATTTGGTTAAAGCGTACGTCAAGGCGCCTCACTGACGTCACAATCGTCGCCATGGTATCTCAGTTGGCCTGGTTAGCTACATTTGGTTAAAGCGTACGTCACGGCGCCTCACTGACGTCACAATCGTCGCCATGGACCTCAAGCTGGCCTGGTTAGCTACATTTGGTTAAAGCGTACGTCACGGCGCCTCACTGACGTCACAATCGTCGCCATGGACCTCAAGCTGGCCTGGTTAGCTACATTTGGTTAAAGCGTACGTCACGGCGCCTCACTGACGTCACAATCGTCGCCATGGACCTCAAGCTGGCCTGGTTAGCTACATTTGGTTAAAGCGTACGTCACGGCGCCTCACTGACGTCACAATCGTCGCCATGGACCTCAAGCTGGCCTGGTTAGCTACATTTGGTTAAAGCGTACGTCAAGGCGCCTCAGTTGGTCTGACACACATTGACATCACAATCGTCGCCATGGTATCTCAGTTGGCCTGGTTAGCTACATTTGGTTAAAGCGTACGTCACGGCGCCTCACTGACGTCACAATCGTCGCCATGGTATCTCAGTTGGCCTGGTTAGCTACATTTGGTTAAAGCGTACGTCAAGGCGCCTCAGTTGGTCTGACACACATTGACGTCACAATCGTCGCCATGGTATCTCAATTGGCCAGGTTAGCTACATTGGTTAAAGCGTAATCTCGGGCTAGCACGGTCCATATATGGGAACCTTAAATGGCGTGGGCCCTTTCAAACGGTGGGGGATCTCACCCGATAAATTCACTGAAAAATGAGCAGGGTCAAGGCCATACGGACGCTATAGAAAACCGCGTACATTAACATTTATCTTTCTCTATGGCAGTTGAAACAATTGACAGTTGGTGTCGCCAACATAAACAAATGGTCTAAATCATAGTGGATACGCTATTTTTCACTTCCATAGTCCCCATTACGTTAATATAAATGATTTTAAATGTCATTAAGAACAGAAAATCCATCCGTTTCCAAAGTGTTCAGACATCTAGAAAGTTGGGACTTTGGCAAATCCTTACAAAAAACATCATTCAAAATTGTTTTGATTGGAATCTCTAACTGCATTTTCTTCAACGGCCAAAAGAGCAACGTCATAACATTTTAAGTCGAAGACATTCCTACTGCTGCTATAACATATGCCAATTGGCGCCTATCATATCTTTTCCCCTCTCAGACCATTCTATTGGAAAAGTCTTCTGCTTCAAGTATACGCTGTTGCACTTGACCCTGGCACTTGTTTAGAACAGGTAGACAGTCATGCATGCAGTGCTTTTAGACGGCACTTAAAGGAGCTACTTGATGCGTACAAACTGACCGACTGACCACGGCCACTGACCACTGACCACATATAGGGGCCGTATGGGGCGCTTGCCCGTCCTTGAATTCACATCTCAACACTTTCAGCCCACATCAAGGCCGGCGACAAGTCCTATGTTTCAAGTTCTGCTCCTCCTGTGCAAAGTTTTGTGGGCGCCCATGTAACTGAGTATCGTTCTTCTGCGATCTTATGATTATGATTATTTGAATGCAGTTTTTGACCTGAAGAGACCAGCGAGATATGTCACGCGTGACACAGTAGCCGATCGGTTAGCGCTCTCGCCTCGTAGGACCTACGTGTGGGTTGAAGCCCCTCATAAGATGGCGAATGTGTTGGGGCTTTGGAAATTCCTTCAAGCAGAATGGTCGTGTACCTCGATTGATGCGTTATCGTTAGATAATGGCGCTAAATAAACGCAGAAATAATAGCAACAACATAAGATAACTGATAATCAGGTGCAAAGGAAAGGCCGACCTCTCAAAGGTGAACCATGTATTGCTTCTGGCATTTTTGCTATTACGAGTGTTTTCTTCCAACACGAACCGACTTCTTTGAACTCTCTGCCATGGATTTAAGCAGTAAATTCCAACAGCAAGAAAGCTACCGCGCTCTCCAGATTAGATTAAAGAGTTCAACGTCTGTCATAATAATTAGACGCTTTGTCAGAAAATATCTTGGCAATGGAAATATTAGGTTCCTCTGCATCTAAAACTCACTCATTTTTGGACACACTGCAAAAATATAGTAGCAATATAGTAACAGTTATGGTACTAACAAAATTAACATCAGTCTCATTCTTCATCTGATTAAAATGATCCCTATTATTATTATTGTTGTTGTTAATATTATTATTATTATGCCTATTATTATTATTACTGTAGCAGTAGTAGTTGTAGTAGTAGTAGCAGCAGCAGTATATTTATTGCTAATACTAATTAGCAATAATTAATTAAGAACTTTCAGAGTGCTGTCATGGTATACACAAGTGTTTAAGCACAGGCTTTGTAACATGATGTCGCTTTTGAACCTACTGAGTGTTGAGAACTTGCGACAGACACAAGACTCTTGACAGATGTCAAACAAGAGACAGACAGACAGACAGACAGGCAGACAGACAGGCAGACAGACAGACAGAGATAGGGTCAAGGTCTTAAGGATCCACCCAACATCAAAAACGACACCAATGGTGTTTGCAGGTACGATTAACGATTCTAACGCAATCAGTTTTCCTACGTGACTTATTCCGAGATGAAAAAAAACTCAACAAGAGACACCCAATTCGAAAATAACTGCCAGAAAATGTAAACAGACCAGCTTTGCCATGTCGGAAACGCCTCCAGTTTATCATCTTCTTTCCTCCATCAGTCTAAAGCCCAACCATCAAACAGCCACCTCGATCATCTTCAAACGATGGTGATAAAATTGACGAAAAACCTGTCTTGCCGAAAGTACCACACCTCCTAGTCAGTGGGGAATGAAGTATGTTAATCCGATGGGTGGTGTACCTGTCGCTGTGTGGCGCTCGTGTGAAAGTGAGCAGTGATGTGACTTTCAGCGTTTTGTGAAAGGGGTAAATAACAGTTATACATCACGTAAACATAATGCCACAACATTAGTGGTAAACAAAATAACCACCCGTAAACAAACTCCTGTAAGTGTGGACTCACTTTCACTCCAGCGCCAACTATTCTGCATGACGTTCCACAGTGACACATCGTGAGTGCACAGAAACATTCGTCAATTCCAATAATAACAACAACAAAAGCAACAAAAGCAACAGCATCAGCAACAACAACAACAATAATAAATAACAATCGGCAAAGTTTACCCTACCCAGAATAATGCTCCCATAATTTTTGTAATCCTCAGGGATCGTATGAACCTCGGGTAAAAAAATAATGATAACAGAAATAGTAATAACAGTAACAAAAATAATAATAACAATAGTAGTAGTAATAATAATATCGTCAGATCGCGGACTAGGTTAGGCTAGGATGGCCATGCCACTAGAAAAGGGGCGAAAGCAAACCGAATGATATCCGAAAATCACGATAAAACGTTGGCAAACAACAAGCAACAATACAGGAGGTAAGTATCGACTCAGATCCTATGTCGGCTACATCCCCGAAACACTCAGATATCCGTAACTGTCAGAATCCATAGTTAAAACCGACACTGCGCGGAAAAGCACAACTCAACTGACATCAGAAAACAAAAGATAACCCGTTGCACATCAAGCCGTTGCAATCTGTTGGCAAACTGGACAACGACGACATCTGGACGCGAGGCGGGCCTCAAATGCCATGGCTACCGTTTGCTGGCATCGGATACAGCGGCTGGAGAGAAAGAGAGGACTAGGCCTGCACCAGATGTCAACTGACACACGCCATGCGCATCCACACGCGTAGCACGTGTGTTGGAACATTTAATTACACAGAACGGCCACTGTGGTCTGTGTGGCCTACAGCCACACACTTTGGTCGCCAGTTGGCCCACCGATGCGTCGGCCACCATTTGATTTAGTCTTCAATGTAATAATAAAAATCGCCGAAATTGCCAAGCGCCACATAAAAGCAGTGTCAGGCAGACCAGTACTAGTAAACTCGAAGTTTCTAAAGAGCTACTTAAATGCTAAGAGCAGGGCACCAGCTTATTCACGAGCGCTGCGTCGTCATTGGGTTGTCCAAAGATGCCACGTGAAGAACCAATTCTTGTTTCCAGAAGACTAGAGAGGGAGAGAGAGAGAGCGAGACAGAGAGAGAGACAGACAGACAGAGAGAGAGACAGACAGACAGACAGAGAGAGAGACAGACAGACAGAGACAGAGAGAAGGGGGAGTTGTTAGGGTGGGTTGGGCTTTGCGAACTCGAGTCCGCAAGAACCAGTTCTTGGTTCAGTTCCGGTGTCAGGTCTGATTAAGTCGAGTGAAACAGCGGGGTATGTAACTACCGTGGAAAGCACTTACGATGGCAACGGTGATCGCAGGATGGGGCAGAACCGGCGTTTGCTCGGATATCATTGTGCACTGGATCAATGTCTAGTATAATGACTTCTATAGCGTCTTCATCTTAATGCACAAGGCATGGTCGATGGTCGCTTATAAAAACCACAGCATATACTTATTATTATTCGCTGAAGGCACAAGCGCATGCTCGAATCTGCGCTTCTGGTTTACACTTCCGAGTGTTTTGGGATTCTAAGCGGCACCGTAATCGTAATCCCGAGATTTCTACAGCGCCCAACGAAAGCCACGTCGCGGGGACCAGCTTATCACAGGCGCTCAGTCGAAACAAGGTCGACTGAACTCGACCGAGAATTAAAAGGTCAGCAGAGAATTCCTCAGCCTAAAGGAAAGGGCAACGACCGATATCACCCGCTAACACAACGAAGGAATCAGCAATGATTTCGACCGCCATAGACATCTAGCACACACGTCCAGCATCGATCGAAGTGTCTATCAACACACTGACCGATCGATCAACCGAACTATTGACCGATCGATCGACCGAACTATCGGCCAACTGACAGACTGAACTATCGGCCGACCGACCGAACTATCGGCCGACCAACCGAACTATCAGCCAACTGACAGACTGAACTATCGGCCGACCGACCGAACCATTGACCGACAGACCGAACTATCGGCCGACCGACCGAACTATCGACGACCGACGGACCGAACTTTCGATCAATCGACAGACAGACCACTTGACAGAAAGCGTCAAAGCGAGATTCCAATCCATCGAGAAATTTCGTTTGGACGACGGAATCCACTTGCGTCACTACTTTCCGTAGAACTCGACAGACGCCAGATGAAAACGTCGGATGGAACGCATCACCGCCACAGCCGCAATGGACACCACCACCTCCACCACCACCTCCACCACCACCTCCACCACCACCACCACCACCACCTCCACCACCACACGTCTCCTTCTCACACTCCTCCTCCCCCGCCCAGGTAAACTACCACCCTGTACTCCAGGGAGACGCAAACGGTCTGCTCTATCTGCCCCACTCCGATCTGGCCTCTCCCACCGTCAAAGGCCAGTATCGAGGCCAGGCAGCCAGACAAGCAGTAACATTTAGGCAAGTCGGATGAGAAGGTTGCCTAGAATTCTCCGCCGGTTTCGACTTCTCTTTCTTCCAAGGCCAACATGAAGAAACGGGTGCAGGCAGAGAAGTGCACGCAGTATTGCAGACGAGTATGTAGGCCTATGTATGTATGTGTGTAGGCCTATGTATGTATGTATATACGTATGTATGTATATATGTATGTATATATGTATGTATGTATATACGTATGTATATATGTATGTATGTATATATGTATGTATATGTTTATGTATATAGGTTATTATGTAAGTTTTGTTCCTGCTTTTATTTAATTTTGCCACCGTTGATTTTTGTCCTGGTTCTGCATTTTGTGATGTCGAGAGTGACGGAAGGCAGTAACACTAGACTAAAATCAATAAATGGCGATAGGTTAAAAGACCTGGACTTCGCAGATGATATATCGCCCTGCTGGATAGTACTTGGAAAGGCATGAAAGAACTAATGTCTAAAGCCCAGGAGAGGGCAGCGAAAGTGGGACTCACAATCAATCCCAAAAAGACCAATATCATGAATATAGGAAAGTGGAATGAAATGGACAAGATCATGATTGAGAACGTGGATGATTTCTGCTACCTCGGTAGATTAATACCAGCAGACAGCAGCTGTGACAGGGAGGTAAGGATACGCAGAGAAAAGGCAAATGCTGCTTTTGGGAGACTTGAAAAGATTTGGAAGAACAACAGATGCAATTTGCGGACAAAGATTCGTTTGTGTTAGGTAATTGTATTAAGTACACCATTATATGGATCAGAAACTTGGCCAATGACGGTGGCAAACAAGAAAAGACTTGAGGCAGCACATCACTTTTTTTACTTTAAAACTGCATCAACCATCACCACATCCATAGTCCATGCTAAAGTAGACTATTGCAATTCACTGTTCCTGAACATAGGCTCCTCCCAAATAAGCCGCCTTCAAGCCACACAGAATGCTCTTGCTCGTGCTGTTACCAAAACCCCCAAACACCATCACATCACTCCTGTTCTTAAATCAGTACACTGGCTTTAAATACCTTAACGAATCGAGTACAAAGTCCTGTCACTTACCTACAACACACTTCAATCTTCCCAACCCTCCTATCTTCGTCAATTATTTACAATACAACCGCCTCGCTCAACCCGCTCTTCTTCTATCCTAACACTTCTCCGCCCTCCAATCACCTCATCCTTAAAATTTGGTAATCGCTCCATATCCATAGCTGCCCCACTACTCTGGAATAAACTCCCCCCCCAGAACTGCGACAGTTTTCGGACCCATCATACAAACTCACCGATGCTCCATCGCTTGCAATTTCTGCTTCGGTCTTTCACTCAAAACTGAAAACATTCCTCTTCCACAGATCCTATCCTGACACCCCTTCTTCCTCTTATCTGCCTCTGCTCTCCAGCCCCAAACATCACCCACCGTAGCTGCCACGCTGTCTCTCTGCCTGACTCTTGGATCTTGACCCGGAACCGAACCCTTCTGCCTATCGATTTTGTTTTGACTGAGCGCCTGTGAATAAGCTGGTCCCCGCGGCGCGGCTTTCGTTGGGCGCTGTAGAAATCTTGGGATTACGATTACGATCACAGATGGCTGAGAAGAATTCTGCGCATTTCGTGGCATGATAAGATGTCAAATAAAGCTATAAGATAAAGGACAAGACAAGAGGATATAGAGAATATCATGAGAAAGAGAAGACTTAAATGGATGGGACAAGTAATTCGTATGGACAGAGATAGAAGAGCCAATCAATCAATGAATTGGATTCCTGAAGGGAAACGGAAGAGGGAAGACCAAGGAAGAACTGGCCAGAGACCATCAGAGACGACCTTGGGTGATTCGAGATATAATGGGATGAGACAGGAAGACTAGCGGTCGACAGAGATGAATGGAGAAGCTGCGTTGCCCGATGTGCAGACTGCACAGGAAGGACTAAGTATTAAGTAAGTACTAAGTATGTATGTAAGTATGCATGCATACATGAATGCATGTATGTATGTTAGTATGTATGTATATATTTATGTATCTACGTACGTATGTATGTATATATGTATGTATATCTATTTGTCTATGTAATTTTGTATGTAAATATGTATGTTTGTATGTTCGTATGTATATTTTTATGTATGTATGTATTTGTGTATGAATACATGTATTTGTGTATGTATTTGTGTATGTATTTGTACCTATTGTAGCGATTCCCCTTTAGGTTCACATCGGCCTTAGGCAGTCGAATGATTTAACGACTGTTTATATATGTGTTTGCGTGCGTAATCTAGGGAGTTCAGATTGTATGTGGAATTATGCATTTATAGTGTTCAGGCGGTGTATATATATATATATATATATATATATATATATATATATATATATATATATATATATATATATATATATATATATATATATATATATATATATATATATATATATATATATATATATATATATATATATATATATATATATATATATATATATATATATATATGCGTAATCGTAATCCCGAGATTTCTACAGCCACAGCGAGAGTTAAGTCGCGGGGACCAGCTTATTTACAGGCGCTTAGTCAAAACAAAATCGATAGGAAAAAGTGTTCGGTTCCTGGTCAAGATCCAAGAGTCAGGCAGAGAGATAGCGATGGTAGTTACGGTGGGTGATGTTTGTGATTGGAGCAGAAAGAGGGATAAGAAGAAGAATGGGAGTCAGGATAGGATCTGCAAAAGAGGAATGTTTTCAGTTTTGAGGCTAATGCAGAATTGCAAGCGATGGAGCATAGGTGAGTTTGTATGATGGGTCGGTCAGATAACTGTCGCAGTTCTGGGGATGTTTATTCCAGAGTGGTGGGGCAGCTATGGCTATGAAGCGTATTGTCAAATTTTAAGGATGCGGTGACGGGCGGCCGGAGAAGTGTTACGGCAGAAGAGAAGCGGATTGAGTGGACTGGTTGGATTGTAAATAATTCATGGGGGTTTTGGTGACAGCACGAGCAAGAGGATTCTGAAAGACTTGAAGGCGGCTTATTTGGCCGTAGCCTCTGTTCAGGAAAAGTGAATTGCAGTTGTCTAATTTAGCAAGGATTTAGCATGGACTATGGATGTGGCGATGGTTTAATCAGTTTTAAGGTCAAGCATAGGGTGGATTCTGCGAAGGTCACAAATTTGCATGAATCAAGAGCAGGAGAGATCATGTGATCAGAGAAACTGAGGTTTTCGTCAAAGATCACACCTAAGTTGCGGACAGAAGAGTTAGTGTTAAAGGAGAGAGAGAGAGAGAGAGAGAGAGAGAGAGAGAGAGAGAGAGAGAGAGAGAGAGAGAGAGAGAGAGAGAGAGAGAGGAGAGAGAGAGAGAGAGAGAGAGAGAGAGAGAGAGGAGAGAGAGAGAGAGAGAGAGAGAGAGAGAGAGAGAGAGAGAGAGAGAGGAGAGAGAGAGAGAGAGATCTGAAATTTTCTTGAGCTGGTCGTGTAGGCCTATAAGTATGAATTCGGTTTTGGACGGGTTCAAGCACAGGAGATTAGATGTCATCCAGGGGAGAGCTGTGTAACAGTACGAGGAAGATCTATGGAGTCGTTGAACAGTTCCGAGGGAAAGGACGACGACATCGGGAATGTGGTAAGGGGAACGTTGAATTGGCGCAAACTTGTGGTGGGGTTGCACTGAGTCAGCGCACTGTTTTGGAATAGACTGCCGGGATTCACTGATATACCCAGCAGGCGGCAAAAATTCTGAGGACAATAGTTTTCGCGCCTGAAAGGATCAGTTCTGCGTTTGGCGATGCAGAGTAAGGTTCTCTCATCGTGAAGACACTTGCGAACTCCGAGTCTCTTATCGAAGCGACGGCGAGGTCAACGGTCTCTGATTGAATAGAGACTCGTTAAAGTTAGAGACTCAGTGTCCGTTTCTACAAGTTAAAAACCCGAAGTCAAATTGTGAATAGCCTTGGCTAAGTGCAGCTGACTGCCAAAGACTCTGGATCGTCGTGTGTCGACCTGTGTGTCGAAGTCGGAGGCGAACTTCGTGAGAGACGGTTGGTGGAATGGTGGAATTCCTCAAGAATCTACCGTCGATCGCCTAGAGTTTGGTAAGCGTCGACCATCTTGTTTGGGCGAGACGCCTCACCATCGTACAGCGCAAAGCGGGTGATAATGTGTCTCAAACTGCATAACTCCAAACGAAAGCCAACACTTGTCAAAGGATAAAGAACGAGAACTTTACAAACTGTACTGTCCTCCATCCAATCTTGCACCATCCTACGCCCCGCATCATAATCGATTTCCACCTTAGCACCAGGCTTTCTTCCCTGATCTGACCCCCGGGTTCTAACCTGGCACAGAAAATGACCTAAATAACCTGGCTCATGAGGGAGGTAGCAGTAAAATCGAACTTTAAAGTCATTAGAAATGCTGGTCATAAGTAAGTTAGCCAAGATCAAACTGTTGCACCACTTTATATATATATACATATATATATATATATAGTGAACGCTTTCTTTTATGCATACAGTACATTAAATATTCGTTATAATCGAGCGTCCTTTTGCCTGATGTAATTTGCCTTGATCCAGTCGGATAATCATATATACCTGCTCAATTATAAGTGACGTCTGTTATCTAGGCAAGTTCACCAGCAGATCCATGATAGGCGCCGCGATGCCCTCTCTACGGCGCATTTTACGAGCAAGTGAGTGAGTAAGTACGGAGAGTGAAGGATAGAGGGAGAGGGGAGTCGCTACATCTATGCATGTATGTTTTTGTATGTATGTCTTTGTATGTATGTATGCATGCGTTTTTATCTGTATGTATGTATGTTTGTATATATTTATGTATGTATGCATGTATTTATATATGTATGTGCATATGTATGCATGCATGTATGCATATATGTATGCATGCATGTATGTATGCATATCTGTACATACATGCATTTGTGTATGTAATTTTGTATGTATGTATATATGCATGTGTGTATATATACAGCACTTAATATAGCGCTTTTCAGTAGCGCTTTTAAGTACCTCTCTGAAAAGCGCTGTTACAGTTCACTAAGAGCAATAAGTTCATCTGTAACCAAATAACGATGCTAATACAACTGGAAAATTCACCACTGGTGGGTCCTTACACCCATGTAGAGTTCACGTGAGGTGCAGCAGGTGGTTGCCTAGCAACACGGACATACTCCATAAGACGGTTCCTGTGTCGGGACCTCGAGCAAGTGCGTCACTCACGATTGCTCAGCACCATCGATCAACGCTTAGTCATTAGATAGTGGCGCTAAATAAATGCAGAAATAATACTAATAATGGCAGCCAAGGGATTTTCTTCGAAGTTGGCAGTTGACACCTCGACTGAGTTCCCAGACAGCACTGCAGCAAAGATATTGCAACCAATCTAACCTAATCTGAGAACTTCTATAGCGCCAGTATAATAATGCACTAGGCATCAATCGATGGCACTCCAAAACAGTTTCATTACCCAGTCAATCCCAGGGTCAGTCCGAGGTCAAAGCATTTTAACCTTGCTGTCTTAGATTCCTGCCTTGAAACACGTATGCTAGCATTGAAGAAACACTTTAAAACTTCTTCCTTAGCTTCCTTCCTCAACTTCAGAAGGGTTTGGCTTTGTCCCTGGACCCACTGGGTTCTTTTCCCAAACCCCCATTTGGCTTCCTCTCTCCACTCCTTGCTCAACCCATGGAAATAAGAAGTCCTTTCAGCTAACGCAGACAGGCAGCCATGGGTATGAAGTGTTAAGTAAAAGTAAAGAATCCCATACCACATGGGGAGACTTTGGAAGGCGCTCATCTCCTTTTCCAGGCCTTTGAGCCGGCAGTGGACGAATCCCAAGGTCCTGTACAACAGGACCATTCAATCGCAGGACTTGCCGTTTATTTCCCAGCTGAAGCCGGTACCAACTTGCCCTGGGTCGTTACATGGAGTCGAACCCACAACCGCATGGTGTTAGCGGTGGTAAATTCGCATGATCCTACCACCAACAGAGTACAGTCCGTGTATTCATTTTCCAGCTGAGTTCACTGGGGGTTCCTAGTGGAGAGGAGACATCCTGAAATATCTTTCTGGGCTGGCAAAGACTTGAACCCCCAATCTTTGGTCTGACAGTACAGCACGCAAACCACTAGACTACCGCACACACACAATGTATTAAACAGCAACTGAAAGAAAGCATTTGTAAGCGTCTCTTACAAATCTCTCCGACTTTTGGGTAGGCAGCCTAAAGCGCCATCTGGGCTAAGCAGCAGAACTGCAGGTGTGCAGAAATGATAAACATCTTTAGCATAACTCGGTCTAATTGCAGCATAATCAGATTTCTTTGAAACATCATCACCCATAATTGATAAACAACTTGAAAAACATCTGGACTCGAACCCAATGCATAACTCTAAGACAAGAAACATCGATAATCTGCCACCTAAACAGAACGACTGAATTACAGATCGAAAATTGATCAATTGGACGCAAATCTGATCGAAGCAAGATCACAAATTCGCCACATTGCCAATTCACACTGACAAAGTTCGTCTAGTACATGATCAAAAGATCATTTCAGGGCAAATTTGATCGACGCAAGATCACAGTTTGCCTCCTGCTAATTCACACCAGCATCTAATACCTGATAAAAAAACGATCATTTGGAAACAATATCTGTTCGAAAAATGACCATAAAAATTCACCTCTTTTGCCAAATCACACGAGCACTTAGCACAAGAAGAAAACGGGATCAACCGGACACAAAACCTGATCGGAAGACGATCACAAATTTTGCCAATTCACATGAGCAAAGTGCACCAAGTGCAGACGGAAACTGAAGAACCCCAACTCAAAGAAGCACTCCGACCTGCTGTCATCAGATCATAGCCGATGCACCGACGCCATTGTTTTTAATGCGCGCGCTCGCAATATTGCATTTTCCGCAGAGCCGACGATAAACAGACAAGCATCTTCATAAATAACTCCGTTGTAGCGGTTTCAGGAGCCGAAGGTTCTGGTCGTCCTTTACGAAAGGTCAATTCGTGCGGAATCCATAAACCGAAAACGCAACATTCTCAACGTCCATATATTACGAGATGTCGTCACGTGGTCGACGATTTCGCTCTAGTAATACTGCAATCGCAAAGATGACGATTTTACAAGCGACAAGTTTAGCCCCCATTGTTTCGCAAAACTCGATGGCTACGAGCACCGGTTATATGAGACTGAACAAAACCGAGGAATTCACATAGTTGGAGAGACACGATTAAATGTGTCCACGAAGAAGAGTCTCATAAGCTAGTCTTACGGCAGCCATGGTATGAAACATTAGCGACTTCATTTTCTTAGCCTTGGCACATCAGTGAGTGGCCAATCCTCTCCCTCGCCGCCTGATCCTCTCAATGACTATACGGTCAGTTAATTCATCACAGCCGAGTTGGCTACAAGACGCAAGTGGAGGCAAAATTTTGAAAGAAATTTCGGCCCTAGCGGGATTAAAACCCCAGACATCTCGATTGACACACTAACCACTAGACTATCGCATCCCAACCGAGCCTGTAACAGCAGTAGCAAAGATCATAGAGTTGTTCTAGAACTTCAATAGCCGTACAATGACGTGTGTCCTTAACGACATTTCGTGTTTTCTAAAGCCGCTGACGTCGATGTTACCCGTTTTTCTCATATTAACTCGAATGGTACAACCACCCAGCGATTTAACTAATGTGACGAATACACAGATTAGGAAAGAAACTATTTAAAGCTGCTGAACGCAGCATAACGTAATTTTTAGTATTCAGTGTCTACCGCCATCTAGCAACTGCCAGAGCTGACGATCTGTATCCACAATAGAAGAAGTCCTGATATGCTACTGGAGATTAGCAGTTCCAATGTTTAGCGACATCATATGGCATCGAAGGCAGGTGACGTCGACTCCCCCTTTGAACGAAATTGAGGCCTAGACTACATCATGCGGGAAGAAAACGATTTAAGGATGTCTAATGAGCTCCTAATATTTTGAATAGAGTGTTTAACGACAACCAAAGGCAGCCAGGGTCGTTGACGTCGACCTTACCTTACAAAGCAATAATTGGAGCGGATCCATTACTAGTTACAAGACTAACACGAAAACTTTCTTATCTTATATGGAAGCAACTATTTTAAAAGATGTCTACAACTATTGGAAATAGGCTACATCAAAAGCAAACGACAAGAAGTAAGTAAGTAAGACATATGTCAACACGCAATGTGTCCATCGGCTGAGGAACACGACTCAACGACTCCCAGCCAAAAAAAGAGCTCAGTCAACTCGATAACCTTCAACCAGTTCAGAACCAAATCGATTTAAGTGTCGAAGCTACTAGCATCTAAAACGGATGTTTAGTCTGTCTAGGATTATTTTCCCAGAAGATTTTACACGAAGTTTGTTTGAGAAACACGATCTTCTGCGCGCATCTGAACACTTGTGTAGCGCCTTTGTTGAATCGCGCAAATCCATGAAACCGAAACAAAGCCAACAGATCATGAAAAGCGTGTTTTACGACAAAGCTGTGAATGTTTCGTGAAATTTTTATGATTTCTTTTTCCAGTGGAAGATTGTTACAGAAAGAAAGTCCAGTGCACGAATTGTCCACGTTCTATTATTATTATTGTTATTACTATTATTATGACTAGTACTACTGCTACTACCACTGCTGCTGCTGCTACTACTACTATTACTACTACTACTACTATTATTATTAATAATAATATTATTACTGTTACTATTACTATTGTTAACAGCAGGACTAACCAGGAAAAGAAAACATGTCAGGCTTATGCTGTAAAACTTTCTTTAAAATGTCAAAGGATTACATCGGGTGATCATAAAGAACTCCACCCCTGTTATAATCTAAGGTGGGGGTTTGTCTAAGATAAGGTGCTATAAGAATTTCCATTGCACTGTCTGCCCGCATTCATATACATAAATACATGCATATATATAAAATATATACATAGTCATACGCAAACATGCACATATCCACCCACCCAATACAGGCCTATCTCACATTTATACCAATCCATCTATCCCAACCATAAATCCACCCACCCACACACCCATATCCATCGACCCATCCATCCATCGACCCATCCATCCACCCATAAACCTACCCACCCGCCCATCCACCAACCCACCCACTCATCCAACCCATCTATCCATCCACCAACCCATCCATCCACCCATCCACCCACTCACCTACCTACCCACCAACCCACCCTCCCAGCCATCCTCCCATCCACACATCCACCTACCCATACACCCATCCACCCACTGACCCACCCATTAATCCATCAGATCTTAAAAGGCGCTAAATAATTTACCTCTTAGATAACATTACACTGTAAGACCATGAAATTACGCGACGCAAAATCCCATCTGCACCGAGTAAAATCTGCTCTCGGTGACCTTCGCCTGACCTCTAGAAAAAGAAATCAGGAAAATGCCAACAGCCGGCGCCGCAGACAGAAAGGCTTTCGACCGACCGACCGTCGCTGAACGATATAAACATATCACTAATAAGAAGATGAACAGCTCCTTATGCTAACCTCCAGATCCTGCCATTTTCGTATAAAACGTGTTAGCGACTTCATTTTCTCAGCCTCGGCATATCATTAATGACGGAAAGAAGAGCAGTCCCTTATGTTAAGGAACTGAGATTCTGCCATTGGCAGCGACTTCATTTTCTCAGCCTCGGCATATCACTAATGACGGAAAGATGAGCAGCTCCTTATTATGTTAACCCTAAGATTCCGACATTGGTAAAAATGTTAGCGACTTCATTTTCTCAGCCTCGGCATATCATTAATGACGGAAAGATGAGCAGCTCATTATGTTAACCCTAAGATTCTGACATTGGTAAAAATGTTAGCGACTTCATTTTCTCAGCCTCGGCATACGAGGGCAGATCTTCCCACCGACAGTGTATTGTCAGATTACTCATTTCGTGCCCCAGTTCACTAGATGGCGCAAGTGAACAGAGTGAAATATTAGCTACTTTATTTTTTGGTCATATCTTTCTGTCCTGCTACAGATGTGAACCCTTGATCTCAAATATTAATATTAATGCATAATATTAATATTAGTGTTTAGTATAAATATTAATGTGTTCAGGATAAGCATCAATACCAGCGTTTTGAACATTTCTCATAGCATCATAATTAATTCTATGCAACTGTTCTACATACTTATGCTCACATATGCATGCACACAGTAACATTCGCATAATTCAGTGGTGCACAACGTCCGGCCCGCGGGCCACATCCGGCCCGCCACGAGCCTTCATGTGGCCCGCGAAGATCAATGCGAAAGCCGAAAAATTGATAATTCAGTCATATTTTTTCATGACGTTGCGATTGATTAAAAGGCAGCATTACGGTTGCGCACATGTCTAATTCTGCACATCTCTAATTCATAATGTGTCCCCCGTTTTTTGTTTTTGTTTACTTTTACAATCTCGTGTTTACATGACTAATTTCATCAAGTTGTTGTAATTCGTAATTAGTTGTATTTTTATATTCCCTCGTAAATACGAAATGTCTAACGGTCGGAAACGAAAAGTTGACAATGAAAACAGACAATTTCATGATGACTGGACAGACCGCTACTGTTTTATTCAGCAACAGGGTAACGTCATTTGTCTGTTGTGCCACTCAACAGTAGCTGTAGCAAAGATATCAAACATGAAGCGCCACTACGAGTCGAAGCACAAGGATTTCCAAAGTGTTGTTGGTGAAGAAAGAACAGCCAAAATTCAGTCATTGTGTCGTTCACTGAACCAGCAGCAGAAGGTTTTTACCAAGCGGTCTGCCGACTTCGATGCATCATGTGAAGTTAGCTACGACATTTCACTTATGATAGCGAAATCGGGTCGGCCGTTCACCGATGGTGACTTTGTGAAGAACTGTATGATAGCAGCGTCGAAGAAACTGTGTCCAGATGCTACTAACAAGCTGCAGACGGTCTCTCTGAAACGCATGACAATACAACGCCGAATTTCAGCTCTGTCACAGGACGTGACTAGGCAACTGGCAGACAAAGTAGCTAACTTTTGTTACTTTTCTTTGGCGGCCGATGAGTCGACCGATATCGACTCTACTGCGCAGCTGTTGGTGTTTGTCCGTGGAGTATCCTCATCCTTTGAGATAACTGAAGAGTTGCTTGGTATGGGATCAATGAAAGGCAAAACAACAGGGGCTGACCTGCTGGACGAGACTTTGAAACTGTGTGGCAGTGTTTCCTTGGATATGACGAAGCTGGTTAGTATCACTACAGATGGAGCACCAGCTATGACAGGTCAAACTAATGGGCTGGTGTCCTTGTTGTCAAGACATCTGGGAACTGGAAACAGGGAGCTGGTGAAGTTTCACTGCATTATTCACCAGCAAAATTTATGTGGTAAGGATCTTGGCTTCCAGGACGTGATGACACTGGTGACAAAAACTATAAATTTCATCAAGTCACGAAGCCTCAACCATCGGCAGTTTCGAAGCCTTCTTGAAGACACCGACACAGACCATGGCGATCTGCTCTATTATTGTGAAGTGCGATGGCTGAGTCGAGGTAAGATGCTGAGGAGATTCTGGGAGTTGATTGATGACGTTGCAGAATTCATGACAGGCAAGAAGAAAGAAGCAGAAGTCGCATCTCTCACTGACAAAGCGTGGCAGGCTGACTTGACATTTCTTGTCGACATTACTGAACACTTGAATCGTCTTAATGTGCAGCTGCAGGGAAAAAATCAGCTTGTGTGTCATCTTGCAAATCATGTTGCAGGCTTCAAAGTCAAACTAAAGTTGTTTATTCAACAAGCTGAGTCTGGAAACTTCGTTCATTTTCCAACATTCCAGTCCCTGTTGCAGAAAAATCCAGATATCTGTACGAACATATATGCTGAGAAGTTACAGGCGTTGATGACGGCGTTCGATGGTCGTTTTGCAGACTTTGACCAGCACAGCTTGCAGATGAAGGTGTTTGCAGATCCATTTGCTGTTCCGGTGGAAGATGTTTCGCCGGAGTACCAGCTTGAACTTATTGACATGCAATCCTCTGACACAATGCGTGCTGCTTTCAGAGATAAAACTTTGGTAGAGTTTTACAAGTGTCTTCCAGCAACATTCGTCAACCTGAAGGACAATGCTCTTGTTCATGCAAGCATGTTTGGAAGCACGTATCGCTGTGAGCAAACCTTTTCGCAAATGAAGCTCAACAAAAGCAACACCCAGAATCAACTCACTGACAAACATCTTGAAGAAGTTCTTCGTCTGTCAACTACGAACATTCGACCAGACATCTCCAGGCTTGTTGCGGACATGCAGCCACAGCCTTCACACTGACTTGCGTAATGTGATAAAACTAACAGTTTTGCAGGAAAATAAACTTGATAACTTATAAGTCTTAGTAATTAACACAGTTGAATTTAAACTTTAATTTACGTTTGCTATCCTCTTCCTAGACCATAAATTTCGCATCAGTCTTACAGGAGCTCAGTCGTTTGGCCCCCGAAGGCTTTCGGAATTCGAATTGTGGCCCTCTTCCCAAAAAGGTTGTGCACCACTGGCATAATTCGTTTTAATGTAAATGTAGATTATGTGTGAATATTCATGTAAATCTGTTTTCACCTGCAGGACTGATTGCAAAATAACCAGGTGATTTGCATTAACATTCAGATATGACGTATGCTTCTGGGAGGGTCTTACCATAACATATTCGTAGCCGTAAGCTCAAAATTTCTAAAGCGCTACTTAAAAACTAAGCGCAGGGCACCAGCTTATTTACGAGTGCTGAGTCAAGTCAGTGGGGTTGTCCAAAGGTGCCATGTCAAGAACCAAGTCCGGTTGCCAGAAGACCAGAGAGAGAAGGCGGAGAGGGGCTGTTAGGGTGGGTTGTGTTTAAGCTGAGAGAAATGAGAAGGCAGCGGATTCGATGATTTAGGGTGGGATTTCTTGAAAAGGTGAGACTTCAGTTTTGAATAGAATACCAGAGGAGTAATAGATAGAGGGGCTCGAGATGGATGATGGTGGGGGATAGAGGAACAGAGAATTTGCGAAATTCAGCAGGGAGATCGTTCCAGAGTCGAGGTGCAGAGTAGTGTATGGTTATCTTCTTTCTTGCTTCTCTTTTTTATTCCAAGTAAAGAGTGACAAATGTTGGGTCTACACGTGCTGCGCAGCTGAACGAGATGCAAAGGGCACGCCTAGAAAGAATAAAAGCCCCGCTCAACCCAGGCCTCCTATTAACCCACAGTAGCAGTCAGACTCAATACAACTAACTGTAAATTTCGTAGTAAATAAGAACCAAACGAAAGACTTAGCCAACTGTTTAGTGAAGAGGTAAAAACGGTCGCATCTGCTTTTTCAATAGTTGTAAGTTAGGCACTGAAAGAGAGATCATCGTCTTAGGGAGCGATTCCTTATAAAACAAACTTTTCTGAGGAAATTAGTCATTTGAAGCCTGTTTTTAAGAAGCATTACACAAATTCTACAAATCTGCGAAAACGAAATATTCATTTGAAATTCTGAATTTAAAAATAATAGTGTGTATGTATTGAAAGGCTTACAGAGGCGTTATATAATTCGTCCATTACCATTACAATTACAAAATCACCTTAATATGAATATATCGATTAAGCATAAAAAACGTGTATTTTGCATTAATAAGCAGATATAAAAATGCATAAATAATCATGTAAATTCATATCGATATGCAGATAATGAAAATGCCTACATATTTGTGTAAATTCACAGTAATATGCAGATATAATATTGCATAAATATTCATGTAAATTCAAATTAATATACAGATATAAAATTGCATAAATATTCATGTAAATTTACATTAATATGCAGATATCGACAATGCCTAGATATTCGTGTAAATTCGGCTAAACGGTGCCGACGTTGTTACCCGTTGGACGGGTTTTTTACCTTGTTCATAAAGAATGCCATTTCTTCGCCAAGTGGTAAAATCCAAGAGGCAGATAGCACTTCATCCTAGGCCGGACATCATCTGCCAATGAGGTAAGTGCGCCCGAGAGGAACGTAGTCAGTCAGTCAGGGGCACAGACAGGCAGAAACAGTTCCAGGCAGAGCTCCACCAGCTCCGGTCCTTCCACACTGGCGCTTACACGGGAGAAGTTTTTCCTCAGCAACTTCCCTTTCCACTCTCCCTCCTCCCCTCTCCCTCTCCCTCTCTTTCCCACTCCCTTGCCAACCACTGGGCCGGGAAAGCGAACCTATAAATAACCTTCCTGCCGTATATCATAAAAGCCCAACCAGCGAACAGGCGCAGGAGGCGGTGTGCCTGAGTATGCGTGCGTACAAACGTCGGTGCGTGTGTACGAATCTCCCTGCGCACAAGTTTGTCTGTGTGTGTATCCGTGTGTATGCATTGGTGTGTATGCGTGTAAGTATGCATGTATGCAGGTAGGTATTCAGATATTTATTTATATAGCGTCTTTTTGGAAAGCTTCTATCAAAGGCATGTGCGTATACGCGTATGTATGCATGCGTGTATTTAAGTATGAATGTAAGAATGTATGTATGTATGTAATTGTGCATGTATGTGTATTCAAGTTTCGATGTAAGTATGTAATAATGTATGTGTGGTATGCATGTATGTGTATGTATGCAAAGCATGTATGTTTATTGTTTATATATTTTTTTACGACTTTTTACGAACCTCTCAAAAGCAGCTGTCAGCATATGTATCTGTGTATGTTCGTGTAATCGTACGTGTGCTTGTGCGTCAGTCTTTCTGACGTCACTGCTTGCATCATAGAGTCGAGATAATCGTCGAGCACCAGACGATATGATAGGCCATCTTCGGAAGGCGAGTAGCCGCCGTCGTCGCCCGCCACAGCAGAAGCCGTTCTGCGCCGCCATTCACGATAAAACTAAATAGCGGCTGTTTGTCACAAACCGTTTCACTAGAGGTCGGCACTGTACGGCCACAGATAAAGAAGCGATTTCTCGGCAATCCGGCTACAGTTGCCAGAGGCAGCGACTCTTTGGCAGTTGCGCAGCTGTTACCACGTAGCGGCGACTGCAGGTTCAAAACGCATCTCTGAACCATTGCTAGGGTGCGTTATTAGCTGCGTACCCTGACACCCCTTCTTCCTCTTATCTCTCTCCCCTCTCCAACCCCAAACACCAACACCCGTAGCTGCCAAGCTGTCTCTCCGTCCGACTTTTGGATCTTGACCTGGAAACGGACCCTTTTGCCTATCGATTTTGTTTTGACTGAGCGCCTGTGAATAAGCTGGTCCCCGCGGCGCGGCTTTCGTTGGGCGCTGTAGAAATCTCGGAATGACGATTACGATTAAGGTTCAGCGGAATTGCAGTTGCTAAGGATTTTAGCAGTTGAATGCTATTGTAAATTTACACGTTTTTCTACAGCGACCGTATGGTCTCAACCCTGATCATTTTGCAATGAATTAATCGGGTGAGATCCTTCACCACCGCTGCCCCTTTGATACCATTTAAGGTCCCCGTGTACGGACAGTGCTAGCCAGAGATTCAAATCGCTGAAATAAGTCACGACCGAGACTCGAACCGGCATCCTCACACTCCGAGGCGCATTGACATAGGCGTTAACCAATGCAGCTAACCAGGCCAGTCGTTGTACATCAGCTGTTGCACTTGAGGTGTGGCCTTAAAGCACCTGTTGCACCTCGACTACTGAACTTCCGCAGTTGCACTGCTACCTGATTCTGCTATGCTATCAAATCGGTTACATAATTCAGCTGTAATGAAGCATCCTTGTCAATGACAATACAGTCTGCAACAGCTCCAAGTCTAGGCATGCTAGGAAAGGTAAGTCAATATAAGCTAAGGTAACAATGTTAAAGCAAGCAGAAGTACGATAAAGTTAGTTACAGTAAGTTAAGGTAAGGTATTTTAGGATAAGGTAAGGTAAGGTAAGCTAAGAAAGGATAAACTGAGGTAGGATCAAGTAAGATACCATAAAATGAGGTAAGGTTGTGTAAACTAAAGGGAGGTATGGTAAGGCAAGTTGAGTTAAAGTGAGCTAAGGTAATCAAGAGATAGACAAAGCAGAGAATGGCTGGACGAGGCCAGAAGTTAGAGCTGGACGGGAGAAATACGGTAAGGCGTACAACTGATACCAACAAGCGATGAGCCCAAGGACTAAGAGAACGAAAAGCAGAAAGAAGGTAAGATAGGCTAAGGAAAGATAAGCTAAAGCAAGCTATAGTAAGTAAAGTTAAGGTAAGGTAAGCCAAGGTAAGTAAAGTTAAGGTAGGGTAAGCTAAGGTAAGTGAAGGTAAGCTAAGGTAGGTTAAGGTAAGGTAAGTTAAGTTAAGCTAAGGTAAGTCAATGCAACCATTCATTAGCACACGCTACTGGGGCAGAGGGATGTGTCGACTGAAGTGCAAACAGAGCAACAGCAACTGACGAACAACAGCACTTTCCGTCTGAGTCACACTGATCGACAGTCACATGCCACGTATTCGGTTTAGAACTCTAGACGCAGTAGTGAAAGGCAAACGCCTCTTTGGTTACCAGTCTTCGACGGCAAAGACCGAGACCCCCCCCCCCCGAGTAACTCACCCCATTCTGCGGCTTCTTGTCCTTCGCTTGGTCTGACGCTGCAACGGAGGATGAAACGAGAGGACTTGAAATGGACGGCACATTCCTCAGATTGCTTTCCGTTCTCCTTGTGTCCTCTTTAGCTGTACAGTAACAATACACAGCTTTAAAGTAATCACTCTCTGCTGTAATCACCTTTAGCTGTAAAGTAACAAAATGCAGCTGTAAAGTACTGACCTATGGCTACCATGTCACACAACCATTTAGCTACCATGTGACACGGTAGCCAATTGACTGTGTAACGTGGTAGCCAACTGGTATGAATTCTCAACTTGTAACGCAGAGCGTGTGGGTTTGAGCCTCCCCTGAGACGGTTGCTAGGTAGGGACCTTAAGCAAGACCTTCACGCACAGTTTCTCAGCGCCATCGATTGATACTTTGTCATTAGACAGTGGTGCTTCAAAAATAGAGAAATAAACTAATAGCCAGGTGAACCGGTATGATGACAAGGTCGTGTATCTACCTGCCCTGGAAAAATCTCCCAGAGATGTGAGCAGCTGAAACAGGAAGGTCCCATACCGAGCTGCCCCGTAAAACCTCTCAGTGAGAGGTAATCAAGTAAACAGAGAAGCTGGTGAACAGCCACTTGTCTGGAAACTGCGTTTAAAGAGGTGAGCAGAGGTAATGACAAAAGTCACATATCTAGCTGCACTGGTAAACGGCTTATCTAGAGGTGAGCTGGTATAATGACACACGAAGAGGTGGGCAAGTTTAACAGCTCAGTCATGCATCTACCTGCCCTGGAAAAGGAGCTGTGGAGAGGCGAGTCATTCTTATGGCAAGGTCATCTGCCAATCGGAAGATATTAGAAGACGACGGAGTAATGGAATGGAATCTATTGCCACTTGCTATCTCACCAGTTCTCCAGAACACCATCCAATAAATCAGCTGATAAACTATGAAACCAAGAACCTCCATACCACCACCACCACCGGCACCTTAATCGGAGTACAGGAACCGACGAACATGATTTACCAGTGCTACATTCCAAGAGGCAAGTGAGGTCCCTCGTTGCCCACTGGGCAATACTACTCCACTTGTGCAATATTTAAAATGTTTCCCTGTGCAATAATAGCTAATTAAAACAGGCATTAATGTTCCCTGTGCATTAATTATCAAGACATCAGCGTTTTAGTATAGTAATATCAATTATTATTTATTATTCAAAGTTGTAACAATGTTCCCTGATGCATTATTCAAAATGTTCCGTGGCTCTATAATCGACGAGGTATCAATGTTCCCTGTCACATATGTTCCCTGATGCAATATTCAAAAAGTTCTCTGATATGATATTCAAAATGTTCTCTGCTGTGATATTTAAAGAGGCATCAGTGTTCCCTGGTGTGCTATTCAAAATGTTCCCTAGTGCGATATTCAAAATGTTCCCTGATGTGATATTCAAAGAGGCATCAATGTTCCCTGGTGTGCTATTAAAATGTTCATATTGTTCCCTGGTGTGATATTCAAAATGTTCCCTGGTGTGATATTCAAAATGTTCTCTGATGTGACATTTAAAGAGGCATCAGTGTTCCCTGGTGTGCTAGTCAAAATGTTCCCTGGTGCAATATTCAAAATGTTCCCTGGTGTGCTATTCAAAATGTACCCTAGTGTGATATTCAAAATGTTTCCTGGTGCGATAATCAAAATGTTCCCTGGTGTGATATTCAAAATGTTCAAAATGTTCCCTGGTGCGATATTCAAAATGTTCCCTGGTGTGCTATTCAAAATGTACCCTAGTGTGATTTTCAAAATGTTTCCTGGTGCGATAATCAAAATGTTCCCTGGTGCGATATTCAAAATGTTCCCTGGTGTGCTATTCAAAATGTACCCTAGTGTGATATTCAAAATGTTTCCTGGTGCGATATTCAAAATGCTCCCTGGTGTGGTATTCAAAATGTTCTCTGATTCAAAAAGCTCCCTGTTGTCACAGTCAAACAGGCGCATATTTTCCTCGATTCTTACCATAAAAGTAGCTGTAGTACTTATTAAATATTTCCATGGTGATTCCAGCCAATCACAGTCCGAGTGAGTCTCACACCAGACGGCGCAGCTGCGCTCCCACACAAAAGACACGACAGACGCTAAATCCAAACCGCATCAACGTTTCTCCCTCTCCTACTCATTCAGAAACAAATCCAGCGAATTCGGTCCTCGATAATTTTAGTTCCCGATAATCTTCCCGACATAATCCGAAACGGGGTGACATCGTCGCAATCGAATAGGCACGAATTCGAGCTAGAATCTCGGTTAGCAAGCTACGCTTCCGCTCAGAAATTCGCCGAGCACTTGGGCTCAAAAGAATCGAATGATTAATGAAGAAATTGCAATTCAACTGGACGAAGGCAACAGGTGGATGCGATCGACAATCGATATGTATCCAGCAGCTAAATTGCGCATGTTATGACGTCGAACCAGAATACAGCACTTTGAAAAGAACTACAGTGTCTGCTAAGAACAGATATTAGTGTGGCTATGTCGCTAGGGGCCGTGCTGCCTGCTTCTTAGATGCACGTATGTACGTACGCATGTTGTATGCATGTGTATGAATGCATGTATGTATGTACGTACGTATGTATCTATCTAGTATGTACGTAAGTATGTATGTATGCATGTTCGTACCTATGTGTGTATCCAGACACTTAACATAGCGCCTTTCAAGTACCTTACAAAAACATTGCCTACGCTAGGCTCAGTTGCGTTAAATTCGTTGATAACCAAAGATTGACCTATAAGCAAATAATGTTCAGGAGTCTTCTGAAGTAATTACGGCCTAACAATTTACACACCTTTTTAAAAGATATCACGTTTACTATATAAGAGAGCGAAAAAAAAGCACAGACACTAAGTTCCTCCCCCACATGCAAAGTGACGTAAGGTCGACGTCAACGGCCCTGGCCGCCAAAAGATGTCATTAAACACTGCAAACTGCTATTAATAAAAATGCTCGGTTAGACACATTTCAATTGCTTTTGCACGCTATATATATCAGACATCTTAGTTCAGTTTTTAACATTATCAAAGATTAATCGGCAAGATAAGGTCGACGTCAACGGTCGAAAGATGTCACTAAACACCGCAAACCACTATTAATAAAACGATGTGTTAGACACCTTTCAATAAACTCCGCCACTGTCTTTATTCGGGTAGTGCCAGTCCCAAGCCTGGATGATGGAGGAGGGTGACGTCAACGGCCTTTAATGCCATAAGATGTCGTCCAACAATGGAAACTGCTACTACTACTAGTCGTCAGATTATAAAGGTATGGTAAGGTCGATATCAACGATTCAGGCAGCAATAAGATGTTAAACCCTCAGTCCTACCTTGCCTACCTAGGCAGTGCTTCTTAGCGGTACGTAAAAGGCGCTATATAATGTCTCTAGATAAATACATACATGCATACACCCACAGAAATTACATACATACAAACAAACAACGAAATGCCTGCAAACATCCGACACCCGTATTTTAGTTCTGGCCACAACAGTGTCTCCCCTTTTCAGACATGACTTTAAGAAGAAACCAGGACAGCCTGCTGCAGTATCCGAATTCAGTCTTTAAAAAGCATCTTGCGAGACAAACAGTTGGCCGGCAGAAGCTAGACAGGTTCTTGTTCGAGTCATGTGAGCATACAATGCAATCATAATCGAACATAATCGTAATCGTGCATTTATATCCGCAGGTATCAAGGCGCTTATATGGAGCATTTTTTAACGATCAAATGCTGCACACCTGAATTAAAAAGATGCATACAAAAGGTAGGTTGAAAATGAATGTATGCCTGTGTATATGCATGCAAAAATATTATCATTTTATTATTATTATTATTATTTATTTTTAAAATTATTGTTGTTATTATTTCTATTATTGTTGTTATTACCCAAGGTACATATCATCCCTCAGGATTACAAGAATTACGGAAGCATTATTATTATTAATAAATAAATATTTAATAATAACATTATTAATAACATTATAATTATTACTATTATTATTATTACTATTATTATTCATATCAATATTAATATTACTGTTATCATTACCAATAAAATTATTATTATTACTATTTTTTATTATTAAGATAAGATTATTATTATTTGCTGTTATTGTCACTTTATTATTATTATTATTGTTACTTTTATTTTTACCCGAGGTACTTATAATCTCTTAGGATTTCAGAAATTAGGGACTGCGCTGGTTGTTCTGGGATGGCTAGTCTTCGTTGATGTGCTGGGTATCAAAAGTGCTGTGAAAAGCGATTGCGTTGAAACGTTGGATGGCCATCGATAAACGATGGTAGAGAAAAGTGATTTCCCTGATGTCCTCCGTTTATAAAATTATTATTATTATTATTCTGCATTTATTATGCATGCAGGGTCAATAAATCTGAATCTGAGCCTTGAAGCAATTGTGATTTAAAGACTTGCTCAAGGTGCCCACACAGGAACCGTCTCAGAGAAGGCTCGAACCCGTACTCTCCGCGTTACAAGCCGAACACTCTAACCACTCCGGTACCGTGCCCTATCAGATAAAAGAGTTAAATTAATTATCTATGAGAGGATTGCTTGCGCGGAGGGAGGGCGAGAGCATTTCCAGAGGGGCGTCACATTCTGGCAGTCCACCAAGAACGCTGGTTAGAAGGTGCTGGTACATAACCAAGAGGGACGTGGGGGCGAACAGCCCCCCATGCCTATAGCTAAATCCGACACTGTATAAAATAAGAAGATGAGGTTACAAAATATGAATCCAGGTCTTAAGTACAAAGAGGTAACACTTAGGTTAGAATAAGAGGTAGCAAAGTTAACTTATGTGTCTTAGATAAGAAGAGATTATCTTATCTAGTGACCTGCTGCACCTTTAATATTGCAACACACTGGGCATCAATTGCTAGTCATGTTGGAAGGGGAAAGGTAGTCAAACTCTGTTGCAGAAGCCCAGTCAAAATCCAGTGGGTAACAATGCCTACCTGCCTTTTAAGCATATACAAACAAGAGGTAAATACGCTAACCTACCTTTTATAGAAGAACAAGAGGTAACAGTATTAATCTATTCTTTTGTAAGAAAAGGTAACAACATGAACCTCTTCTGCGACAAGAACAAGAGGTAACAGCTGAACCTACCTCTGACCCACAGAGTGGTGTTGGCAAGCAGAAAACAGTCAGACGAAAGAGGTAGTGGCGTTTTCGAGGACTCGAGGAACACGTCGACCTGATCCAAGTTCAATCCCCTCCTCTGCAAAGCGTCTGTCATCGCCTCCCTATTCAGAACATCAAATCAACCACATCAACTGTCTGACGGTTGATCACAGTCAATGCAAGCTACAACCAACCAATCTTCGGTGCTGTAACATTCTGGCCTGGTCAGCTACATCGGTTACCGCGTACTTCAAGACGCCTCACAGCGTGAGTTCGCATACAGATGGTGGCTTATTTCAGAAGCTGAATCTTGGGCTGGCACAGTCATTACACGGGACTTTAAATGGCGTGGCGCCCATTCAAACGGGAAGCGGTGATGAAGGATCTCACCCAAATAATTAAAAAAAAATCAGCAGGGTCAGGTCATATAGTTGCTATAGAAAAACTGCTACGGTCGTTCATGTCGACCTTACCTTACGTAGCATACAATGAGCTTAAACGACAGCAACTAGCGATTGGACGAAGTCGACGAATATATTGATTCGGAAAAAGCAAGTTAAAGGTGTATAAAAAGTAGTATTAGTGGAGAAAGGGATCGAAAGAGTGCGGGAGAACGGATATAGAAACAGTTGAGGAATTAACAGAGTAAGAGTGGCGGAATTATACTACTGGTTAAATGAAAATGACCACTATAAAGTAGTGTTCAGCAGTTCAGCAGTACTTAGATCCCATTGTGTAACGACATCTTATGGTTGCCTGGGCCTTCTCGTCGACATTACATTACCACACCATCGTAGTATGGTCAAAGAGGCAACGTTCGCTTACCCGTAGTGCAAATTACCGACTGAACGACCATGACGAGTGTAATTATAGTGTCGGAAAGAAACGATATAAAGGTGTCTTAACAGATTCTAATATTAGTAGGCTGTAAAAACTTCAAAGACATATAACGGCTGCAACGTTGACGTCCCCTTCCATCAAAACATCAATACATTTTTGTAAATGTAAGTAAGATCCAGAGTTTAACGTTGTCTTACGACAACTAAAACCGATGATGACATTCGGAATTTCTAAACGGTATTCTTTTCTTTCGATGTTTCTTTGATTTTGCTTATTTATAGAGAAATTCAAACACTTAAAAGTGGTGTCGAGAACATCCGCGGAATTTATGATCCTTACAGTTCTGGCTACAATACTGTCTGCTGTTTAAAGACACAACTTCAACAAGGCGGAATTAATATTCTACGCTAATTGATTCGATATTTTAGGATTTCTTTCTGCTATGGATTGATTATTCTAAAAAATATGCACAGAAATCTGCCGCCCAGGTATAGCGTTTAAGAAATTCAATTTCACAGTATGTTCTCAAGTCGCGTAACTAATAACAAAGGGTTGCCCGGTCTGGGATTGCTGTTGCAGTGTTTGCGCTTCAGCCAAAAGATCTGCCAAGCTCAGGACCATGCCTCTGTGTACTACTAATAGCATATGACCCCTGAGCTTAAATCTTTGAATTGGCTTCCTACTGAGCAAATCACTTATTTCAAATTGGGACTTACAGTTTGTAAAACATTGAACTCCGGCCAACCACAATACTTAAAATCGGTCCTTATTCCCAAGACTTACCATTGTTCGTGCACGGTCATCTGATTGTCTTTCTCTGGTCATACCTTGGACTAGAACTGTTCTCGGTGAACAGGTTTTTTCAGTCGCTGGACCTAAATTCTGGAACTCCCTCCCTCTGTCTGTTTTTGGTCTACTCGGTGGTTTGTGTGATTTTGTTCTCAACCTAAAACTTACCTTTCTCAAATTGCTTATCCACCATAGGCTGCCTCTCTGCCTTGTGGACTGACCTTCTGGATACTGACCTGAGTGCGGCTTGGCTTTGGTGCGCCATCGGTTGATGCCTTGTGCATCATTAGACACCGACGCATTTGGAGTTACTACGAGGCCTAACAGAAGAGTGATTTTGAATCTAGGTGTGACTCTGGACTAGGAATCAGTCGTCTCTGACCATGTAAAGAGTGTATGTCGAAAGGGCTTTTACCACACGTGTCAGATTCCAACAGTATGCCGTTCGCTTACAACTTAAGACGCAAACCTTGACAACATATTGTGAATTGAATATTGCAAATGCTATCTATGGGAGGCAGATTTCCATACATATGTTAAGGATAATCAATCCACAGTATAAAAGTTCAAACGTGATTAGGTAATGCCTTCTAATCGGGCATAACTATGCTGCGGCTTGGACGATTGGAGGACACAGGTTTGGGAATAAAGTCAGCTTCATGCAGGAGGAACTTCGCTGGCTACCTTTGCAAAAAGGCACTGAGTTTAAGATCGTAATGCTTATGCGAAATTGCCAAGGCAAAGGGCAAGACAAGGCAAGCCAAGGTAAAGCTTAAGGCAAAGCAAAGCTTAAGGCAAGGCAACGTAAAGCTTAATAAGGCATGGCAAGGCAAAGCAAAAGGCAAGAACAGGCAAGGTAAAGCTTAAGGCAAGACAAGGCAAGGCAAGACAAGGCACCCCAAGGTAAAGCTTAAGGTAAAAGCAAAGCTTAAGGCAAGGCAACGTAAAGTTTACTAAGGCATGGCAAGGCAAAGCAAAAGGCAAGGACAGGCAAGGTAAAGCTTATGACAAGACGGGGCAAGACAAGGCAAGACTTCAGGCATGATAAGGTAAAGCTTAAGGCAAGGCAAGGCAAGGAAAGCAAAGGCAAAGGCTAGGAATGGCAGAGCACAGCTTCAGGCAAGAAAAGATAAAACTCAAGGCAAGGCAAGACACGAAAAGAGGCAAGGCAAGGTAAAGCTTAAGGCAAGACAAGGCAAGACAAGGGCAATCTTCAGGCAAGATACAATAAAACTCAGGGCAAGGCAAGACAGACAAGACTAGAGACAATGTGAAGCTAAACATAAGGCAAGAAAAACCAGGGAAGATAAAAGTCTAAGGCACACCATAAATGGTAGTAATATCCATGGCTGCAGACTATTGCTAATGTATTTGCTGGCAGGTGCAGTGAAGTTAAGCAATAGTGAGCCTGGTTAGTACGTTGAAGGGTGTCCTTTTGTGGCATCATACACCACCTGGCGTCCCTTCAGCTCTCCATTCTTTCATGCTCGCTCAAATGAGAACCAACAAAAGTCGCGGTTTAATTCACTCTCGCTTTACATTACAATTTTCTGTCGAAAAGCTGCACAGACTGGTGCCCTGTTTCACGTGACTACAGAGACTGGTGTTCTATCTCATGTGCCTATAGGCTCTGGTGCCCTGTCTTGGTGTGATTGCACATACTGGTGCGCTGTTTAGCGTGACTACAGAGACTGGTGTTCTATATGTGCCTATAGGCTCTGGTGCCCTGTCTTGGTGTGATTGCACATACTGGTGCTCTGTTTTGCGTGACTACAGAGACTGGCGCCCTGCCTCACGCAATTTCAGGCTCTGGTGTCCTGGGTCATGTGACGACAGAGACTGGTGCCCTGTCTCCTGTGTCTACAGACTGGTGCACTGCCTCACACGACTACAGAGACTGGTGTCGTGTCTTATGTGACTACCGGTTCAGGTGCCATGTCTTGATGTAATTCCACATACTGGTGCCCTGTCTCGCGTGACGACAGAGACTGGTGCCCTAAAACTTACCAGAGGGGCATTCCCTTCTGGGATGCGACCATTTGCTCGTCGCCGTCGTTCACCGAGCCATCGAACTTGAGCGTGAAATACTCGGACGCCAGCGAATACTAGACAAAGATCAAACACAACACAACATGTAATGTAATCAGAAACTTATATAGCGCCGTATTATATAGGCTTTAAAGTAAGATATATGTATGTATGTATGTATGTATGTAGGGTGTCCATGAATGTATGTGTTATGAATATTTGTAAGTGTATGTACGTCTGTAAGTATGTATACATAAGTATATATGTGATAACATAGTGTAATGTACTTGTAATGTAATAATATTACATTAAAGGAAACTGAGAATCCGAGAGGTCAGAAGCACCGGAAGCTCTGCTACGCAGGATAAGTAGGCTGGAAAAGAGATACTCAAACCTGAGCGAAAAAATATTCAGATACTTATGTAGGCCTACATGCATGCCCACATACAGGCATACACACTTGCAGACATACACAAACAACCATACACATCCACACATACATACATACACAGCCTACATACATGCATGCATACATACATACACACATACATACACACATGCATACATATATACATAAATACCTACATACATACTGCATACATATACATACAGACGAACGTACATACATGCACACATACCTACATACAAGCAGATACATACACAGAAAAGGATCAGCCTGAGGATGTAAGCGTCTCATTAAAAGTTTTATTATCCGTCTTCTGGATTTTGTTCCTTATTATCCACTAAGGTAATTGTCCAACGAGTCGCCAGACTGTCCGATTGGGCGAAGTCTTACCTCTTTGAAATCCTGATTATGTTGCTAATAATAGCTCAGTTGATTTACCTCTCGTAATATCTCTCTACCTGATCAAGTTCACTTTCACTCTTCCTATAGGCGTTGCTCTATTTGTCAATTGCTTTGGATCCGTCTACCTCTGTCTGTCTGTGTCTGTCTGTCTCTGTCCGTCTGCCTATCTATCTATGTATGTCTCTATCTGTGTCTGTCTCTCTCTCGCTGTGTCTGTCTGTCTGTGTCTCTGTCTGTGTAATAGTACATCAGTCTGCCTCTGTCTGTCTGTCTGTCTGCTTGCGCAGCAACTTTGCACACCTCATCACAGGGACAAAATAACGTTAACCTCATCAAACCCCAAGTGACCTCTGACCTCCCCAGCAGAACGGCAAGCAAATGCACGGACAGTTTTTACAGCCGACACCATAACGCGAACAACAAACTAAATGAAACCATTAACTAAATTAACTACGACCTTAAATTACTACAACGCAACGCGTAACGTAAACCCGTGCAACTTCATCTAATCACGGCCTGTGTAACAAAGATGCGTGCAAAACCTTAAACAGCCTTTGACGCTTCCTGGAATTCACCGCCCGGTTCTCCGCCTTCTATCAGTTCTCTGATGTCATTCAGGTCTAAATTTAAGACTCATCTGTTCCCACTTGCTAACCCACCAGCGCCCACAACGGAGTACGATTTTGACTACAGTTTCGCTTGAAGCGACCATCGTTTGATCGTAATCGTAACCGTAAGCTTGAGATTTCTACTGCGCCAAACGAAAGCTAAGTCGCGGAACCAGCTTATTCATGGGTGCTCAGTCAAAATAAAATCGATAGGCAGGAAGGGATCGGTTCCAGGTCAAAATCCAAGAGGCAGGCAGGCAGGTAGACGACTAAAGTGGATGGGGTTTGGAATTGGAGCGGAAAGAGAGATAAGGGGAAGAGGAGGAATTAGGATAGGATTTGCGGAAGAGAAGTGTTTTCAGTTTTGAGTTAAATACCTGCGCAGAAATTGCAAGCGGTGAAGTTAGACAGTTAGGGCGAATCCATTAGGGACACTCTAGCCATGATCCTTTCTCCTAAGCTCTAATGGGTGAGGATATGACAGCTGGACCAACCCTTGGGTGATGGGTCATGCAGAAAAGTACTTAGTTGGGCCCCGGAATTTCAGCCTCTGGAACCCTCAATTTTGCCTCGAACTTAACAAGATACGGATGAAGTTTAATTGGTGCGAATCAAGTAAAAAGGCAAAATGATTTGCAAACGTCACTGAAAATTACAACTCTAATGTACACGTTTTTCTAGGGCCACCATATGGCCTCCACCCTGCTCATTTTAAAATAAATTCATGGGTGAGATCCTTCACCATCGCTGCTCATTTGAATGGGTGCCACGCCATTTAAAGTCTCTGTGTATGAAGCGTGCTAGCCCGAGATTCATATCTCTGAAATAAGTCAGGACCGGGGCACGAACCGCCATCCTCACGCTCATGCTCAGAGGCGCCTAACCAATGTAGCCAACCAGGTCAACAAAGTTATAATCTGAAATTAGGCAAATGAAAGTGAAAACAGCTGACACTATTCTTTATTGCAAATATTTATACGTTTTCACTTACTGACGCTGCAGCTTAGCCAAAGCCAGTGGACTGGCAGCCAAAATTTATTAAGACTGAGGTCAAAAGAAAAACATGTTAGAACGCAATTTCAATTTCACCTATCGACAAGCAAATCTATGAAGCAAACAGCTGCATCACAGTAGCGATCACTAAACCCTTCCTTGCTCACACCTCATAATAACTGATCAATGGCCACTGGCTCTTGCTGTGCCCCATATCCAAACACTATTGGGCTCTCCAGCCTTCTCAGTGGCTGGTTCAAACTTTTGGAATTCACTGCCCAGTTCAGTTCGTTCTGCCAATTCTTTGATGTTATTCAGGTCTAAACTAAAGACGCATTTCTTTCAACATGCTTTCCCATCGTAGCCTAAGTTCTGGTTTCTCTGACCTGTCGGAATTCGACCCGGCTTCTCCAACGGATTACGATACCGACTGCGATTTTCCCTTGAAGTGACCACGACTGATGCTTTGGACAATATGATAATGGCGCTACAGAAGTCTTTAGATTAGATTACATAAATCTTATAAAGTGGGAAACTAAAAACTCATTAAACATTAAAATATTGAAAAGCAATAAAAAAACTTATTGTAAAATTTGTAACTGCACATCTGTATCCTGTGTCTCCTTCAAGAGAAACTCCTCAAATGCGATCCTGTTTAAACAAGGTCTTAAGAATTTAATTAAATGGCGCATCAGAAGTGAAAAGATTAGATTACACTAGCCTCTCCAACGTAAAGCATCTTGGCGCTACACTTCATCAAAATCATCCTCCTGGGAAAAAATCCGCTGTCGTTCCCCGTTAGTTGTCAAAAACTGTCCACCCTAGCATAATGCTGTATGGTGGTCTATCGGTAACGCGTTTCGGCATTGATAAGGCAGTTGCGGGTTCGACTCCGTGGAAATACCTGGGCAAGTTGTTTCCGCATACCTGTTAATAAGCTGATTCACACAACTCAGCATTCGTTGGGCGCTGTAGAAATCTCAAGTTTACGATCGTCTCTGTCACCAAGCAGTATAATTAAGTACCGGCGTAAGCTGGAAGTAAACGGTAAGTTTTACGATGCACTGGTCCCGCGACCTTGGGATTCGTCCATTGCGGCTCAAGGGCCAAAAAACGAGATGACTGCTTCCCCCAGCGTCTCAATTGTGGGACATGGGATACACTTTACTTTTACATGTACCTCAGCAAACCGCCTGCTTTAAACAACCTTTTTATTTTCATATTATTCGCTCGGTGGCGCCAGCGATCGTCATCGCTCAAACAAAGCCATATATAAGACTCTAGTACGGAGATTATTATTCAAAGGCCGGCTGAAGCCAGCCAAACTCTACCTTTCTCAGTAACTGCAGAGACGTCTTCGAAGTTCCGAAAACCCTCTTGGTCACTGGCTTCCTGTCCTCTTCCACCAGCGAACTCTTCCTACGAAAGACCTGACCGCGCTTTTTGCCAGAAGTATCCAATAGAGTCAGTTCCTTGTTGACGTCAGACAACCGGAAATGGCCACTTCCGCTCTTCATTCGCCGGAAAAGACCTTTTGACTCTGGTTCGGCCACTGATGAACAGATACTATTCCTATTCGAATCCTTGAGGGCCCCGCTTGTCTTAATATCAAAATCCGCCGCATATAAATGGGAAGAACGACCAACGTGGCCTTCCCCGGGGGAGAGGCAATCACCGAGCCGGGTTTCGACTGGGGACGGGCATTCCCCGTACTGGGCTTCCATCTGGAAAAGCCGGCCAACCCGGTTAATTCCGACTGGGGAAAGACAATCGACGATGGGGGTTTCAGCCGGGGAAAAGCATGAACCTTCCGTCCCGCTTAAAAAGTCGTCCGATTCGCCACCAGATGGCACTAATTTGTCTGGAGTTCCCGGATGCAGAAGTTCGACGTCGCAAGAAACAGCATGGCTGTCGAGCGACGTCTGAGAGGAAGTTATGGGGACACAGACGAGTTTCTTGCGCTCAACGTCCAGAAGACTGTTGCATCGGCGGAAGATGAGTTTCTTGAACCCTTCCTGTTGAATGAAGATTGCTCGACAGAAATTCACAGCTTAGGTAGTTAGTCAAGTTAATTAGTTAATTACAGAGGCGCTTTTGTGCTTTTCAATTTCTCGGTGTAAGCTGTCCCAGAGGACCGCCAAGACCGATGTCAAATGCGCCTCTGGTTAATTAATTATTAAGTTAGTCATTTAACTAATAATCAAGATACTAATTTACACCGTGTTTTTCCAGAACCTCTTTAAGGCACAAGGCACTTGTTACGAGCCTAAAAGATGTTGAAATATTTCCAGTGGAACTAAATCTAATTGATGCCAAAAGTTAAAAACTTAACAAATGTTAGTTACATCGTTGGTTAGTAACCTGGATATTTATAGTGCGCCTTTAATAACTCTCAAAGACGTTCCTAGCCAGTCTGAAAGAAACGTTTATCGTCATGCGAATGATGCCTTTGTGATGTTCTCTAACGGGCGCTACATAAATCTTCAGACAGACAGATGATCGAAAAGCAGGACAAACCTGCATTGCATACAGGCCTGAGTGCATTAGTAATTTGAAATTTTAATGTAACCTAATTGCATAATTAAATAGCATCATTAAGATGCACAAAATGTGGGTTACTGAACATTGATACATTAATTTGAGTAATGTTTTAATTAGCATAGTCCCTTGGATAAAACAATTTTGTAAGTATGTAGGCATCTGTGCAATTTTAAATCAAGTAATATTTTAATTTTAGTGTAGTATCTTAAATGAAACAATTTTGTAAGTATGTATGCTTATGCACAATTTTAATTAAAGTAATATTTTAATTAGCAGTGTCTCAAATAAAAACAATTTTGTAAGTATGTAAACATCTGAAGAATTTCATGGCACCTACCAAGAACCTCATGTATTGCCAACAACACGGGCTGCTTGTCTGGCAGCTAAAATATGTGCTTACTGGAAATTTTAAACTAATCTGATGGGCAGTTTGAATAACAAAAAACCAGTGAGAATTTGAAATGTCACTTTAAAGCTGCAAACGGAAACTCAGATGAAGCAAAAATATTGAAACTAAAAGTGCAAGCCATTGTAAAAGTGAACAGTCAGTTGACACAGATATCAATCGTCAACCAAAAGTGCAAACATGTGACCATGTCACACCCTCACAAAGTGAGAAAATTAAATTTACAAGAAACTCGTTGTAAAAACAAGTAGGTATAAAATGGGTAAAAATGAGTTCTTTGAATATTTATACTCCTTGTTGTGTTAGCCATCAAACTGCAAGTCCTTGCATACAGTTTTACTAAGTATTTCTATTTTAATTTTATTACGATGCCCAACAAAAGCATAAATATGTTCCTTGGCCCCTAATCTGAAGTCGTGTGCAATGATTAGTATGCAAATGAACAAATCACTTAATTATTCGTGTTAACCAGTTTTTAATGGAGATTTCCGTGACAAGAGCCTCAGAGGCAAAATGAATAAGCTCCAGTTTACAATAATCGTAAACATTTACGACCCTCTAGGAACAGCAACTTATGTTGAGTCATTGTTATGGTAAATTTTAACTCTTGTACTTCTCAAAAGTAGCTGCGAAAAGACCTTCTTTCAAATTACAGCTTTTCTCCTATTTTTGATAGAAACATGCGATTTTCACCGAATTATTCATCAATTTCAGTCCAATCCAGTGCATCATCAAACACGTGGATGAAAAAATTTACAAAAGTGGGCTAAATCTCCCAAAAATTTATCTGATTTAACCGTGCCCAGGGTTAGTGAAGTAGAAAAGCTTCATATTTTTCAGAATAATTATGATCTTTCAACTTTTTGGTGAAATTTTTTACATTTCCAGTTCTTGGATAACCTTTTTTGACTTTCCAAGTTTAGTAAGCCAATCTAACGTTAACTGTAACCGAGATGGGAGGTCCTTGGCCATATTGCCACATCCCAGAACCACGCCTGGAAACTCTAGTGCTCTTGATGCCAGTTGGTAAGTAAGTAACGGAACGAGTGTTGAACGAATTAATTAAACTCACGTCCGTCCTGGAGCGTTTGATCTTGACTGCCTTCTTTCGCTTCAGTCGCGATCCTCCGGTCAAATCGAACCTAGAAAAAGCAAACAAAATCATATGTAGGCATGTATGCATTCTGACGCTTATTCACACGATAATTCAAACTGCAAAACCAAACACCACTGCTTTAGAATAGATTAGACCAGACCAGACATATAAATATAGGTGAGATCAAATGATGTGTCAGAATACACAACAACAGACTACAATAGATTGGATTAGATTACATATTAATTACCAATCAGCCAATCAAGCAATGAACTGGATCCCTGAACGGAAAAGGAAGAAGGGAAGACAATGAAGAAGTGGCCAAAAGCAATCAGAGACGACCTGGGATGTTTGGAGATGTCGTGGGACGAGGCAGGAAGACTGGCGGTCAACTGAGATAAATGGAGCAGCTTGCATTGTCCGATGTGCAGATCTGCACAGGAAGGACCAAGTACTAAGTACTAAGTAAGATTAGATTCGATTAGGCTTTACCCAGCGTCAGGTTCATTGTTTCCATCTTAAATAAGACATCAGATTCGATTACAGCATGCAGATTAGAACAAATCAGAACATAATAGAATAGATTAGATTAGAAGAGGCTATACCCAACGTCAGGTTCATCTTTTCCATCCTCCTCAGTCGTCGGATAATCGTCCCTTGGAGGCAAAGACGTCACAAGTGAGTCAGAGTGTGATGACTTCTCACTCTTTGCAACTAATTCCTCTAAACATACAAAACCAGCTCAAACTCAACTCAAACACCCACACAGCAGATCAACCTCAACTCAAAACCTACATAGCAGATCAAACTCAACTCAAACACTCACACAGCAGATTAATCTCAACTCAAACACTCACACAGCAGATCAAACTCAACTCAAACACCCACACAGCAGATCAAACTCAACTCAAACACCCACATAGCAGATCAAACTCAACTCAAACACTCACACAGCAGATCAAACTTAACTCAAACACTCACACAGCAGATTAATCTCAACTCAAACACTCACACAGCAGATCAAACTCAACTCAAACACCCACACAGCAGATCAACCTCAACTCAAAACCTACATACAAGATCAAACTAAACTCAAAACCTACATAGCAGATCAAACTCAACTCAAACACTCACACAGCAGATTAATCTCAACTCAAACACTCACACAGCAGATCAAACTCAACTCAAACACCCACACAGCAGATCAAACTCAACTCAAACACCCACATAGCAGATCAAACTCAACTCAAACACTCACACAGCAGATCAAACTTAACTCAAACACTCACACAGCAGATGAATCTCAACTCAAACACTCACACAGCAGATCAAACTCAACTCAAACACCCACACAGCAGATCAACCTCAACTCAAAACCTACATACAAGATCAAACTAAACTCAAACACCCACACAGCAGATCAAACTCAACTCAAACACCCACATAGCAGATCAAACTCAACTCAAACACCCACACAGCAGATCAAATTCAACTCAAACACCCACACAGCAGATCAAACTCAACTCAAACACCCACACAGCAGATCAAACTCAACTCAAACACCCACACAGCAGATTAATCTCAACTCAAACACTCACACAGCAGATCAAACTCAACTCAAACACTCACACAGCAGATTAATCTCAACTCAAACACTCACACAGCAGATCAAACTCAACTCAAACACCCACACAGCAGATCAACCTCAACTCAAAACCTACATAGCAGATCAAACTCAACTCAAACACCCACATAGCAGATCAAACTCAACTCAAACACCCACACAGCAGATCAAACTCAACTCAAACACCCACACAGCATATCAAACTCAACTCAAACACCCACATAGCAGATCAAACTCAACTCAAACACTCACACAGCAGATCAAACTTAACTCAAACACTCACACAGCAGATTAATCTCAACTCAAACACTCACACAGCAGATCAAACTCAACTCAAACACCCACACAGCAGATCAACCTCAACTCAAAACCTACATAGCAGATCAAACTCAACTCAAACACCCACATAGCAGATCAAACTCAACTCAAACACCCACATAGCAGATCAAACTCAACTCAAACACCCACACAGCAGATCAAACTCAACTCAAACACCCACACAGCAGATCAAACTCAACTCAAACACCCACACAGCAGATCAAACTCAACTCAAACACTCACAAAGCAGACCTCCTCAACTCAAACATCTACATAGCTGTCTGATAGACTGTTTTTTCTTTAGGTCATTCTTATAAGGTGGAGGCCAAAACCGGCAATTTTATGACTAGTCTTCATCAGTTCAGTAAAGCACTTAGTCTGTAATCCAACGACTGTGGGTTTGAGCCGACATTACACTAATTACACAAAATACCAATTATATTACAATATCCCTCATTTTATTAACTATATCGCATTAGCTATATCAAATTAGCTATATCACATTAACTGCATCACATTAATTGCATCACATTAACTGCATCACATTAACTGCATCACACTAACTGCATCACATTAACTGCATCACACGAACTGCATCACTGCACCGATTACATGACATTACAGAGACATCAATTCCCTGGCCTGCATTGCACTTGGCCGGTGGAACAACAACAGCGGCGCCGTCCGTGTCCTACCGTTGAGGCAGAGATGCACCGGGGCTTGGCTGCTGCTCCAGCTGCTGCAACTGGTGGCTCCGGCACTGGCCGCCGCATCAGTAGGCGGCTGCTCTACATCACAGGCGGAGGAGTCGAGACGAACGCAATAAGGATGATGTCCACCGCTCTCTTGATCCTCATCAACCTACATACATTCAGAGTTCATACACAAATATACGTCAATGTATTATATAGAAAGTATGTATGCACAAAAATTAATACCACCACCGCCACCGCCACCACCACCACCACCATCATAATATACAACAAATGCATATACAGTAAAGATTCGCTAAAATGTGCTCTATTATAACGTGAATTCTGATATACAACAAAGTCACGCTATGGATCCCAAAATGAATTCACCCACGGAAACTGAACTCTCTGTAACACGACCGCGTTATAAGCGTTTCTTGGTGTTTCTTTGTCCCAAAGGCAGCTTTGTAATGAGTTTCTTTTGCAAAAAAAGATATCAGACATTGTCAGTAAGCAATAGCTGCACATCAATCGAATGTACTGAGCAAATGTATGTGTATGTCTGTCTGCTCACATGGGTGTGTGTGTAAGTAAGTATGTGTGCATATGCATGTGTGCAAGTATGCATACTTGTACGTGCATATGTACGTATCTGGATATTTATACAGTGTATATTATAGCTGAGTCTGCTAGGAGGCGTTTGTGGTACAGATATCTTAGAATCTTTTTGTGCCAGGACTGGGATATGAACCACAGTCTCTGAGTTGACAGTTCCAGCATGCTAACCACAAGATGTTTTGGGTCCTATTATTCTTTCTGTTATCAACCTGTCCCTTGCTGAAGGTTGCTTTGCATCCTACTTTGCCCATACTCTAGTCTACCCACTTCTCAAAAACCCAACCCTTTCTCATCGCAATATTTATCAAGTCAGTGTCTTATTTCTACTATAAACTTCATCACAAGGCCCTTGAGAGGGTTGGAGCTGACAGACTTTGTTGTCACTTAGCTTCTCACTTCTGTACCTTCCTTTCCAGTCAGCCTATCGTAAATACCATTCCACTGACACTGGACTACATTCTGTAGAGGATCATATCATCGTTCTACGGATGAAGAAGAGGTCTCTACTCTTATCCTTCTCGACCTGTCAGAAGCCTTTGATAGTGTCCATTATGATACACATCTTCATCGTCTGGAACACTGATGTGGGGCTCTTGGATGCTGCTCTTGCCAGGTTCGCTTCTTACCTGCGTCCTCGCACGCAATCCGTTGACATTAAGGAATTTACCTCAACAGCGGCTATTGCGGGCTGTGACGCACCACGTGACTCGGTGTTTGCCCCTCTCCTTTTCACTCTTTATACTACACTGTATGCTGCACTAATCACTGACCATTCACTGAATTACCATTTATATGCTGACGACACTCGGCTCGGCTTCTGATTTTTTCTGACAGTTTCCACTGCCGCTCCTTCTCTCAGCTGTGCTGCAGATCTACAGGCTTGGATGACATTCAGTAAGCTTCTCTGAACCATCTAGGACCGAATTCCTTCTCATGGGCTCAATTCAGCAGCTGAACAAGTTTACTGGCTTACTTCAGTTCATTTGAGTAAATGGTTGTCACCTGCACTGAGTCATCACATAAATATGCGCACCATACTTGATTCTAGTATATCTTCCTCTGAGCATACATAAGTCACTAGAAAAATCTGTTCACTTTTTTATATGAGACATCCAGAGAATAAGACCGAATGTACCTTGGAAAGTCTCAATTCCACTAGCTAATGCTATAGTTTCTAGTCATCTTGAGTGCTGTAACTCACTTTCAAATGGCATCATAAAGATGAATCAGCATAAATTAAAATAATTTCAGAATTCCTAGGCCAGGGCTATAGAGAAAACATACAATATTTCAACACATATGGCAATCACTGCACTGGCGTCCGATAAAACACATCGTCCAATTTAAAACCAGTCTCATAGTTTACAAAGTAATACATGCATTGGCCAGCTAGCTTTCACTTTCATCTATTGTCACCCCTCAGCTTCACATATACTGCACTCACTGGATGCTCTGATTCTTGTTGTACCCCAAACCAAAACAATGCTCGGTTCCTGGTCTTTGTCTGTCACAGGCCGAGGCTCTTGTCCTCACTACCTGTTTCTGTCACCTCCTCTGGTTCTGCAACTGCATTTAGGTCAACACTGAAGTGTCGCCTGCTTCGAATTGCTTACCCCTGTAGCTGATCTTCCAGTCCCTCAGTGGTTCATGGTTCTCTTAACTGTCCAAAGGATTGCAATTTTGGAATTCAGTTTAGCTTAGAAGCGACTATCAAGCTGATGCCTCTGCATTATGATAACGGCACTACAGAAGTTACCAGATTAGATCAGATTAGATTATCCATAAATACATATGTACATACATACCTATGTATATACATACATACTTGCATACATACATATGTACGTATACATATGTACCTGCATATGTACATACATACATGCAAATATACATATATATATATACATAATTACATATATACATATATGTACATAATTACATACATGCATACATGTACATCACCATCATCATCATCATCATGCACCGTGGGCTCAGCGCCCGTAGGTGTCCGATGCCATTTTCACCATGTTACTTGGCATCAGATTTCAATCGTCTTTGTTTTTTTACTGTCAGTGCATCGACACTCATCTGACAAACCCTCCTCCTTTATCCGGGCTTGGGACCGGCACGAAGAGTTCCTGGTTTGCAACCCCCCGAGGCGGAGGTGCCATCACCTTCGACATGTACATACATACATTATATACATACATACATACATACATACATACACACACATACATACATAGCTGGGAAGCTGAACTGACATATAATTGACAGACAATGCTCTGAATGGTTACGAGTTCCTTTGAACTTTTCCAACCCAACCCAAGGCTAAGGCAAGCAAACTTTTAAAGCTAGTTTTCAGTTTGCAGCTGTCATCCCCCAAGAGCAAAACACTGTCGAAGTACTCCTGAAAGCTATAATAGGCCGATTGTCTTTCCCAAAAAGAGCAATGCGCTTGTTCTCGTCAAAGTAGCCCAAGGGTAATTGCTTGTCGACGGAGGAAGCCCCAGACCAACGCCCGATGTAATTGCATGGCCTTCGGTCGTAATTACGACCGCCTGCTAGCCGCTCACCTGAACATCGGGACTGAGATGGGAGTAGTTGGCTACGGACTGCTGCATCCTATGTAACTGAACGGCATGCCTTTCCCGCCAATGGTCAATTTTGCCACAGCTAATCCGACTTATATATCTCATTTAATCTAATCTAATCTAATCTAACCCGATCTAATACATTCTTCTCTGTCTCTGTCTCTGTCTATGTCTCTCTCACTCTCTCTCTGTCACTCTCTCTCTGTCTCTGTCTCTCTGTTTTTTTTCTCTCTCTCTGTCTCTCTCTGTGTCTGTCTCTCTCGATCGCTCTCTCTCTGTCTCTGTCTGTCTGTCTGTGTCTGTCTCGCTCTCTCTTTCTCTCTCTCTGTCTCTGTCTGTCTGTCTGTCTGTCTCTCTCTCTCTGGCTGGAATTAATCCCTCCTAGGGGATGGGTCAGCCCTCATTCTACAGACTAATAGATAATATAGACACAGGTAATTGCTATTCAACGTTGGACCTGAGGAATGCTGGCGCCATCACCTTCGACATTCGACTCGAGGTAAATCCTTCTACCAGTTCTACCATGTTTCCTGCAACGTGCATGTGAGCCATCATCGGAGGTGGTTCTATCATCGTCTGGATTCTCCAGTGCTGTGTCAAGTAAGTGGGGTTGTCCAAAGAAGCCACGGCATTAGGCTGTGCTAGTCTAGTCGGGCAGGTTGAGGAATGCGAGATCTGATTCTAGGCATATCCTGTATATGCAAAAGTGAACTGATCTGCATATGGCCCGAACTTGGAGGAGTTAAATATTACGACCAACTGCGTGCATACTGATTACGATCAACAGGTAATCCACCCAAACGAACTGACGTCACCCGTCTGGCCTCGTTTGCTACATGGGTTAAAGCGTGCGTCAAGGCCCCTCTATGAGTGAGGATGCCCGTTGTGGCTATATTTCAGATATTTAAATCTCGGGCTAGCGCGGTCCATACACTGGGGCCTTAGCCTATATGGCGTGGCACCCATTCAAACGGGTAGTGGTGGTAAAGGATCTCACCCGATAAATTCACTGAAAAATGAGCAGGGTCGAGGCCATCGGTAGCTATCGAAAAACATGTACATTTACAAATATTAGGTAGTACTTAGACACCTTTAACTGGCTTTTACCGACTCTATATAGACGTCAATTTCGTTCAATTGCAAATAGTTTCATGAGGCATCATGTTTCAAGCAGAAGTCGACGTCAACGGCCCTGGCAGCCACAAGATGTCGTTAAACATTGAATACTGATACTAAAGGAATGGCGCCCATTCAAACGGGCAGTGGTCGTGAAGGATCTCACCCGATTAATTCATTGAAAATGAGCAGGGTCGAGGCCATACGGTCGCTATAAAACAACATGTACGTCTACATTTACCCAATCATAATTGGAGAGTTTTGAAAAAATCGGTCTGGTTGCCCAAGCGCCTTCAAGAGGTGCTATGTAGATGTCCAGTTATCCACCTTCGTTTTCATCCGCGTCACCATAGAAATCCGACATTGTCATATTGGTTACCATTATCATACACTCGAGATTTCTACAGGCGCTCAGTCAAAACAAAGTCGACAGGTCAGAAGGGTTCGGTTCCAGGTTAAAATCCAAGAGTCAGGCAGGCAGGCTACGGTGGGTGGTGTTAGGAATTCTCAGGCAGTACTTACTTGCATACTTCCTTCCCACAATACCCACAATGCACCGAGCTCTTTTGGCCAGAGGTGGCATGGTGGCTAAGTGGGTAACACGTCGGCTTTTATCTCTGCGAACCGAGATCGAATCCCGAGACCGTAACACGCAATCGACATAGACTGCATTGTCGAACTTCGCGTAAACTCGAGGTCATCATCACCTTCGATACAATTGTCTCTTTCTATCCAATCAACACGAATTCGTCAGATAACATAAAATTATACACGCCTGTGTTAGTAAGCTAAGGTCGACGTCAACGGACCTGATAGCCAGTAGATTCATTTGACTGTTTAGACACCTCTAAATCGCTTCTTTAAAAAGTTACAAATTCGTCAATTCCGTTCCATCGCTAGGCTGTATTTATGCAACGATCATGGCGTAAAGCCGACGTCAACGGCCCTGGCAACCGTAAGATGTCACTAAACGGTGGACTCGTTTTACTATGCTTAGACACCTTTAAATCGTTTCTTCTTCCACAAGCTATAAATTTGTGAAAAATTCCATTCCATCGTTTTTGCCACTAATCTATCCAGCGATCGTAGCCTAACGCCAACGTCCACGGCCCTGGCAGCTGTAAGATGTCACTAAATAGTGGACTCATTTGACTATGCTTAGACACCTTTAAATCGTTTCTTCCACAAGCTATAAATTTGTCAAAAATTCCATTTCATCGTTCGTTATTGTTGGTATTGTCTGTAAACATTGGCTCCCTGTAATTGTTGCACCTACCTAATTTGTATATAGTCTTTGTTGATTTCGTTAAATATATTTTATTTCATTTGTATTTTGTGAAAAAACAAAAAAAGGGAAAAAAGAACGAAAAACAAAACACCGAAAAATTACCGAAAATATATAAATACGCTAAAAAAGCCTTTATGGCAACTGAGGAGAGCCTAAATGGCCACAAAAAAGCCTTGACGGCCACAAAATAGCCTGACGGCCACAAAAGAACCTTAACGGCCACAAAAGGGCCTTATGGCCAAAAAAGAGCCCGATGGCCACAAAAGAGCCTGATGGCCACAAAAGAGCCTTAAATGGCCACAAACGAGCCTGACGGATACAAAAGAGCCGAAATGGCCAGTGAAAGGACAAAAATTACAGAAAATATATAAATCAGATATTGAAAAAAGGCTTTATAGCAACTGAGAAGACCCTTAATGGACACACAAGAGCCGTAATGGACAGTTGACAGTCTTCCAACAAGAAGAAAACCAACAAGAAGTTGACAAAGGTGCCATCAACCAGTCAACAAAACTCCCTTCGCCTGCATTTGGTCTCTCAGCCATGTCGTGCTGCAATCAGTTTTAAAAAATATATACATTACCAACGGAAACAAAAACCTTAAAGGAAACGATAAGAAGAAAGAAATGAACTTATGGACAACGTCAACAACATTTTCATGTCGAAGACGTCAACGGCCTTAGTTGCCATAAGATGTCGTTAAACCCATGGACAAGATTCCATCGTTTCTGCCGCTATTCTATCCAGCGATCGTAGCCTAACGCCAACGTCCACGGCACTGGCAGCCGTAAGATGTCACTAAACAGTGGACTCATTTGACTGTGCTTAGACACCTTTAAATCGTTTATTCCACAAGCTATATATAACTATCAAAAATTCCCTTCCAAGGCACTAAACATTGAAACTCATTTAGACACCTTTAAATCGTTTCTTTCAGAAATTATAAATTAGTCATTTCTGATATCGCTATTAAACATAATTCTTAAACATCAAGCAAGGTAAAGTCGACGTCAACGGCCCCGGTAGCCATAAGATGTCGTTAAACAATGGTAACTACTATCACTAGGTGTTTTTATACAGCGCTCATACAAACACTCTATACTGTGACCTAAGACTGCCTCTGTGCTCCGTTTTCAGTCCAATGGCTATTAACGAGAAGTCCACAACTTGGCAAAAAGCAGTACAACTCGGGCAATTATGGAGTATACGACCGACATCCAGGGAACAAATATACAGCGAACACGAACAATAAAAGAATCACTTCCGGCAATTTCTCGTCTAAACGATCGCTTCAATAAACCGTTTCTATGTTTAAAAATCGCAATAAGAAGCAGAGGGCGCCCTTTGAAGTATAGGCTGCAAAAAGCAGACACTACAGCGTGTCTCTCCCTCCAACAATCGGCCAAATATTCTTTCTTTTGTTTTGTCTGCGCCTGTCGCATCTCACACTCATCACCACTGAATCTAATCTAATCTAATCTAATCTAAAGACATCTATAGCGCCGTTATCATAATGCCCAAGGCATCAGTCGATGGTCGTTTCGCGTCAAAATCGCAGTCAAAAATCATAAACCGTTGTTGAAGCGTCGATTTTCGATGGGTCAGAGAAACCAGAAGCCAGGCTACGGTGGGTAGGCAAATTGGAAGAGAGTTGAATACCAACATATCATTCTCAGGCCGTTCCAAACGTTTTAGGCGGTTCGCAAAAGGCGCTAAAAATGCCCAGAGTAATTCATAGAAAAAGAAAAGCAGTTCCTTAAGCTAACCCCTTATAAAGTGTAAACGACTTCAATTTCTTTGTCTCGGCATTCTATACTTGCCTCCAACATGCACCGTTTTCAGCCCAAGGCATTTCTTTCAGGCATCCTCGTTTCACGTGTTAATGACTTCATTTTCTTCGCCTCAGCATACGAGGGCGCGTAAAGACACTTTGCCGTCTCCCTCGCCGTCTGACCTTCCCACCGACAGTGTACAATCCCAAGCCACCATCAGTCGAGTTTTTGTGGGAATAAGACGCAAGTGGTTGGCAGCTATTCAAGCGCAAAGCGCCTTATATGTCTCCTTTTCTCAGCCAAGACGATTGTCCCTTGCAGCTTGGCCATGAATGCATGCCGGAGTATGCCTCTAACAGGTAGACTGGTTCCCGTTTAGTCATGAATGCATGCCGGAGTATGCCTCTAACAGGTAGACTGGTCGCCGTTTGGAGAGTGTAAACGAAAGATAGCCCCTTCACTAATGGTGCGCTTTGTTTAAGCGATACCGAAACGATATCGCGATATCTGAAAAACCGAAAGCGACACCGAAACCTGTACTCTGGAAACCGAAAAACACCAAAAACCGAGACAAATTACAAAAACCGTAAAATCGGTAAACACAGAATGCAAATATCAAAATATCAGTCTGCTCACGAGTAATAGTTTCAATTTTTCATTCACTGAAAATTTCTTAACACAGTGGAAAGTTTTGATGCTGACTGGAACTGTGTCTCATCACCGGTAAAATAATAGTCACGTCTCACCTCTGTCCTAGGTAAGAAGACTTGTTTACATGTCTCAAAAGAAATTCTTCACAAGCATAAAGGTAAATGTAAGAAGACTTGCTTACATTACCTTTACGTTTACGCTTCTGAGAAGTTCTGTAGAGACACATGCATGAGTGTATGTATCAGCGCCTGTTATGAACCTCTCAAGGATCATAGGTTTAATTATGTTTAAATAATTAAGTAATTGTAACTGCTTAATGATAATGGTGATCAATAAAAAATCTGATCAATCAATCAATCAAATCAATCAATCAATCGAGGACATGTTAACACGTGTGTTACCTTGTACCTGTATGCTTCGGAGGGGCTTCTACAGGTGAAGGTAAATAACTATATGCTTACTTTAATCTCTAAACAACCTAAAGTGGGCAAGATCTCCACCTTTCATCAACGCTTGATAACTCTTCACTTTCGCCGAGGCTGCCTTGACCTGAGGAGATCTCTTGAAGATGCGCTACATAAATTCGCTGAACCAACGACCAAACTAATCAAGCAAATATCCAGACACATTAGGCATTTTAATTATCAGAACCAGATCCATTTCCAACGACCTCCACCTCCTGCTTCTCCTCCTCCTCCTCTTCCGGTTCCTCCTCCTACCGGTCCACCTCCTCGTCCTCCTCCTCTTCAACCTCTTCATCCGATATTTTTTCACCACATCTTCCTCCTTCTTACCCCTCTCCTATTCTACTCTTTCTATCCAACACCTTTCCTATCTCCTCCCTCTCTCTCCCTTCCACCATCTCCACTCTTCCTCCTCTTCCTCCTACCTTCCTTCCTTCTCCTCCCTCCTTCTACCACATCCCTTTCCTCCTCTCCTCTCCTCTATTTACTCGACTCATCCTCCTTCCTCAGCTCCTCTTGCCCTCTTCCTCCCTCCCTTGCTCCTCCTCTTCCTCGTCTTTCTCTCCCTCCATCTTCTCCCTCTCCTTTCAGTTCTTCCTTCCCAATTCCTTCTCTTTTCACTCTTAGTCCTGTTTTCCTCCTCCTCCCCACCAATTTAATCGCTCCGTGACAGTGTCCATCCATCCACTTATCATTCATCCATCCAGCCCGTCCATGCATCCACCCACACAACCACTCACCCATCCATTCGTCTCTCCACTCATCCACCCAACCACCAATACATCCACCCACCCATCCATCCATTCATCCGAAACCATCATCCATCCATTCATCCATCCACTCATCCATCATACCTCGCTTTACACCTCGCCACAGCATCTCACCTTTGCCCCTGACTATCAACACACAGTCAATACGATCCGAAGAACAATATATTCAGAACCGACCTAATGCAGTTTTGGGAAAGATCTACTCCGATTTCGAATGAAAGCTATTTTGATTTTCGAAGAGATCTAGTCTGATCCTGGAACACATTTATTCTGATATCAGAACAGGTTTACTGTGACTTTGGAAAAGGTCTAATCAATTGTGTGCGTGTGGTGTGCGCGCGTGTATGTGTGCGTGTGTGTGTGGACACGAGATTAGTTTGGATTCGAACCTCTGTGTGATCATCAACGTCTGAGGCGAAGACAAGTTCACTGCAGCCACCATTCGAGGTCTCAGTCGGCAACTTTATCCATGGATCTTCAAGTTCCAGGAGCGAAGTTTCAGAAGTTTCAACATGAGGTCCTGTGTTGAGGAGCTCGCTGCAGCTGCGACTTCGAGGCAGTGGAACCAGCGAGCGCTTCGCATCCGGTTCCGGATTCGACTCCGAGTTCCTGCCGAATCCAGCAAAAGTCAGTCGCTTCTTGATTGACTTGACGATCTTCTCTCCGTGTCGCTTGAGCAGGATCCTTGGAGTCTTGAAACCGAGGCTCAGACTCCGGCTGACTATCGATGAGTTGAATCGGGGAACTGCTGAAGCGGAACGGTCAGAATCTTTTAAGGCATTGAAAACGGAAGATGCACTGAAGATGTCCGAACCGGAACCACTCCCCGGAGAGCTCACTGGAAGCTTCGTCACTGGTCTAGTTAGATCCTTCATCGTCTCCACTTCTCTTCCTGTTTGTGATCCGGTGTCCGTGGATTCTACTCCTGATCCAACACCTCTTGTTGATCCAGATCTTGATCCAACTGTTCCTGTCCCTGATCCAATTCCTGATTTTGATCTTGATCCTCCAGTTCCTAGTTCTATTCTTGTTTCCGATCCTCCTATTAATCGTTTCGCTGGTCCTTCTGTTGCGGGTCTCACTTCTTTTCCAGATATTGTTCTCATTCCTGTTCCTGGTTCTTCTGCTCCACCTGACCTAATTCCTGATCCAATTCCAATACCTTCTTCACCCGAAGAGCCCTCGAAGAATTCCAAATCGTAGAACAAACTGGCGTTCGACTCCAATCCGAGTCTGCTCCAGAGCGGTACCTTGTGGTGGCTTCGACGCCTCGGGGTCCAACTTCTCACGTAAGACTTCTCACTCAACTCCGGCAACTCCGCTATCAACTCCAGGACGCCGGATCTGCGAAGGACCAGGTCATCCTTCGACTTCGCAGTTCCTCCTCCTCCTCCCTTCGAAAATCCAGAAGCACACGGAGAACTGCCACAAAATCCAGGAAGACTAAACCTTTGTTTCGGCTTCTGCAATACGTTACATTCCTCCCTTTCTCTACCAAACAGGGACTGTCTCAAATCAGCCAAAGTGGACAACTTCGAACAACTTCCGGACATCCCTCAGAGACCCATCCGCTAACTAACCAGCCGACGTAATATCCGACTAAACACCTGACTTGAGGAACTAGTAGACCCAACCTGATTCAAGGTTCTTTTATGAGTAGGTCCTCAAAGAGACTCAGTACTTATCCGGTAAGCGCCAAGGCAAGACGAACTGTTTCCCGCGAAAGCCTGAATACCGGTTTCAGTCAGATTCAAAGTTCCTTTCTGGGTAGGTCCTCAAAGCGAGACCTGATCGTTTGCCCCTGAAATTCAGACTCAGCACTTATCCGGTAAGCGCCAAAGCAAGACGAACTGTTTCCCGTGAAAGTCAGAAAATACCGGTTCCAGTTTGATTCAAAGTTCTTTTCAGGGCAGGCTTCAAAGCGCGAAGTATCCCGGTCAAAGCCAAAATCCCTGGTCTACGTTTTCCTGTTCTGGGCGCCGTAAAGCCTTTATTACCGACAGTTGTGAACCTTAAAACCCTCTGAACATAACTCACTGGTGATTAGTTCACAGAGTTTCTCAAGTCCCTAAGGTAAACTCTAGACGAAAAATATAAACGAGTCCGATAAACACTCGGCGAAGGATAAAAGCAACGGAAACTTTGGAAATCGATAGCCAAGAGCCGAGATCAAAACCGCGGACGAATCAACGCGTACAAACACATACACAGACACACACACATACACCGAGCGACACAAACACGGACACCCAACAACACAGGCTGACTTACGATGATTCAGCTGTGCACCTACGACACACCAGGTGCACTGCGTATGCGCTTCGGGTACGCCCCGAACAACTACCGAACACGCGGCGAGTGTATTGCAAATGTAAATTAGGCCCCTACCTGTTTCTGCATAGATGTAAATGTACACGGCTTTCTACAGCGACCAATTGACCCCTACCCTGTTCATTTTTCAATGAATTTATCGGGTGAGATCCGTCACCACCGCTGCCCACTGGAATGGGCGCCCCGCCATTTAAGGTCCCCGTGCACGGACCGTGCTAGCCCGAGATTAAAATTTCTTAAATAAGCCATTATCGATATGCCAACCGGCATTCTCACGCACAGAGGCGCCTTGAGATACGCCTTAACCAATGTAGCTAACCAGGCCAGTTAATGGCGTACGTCAGCGCTCGGAGCACGCTCGGAGTAGACCGGAAAGTAGTCAGGAAAGCCGGCGGGCTTAGGGACTGGACAGTTTGATGGCAATTATGCCCTAATTTTAGAAGCAACAGCCGAGTCAATTATTGTTCTGCGTTCGTATGTAGACGTCGGTTGCAACGGTTGAACGTTGAAGGTAGATGCGTCGAGCCAAGACAAGGCAGGGCAGTCGGCGTCAGCCCTCTTAGAGTCAACACTGTGGTGCCTGACATTATTGGCAAGATATCAAAGAGCGGTTGCAAGTTCTCAGCCAATTGTTAAGGATCAGGTTCCGCTTGATTGGCTCCTCATGCAAGCAAGAGAAAAGACGCACGAGGGAAAGATACAGTAGAAGGAACTCCAAAAAACCTTCCTCAGACAACAAAGACAAAGGATTGGCCCCCAATGACAGACAGACAGACAGACAGACAGACAGACAGACAGACAGACAGACAGACAGACAGACAGACAGACAGACAGACAGACAGGCAGGCAGGCAGGCAGGCAGGCAGGCAGGCAGGCAGGCAGACAGACAGACAGACAGACAGACCAGCGAAACATGGGTCAGTTCGTGCGTCCTTAGGCACTGCTAAAACTATGCAGTTATTTGGTCTACATTTTGCATCAATCCCACACATGAACCCACCTATATTTACATGTATGTATGTGTGTGTCTGTGTATGTATGCATGTATGTATGTGTCCGTATGCATGTAGGTATGTGTCTGTGTATGTATCTTTGTCTGTATGCATGTAGGTATGTATGTCTTTGTATGTATGCATGTATGTGTGTCTGTGTATGAATGTAAGTATGCAAGTGTGTTTGTGTATTTATGTGTTGAAGTATTTATCAATGAAACTACATGTTTATGTATGTATATACGTTTGGTGTTCTTAAATATATAAAGCATTATGTTACATGGATGTTTCTATTATATAAATATGCATGTATAATTACACATAAAGCTACATTCCATCGGGGTTTTACGACGCAGTGAAGACACGAGACATTCATTCACACACAAACACAAGCACATAATATTTTATCATCAATGATTTAGACCCGCGTTGTATCCACAAAACAATCTTCGTCTGTTTATTTATTTTTTATTTATATGGCGCCGTTATATAATCACTAGGTATCGGTCGTAGAGGTTAAGGACTTGATCACAGTGCCAGACTCCAGAAATCGTCAACAATTCGTGAAGAATGGAACCTACAGACTTTGAGTTACGAGGCAAGCGCTCTATCAGTCTGGCACTGTGTGCGCGCATGTCTGTGTGTACATGCGTGACATATGTGGCTGCCTGTATATCCATCTGTCTCTTTAAACTCTGTCTCTTTAGCCACTTCTGCATACTTTCTGTTTATAACCAAATATATATCTTAATATATATATATATATATATATATACATATTATACTATATTTTTATAGATTTTGTGTATACACACACAATTTTCATATATATATTTATATATGTTCATATGTATATATATACATACAGTGGTCCATGCTTGATTATAAAGCACTAAATATATGTATGTATTTACTCTGGAACTGCCTATGAAGTCTATTTATAGCGTTTCAGAGAATTGCCAAACTGAGTGTGACTGCATGCATGGGTGTATCGGCTAATAAGTCAGCCTTTGAACTGTGTGTGTGGGGTTCAAATCGCTATACTATCTCATATCCATATATAAATACACAGTATATACATATACTTAACATGGGCATATATAAACTTAAATATACTTACTGCTGCAAGCTGTTTAAACAATTGGGTTTTTTGGGGCTGCAAATATCAAAGCCGCTGAGAGGTTTATTACAGGTGCTCTCTCTCTCTCTCTCTCTCTCTCTCTCTCTCTCTCTCTCTCTCTCTCTTCTCTCTCTCTCTCTCTCTCTCTCTTTATATATATATATATGTGTGTGTGTGTGTGTGTGTATATAATATATATATCTAAATAAACGTCCAGATACAGACATAAATACATGCATGCAGTGGTACATGCATACATACATACACATATACACAGAGACAGATACACACATAGACACAGGCACACACACATGATTGTATTTATGTTATTATTCATACCAATACATACATATTTATATAAATAGCATAAATTCTAGGAATATGTAATTACGTACATATGTACCTACCTATACATGCAGACACATACATATACAGACAGAGATACACAGATGCAAACATACAGACAGAGATACACAGATGCATACATACACATACAGACAGAGATACACAGATGCAAACATACACATACAGACAGAGATACACAGATGCATACATACACATACAGACAGAGATACACAGATGCAAACATACAGACAGAGATACACAGATGCATACATACACATACAGACAGAGATACAAAGATGCAAACATACAGACAAAAATACACAGATGCATACATACACATACAGACAGAGATACACAGATGCATACATACACATACAGACAGAGATACACAAATGCATACATACACACACAGACAGAGATACACAAATGCATACATACACATACAGACAGAGATACAAAGATGCAAACATACAGACAAAATTACACAGATGCATACATACAGACAGAGATACATAAATGCATACATACACACACAGACAGAGATACACAGATGCATACATACACATACAGACAGAGATACATAAATGCATACATACACACACAGACAGAGATACACAAATGCATACATACACATACAGACAGAGATACAAAGATGCACACATACAGACAAAAATACACAGATGCATACATACACATACAGACAAAGATACACAGATGCACACATACACATACAGGCCTTAGTACAGTTCAGTAATTACGCGACACCATCCGCCATCTGCTGAGCACTTGGTGACACAATCGTGAGGATGCTTGAAGCAGGTTGCAGATGACAGCCCCCATTTCCTCCCGGAAAAAGCTTCTATCCATCTCCCAGGAAATGATTGACGCTTATTTGTTTGTTCCCTTGTCGGCCATCCCGATCCCACTGGAGAAATCCCTCCGGCTATTCCACCTGTTTTGCGATGACATGGGCACCATGGCAACGCCAAGACGTTGTTTCCCTGTAGCTGCGCTATAAACTGGGTGATTACGAGGAAAGACAATGACTGAAACGTTGCAGTAAGTTGGGCTGCTATATGCCTGTCCTAATGGCTGTAGTAGCAATCATAAACGTAATCATTATTGTATTTGTAACCATCATTATAATTGTAACTGTAATCGTAATTGCAGTTGTAATTGCAATCGTAACCATAACCATAAGTATAATTGTAATCGTAATCATAATTTAATCATAACTGTAACTGTAATCATAACTGTAACTGTAATCATAACTGTAACTGTAATCATAACTGTAACTGTAATCATAATTGTAATTTTATTTGTAATTGTAATTGTAATCATAATCATAATCATAATTATAATCATAATCATAACTGTAATCATAATTGTACTCGTAATCATAATTGTAATTTAACACGTAATTGTAATAGAAAACTTACACAATACCTCTTTTGAAAATTCCACACAGAAGCTGACAGTGGATACAATGTTGAAAATGGGGAGTTGACAACGGAAAGTTGACAGTGGGTAGGGAGTTGATAATGGGGAGTTGACAATAGGAAGATGACAGAAGAAAGTTGACAATGGGGAGCTGACAACAGGGAGTTGGAAAAACACAATTGGCAACAGGGTTTGCACTACTGAACTGTGTTCCCTATATTGGCGCTATACAAGTTACTATATTATCCTGCCATAGATAACATACGAACAGAACAAGAGTACGTGATAAGCCTACAGTTAAAACCCCAATGCAGCCATATATCAACATTAAAAACCCCAATGCACTCAGGAATCAAAATTAAAAACTGCAGGAATAAAAATATCGACTATGTCGAGACTTCAACGTTAGAAATTCCAAAACCCTCAGGAAGCAACACCAGAAATACCCTAATGCGCCGATGCATCAGCATGATAAACCTTAATGCATTCAGATATCAACATGCAAATCCCAAAGCACACAAGCATCAATGTTACAAACCCCAGTGCACCCAGGCATCAGCACAAAACGCGACGCACTCACGTATCGTCATGCAAAACCCCAAAATACCCAGAAATCAACATTAAAACCTTACTATAGCCAGGAATCAGTCGATGGCATTCCAAAACCGCCAAGGCGAGAAACGCAAGCAGACGGCCCGCAGGCAGCACGAAAGCAATCTCAAAAAGATACGTAATATTTCCAAGATAACACATAAATTGAACAATTCCTACCACTTGAGAAAACACAACGGATAACTCAAATCGCCGAGCTCCTTCCTACTACTTCCGGCCAGTTCAACGGAACGCACCGCCACCTGGCGTCAGAAACACCCCCACTTCGTAGCGGCGAACCCACAACAACGGCCAGAGAAAACCTCGTCGTCGAACCTCGACGGTCTGACCTCGGTCGATGGATGATGGACTCTCGACTTAATTAAGTCCGCTTTCCTCCTAAGACCGGATCCAGCGCACGCGAGGCTTATTATTGCGCGTCGATGATGTACGACTGATGGCCGCAAGCGGCGACGGCAGGCGGCGCTGATCTCCAATTTCCAAGTCGCTAAGTCTGTTTTGGCAGAGAGGGAGACAGGAAGGGTTGGTGGGAAGGATGTAGGGGTGATTGAGGGAGGAATGAGAGAAAACGGAAAGGCAGAGAAGGAGGAATAAAGACAGGGAGGAAGGATGCGAATCAGAGAGGAAGGGTCGCATGTGGAGAGGGAGCAGGAAGGGTGGGAAGGAAGTAGGGGCGATGGCGGGAGCTAGGGAGTGAGGAAATGGAAAGATAGGGAGGAAGGCAGGGAAATGAGAAGAAGGGCGGCAGGTAGAGAAGAGGGCAGGGAATCAGAGAAGGGTGGCTGGTAGAAAGGAAGGCAGGGAATCAGAGAGGAAGGGTCGCAGATGGAGAGGGAGACAGAACCGGAAAGGAACGATCGGAGGTAGATAGGGAGATACAGATGAAGGCAGGAAAGCGGATAGGAAGGTCGGGTAAGAGATGCAGACAGGGGGACAGAGAGAGTCAGAGAGGAAGGGTCGAATGTAGCAGATAGGGAATCAGAGAGGAAGAAGGGTCGCAGGGAGATAGAAATGAAGGCAGAAAGGCGAAGAGGAAGGTCGGGGTAGAGATAGATAGAGAGAGAGAGAGACAGAGAGAGACAGAGAGAGAGTCATAGAGGAAGGGTGGGAGGTAAAGAGGAAGACATGGAGAAAGGCAGGAACGATGAAAGGAGGGAGACAAAGAGGCAGGAAGGGCGGAAGGCAGAGAGGAAGGGAGACAAGTTTGGAAGATGGACACAGGGAAGCAAGATTGGAGGGGGAAAGGGATGGAAGGAGAGAGGGACAGACGGAGACAGAGGTGGATGAAGGCAGAGAGAGAGAGAAAGAGACAAACACGGAGAAAAACAGAGGCAGGGAGAGGGACAGGGAAGAAAGGAGACATGGAGGCAAGGAGTGAGTGCATCTGTCGACGAGCATTGATCCACGTGGATCGATCTCTGCTTCAGGGTCCGTCTGCACTTGAATCCCGTCTGGAGTCGGCGATTATGACGGATATTAAAAAGTCATTTAGTCAACGTCAAGTGAACGAAATCGCATCGGCACAGCCCCGCCAGAGGGCTTAGTCAAAGGCAGTCAGACCGACAGGTTGGTCCAGCGTCCAGCTTGACATGTGTAGCCTAGGGAATCATGCAGTTAAGTCGCGGTCACGCAGGGCGATTCGCTTGTTCCTTAAGCTCCTAACTTTCACTAGACAGCAGCAAGAGGACTTCGTTGTGGTTGGACCGTCACTTGGGAACGGCGTAACGAGAAACTTAAGACACAACTCCAAGGCCCTCCTCTCCTGCTTTAATTCTGCTGGCCTGGCTAGCTCATTGGTTAAAGCGTACGTCAAGGCGCCTCTGTGCGTGAGGATGCCGGTTCGCATACCGACAGTGGCTATATTTCAGAGATTTAATTCTCGGGCTAGCACCGTTATGCGGGTTCGACCAACTCTCGGTAAGATGTTTGCGCACACCGTGCCTCTGTCACCAAGTCTTGCGATGCGCTGGCCCTGTATCCAGGACCTTGGGATTCATCCATCGCCAGTTCAAGGGTCTAAAGGGTCTGAAGAAAAGGAAAAGAGTGCCTCCACTATGTCTCTCTTGTGGGATATGAGATACTTTACTTTATCACGGTCCGTACAGAGGGACCTTAAATGGCATGGGGCCCATTCAAAGGGTAGCGATGGTAAAGGATCTCACCCGATCAATTCACTGCAAAATGAGCAGGGTCGAGGCCACAGGTCGCTTTAGAAAAAAGTGTGCATTTGCATTTAACGCCTTGTTTCTTGGACTTAGCACAAGGTGAGCACTGGACTTGATAATGTCTGAAATAACGGAGATGAAGCGTTTGCTTAAGTAAGGTTAAACCCTGACTTATGCATCTGTTACCAAGAAACTTTTACGCCAAGCGAATGAAAGACAATTCAGCCTTCCCCATCAGCCTTCATTCTGTCAACTGTAATCGTAATTATAATCAGAAATTTGTATAGCGCCGCTTCAAGGAAAACTAACCAGATGCTCTGTCTAGCAATTCTAAATGATTTCAAAGCTTAGTATGGATAGAAAGTTCATCAATAAGCAAACAACGGTCAGATCACTAGAAAGTCCCCGGCGGCGGTCTCCCACAAGCACGTAGAACCCAGCCAATGCAAACTATCCTGTTCAGTGATGGATTAAAAACATAGATGGGTTGGGAGAAATGCTAGGTAGTTTCCTTGAAGTCTCACAATACAAGTGTGTAACTGGAAAGTCTCCACTGGCAGGCCCTTGGACACACGTAGTAATATAAAGCAATGTAAAGTAGGGTAACTGTAATACTGATTGTAATGTACGCTAGTCTAAATGACGATAATCGTAATCGTAAGTTCGAGATTTCTACAGCGCCCAACGAAAGCTAAGTTGTGGGAACCAGCTTATTCACAGGCGCTCAGTCAAAACAAAATTGGTAGGCACGAAGGGTTCGGTTCCAGGTCAAGATCCAAGAGTCATGCAGGCAGGCAGGCAGGCAGGCAGTCAGACGGCTACGGTGGGTGGTGTTTGGAACTGGACCTGCGAGATATATAAGGGGAAGAAGAGGAATCAGGATAGGATCTGCAGAAGAGTAGTGTTTTCAGTTTTTGAGTGGAAGACCTGTGCAGAGATTGCAAGGTGTGAGATGATGGTGAGTTTGCATGATAGATAAAGTTGGTTAGCAACAAAAAGTTAACGAATAAGTAAACAATGCTCAGGTAACTTGGTAACCAGTGGGGGACTCCCGCACACACGTATAGCCCAATCAAGGGATTCCCCCTCATCTAGACTATACTCGGCAGAAACGACATCTCATCGACGAACGACGGTTGACGCAGAAATTAATTAAGTGCGAACCATATATTCGTAACATGAGAGGTCTTCGTAAACCAGCCCTTATGAGCGACCGTAACCTGATTGATCGTGGCGACATCTGATATTCCCTTTGGTCCACGGTACATACTGACCACGGTCAGCCGTCTGTTTTCTACTAACAGATTCCGTCTTCACTTTTCTCCATCAATCGTCTGCAGACATCTGGGCGCGAGGACGCCGGTTTGCACACCGATTGTGATTATATATATATATATATATATATATATATATAGGCCTATATACAATCACTATCGGTATATCACTATATATAATATATAGGTCTATATGTTGTTCGCATTTTAGTTAAGAACTGATTAGCTGCTCGTACATAGGACATTAGCCATCGTTACATAATGGTGTTATATATGCTGCCCTAAATTAGCGGGACCTTGGCCCCTTTTGGGTTGACCTTTCACCCAGATAAATGTTTGTGTTATTTACATTTGCAATGTTTTATTCTGTTTTTGGAGCAGTAAACTTACTTACTTACTATATACATATATATGTATCAGATTTAATCTCCGGCTAGCACGGTCCGTACACGAGTAACCTTAAATGGCGCGGCGCCTATTCACGTGGTTAACGGTGGTGAAGGATCTCAACCAATTAATTCATTGCAAAATGAGGAGGGGGTCGAGGCCATACGGTCGCTATAGAAAACCGTGTAGATTTACATAAATTTATTTGGCATTCCGGCTGTCATCACCGTTGCGACGGGACTGAGCTGCTCTCGGAAAGCCTTTGGGCAGACAAAGCGCTATATAAATGCTCTGAATGAATGAACAAATATGAATGATTCCGAATGAATGAATGAATAAATTTTAATAACAGACTATAGTCGGTCCAGTCCTATCCTCCCTCCTCTCTCCTATTCATAACTCAGTCGGTTGTGTCCGTGTCTTCTCGGATATCCCTCTCGTCTTTCAACGGTGGGTGCCTCTTGGCACGGTGGTCTATCGGAAATGCGTTTGGTCAATGATCATGCGGCTGCGGGTTCGACTCCGTGTAACGACCCTGGACAAGTTGTTTGCGCACATCATGTCTCTGTCACCAAGCAGTATAATTTGGTACCGAACTAAGCCGGGAAGTAAACGGCAAGTCCTGCGATGCACTGAACCCATGTCCAGGACCTTGAGATTCGTCCATTACCGGCTGAAGGGCCTAAAGAAAAGGAAATGAGTGCCTCCCCTACGTCTCACTTGTGGGATCATATGGGACACTGCTTACTTTCAACCGAACTCGCCTTAGAATTTGCCGTGCGATTCAGTTGTGCTTGGCGCTGAGCATCGGTCGTTGGCTCGAGCATTACTACAGTGGCTATGTAGAAGTCATCAGATACAATTAGGTTAAACTGCACAGAGTCTAAGACCCGGTCAGCGGCTCATTTACAGAATTTCCAGGACAGGTATGGAGAAAAATTCGGTGATTTGTGGAGGTAATTCCGGCCACGGAATGTCCAGTTTAAAAAGAAAAAAGCAATTGCTGACCTGAAAAGTAGTTTCAGAGTGAACTTCACTGCATAAGCACACATGAGGGGGGCAGAAAGCCGGAAAAAACGAAGATTCTTGTGGAATAAAAAAATCAGTGAGGAAGAGGGCTGGCCAGCCGCCCTCATATGCCCAGGCTAAGAAAAATGAAGATTCTAGCACTTCACATAAGGCTGCCTTATGATTTTACCTCTCCGTCTCCTCCTCCTTCTCCTCCTCCTCCTCCTCCTCTTCATTCTCCTTCTCCTCTTTCTCCTCCTCCTTCTCCTCCCTCCTCCTCCTCTCCTCCTCCTCATTTGCCTTCTCCTCTTTCTCCTTATTCTCCTCCTCATTATCCTCGACCTCCTCCTTTTCCTTCTTTCTTTCCTTTTTCTTCTTCTTCGTCTTCTTTCTCTTCTCATTCTCTTTCTTCGTCTCCTTCTTCTCCTCCTTCTCCTCGTACTTCTCCTTCTCCTTCTTCTCCTTCTCCTCCTCTTACCCTCCTCCTCCTCCTTGTCCTTCTCTCCTAATTTGCCTTCTCCTCTTTCTCCTTCTCCTCCTCCTCCATTTCCTTCCTTCTTTCCTTTTTCTTCTTAGTCTTCGTTTTCTTCTTTCTCTTCTCCTTCTCTTTCTTCATTTCCTCCTCCTCCTTCCTTCTTTTTCTCCTTCTTATCCTCGTTCTCCTTCTCCCCTTCCCCTCTTCCTAGTCCTCCCCTCCTTGTCCTTCTCCTTCCTTCCTTCTCCTCGTCCTCCTTCTTCCTTCCTTCTTCTTCTCCCTCTCCTATTCCTCCTCCTCCTCCTCTTTCTTTTTGTTCTTCACGTTGCATTGCAATGTATTTTATTGCATGAAATTAGATCACATCACATCAGATTCCAGTTTGCAAAAAAAAACAGGTCAAGGAACAGACTGAGCCAAGCTCAGGTTTTGCCTTTTTCGATCTGTCAGACCCCCGTTACTCAGCTCCTGAGAGGTTCGTAAAAAGGGGCTATATAAATAGCCAGATATATCCATAGACTGCGTGGCCTGGATGCAGTCTGGAAAGTTCTTCCATCTGTGTCCACTGGTCTGGAGTTATGTCTATCTCCTCCTCAACTGATCGTTTTTATGGCTATTCCATTTCCAGAAGGGTCGTCTTCCAATCTCTAAATAGCCTTCTGGTCGACAATAACTCGGCCTCGGCTTTTCAACTCTCTAGAGCAATGTCTGCAAACTGCAGACACTAGTGTCGCTTGAATCCTTGCAGGCATAAATCTAATCTAATATCACGTAATCTATTCAAACTGGTGAAGGATCTCACCCGATAGATTCACTGAAGATGAACAGGGTCGAGGCCATACGGTCGCTATAGAAAAACGTGTACATTTACACTTACTTACTGACGGTAATCTAACCTAATTTAATCTAAAAACTTCTAAAGCACAGTTATCGAAACGCTCATGGCATAAATGGATACTACATTACTGTAACCGTAGGAGTATGCCTAATAAGCTACATGCACCCTACAAACTCTAATCTGATCTTATCTAATAACTTTTATAGCGCCGTTATCATAATGCATAGAGCACCAATTGATGAAACCGTAGTCAAAAATAGTTAATCGCTGAAGAAGACTCCGATCGAGGTGGCATGCGTCAGAGAAACCAGAAGTTAGGCTGCGTTGAAACAGATGAATCTTAAGTTTAGACCTGAATGGCATTGAATAGATGATAGATCGAACATAACTAGGCCGTGAACTCCATAGCTTTCGACCAGCCACCGCGAACGTCTGAAGCCCAACACTGTCCTGGTGGCAGGCGAAACAAGAGCCACCCTATTGTGCCTCACACCAGAAACGCATACGTAATCGTAATCGTAATCTCGAGATTTCTACACCGCCCAGAGAAAGATAAGTCGCGGGAACCAGTTTATTCAAAGATGCTCAGTCAAAACAAAATCGATCGGCAGAAAGTGTTCGGTCCCAGGTCAAGATAGAGGAGTCAGACAGGCAGGCAGTTGGACTGCTACGGTGGATCTTGTTTGAAATTAGAACGAGCAGAGAGAGGAGGGAGGAGGAGGAAGGATCAGTAAAAGATTTTTGGAAAAATAATAAAAAGTAAAAGTCGCCTGCTAACCAGTCAGTTTTCTAAATACTTTGGAACGTGGTTTGGAACGTAGCTGGGCAGCATTTAAAGATGTATGGAAAAGTCACGGCATATTGCTTGCAACAAAGATAAGACTTCTGAAAGCTCTTGTATGGCCAACGGAACAGTACCATAAAGAAAGATGAAGAGGCAAGATTCAACGTATTTGAAATGATGCTCAGAGTACTGTGGACTGCCTAGAAGACAAATGAGTGGGTCCTGGCGGCACAGGGGTCGAGAGGAGTCTGCTCAGATTAATCAAACCGAGGAAGCCTTCATACTTGGGGCATGTGCTGCGAAAGAGTGGAGACTGCTTAGAGAAAAGAATTAACCAAGGCACAATTCCTGGAACCCGAGCTCGGGGGAGACCAAAGACAACATGGATCGATAACATCAAGTCGTGGACTGAATTATCGTTCGACCAGTTATTACCAGAAATGAGAGTCAGAAGCAGATGATGGTACAGAACTGTCCGTGGTGCGGCCAACCCTCGGCTCGACGACGGTTTAAGACAGGCTTCGGAATGCCCCATTAATGTTTACCTATAGGCAAGTAGGTCCAGATACATTCTAGTATGTTGAAAAATGAGCAGGGTCGAGGCCATACGGCCGCTCTAGAAAAACGTGTATATTTACGGTTACGTTTAGTATCTAGACCTCCTTGCAATCGGCCACACGGACTGTGCTTTTATTACCAGACAATTAATCTTAGTGTACTTTCTGGATACGTTAATATCACCTGTTTGCAGACATTTGCTCGAGGAGTTAAGGAAGGTCTGTGGGTTATTACGACCAGTTTTTTCCAGGACTTGGATCTTCACATCTGTTGCTGCCCTATTTTCTAATCTCATTTAATAACTTATGTATAGCCACTATAATTAGTATCCATTATCAATTAGTATCCATTATTAATTAGTATCCTTTATTAATTAGTATCCATTATCAATTAGTATCCATTATCAATTAGTATCCATTATCAATTAGTATCCATTATCAATTAGTATCCATTATCAATTAGTATCCATTATCAATTAGTATCCATTATCAATTAGTATCCATTATCAATTAGTATCCATTATCAATTAGTATCCATTATCAATTAGTGTCCATTATCAATTAGTATCCATTATCAATTAGTATCCATTATCAATTAGTATCCATTATCAATTAGTATCCATTATCAATTAGTATTCATTATCAATTAGTATCCATTATCAATTAGTATCCATTATCAATTAGTATCCATTATCAATTAGTATCCATTATTAATTAGTATCCATTATTAATTAGTATCCATTATCAATTAGTATCCATTATCAATTAGTATCCATTATCAATTAGTATCCATTATCAATTAGTATCAATTATCAATTAGTATCCATTATCAATTAGTATCAATTATCAATTAGTATCCATTATCAATTAGTATCCATTATCAATTAGTATCCATTATTAATTAGTATCCATTATTAATTAGTATCCATTATTAATTAGTATCCATTATTAATTAGTATCCATTATTAATTAGTATCCATTATTAATTAGTATCCATTATTAATTAGTATTGCACTGTTATTGTTGCCATTATTAATTTTTATCTAGGAATTAGACTGTTAGATTATGAGTTAGTATTCTTATTATGATTATTTTTACATACATACATGCATACATACATATATGCATTCAAACGTGTGTGCACGCGTGTGGATGTATGTGTGCATGCGGAGCATGTGTGTGTGTAAAAGTGTGCGGAGTGTGTGTGCATGCGTGTATACCTACATGCATACAGACGTAATGTATTGGTTATTGTTATTACACATTTTGGCTACAGTAATACCTTGGCAATACCTAGTTGGATGGAGCACATAACAAATGAGGAGGTGCTGAAAAGAGTTCAGGAAGAAAGATCCTTGATAGCTACAATAAAGAGTCGACAAGGAAAATGGATTGGTCACATACTGAGAGGGGACTCACTGTTGAGAACCGTAATTGAGGGCAGAATGGAGGGGAAGAGGAGAAGAGGAAGACCCAGACAGATGCTGCTGGATTGGATGATGACAGACGGATACAACAGGTTGAAAGAAGAAGCTCAGCAGCGAGAGGAGTGGCGTCATCGGACGTTTGAACCTGCCTGAGGGCAGGGAACCAAAAGAAGAAGAATACCTTGGCGTGCTCCAGTGACGTATTCGGTGGGGCATTCAGAAGGAGATGGAAGAGAAGGACAATGAAGAGAAGCAGAAGCAGAAGCAGAATCAACAGGCAGCCATGGGTATGAAGTACTAGCAACTTAATTATTTTAGCTTCGGCATATGATGGCGGGTGGCCACCCTTCTCCCCTCACTGCCTGATCTTCGCACCGACAGTGTATGGTAGTGTACATATAACAATAACAATAACAGATACATTACTATTTACATTACTCCTTAGAGCCAAGTCGGTTATAATGAGAACAGTTGAGAGTGCAAGTGAAACGGAAATCTCAGTGACAATGAAATGCATTTTAAAATCTTTTAGTGAGTAATTTAGCACAGAAGGGAAAATGGAAATCATTTACAAATGCTAAATGTAAATAAAATGTAAATAAATGTGCACAGTTTTTTATAGCAAGGAACCGAAATCTTCACCTCCTGCCTGTTTGAATGGGCCCCACGCCATTTAAGGCCCCATGGACCGTATTATACCGGGGTTGAATGCAATGCAGCTTCATTTGTACGTTTCATCCAGTTAATTTCTACTACATTTGATGATATTCAGTTGTAGATGTCACCCAAGAGAACGGCAATACATAGCACCTTTTTAGAAAAAAAACTTCTCACATAATCTCAGTCAGTCATGACACATGTATGTGTCTGAGTGCAGTGAATGTTGCCATGTTTTCATTAGAACACTTCTCTTCCACAGATCCTATCCTGATTCCTCTTCTTTCCCTTATCTGTCCTGCAGTTTTTCAAACACCACCCACCATAGCCGTCTGACTGCCTGCCTGACACTTGGATCTTGACCTTGAATCAAATCCTTCCTGCCCATCGATTTTGTTATGACTGAGCGCCTGTGAATATGCTTGTTCCCATGACTTAGCTTCGGTTGGGCGCTGTAAAAAACTCGAGTTTACGATTACGATTTTGAGATCCTACCTTTGCAGCCAAAGGTTCGTTTTTGCAGACTTGATTCTGGCTTAAAATGACATTGCCTTCAATTGCTGGAATAAAACATTAAAAAACAATTTTAAAACCGTGAAAACAAATTAAAAACATTTGAAACCAAGCTTAAAACATTTCAAGAAAACTTGAAAAATAATTTTAAAATAAATTTAAGACTTTGAAAAATGCTGAACCATCTAAAAATAATTTTAAAACACTTAAAAAATGAAACATTTGAAAACAAATTGAAAACATCTGATAAGATAAAATTCTCTAAAAAAACTATCCAAAAACTGGACAACCTATCTTTTCAAGTTTGATCATTGATCATTGATCATTGATCATTGATCAAGCAACAGCCTTGCTTCTGGTTTCTCTTACCTATCTGAATTCAACCCAGCTTCTCCAAAGGATTGATGATTTTTGGATTGCGATTTGAAGCGACCATCAGCTCAACTGCTGATGCCCTGAGCATTATGATAACGATGCATCAAGAATTGAACCCTGGGTTCAGAGACGATAGAACTGACTATCCACATCAGAGACGATAGAACTGACTATCCACATCAGAATCCCAAAACACTTGCTCGCTGCATACAATTATTTCGGCTTGGCTATTTCAAAGGTTGCAGTCATTCCCAGAGCCATTATGACGGTAATTGGCTTGACAATTTCAACTGACGTTGCAAAGTGAAAGAATCATATGAGAATGTTATACTTAAACCTTCTGTTACCGGTTTCATTATTGTTGGTGGCAACTGAGTTGGCCAAATCTAATCTAACCTAATTCTAACTTGCAGCGCTGACTATATTGTCAATATCCGTCCGCAAGCACATTTAAAAGGCTGATTACTGGCTCTTTATCTCGCTTGGTGACGACACCTCTAAACGGCGGGGTGCGGATCGCATACGCTAGTTACAAACGTCAAATAACATTAATAGTGCCGTAATCATAATGCATAAGGCATCAGTCGATCGTGGCTTCAAGTGAAACCTTAGTCAAAACGCATAATGGGGCACGTATCCGATTGGATAGAGCGCTCTCCTTTGTATGTGGAGAGTAAGGGTTCGAGCCTCCTCTTAGACGGTTACTGTGTAGGGACCTTGAGCAAGTCCTTCATTCACAACTGCTGTGCACCTCAGTTTCGGATTCCGTAGTAGTATTAGTGGTAGCAGTAGTAGTAGTAGTAGTAGTGGTAGCAGTGGTAGTAGTAGTAATAGTAATAGTAGTAGTAATAGTAATAATAATAATAATAATAATAATAATAATATATGCTTTTTGAGGGATGTTGTCCAATGTGGCTGAGGATGCGACCTGATTTTCCAGATACCCATTAACAGGTCTTAGGATAAGTTTTTGTTCATGAGGGATTACATTTACCTTGGGTTAAATTTTAAAACTAATAATAATAATCCGTTTGAATGGCCAGGTCGAAATCCGACGAAACCCGATGGGTCAAAGTAACCCGTAAGGTAAATGTAATCCCTCATGAGCAAAACCTTATGCTAAGAGCTGTTAATGGGTATCTGGAAAATCAGGTCACGTCCTCAGCCACATCGGAAAACGTCCCTCGAAAAGCATACATGGGTAAGCAAGTTGAAACTGACGAGTCTTAGGTAAAGACCTGAACGATAATAAAGAACTGGCAGAATGAACTGAACTGGGAAGTGAATTCCAAAGCTTTGGACCAGCCACCAAGAAGGCCCGAGAGTCCAATACTGTTACCGGTAAGAGATACAACAAGAGTCATGGTGTCCGTTGATCGAGTGTAATATCTGCCGGATGAGGGGTGAGCAAGGAGCGAAGAAGCGTCGGCTGATTTAAATGCAGCACCTTAACCTTGTGAAGTGTATGACTGATTAATAATATACGTACACTGGAGCCTCGCTAAACCGCAACATGGATCGTGCGGAAGCAGAGCGGAGTTTCTGTTCACACCAGTGGCGGATCCAGGATTGTTTGCATGGACAGAAAGGGCATTTCCAGAGGGTCGCCACATTCTGGCATTCTCCTATGCATGGGTTTGGTCTGAGGGGCGCCGGCATATGCATGTAATCAAGAGGGGCGTGGCGGGCGAACCGCCCCATACGTCTGTAGCAACATCTGCTACTTGTTTAAACGGGCCATACTGCACTATTTTAACACACACTAATAGCTTAGTTGACGTCGGATACGTGGTCTCGGGATATCATGGTTCTTCTCAGATTAAGAAATATAATTTTTCGCTCTCCTGAAAGTGCTACTCTAGAATTTCAAAAATGTTGTTAACGTATCAACGTTACCATAAAAGAAAAGGTACTCTGCAACTTGATACTTGTTTCTAGTGAGGAATGTAATTTGAACATTTAGTTCCCAGTGGTCTTAGACCATTATTTAATAAGGGAAAATAAGGGAGATCAAACAAATGGTGCTGAGCGAAGTGAAGGAATGAGTGAAGGACTTGCTCAAGGTCCCTACACAGTAACCGTCTCAGCAAAGGAGGCTCAAACCCGTATCCTCCACTTTACAAGCCAAGCGCTCTGTACAGTCGGCAACCAGACCCACATATATACATGTATGTATAAATGCATGCATGCATGTCTGTCTGTCCGTCTGTCTGTATGTATGTATGTAGGCGCAATTGTGCTATTGGCTCTGCTTCCCTTTACCTCATTCACTTTTGCACTTTGGTCTTCTCGTTGCCGGGCCGTAGCTCCCTTCGCTCGGCCACTCAAGATCTCCTGTTTGTCCCTCGCATGCGTACCGCTGCAGCCCAGTCGAGAAGCTTTGCCTACGTTGGTCCCACTTGCTGGAATCGTCTCCCTCGAGAATTGCGACTCGAGCTCCTTTCTCTCCCCCTCTCAGCATTCCGCAGGCGCCTGAAGACTGTACTGTTCAACAGTGATTCTACTTTTTCGGTTCGGAAGCAACTCTGTTGAGTTTATCCTCTAAGAGGCTCTTTGTAAATCTCAAATTACAATTACAATTCGAATACATATCAGTATGTAGGTAGCTTGGCATCTGAGTATCTTAGCATTTATATAGCGCCTTTTATGGCCTATCAAAAAGCACCATGTCCTGTCTGGATCCGTCTTGGAATTGCCTCCCCCCAAATCCCAAAATATCTAACTACTCCACTTTTAGTTTTTCCTGCTAATCCCTTGATCAACCCTTATTTAGGTCAAAGAGCGGAATAATACGAGTTACCGGAAGTGTCATGGATGGTTTGGGTTCGATTTTCGTCATCCGAGTGTGGCATCATTGTCGTTGCTAAGCTTCCTGTCGTCATGCATCAAAAGTGACACAAGTCATCCTGAAATAAACACCAGAGATCATTCAGGTTCCTTAAAAGGCGCTATATCAAGCATTCTAAAACATGTACATACGTGCAAGTCTGCATACATACATATGCATACATACACACAATCACATATATTCACAAATACACACATACACAAATGCACCAAAAACAGAGATCGTTGTGAACATTTGTAGGGACATGGTAGCCAACTGGTTAGAATGCTCGGCTAGTGATTCAGTGAGTACGGGTTCGAGTCTTGCTGAGACAGCTACTGTGCACGGAATCTGAGCAAATCTTTCACATACAATTGCTCACAGCCATTGCTGCTCTGCAGTGTGCACTTCTAAATGTTGGAAGGAGGGCAATACAGTCGTACTGATATTTGAACATTTCCTAGTATGAATCTCTCACCTGTGAACATGGCTAAGAGACCTCGGTAAATAGGATCACTTGGAATATCAACCAAACTTAGGTTCCATCGCTCCACTGCAGGATCCTTGCTCTAACGAATCGTATTGTAAGGGGGTTTCACTGTACGTTTCCTAACGAGTTCATCGTAAACCACAGAAGTATAATTCTATGCACAGTTTATTGCCCGAGTTATTTGGAAACACGTTCTATGGTCGGCGTTTTTATGACCCAGTGAGTGCATAAAACAGTTGGACAATTTGGATCCTCGAAGACAGTCTTCAGGCACAGCATGCCAAGAGGTATTTAAAGGCACTACATAAATAACTTGAAATGTGCACAACTGCATTCTTAAATCTCCTGCAGGGAAATTTGACATGGTGTACCGAAGCTCCATATAACACACTTCTTGGGTGAAATACTTATAGGTGACCTCGTGCTTACTATAGGTGACCCATTGTCGACTCAGCTATAGGTGACCTCATGCTTACCATAGGCAACCTATTATTTATCTGACCATAAGTGACCTCATGGTTCCTGTAGGTGACCTATAGGTGACCTTGCTATAGGTGATCTTGCACACACTATAAGTGACCTAGTTGTGCTTTGTTATCGGTGACCTCGTGCTCACTGCAGGTGACCTATTGGTGACCTTACTATATGTGCCTCATGCTTACAAACGGTGACCTAATCATAGGTGGCCTTATGCTTACTACTGGCGACCTCTTGGAAGTGTCTTCAAATTCGTAACAGTATACAGGTATTCAGAACCCATATCTTCGGGAACACAAATTTAAATGCAGGACTAGTGCACTCTTATAAATAAGTGCAGTACAGTGAAGTGATTAGCATGCTGGACTGTCAACGCTGAAGTTGGGGATTCAGATCTGAGTCAGGGCAGAAAAATGTTTTGAGATTCCTCCTCCAACTGCGCCCCTCACCAAACTTGCTGTTATTGTAAACTGACGGTGGGAAGAAAACACAGAGGGAAAAGACTGGCCACACACCCTCATATGCCAAGGCTGAGAAAATGAACTCGCTAAAACTGCATACCATAGCTGCCTCTCAGTCAGCTTAAGTGGCTGCCCTTCCTCTTCTGATTTAAACTCTTAAAGTGAATGCGCAAAGAATGTTTTTGTTTCTCTGACAAATAATTTTCTAAGCACCTGTAAAAATACTTTTAATAATCTAATAATAATCTAAGAACTTCTATAGCGCCACTATAATAATGCTCAAGGGCAAGGCATCAGAAAGTGGTTGCTGCTAAGCAAAATTATTCTACAACCCAAATTCCATAGTGAGTCCAGTCAAAAAGCCAAGGAGGTGTTTGGCCATTTTAGTAATTAAAATTAAATTCTTTCCACTAATTAGTTCATGTTAACAATCATGACTCATACAAGCAAACAAATTCATTGACGACAATATTATTATGATTCAGAGCTAATTAATTAGGGTCACTGTAGTCACCTGGACACAGATACAAACCAGGTTAGACATGTGATTCTTAACAATTTGTGGCCTTATATATATCCCCAAGACTTAAGATACTGGCTGATAAATTCAGTAATAAATCTCAGTTCGGTGTAAGTAAAAAATCTTCTAAATTCTCTCAGACCAACTCACGTGGGATCTAAAAACATGGTGCATTGCATCTTCCTATCAAGGAGAATCAAATCTAATCTAATCTTACCTAGTCCCAGTCTAGCCGCTAGAATTAGAATATAGTTTAGTCTGGCATATCTAATCTAACTTCAGCTTAGTCATTCTTATTTAACCTAATTTAACCCAAGATCTAACTTAGACTTCTACTAAAGTCTTGTCCAGTTTCATCTTACCTAGTCAATCGAACCTAATCTAATCTAATCTAATCACTGTTATCTAATCAATTCTAACCCACTTTTGTCTCGTCTTGTCTGGTAAGTATGTTGTAATATAGACTGATCTTGTCAATCAAATGCTTTCAGTCTAATCTCATCTAACTGCAATTCTGTCTATAGTCTACTGAATCTAATCTAATCTGTCTAATCTAATCAAATATAAGCTTCTATAGCGCCTTTGTACCAATCCAAGGCCGTTCCAGATTAATACCGCACTGCAAGACAAAAATCCGGGGACAGTACAGGTTACCATCCCTGAGCGAATGGCAAACACGAGTCAGCATAGGACGACCCCAAAATAAAAACAAAAACAGTCGGTAACCCCTTTTCGAACAGTCAAAGTCACGCTTTTCCGTCGAATTCCGGTGAAACCGAGGGACGAAATCCCAGTTCGTCGTCTACTTTTACATTTTAAACTACGTACCGCTCGAAATACTCGAAAAGCGTCGACATGACCGAGCATCGAATAGTGCCACCGTCCGCTAACCCGTGGTAAACACGCAGAACCGGATATTACGCCTCACGAAATAATTGAGGCCTAATAAAGTCTGCTATATTAGGGGCGCAATTAGCCCTAATTGTGTTTGTGTTTACTGATGAACGCCGGCAGGGAGACACCAGGAGACAGCGTTCCGCGCGGTAGACGTGTTGTAGGGCCAGTGTGGCCTATATCCATGGAGTTTATATATATATTACACATCTACATAATTGTGTATATCTATGCTGTTAACAGTTTTTATAGGTGCACGACTTGCTAGGCAGAGGCAAATGTAGGGCCCACACGTTTTTCGATAGCCTCGACCCTGCTGAATTTTAAAGGAATTTATTGGGTGAGATCCTTCACCGCTGCCCAGTTGAACGGTGCCACGCCATGAAAGTCCCCCGCGTGCTAGCCCGATATTCAAATCTCAGCTCGGGTTCCATTATACTTTCCAAATTTCCATCTGAGATTCCCTCAGTAAGGTTCCAGCTGAGGTTCCTTTAGAGGCTTACAATGAGGCGTCAATCAAGGGCGGATCCAAGGATCTTGTTCCTCCAAAGACGCTTGAAATGTTTGGCCAGCGTTTTATCTCCGATGGTGGGAGTAGGCCTAGACCTTTTAAACCGATCATGCGAAGGCACAAACGGTTTGCTAGCTAACCTACGAATGCGAATTATGCGAATATTTAGTGATCTATCGAACATTCTTAAAGCACTGCCGAAAAGCTAAGCACCGAGCACCAGATTATTCACGAGCGCTGCGTCAAGTCAGAGGGGTTGTCCAAGATGCCATGTCAAGAACAAAGTCCGGTTTCCAGAAGACAGCAGAGTTACAAGGGGCAGAGGAGCTGTTACTATGGGCTGTGTTTACGTTGAGAGAAACGGGAAAAATAGAGAAATGAAACCGTAATCAAGGTGGCTTCCAGAAAAGGCTGATTATGGTGTGAGTGCCTGGAAAAGCGTTGGCGGCTCGCCCCAGACTGCATGGAGACTTAACACCCCAGACTCCCTCCCCTTTTGAGGGTGTCGCTTCGCGGAGGGGAGGGTAACGGGAGGGGCGTGTCCCACATTGCCTTGTGACTAGAGGCCCCAATAGCCTTTAATCCGAGCATCAGTCGTTGATCGCTTCGATGGCCGCCGGAGTACCATTGCTTCGAGTTTAGCGTTCACTAGGGTTTTGCTTGGAACTTCTGGTAAAATCCTCACTTAGAACTGCCTTCAATTACTTCCGGCTTATCTTTTCAAGGTCAGTTAAGTTCAAACTTCTTACAATTCGAAACTAGGTTACCTACTGGGTAGTTCGGTCAGTGGCGCACACGGCCGGGGGTTCGGATGTTGGCCTACAGATCTAGACATTAATATAGTGCCCCGTGGAGAACCTCTACTCGGTTCAGCATCTATCTGTAACAAATGAAGGTGACATATCAATTCTGGGCGGGAATCAGTCAGTTGGGTCTGCGTGTTTGCGGGAAACCGTCAGCGGAGACTTTGTGTTGCTTGAGCACTGTTTGCTTACTGATGAACTTTAATTGTCTTAATACCTTTGGCACCATTTAGGCTGGCGCTTTATGAGGTGCCGATGAGGCGTTATATGAGTGTCTAGATACACATATCACTTGGGTTCAACAAACCGTTTCATCCCAGCTTTCTGGAACAGAAATTAAAACTTACACTATCTGATAAACTGCTACTTTAGAAAATTGGGAAATACTGACTTTAATTTAGAAACATCTAAAAATGGTTTCTCGCTGTTACAATTACCATAGCACTTCAGTGTATTATGCACAGTTCGATTCTATATCCACGTTCATTTGTTCCACAGTGGACCACACTGTGCTACTGGTGGTCATTTGTGGATCCAATGAGGGCCTCGTGAACCTTGATGTAATGTAATCTGGACTTTATGTAACGTCACTTTACTTATACCTCTGCAAATAACGACAGGAAACATCAAAGATCTTGAATACACTGAACTCTTTAAGATCTGTGACCTTACAGTCTCTTTACAGGTGTAACTTGTAATATCTCAACTGTCTCTGAAAAGCTGGTTTATTTACAAAACGTTAAGTCATCAGAGATGTCAAAATTTGAGTAAAACGCGGTCCAGGTACCCGCGTCCATCGTAAGCGAGTACCTACAAGTTGCACTGAGTCAAAATATATTCTACCTATACATACATTCATATATTAAGTTTAGTCTACTACACTGACTCTAAGGTGACTCGTATTTTAAGTTCAGAGAGAGTCAGTATTGCTACAAGCACCAGAGTAGTGTTTCTTAGGCAGCTATTGTCTTGATCTGCTAAGCATGATAGAATGCAGTAAAATACAGTACAGTATACCCTTCGTAACACAACAGAACACAATAAAGCATAGTCAAACAAATCACACTACATCTTTTAAGACCAGGTAACTGGTAATGTACCATAGGTCTCCGAGTTGACTCTAGTTCTTATGGACGCGATCTTGGGGTATAAAGGTCTTTGGCTGAAGCACAAAGTGGACTTCCAATCATCATGCAAGTGATGTGGATCAACAACAAACTATCAAACAACAAACTTACTTCTAACTCGGCTCAAGTTACACTTCTTATGTTAAATGGGGCACAATAACCGATTTATGGGGCACTTGTAACGCAGAGAGTTCAGGCTCAAGCCTCCTCCTCTGAGACAGTTACTGTGTAGGGACCTTGAGCGAGTCTTTCACTCACCACTGCTCATCGCCATCGATTGATGCTTAGTCATAAGATAGTGACGCTCAGTGGCCTAGCAATAGATTGTGCAGGTTGTGCAAAGCACAAGGGCCCACGAGGCCAGGGGCCGCCTGGGCCCCCAAAGGGCCAAAGTCCGGTTGCTCAATTACTTAAAGCAAAGTAGCCAAAGTTCAGTTTGCACAAGGGCCCTCAGAAGGCAAGCTACGCCACTGGTGACAATTAATAAATCCACAATAAGTTAAGGCACATTTGTTTAGAACTCTTGCACAGTCAAGCTCACACCGCTTTTAAGAGGTCTTTAAAGGCGCCATACAAAAGCTCTAATACAGATATTATATATATATATATATATATATATATATATATATATATATATATATATGTGTAGCGGCCCTCTAGAAATGCCCCACGCAAGCAATCCTTGATCCGCCACTGATATACACATACATCAATAGCACACTGTGTACTTGAGAGTAGAATCTTTGGCCACTCGGTCATAAGTAGACCGAAAATACTCTCCGTCTCATTCTCAAGCTTCAGTATAAAAATATCCCTTGCAAAGTTACTTTTTGAACAAGAACAGCGGTCCTTTCAGCTGATTCTGAGACACAGCTGCGAGTATGAAATGTCAGCGACTTAATTTTCTTAGCCTCGGCATATACAGAATTATGCAAATCGAAAGAGCAGTTCCTTATGCTAACCATGACAGGCTGTTGTGGGTATGAAGCTTTATTTTCTTAGTTTTGGCACATCAGGGCAGCTGACCAGTCCTCTCCCTTGCCATCTGATCTTCCAATCAACAGTACTCATTTTATACCCGATTTTGTTCGAGTCGCTAGTGAACAAAAACTTGGAATATCTTGCCATCCTGGTGGCAGTTGAACCCCCAACTCTGGGTTGACATTAAAGCAAGCATTAGCCACTAGACTACCTCTCACACCCAATACTAGAATACTTGACAGCAGTTCTATCAGAACAGTTTGAACGTCAAACTCAGGTTTTAAATGGCCGTTTCATTAGGCTTGGGTCGTGGGGGTTTCGACCTTGGACCCTTGAAGCCACTGCTGCCACTGGTGCTTCCGCTAAGCTCACCATTTGACTTATACCCTCCGGGTGGGAAATGGCTACTGGTTGGGATAGTATAGTCCCGACTGGGTCTTCCTGCAAAGGCGTCGCCACTCCTTCGAGCTGGTTCCATGCCAGTAACACTCGAGCTGAAACTGTCATCGACGAAGGCGCTGTTGGCCCAACCCCCGTAGGAAGGAACGCGTGCTGAAGTTCTCGGGATCTCGTTCTCAACCCTTGGGGGTCCTCTGACCTCCGATGACCTATGAACTGGGCCAAGGTCGCTGTCATAGTAACTCGAAAAGTCCGGTCTCGACTGGTCAAGGCTGGACGCAGGGGTCGAAGGTCGGTGGAAATCGAACTTGGCCTTGACTGCGCTGTCCGTGCTCGAATCGTCCATCGTGACACCAGAAAGGTCGAGAAACTTGTTCTGGAGCGAGTGCATAGGAGGTCGCTGACGTTTGATCTCGTCTGCTTCGGATGGTGCCTTGGTCGTCATGGAAACGGCGGATCGCACGGTGCTGGCGCGGATCGACTGGCGGAGGGTCTCTCGTCGCTCGATCCTCTCCTCCTTGCGCTGGGACGATTTGACCATCGCAAATATGGTCAGCGGACAGACGATGAGGAGGAGGACACCACCGGTTATCGCAGCAGCAAGCACGATAGGAACGATGTTGATCACAGGCTGAACGTACGGATCTGAAACGGAAGAATGAACAATTGCTAACAGGGTATGTATGCATGAATATACGTATGTACGTATGCATGTATGTATGTATGCATATATGTATGCATGCATGTATGTATGTTTGCATATGTTTGTGTCTGTACGCATTCAGGCATGAATATATGTACGTATGCATGCTTTAAGTCGCATCTGTTTAGATCTATTAGATAGCCAAATAAATTCCATTCCCCTTTACTACAAAACACAAAAGCTCCGTACCTTTTTCTCCAGCATCTTTACGAGGATCTTAGTAGAAGATAAACACATTCACATGCATATAAAACACCTGGGTGGCTCTATGCCTCATTTTCATTAAAATCCTGTGGACTTCATATTTCATGTTGAAAAATTTTGGATAGTTCCATATCTCTTTAAGAATACTGGATTATTCCCCCAAATGCCCTTGTAACAACTGGATGTTTTAAAACCTCTTGAAAAATATTGGATTACTCCATACCAGTGTTTGAAGAAAACTTTAAGTCGATGCATACCTCTTTCGCAGATGAACGGAAGAAGCGTGTTGCATGGTGCATGTTCCACTCTGTAGTTCCTGAGGACCGTGCACTTCTGGTCCAGTTGCCAGTCGTTGTAGATCCACGTTCCCCAGTTGAGGTCATAGTTGTACTGGAACTGGGACACCAGTTCACCCAGGTAGACCTCTCGACCATCCGGGTTACGTGCCCAGCCAAGTCGACCTCTGGTCGACTAAATATACGTACAAATCACAAATGTATGTATGCATGCTTGCATGTTTGCATGCATACAGTACAATGTATGCATGTACGTGTGCATATATGTATGCATGCAGGAATGTATGTATTTATGTATGTATGTATGGATGCATTTATGCATACATACACAGATACATGCATGTGCAAGCATTATACATATGTATGCATGCATGCAGGGATGTTTTTATATACATATGTATGGATGCATTTATGCATGCATACATGCATGTATCTGTGTATGTATGCATGCATGCAAGCAATGTCTACATGTATGCATGCATGCAGGTATGTATGTATTTATGCATGTGTGTATCTGTATATGAATGCATGCATACATGGATGTGTGTATGCATGTATGAAGGCGATATAATAATATACAGCATCCTTGAACGATCTCTCAAGCATACTTTGTAACTGATCTAAACTGAGAGTCAAATGGAACAGTATGCACATCCAAAGGAAGTAACTAAACATTTGTATAATGCCTTTTAAGTATCTCTCTAGCAGCATACTAGCAGCATTAGGTGATTTACATAACAATGCATGCTAAGCAAATCATAAACTTTCGTTCCTCATCTGTCATTCAACTATTCACTTTCTGCTCATTTACTTGATGCAAGTACTGCTAAATAGTTACTTGGCAGATACTTTCTAGATGAGTATTCTTTGCAAAAACACTCAGCAGATACCTTCCACAAAAGGATTCTTTGCAAAACACTCAGCACTTTATTTTCCACATTAGCTCTCTCAACAACATCTATCAGACACTTTACACCTACTTAGGAGACACTTTCCACAAGAACAATCTCTGCAAGACGCTTGACAAATACTTCCGACAAGAGTATTCTCTGCATAACACTTACTCGACAGATACTTTCTGCAACAGCATAGGGAACCACTCCACCAAAATACCAGTAGCACTTTCCGTCATACTGACGCCAGCCAGGATAGCACTTGCCTACAAAGTAAACCAACAGCACCAGTCAGTTTAAACATCGCAAGGTCTTTCCATTCTAATCTAAATACTTCAATGGCGCTGTTATCATAAGTAAAAAATCAATTTTATAGAAAGCAGAATTGGATGCAACATTATTAAAAGGTAAGTTGCTTTAAGTATTTAGGCACAATTATTATTTTTGTGTTTATTAAGCACCAATATCAAATGATAAAGCATCAGTCAACACGGACTGAGCAATTCTGCATAAAGGATTTGCTCAAGATCCGTATGCAATAAGTCAAAAACTGTCGTTAATAACCCGTTCATGACCTGAAAATATGAATCAAAAAGTGTGAAGATTAAAAAAGCCAATAGAAATTTATCCTCAAGAACGGGCAAATCCATTCTCGTGAACGAGGGCGATGGGTCAGTGGCATAGGAAAATGCATCACTGGCCTTGGTGAATGCGTTTTTGACCTTGTGGAATGTATCATCAGCCTTGAAGAATGTGTCATTGGCCTTGGTTAAAGCATCACTGATTTTGTGAAATGTATCACTGGCTTTGGAGAACATTACTGATCTTGTGGAATGCATCACAGGCCTTGGTTAATGCATCACTGGCCTTTCAGAACGTATCACTGGCCTTGGAGAATGCGGCACTGGCCTTGGTTAATGCATCACTGGCCTTGGTGAATGCGTTTTTTGATCTTATGGAATGCATCATCAGCCTTGAAGAATGTATCACTGGCCTTGGAGAATGCGGCATTGGCCTTGGTTAATGCATCATTGGCCTTGTGGAATGTATCACTGGCCTTGGAAAATGCATCAATGGTCTCGATTAATGAATGCGTCATTGATCTTGTGGAATGTATCATTGGCCTCGAGAAATGCGTTACTGGCCTTGGTTAATGCATCATTGGCCTTGTTGAATGTATCACTGGCCTTAGAGAATGCCTCAATGACCTTTGAGAATAAGTCACTTTCTGATGTGTAGACGATGATGAAAATGAAGAAAGCAACACAAACAGAATAATTGAAACTGCAAACATACCCTCCAGAACAGATGCGTTGGAAGTGAGGAATGGTTCATACTGAACTTCGATGAGGTTATCATCATCACGCCGGTCCCACACTCGACCCCTGACGTAGGACAGGGAGTTCTGTCCCCACCAGTTGTTCTGCGCCTGGACAGATGGGTATAGCCCATCTGGATACCTGTAAATCATTGCCATATCACAGCCGCCTGTCAATCATTGCCATATCACAACCGCCTGTCAATCATTATTATTTGTCAATGATGCTCGCCTGTCAATCATAGTCAATCATCAACAACGCAGTGATCGTAAAAGTATGCAACAAGTTGGATTGAGGCCTCTTTAGTCTGTTACATAGTCATGCTTGCAATGCTTTTGTGAGTACTTAAAAACACTTTACTGAGTGTCTGCATGCTAGTTCGTCAAAAATGTCTTTTTTGGGGAAAATTCTCACAAAACCTTTCTTCCTCTCATATTATTTGCGAGATGGTGCAGGCGTTATATGTTGCCATTTCAACAGGTACTAAGCCCATTATTATTATTATAGCCCTGACACTCATTCTCCCTATCCTAATGCTTGCTCTCCTTCTTCCTGGCCAGTTCAAAGAAACTCCTTTCTTTTCGTATTATTCGCGAGAAGGCCAGCGTTATGTCGCCTTTTATAAACGTACTAAATGGATCATGCATCTAAGGCTATTATTATATTGCTGAAGCATGTAACAAGGAATCCTTGGTGAATAAGAATCTTCGAATGCAGTTAGTCACTAACTTGGTCCGATTGTACATGGCGATTTCATAGACGTTGTACTGGTTGTAGAGGAAATTATATGAGATCAGGTACTTGGCCGACTTCAGGAAAAATGTACTGCGGTTGTACGAAGATGCCCAGTTGTTGTAGATGGCGTTGTTTGTATAAACTTGATTTATTGAGATCTAGAAGAAAATCAAGAAAATCAGCAAAGCCTTTACTGTCTTTGACAGGATCTCAAAGGTGTAATTAAATAACCAGATACATACACATACATATGAATATACATACATACATGTGTACATACATACATAAATATACACATAAATACGTACATACACATACATACATACACATATGTAAAGGCTGAATAAACTGAAATTGTCAAGTTTCAGGACAGAGGCAATATGAACAGGTTATGAAGATAAAAAATTATAGGGAGGTCTAAGGTCAAATAACTTACAAGTTCAAGGGTGGAAGCAAGGTCAAATCATTTACCAGTTCAAGGGCAGAAGCAAGGTCAAATAACTTCCAAGTACAAGGACAGATCCAATAACTTATCAGTTCAAGGGCAGAAGGAAGGTCAAATAATTTACCAGTTCAAGGGCAGAAGCAAGGTCAAATAATTTCCAAGTACAAGGACAGATCCAAAAACTTACCAGTTCAAGGACCGAGGCGTTAAGGATGCACTGGCCAGTGTTGTTAAAGACAATATTGGAAGTGAAGTTGAGCTGAACTCCAAATGCACCGAATATGTTGCGATAGTCGACGTCATTGTAAGCGATGTAGTTATATCGAACATCAAAGCCCTGATACTGGTGCCCTAGAACATATTAGCCGCATTCATATAACAAATCGAATTTCAGTTAAACTTTCAGTATCCAACCACTCAGATCTATTCGCTCTTCCTCATACCTTCCTCTATCTCGACCTCCAGTCTCCTCCTCTCAAATTTTGCAACTGCTTCTTAATTTAAGTGGCCTTAGCTCCCTGGAAAAACTACTGAAAGACCTATGCCAGTTCGCACATCCCCCATTCTCACATGTCAATACGAGCACTCCTCCGCTCTCCCTCTCTCCTCCAGCTTTCACCCAAGACTGAAAACCAAACTCTTCAGGATATCCTATTCTACTTCTGTTTCCACCATCAAAAACGATTTCCACTGTGGCAACATACAACCTCTGTTTGATTGTTCCATTTAAGTAAGTAAGAAATCTTTATTAGCACAAGACAAATGCTCACCCTTTACAGACAACAATACATACAAACCAGTCAAAATGACAAGGACAGTAAATATTAATGAAACAACAGAACAGTTTAATAGAACAGAACCATGGTTTCACTTTAAGCAACCATCGACTGTTGCCTTGTGTATTGTAATAAAAGCGCTAAAGAAGTCAATAGATTGGATCAGATATCAATTAACAAGAAGTCTGCATACCTTCAAAGTGCAGAGGCTCACAGTGCGTGTTATACATGACAATGTTGTTGGTGATGTTCGCGTAGAGAGCAACCTCGTTGTCCTTCGTCGTGGTATTGATGCTAATTCCGCCGGCGTTGTGCGCTATGTAGTTGTTAGCAATCGTCAGAAGTCTCGTATTCTGGATGTAGACATTGACTACACCAGGCGATGTGTTGTTGAGGACTTTGAGGCCACAGTTTTCGATGAAATTCGATGAGAATCGAACGCGAATGTTGTTGTCGCCAACGTTCTGGAAACGCCATCCACCGCCCTCGTTGTTCGTCATCGAGTTGTTCGTTATCAACTGGACGCTTGAAACTCCTGAGCGATATCAGGAAACACTTTCAATAAGGCATAATTAATTAATTAACAAGGCACAATTAATAAATAATTAATTAATAAGTCATAAATAATTTAAAATTAATTAATAAGATATAATTAATTAAGATATACTTCCAGTAAGGCGTATTTAATTGCCATTGCATAAAATATCGTAAAATTTCACAAAAACAATAACATGCAGTTAAACTCAGAAAGGAAAGAGTTGTCCGCTTAGATGAGGGGTTAGCAAAGACAAAAGAGAACTTATTTGTTGGCTGGCCAATGCGTATTACCTCGTATACTATATGAAACATATTTTAAACTGGATTCTTGTTCAGTGGGAAGCCAGAGCCCTGATTGCAGTATGGACGTGATTGGTGAAATTTGGTTGTTTCTGAATCAGTCAGGACTGACCATAAAAACTCGAAGCATTCGTAATTTTGGCAAATTTGTCTTTTGGATGCATTTTAGAAGCGAGTTACAGAGATTAAGATGGCTGGCAACTAGGGCATTAGCTGGCAAAACCAAGACAGTCTAATGCACATCAGGTCTTGTTCTGCAGATATCTCGTATACGACAGTGAACAGATTTGCAAATCTCTGAGCCAGATTCACTTGGATGGGGCACGGAGAACTTGTTTGATTAATCGTGATTTTGATTAACTGATTATGTCTTGCATTACCTAACATAACTTACCTTACTTATGGTCTGTTATTATAATTATTATAGCTATCACTATCATTATGATTATAGTAACGGCTGTAACGACGGGCCCTGCGGAGGCAGCGCCCTTTAAAATATTAGAGGTAGCCATTTTAATCGTTTTGGTTTTCGCCCTTGCATGCTTGGCCTCCATACTGCATCCACACGAGGTGGACTGGAGTTGCTCCCCCGCCACGTCAAGGCGCGTGCACAGGACTTCACCCCGACCATATCCAAATGGTAAAGTGGCCGAGGCTTGGGGGAGAAAAGCAAAGTGAAAAATCAAGACAAGGGCGCTTTAGCAACAAATGACAAATTAGAAAACACTGACCACTCTGGAAGTCATTCACTACCTTACCGAGACATACCTCTCGCCATTCCTAATCTTGTTTTATAGACTAGAAACCACTTGGAAACAATTTAGAACACACAAAACTAGAAGTAAATTCCAAATCATACCGAAGTCCGGACGCCATATTGGAGAAAGAGGAATTGTCACAACTTCGGCGATAAACCCAAAATCACCAAAAGCAGGCGACGCAGAAATCCGAATAGCCATCGTGTCGTAATAAGTCGACGTCTTGTATATTTTCCGTCTGTCAGCAAGCGAGCTGTTCACGGTGATCTTGGCAATCGAGAAGACGGGATCAACATACTCGCTGTTGTACATCTCTATGGCGTTCTCATACAGCGTGTCATTGTACAAGTTGACCTGCAGGAAGCGAATCCCAATCTGCTTTCGCTGAGCCTTGCTTCGAATGACTTTGATGCAGTCGATTGTCTCGAAGTCGTACTTGTAGTAGAGAAGAGCTCGATCTTGAATGTAGACCAGCTTCTCCGTGGTACACATTCGTATTGTACCATAAACGTTGTACGGGATTTCACTTTCAACGAGCGGCACAAACTGAGAATCGATGTCCGACGACTGTCCGTTCAGAACCAAGGTGCTTATGGCATAACCGTAATTGTTCTGAATAACATTGTTCTTTATGAAGAACTGGCTCATCGGAGCGATGTAGTCATAGCCGTTTGACGAACAGTGGTGAATCCGCACGCTGTCGGATTCTGGGACCCGGTACATCGACTGAACCGCAGCCACTCTGTCGTCATGCAGAATTCCGGCGCCGTATATATCGACATACGAAAGAGACGAGTAACCGGGGGTGATCTGCCCATACTCGTAAGTCGGGGATGAGAAGCGAATGTTGCCCCAATAGTCATAGTCGGACGGGAGGTTCCTCGGGCCGCACCGGACGAAAACGTAGTCGCGACTCTCCATGCACTGCGGTAGCTTGTAGTTGATCTTGTACTGGCATTTCGTCAGGTCGGTTTCCAAGCCGTCACAGATGAGCGTCTCGCGCCAAAACCATTCGATTACCTGGTCGTGCATCTTAGGATAGCCAAGCACAAAGATGTCGTAGTATCGATTCCGACGGACAACCACGTTGCTCGATTCTTTCTTCATCGTGCGACAAGCGACCTCGGCAGTTCTGTCGTTGAAAGCATCGTCACAGATTATCGACCAACGTCGTTCGGTGCGATTGTAGATCTCAATGAATCCCTCGTCGGGGTTCGATGTGCCGCGGAGACGAATCTGATAGCCAAGCATTGGATCGAGGTTCGGGTGGTTGATCATAGGCATGATTGGACCGTTATTTGGGGGCAAAGTTTGGTTGATTGGCGGTTTCGAAACCGGGCCAAGTTTTATGCGATCCACTTCGCTACCAACTGCTACCAGAGAGCCAAGCACGAGAATTCCAACGCTTGGGTAGAACTGGATTTCAACCCCAGCGTTGATGACCAGAGAAACGTCACTCATGATCGTAAGATCACTAACTACAACATACGGTTGCGATCGTTTACGTAGAACAAGATTTTCCGTCACGCGTCCGCCAAGCGGCTGACTCAGATCGAGAATCGGACGATACTTAGTTCCGGTAAACAACCGAGCGGTAAAACTATCGGCACTCAGGAACGGAAAGTATTCGACGATGGCAAAGCTGTTCCAGTCGTCAAAGTCAAAAATCCGTTTCTTAATCACAGTCTGATCCACCATTCCCCACCAGTTATACGTGGCATCCAGATAGTTCTCAAGTTGTGACGACGTGTGTCCTCCGAGCAACTCAAAGTCCATCTCGCTATTAGTGAATAGGTTTCTGTTGATCGTCATGTTTTGCAAACCCCGAACCCCGAGAGCATACGTTGTTGGTTTGCTGGGCAGCGGCGTTTCTCGGTAGTCTGCGGGTTTCTTGTTTCGTTTCATGATGTTGTACGAGAATCGCGCGTCGACCCAGTTTGTGAACGGCGTGTGACTGTTCATGTTGAACTCAACGATATACCGACCCGTGTTCTCGACAAACTCGTTGTCGCGCATGTCGAAGTCCTTCTCCGTTCCCGAGATCGTGAAGCAGCCGGTCTTGCAGCGGTTGCCTTGGAAACGGTTACCAGCGATGGTTGAGTTGCAGTAGAATCCGTCGATAAGGAACTCGAAGTTCTCGTTCTTGTAGAAAACAGTGCTGTTCATGTCGAAACTGTGGTTGTACAGATCCGTCTGCAGGAGATTCACGCGCGGCAGTTCGACCTTGAACCCGCCGCCCTTGTTCTCCTCGAACAGATTATTCACAATTCTCCAAATCCAAACGTTGTTTGAGTACTCGACCGTGAGCTGTTCGCTGACCACACCCAACCCGTTTCGAGCAAAGTAACAGGAGTCGATCTCGTAGGTGATTTCGGCAACCTTCAGAGTCTCCTGCAGCACCTGGTATGTCGGAATGTAAAGAATGTTGTACTTCGTTACACTCAGGGCGTGTATCGCCTCAAACTGGTTATTCGTGAGGGAGACGCCGTAGTAGCGGATCGTTTCCCATCGATAGCGGAAGAAGAGATCGAGAAATTCGTTCGACGGCTGGTTGTAATGGCGGGTACTTACGCCGCGACGATTTCCCGTAATCGTGCTGTTCTTAAGGGAGAGGACTGCAAATGGCCATCTCCAATCCCAGTTCTCTGTTGATTGCACAAAGCAGTAACAGTAAAGCTCCTATATCCAATAGTTGAACATAGGGGAGGCGCTCATTTCCTTCTCTTTGGCCCTTGAACCGGCAGTGGATGAATGCCAGGGCCTGGACACTGGGGCCGGTGCATTGCAGGCCTTGTCTACTTCCAAATTTACGTAGACCAAATTATACTGCATGGTGACGGAGACATATGTTAATAAACAACTTGACAATGGTCGCTACACAAAATCCGCTCTGCTGGCTCGAACCTGCAACCATTAGGTCACAGCCCAAGCGCACTGCCGACAGACCACCATGCCTCACATAGTAAATATTGCAACATTTTTACACCTAAATCATCAAAGCTTTAAGGTCTAGACGAAGGCCAAACCAGACCAGTCTAGACCAGACCATAGCAGATTAGACTATTCCAGATTTGACAATTTCTTCGTTCGTTCGTTCCTTCCTTGTTTCCTTCCTTCCTTGTTTTCTTCCTTCCTTGTTTCCTTCCTTCCTTGTTTCCTTCCTTCCTTGTTTCCTTCCTTCCTTCCTTCCATGGGTACACAGCCTGTCGGCGTCGATCGCATGTTTCCACCTGTCTGAACATCCAGCATTTTAATTCGTAATTCTACAGCAGCCAACAAAAGCTAAGTCATGGGAACCAGCCTTTTCACAGGCGCTCAGTCAAAACAAAATCGATAGGCAAGAAGGGTTCGATTCCAGGTCAAGATCCAAGAGATATCCAGGCAGACAGTCAGACGGTTAATGTCCGTGGGGTTTGTATGTATGTATGTATCAAGACTTTTCTAAAGCACATTTTAGAAACTTCGCAAAAGCGCTAATTGGATCTGCAGTATAGATAAGGGGAAGGAGAGGAATCAGGATATGATATACTGAAGGGGAGTATTTTCACTTTCGAGTGGAAGACCTGCACAGAAATTGCAAAGGGTGAAGTGATAGCAAGTTCGTACGATAGATCAGGTCATACCAGACTTGACCAAACCGAACCACTGCCAGACAAGACCAGAGCAGACCACACCCAGCCAGACTAATCTACTCCGATCCGACAAGAAAGAAGTCTTACTTGATCTAATGACAAAAGCAAGTCGTCCGGTCGAAACCCCAGACACCGTCCAGCGAATCGTCATAAAAGTCAGCTGAGAAACGACCGGAAAATCCGGGAGGTCATCCTCCAACGTCCACTTGACGGTCGTCGACTTAATATCGGACATTCTGCTGTCAAATACAGTCACTTTCTCCACGTCCGTCAACGGATTGTAATCTACGATATCCACGACCACTTTGTACAGCGAATTAACCTGAACCTCAAGGTAGTAGGTGTTCACTTCCGGGTCATACCGCTGCGGAGTGATCACCCATCGGAAATTTTCATTGCCGAGAAGGACCGTGTCGTTATGATCGAAGAGGAAGAACGTGCGAACGCCGGCTCGTATCTGCAGCGCCTCTTGAGTCGTATAGGACGGATTGTACTCGAATCCGGACTGATCGTTGCCGCTGAGGGTGCAGTTGTAGAGCTCGAAGAAGGAGCCTCGCACCGAAACGCCGTTGCCCTTGTTGTCACGGACGATGCTGTTGGCGAGTCGAGCGTTGGCGAAGACGTCGTTGTGCATGATCTGGACGCCGTCCGCCATGTTGTTTATGATCTGAAGGTTGGTCAGCGTGTGAACATTGAAGTCGATCTTGAGCGCCGGGGAGTAGGCGACGGTTGCCGGATCCATCAGCCCCACCTCGCTGATCGTTACGTAACTCATGACGCTTGGAACTGCACTTCCGAGGAATCGTATTCCTTTAAAACAGTGCATAAGAAAAGGCAGTGGTGTAACGTAATGTAATATGAACTAACTGAAACATTCTGTAGGGCCTTCTAAGTACCTCTGCTGCAGTGTCGCCTGGATACAGGACGAAGGCCGGCATGGTGCAGATACAGTGGGGGATTTCGCTATAGGCGTAGGGGCGGTTCGTCTCCCCCGTTCCTCCTGGTTATATGCCTGCGCCCCTCAGACCTGACCCGTGCATGGTGGACTGCCAGAATGTGGTGCCCCTCTGGAAATGCTTGTCTCCATGCAAGCAATCCTGGAGTCGCCACGGATTACCGGCCGTAGACCTATAACAACGCACAACCGGTTCGTACGTTACCCGGGTCAACAACATTGCATTCCCAAGTTCGGCCACATTTCTTCATTTATGCTGGAAAAGTGCATTGGCTCCCAATACGAGAGCGTATCCTCTTCAAAATCTTGACCCTCGTGCGGAACTGTCTTGTTGGCTGTGTTCCGTAATATCTAAGGGAGCTCTGCACCCCCCTTTCTTCTACTCCTAGCCGCAGACCACTGCGCTCGTCGATTCAGGGCGATCTCGCCGTCCCTCTAGCTCGAACTGCCACCCACTCAGCGCCGCAGCTTTGCTATTGCTAGCTCTGCTTACCTGCTGAACTTCGACCGGAGCTTCTCTCCCTCTCCCCTCCCTCTTCCGTAAACGCTTGAAGACCGTATTATTCCCCAGTTCTGGGACGGGCTGGGATCGCCTCTGATGAGGCTACCTTGAAGTGGCGCTTTACAAATTTACGATTACGAACAACACCTTAATCTATCACCTTAAATACTTAACACCGTCTTAATCTGCTGACGCCTCGACGTCTCTTTCCTCTCCTGAACGGATTCTTATCCTCCATTCATTCTTGAACTGGCTCTGACTGAGGGCGTTAGGAATGTGACAAGGGAAACGATTAAGTGTGTAGTGGACAGTTAGCAATGATCAGGATGACATATACAGGAAGAATAACATCCAGTTGGTCAAACAAGTGGAGGCCTGCAATGGACAGTGAACCCATGGACTTAAGGACGTAAGGATACGTAATCATATGAAATGTTACAAGGACGGATCTATGGGTCAGAGGTCATGGCCCTCTCGTCTGCAGTGTTGGGATGGACGACCCAAACTTGGGCTAGGATTCAACACGGATTCAAAATTATGCAAGTGAAATACCACAAATGCAGTTCCATTTATTTTGCAAAGGATATAATGATATTAGTACACAATATTGTTATTTTAGATTTTGAGAATTCGACTCAATTGTGGGCCTTTGATTTTCCTTACTGGAAGTCTCACCACGGATCTTCTAAGTAGTGTCAGTACTGTAGTTGAGTATCAAATGCTGTCACCTTTTATTAGATTGTGCAGCACAGCGCGTATTACGCTGAAAAACATGGGCTAGAATGCAATGTAAAAAGCTTAAAATAATGCAAGGATAATAGCCCAAATTAAGTACTTTGTAAAAACCTTCTCAGCTTCATGGGGCTTTGCCTCTGGACTCCACTATGTAGGTTGTGCTATGCTCTTGCCGTGTGGCCCTCTCTGTGCTGAAACCCCAAATCCACCCTCGTTATGTTATTTGACTACATTTAATGTGATGAAATCATAAGTAATGTGCAAACTAGATCTTACCTTACCTAACCTCTCCCAGGTATAATTCAAGTGAGCAAGACTGATTCACTATTCAGTTAAATGATTTAAAGCTTAACCTTTCAACCTTTCAACTAATCCTAACCTTACCTGCCCAGGTTGGTTCCGTGCACCGCAGGTAAACATCCTTAGTGTGATTGCAGGAATGTTCGAACTGGTCATCAGCTTCGCAGTCCATTACTTCCATATCGAGGCTGGTGCATCGAACGTTGCTTCGCCAGATGGGTTGACGGTCAGTGCCAGGTATGCTGTCAATCACCCGCCAGGTGCTTGGAAGAACCGCAAGACCCATCTGCTGGCAGGCCACAGCCGCATCCGTCATTGTCCAACCCTACAATGCCACATGTGACAACAACACAGTAATGTAATGTAATGCAAAGTGAAGCAATGGCATGTGATGTAAAATTTAATGCAATGCAATAATGAATTTATGCACATGATTTACTGTATTTCAAATTAAATTAAACGCAGTGTTTTGTATTGTAATGTAATCAGTTGTTCTCATAAGAAGCCCACAACATGTGGCTGTTCTGAAGAAAACCGTCACAAAGTTGGAAAAGTAAATTTGTGAGAAATGCACTCAGAAGGCAAGTAGGCATAAAATGGGTCATAATGAATCTTTTGCATATTCATATTCCTTGCTCTGTTAGCAATCAAACTTGAAGTCCTATGTTGAGTTTTGCTATGTATTTTTATTTTCAATTTTATTATGATGCCCCACCAAAAACATCATAACAAGTTCGCTAGGACCATAAAGTTCCGAGCATCGATTATTATACAAATGACCAAGTCATGAAAACATTCGTCTGAACCAGTTTTAAGGAGGTTTTATTGATGGCGACTTCAGAGGGCGTAACAATCACTCCAATTTAATATATTCATAAGCAATCACGATCGCTAGGGACAGCGACTTAGATCGGGGAATAGCTATGGTAAACTTCAACTCCCGATTTCTCAGCATTAGCTGCAGAGATCTACAACTTTAAAAATTATAACTTTTTACTATTTGTGAAAGAAAGATGCTATTTTCACCGAATCATTCAGCAAATCCAGCTCAATCCAGTGCAGTATCAAACCCTTTTATTTATTTCCGACTTTGTGAGGGTTTTCTCGGGCACGGTCATGTATACTGGCATTTGAGTGCATTTTAGAACGTAAGAAAGTAGAGCGGTTTGAGGAATCAAACTGATACTTACATCGAGGCATATGGTACCCCATTCATCATCCTCCGAAGGCCTGACCTCTAGCCGACCTTCAAGCAGACTCGGACCATCCACCAGGCGTATCACGGAGCTGTTGATCCAAGTCGACTCATTATACAGAGTAAGAACTATCGGATTAGTTTCGCTGCCCACAAAATTCACGTAGTTTTCGACAAGCATTCCGAGCCCATTCGCAAACTCGATCCTTGTGTTTCCCGTCACGTAGAGCCGACCAAAACTCAAGACGCTCATGTCACGATCTACGTAGTAAGTCTGTCCGGCGGGAAGACGAAGTTCTTTGGCCAGACGACCGCCAAGTTTATTTCCGCGAACGAATTCCACCTCGAGTGCTATGTTTCTGTCGGTCAAAACCGGCGTCCATAACCAACTCTGCGAAAGCGCTGGATGGTACACGATCCGGGCTAGATTATAGCGACTGTACTGGTCGAAGATCCTCTCGATCACCTGTGTGTAATCGACCGTGCCCCACCACTGCATAGTGGCGTTTATGTCGACGCTCAGGTCGACCAGGTAAGTCGCCAACTCGTACCGCGAGCCGGGATTTTCCAGGTGGTTACGCATGAAGATGACGTTACTCGAGGAAAGTATGACGACCGCATAGGCCCTCGTGCGTTCGTTCAGGGTAAGATTTTTCCCCTGTATGACGTTTCCCTGGAAGACGTTGTATCTGAAGAGAAGTTGTTGGCGCTGACTCCACTGCGTCAACCGCAAATTGGCAACATAGTATCCACGATTGTCAACAAAGCGGTTCCCAGTCACCTCATAGCTGACCTTCATGTTCTGAAAGAACTGATTCTTTAGAAAGTCATCAGTGTTGTCCAACAGGAGGACATACTTCGACTGACCAACAAAGGTGTTATTCGCGATGGAACCAACGGTGTTTATAAGCGGAGTAACTTTGATCGCATGTTCGTGATTGTTCTCGAATGTGCTGTACCCAACCGTGAAATTCGTCATGTTTCGCTCTGGTATCAGCTTGAAGCAGGAGAAATATTCCACAGCCGCCAGTCGGTTTGAAACAAACGTGCTATCATTGAAGACGTTGCGACCTGCTTGGCAGTAGTTACCGACACGAACGCCGTTACCGTCGTTGAGGATAAAAGATGATCGCGAGATTTCCGTCTTCTGGTGTCTAGTGTACCGCGTGCGATTGTCGATGCTGGTCTCGTTGAATGTCATGTTGATTCCGTGGCCGTAGTTGTGGCTGAACGAAGACTGGTTGAAGATTCTCCAGCCGCCGTCGTAGGTTATGTTCACCCCGTTGTCTCGGTTGTAGTCGACGCGACTCGCATTTATCAGGACGTCGCCTAAATCGAAAGGAAGCTTAGCTATAATTTTTGCTTATTTTCGAACAAGTTTCATAAATTAGAAGCATTTATTTTATGTATTTTTCTAAAGCAGTTACAAACTAGGCAATGCATTACTAGAAAATCTGAAAATTTTTAAGTTGAGTATTCTATTTTTCAAAAGTAGGCCCTATTTACTACGTGTACATCGACAGTAAATCTTAATTGTTTAAATTAGGAGTATTTATTTATTTCTGTTATTTATCTAAAACATTTACAAATGAATTATGCACGCATAATCAGTAAATCTAAATCAGAACAAACTGAACTTATTACTATAGACCTCGAAACAGTTCCTGTTTACTGCAATGTGTGCATTTCTGTAGCATGACCGTTTTTAGTACTTTTTAAAGTACTTGTATTTACACATACAGAAAAACTGCAGTACTCACAACTACTCTTTCAGTACCCATGACTCTTTGAGGTAGCTGCCTATACTGTGGTTATCACAGTGCACTGTAAAATATTACCTTTACGTTTATGCTTTTGAGGAGTTTCTATAGAAACATATGGCAAGAGTGTTACATTTACCTTTGCTCGTCTGCCTACTGATAACCCATAGGAAGACACTGTGGGATTGACAACAATGGTCAGTTGTTCGGCTTTTGTACATATATTTATGTTTTATTACCAAGGTGCTGAATCATTATAATTAAATTAATTTTAATAATATACTAAAATAATTAAATGAACAACCAAATTGTTTGAAATGAGTGATCGCTACACTAAACTTCCCGAGGCTGTTGGAAAAACCGACATTAGGTGTCACCAGAATGTCAAGATGTCCAAACTATAGAGATTAAACACAACTCACCTGGAGCATCTCCTCTTCCCCTTCTCTCTCTCTGATCTTCTGGCAGCCAGACTAGGCTCTTGACATGGCATCTCTGTACAACCCCTCTGACTTTATACAGCGCTCATGAATAAGCTGGTTCCCTGCGCTTAGCTTTTAAGTAGTGCTTTACAAATTTTGAGTTTACGATTATGATTAGAATCCTACCACTTCTGTCCCTTCTACCAAGTTCCCCAACGCATTTTGATAGCCACAGACAGCAGGCATAAAGAAGCTGAAATAAGACTTCAGGAAGTACCGACAACTCACCGGCTCCTCCATAAACTCGAACCCCGGCTCCGTAACCGTTAAACGTGATGATGCTGTTGTTGATCATGAGATAGTTGCGAGCGTTTTCAAGGTAGACTCCGTGCTGCAGGTTGTTCGTAACAGTCGTGTTGTCCATGAAATACTCAGGGGTCGAGTCTGAACAAAACAAATAGGCACACACATTGAACATACTTGCTATGCATTTATATAACGCCATTCTAAGAACTCGTCAAGAACTGATCTTACCAAAACGTATCCACATACACTGGTTGTATGTATGCCAATACTTTTCCTACAACCGAATCAGCACCAGCAATCTGGTGACATCTTCGCTGACATTACAGACTCGCTGTTCTTGGTAAACTAGCTTTTTTGATAATCTAAAGCCTGATTTTGGTGCATTTTCTGTTGATGCCTTGTGCATTAGACACTGGCGCTATATAAACTGCTAATTATTATGCATGGATGTGTGTAAATGCAGCGGCTAGATACTTGTATATATATGTGTATATACATATATATATACATATATATATATATATACATATGTAATGTACAAATGTATGCATGGCTGTCAATCCAACCTTCTACCCACCCATCCACCTATCTGTCTTAATCTTTCTCTGCTACCTCTGGACTGATCTTTGACTTAAGTTTTTCCACTGCACTGACTGCCAACAGATCAGACTACCGAAACCTGTTCTTACCTGGGGCGCTGTCAACCAAAATCGTGAACTTGACGCAGTCAAAGAGCGTGGGGCAGACTCCGCGGGGTGGTTTGGTCCAGGAGAACTTGACGAACATGTAGTAGAAAGTGGAGACGACGCCCATCGGAAGAGTGCCGTTGATGATGGTGAAGGATGCCAGCTTCAGTGATTGCTCATCTCTTCCATCGAATATGTCCAGCGTCCCCATTGCATCTGGTTCAATGTCCATCTCCAGCACATTCAATGTTATCCGCTGTCCGTATTGTGATTCGAATTTCTGACGGAAATCAGTCACCATCATCTTTATTGTCTTTATTGATCATTTTTATTTAGCAGCTTTATCATCTTTATTGATCAAATTCATCACATTTATTGATCATCTTTATTGATCATCTTTATTGATCATCTTTATTGATCATCTTTATTGATCAACTTTATCACCTTTATTGATCAAATTCATCATCTTTAAAGATCATCAATGTTGATCAACTTTATCACCTTTAGTGATCGAAAACATATAGTTACTGATCATCTTTACTGATCATCTTTGCTGATCAACCTCACTCATACACTCATTGTAGTCAGTTTCAATATAATAATAATGTCTAACACCATCATTATCATGCATCAAGACAAATTATTTGCTGTTTATTTAAAGCAAAGTCAGTAACCTGAGGCACATATGCCACAGCACACGACCAAACAACATCTGTAATCGTAATCATAAACTCAAGATGTCCACAGTGCTGAACGAAAGCCAAGTCGTGGGAATCTGCTCATTCACAGGTGTTCAGTCAAAATAAAATCGACAGGCAATAAAGGTTCAGTTCCAGGTCAAAATCCAAGAGTGAGGCAGGCAGTCAGACTGCCACAACAGTGGGTGGTGTTTGGAATTGGATCTGTCAGATAAATAAGAGGAAGAGGAGGAATCAGGATAGGATCTGTGGAAGAGGAGTGTTTTCAGTTTTAGTGGAAGACCTGCACAGAGACTGCAGGGGGTGAAGTGATGGTGAGCCTTCCTACCCTTCCGCAGCTGTTGGAAAACGAGGGAATTCCAGTGATGATCTGTGGAAACGTCTGTCGCTGGAGATTAGGTATGTTGCAGAAAGTCATCTGGTCGTTGATGATGACGAAACGCATGTCGAGGAATTTGGCCTTGATTCCGTTGCCATGGTTATCGCGCATGGTCGACTTCATCACCTGAACGTGGCCAAGGGTTGTCTCGACGACCAGACCATGACCTGAGTTTAACATCATCACAGAAATATAACATAACGTAATAAGATAACACATAAAATGTAACATAACATAATGAGTGATTCCTCAGCAAATTTAACATTGCAGTAATGTCATTAATACTACGTTAAAGCTACGCAGTTAATGCAGAATTATGTTACAACAATGTAGCTAATGTAATTTTCCACTAACAGACATACATTACAAAGCCAAAATTTACTGAACAAAAATCAGGTATTGCAATTCAACATTGAAATATCAGGAATGGTCTCAACTCAGTCCAACCTCACCTAAAGTATTAATTAATTAATTAATTAATATTAATATTAATACAAGTAAAGATAATTTAGAAATAGCCACAACTCTCAGTTCTCAGTCCAAACTCATCTTCATTGTCCAACATGTCATAATTACTATTATCTGAATACTTAACTAAATAATATTATATGTATGTACATGACAAGGTAGCCAGTTGGTTGGAGGACTCACAGTGTGCAGGTTTAAGCCTCCTGCTCTGAGACAGTTACTGCAGAGGGACCTTGAACAGGTCCCCCACTCACAATTGCTCTGAGTCATCAACTGATATTAAGTCATCAGATAGTAGTGCTTAATAAATACAGAAATAATAAAATGTAAATGTACAAGGTTTTCTATAGCGACCGTATGGCCTCAACCCTGTTCATTTAGCCCAGAACCGATAGGGTGATTGGACTTGGATCTTGACATGGCATCTCTGGACAACCCCACTGACTTGATGCAGTGTTCGTGAATAGGCTGGTGCCCTGTACTCGGCTTTTAAGTAGCACTTTAGGAATTTTGAGTTTACGATTACGATTGCGAACCTCTGTTGTTAGCAAAAAGTGAGTTGTAGACAATTGTCGATGACTTCACTTCAGTAAAATTCGTTGCATCAAGCGCAGAATGAAGAATAGTGACGTTGACGAGAGCTGGAACGGAAGGACTGGCACGAAGGGCTGGAACGAGAAGCCGGTCCTTTGTGACGCCTGCATAGAGGATATCAACATTCTGAAGGATCGAAGATGATTCGTTGATGAGCTGAATGCCACTGGCAGATGGCGTGATTGACGAATTGTAGAACTCGAGGCCCCACCAGTAGTCGCTTGCCGAACTGTAGTTACTCATTCCGGAACAATTCAGGTGAATTGTCTGCTGGAATTCTGCACAGGGAATGTAACACAGTACAATGAGATAAATTTATATAGCAACACTTTGAGATATCTGGCCGCAGACAGAGAATGAAAGATGTATGCATATATGTACGTACGCACGTATGAACATATACATGTATCCGTGTATGTATGTATGATTGTGTATGTATGTATGTATGTATGTAAATATTCATGTATGTATATGTGTATGTATACATGTACGTATCTGTGTATGTATGAGTGTGTATGTAAGTATTCATGTATGTATGTATTCATGTATATATCTGTATATGTATGTATGAGTGTGTAGATCTGTATGAATGTGTGTATACATGTATCTATATCTGTTCGTACATAAGTACGTATATTATATATACACTGCTTATGCGTAAGTATGTGTATTTATGAATGCATGTATGTTTGCATCATGTATGTCTACATTTATATAGCACCTTTCAGGAACCTCACATGAAACACGGTTGTTTGATAGGTCTAGAAAGGTGCATCTTAAGATAAACTGAAACTGCTAAGTTGTACAGCCTGCACCAGGCAAGTGCTGGGCTCTCAGGCTCTCTCAGAGGCTGGTCCAAAGCTTTGGAATTCTATTTGTTTCGTCAGTTCTGTGATGTCATTCAGGTCTAAACTTAAGACTTATCTGTTTCAACTTGCTTACCCACTGTAGCCTGAATTTCTGTTCCCCTGACCTTTTGAAGTTCAACCGAGTTTCAGCAATGCTTCACGATTTCTGACTAGAGTTTCACTACAAGCGACGATCAATTGATGCCTCATTTTATTATGAAAACGGCGCTATAGAAGTCATTAGATTAGATTACTCACCACAGCCTGACTTATAGTTTCTCTGACCTACTCAAACTCAATCAGCTTCTTCTCTAACAAAGACGGACTTCAACTATTAACCTGAAGTGATCATCAAATGATGCACAACTCGTTATAAAGTTATTAGATTGGTTTAACTGAATTAGATTAGAAAAGATTTGGAGCAACACAGCAGAGAATATAACTGAATCAATTCCTAGTCAAACAGGACTGAAGAATTAAGATAATTTAAACCTCATCTTTTCCTGCCTATAAGAAAACAGACGAGTTTTACTCACGACATATTCTTGACCCGATCTGTATCCGTGAGCTGCCAGGGCAGTCGAGAATATTTGATTCATTCCCAATGCAGGACGGTCGCTGGTAGAGAAGGTAGGAGGAATCGTTGCGAGCCCACGATATGAAGCTGAAGTTGCCTCGCTGGAAACCAAGCTGTTGACAAGCCACGTTGGTATCAGTTTCCGTCCAACTTAAGTCAACACAGAACAACAACGACAGCAACGTAACACAACGTACACCTGTAATGTAATGTAAGCTTTGGTGGAGTGAAATCTTGCAATTCCTTTTTTGTCGTGCTGTCAACCCTCAAGCTGTGGGCTGACAGTCCTGCACACTGACTGCTAGACCACTGCACACCCCATTGCACAGCTCATCGAATCCACTGCCTTCCCACTGCTCTCAGCTTAAAAATAACCCACCGTAACAGCTCCTCTCCCCTTCTCTCTCTGGTCCTTTGGCAACTGGACTTGGTTCTTGATATGGCATCATTGGACAACCCCACTGACTTGACTCAGCACTCGTGAATAAGCTGGTGCCCTGTGCTTAGCTTTAAGCAGAGTTTTAGAAAGTTCTGGTTTATGATTACAATTAGCTCATGGGTGATACTGGCCACACCACCCAACATCATGCGAGAAGGCCAAGATACTGAAGTTTCAAATGTTTCATGGAGATGGACACTTGTTGGAGATTCAAAGTAGTTTCCTCAATTAAGAGATTCACTGACTTCTTGATTGACTACCAAAATGAATGAATGGTTGTGACTGTATTGGAAAAATTATACTACAATAATTATAGCAAAATAAACACTAATCAACTGATTAAATGATTAGGAGGACTGATTTATTGATTGTAATCAAAACAGAAACAGTAATTGCACATTTATAGACCACACCTTCAAGACAAACAATTGACTAACTGATTGACTGTTTATCTGGTTGAGTGATTGATTGATTAACTGATTGACTGGTTGAGGTTACTTTTCAAAATTGGCACAAATTCCTCTCCATCTGTTCTTGTACTGGATCTGGAGTCTTCCAATGGAGACGCTGAAGTCATCCACTAATCGAATGTCGCTCGGCCAAGTTGGAACGCTCAAATTCTCACCCGAAGAATACTTCTTTGTAAGAACCACTCGCTGAGTTGGAGTTCCCTAACAACAGAAAATTATTTCCACCATGCATTGCTTTTCCATAGCAACTATACAGCATGGTCTTTGCTTATCTATTTAAAGCATGCAAAGTCAGAGGCCAAATTTACCTAATAAATAAAATTTTACTAATAAACATATTTATATTTAATTATTTATTAATTTGTTTATTACAAGTGCAGTCAGTAAATCTGAATCAGCTCAAAAAGATGAGCAGTTCCTTAAGCGAGCCCTGAAAGGCAGCCATGGACATGAAATCATAGCGACTTCATATTTCTTAGCCTTGGCAAATAAGGGCAGGTGGCAAGTCCTTTTGTGGTAGACAATTGCAAAAAGGAGGGATACAGCAACTGAAAGCATGTTATCACACAATCATTGTCTTGCAACAAACCAGCATCAGAAGAAAACAACAGTCTAAGATGGTGATTTCAATGATCTGGGGTTAGTAATCATAACCGTAATTGCACATTTATATAGCACCTCTTAAGAACTCCTACAAGAAGTTTTTATTAAGAGTCTTCAGAGAGATGGAAAGAAAGGACAAGGGGTTCAGGTCGCAGGTTGCAAGGCAGCCTGTTCCAGAATGAGGGCTTGACCACACATGCTGCATCATGAAAAGTGAAGGACAACAAACAACCACACTGTTCTCATTGCAGATCGAAGAGATCAGTCACCAGGTGCAAATGACACTGTATTATTCCATTGTATAGCATGTTATCAAATTTATTTAAATCAGATAAAAATTTATTAAAATACAATTTTCAATTGTAAATCACAATATGAAATTTTATAATAATCATAATTGTAAGCTCAAGATTTCCACAGTGCCCAATGAAAGCTAAGTTGCTGGAACCAGCTTATTCACAGGCGCTTAGTCAAAACAAAATCGATGGGCAAGAAGGATTCAGTTCCAGATCCAAGAGTCAGGCAGGCAGACAGCAGTTGTTTACCCTGGGCAGAAATAAAATAATCCTTCTACATTTACAAAAATACCTGGAGAAAATGAAAAATCAACATCACCATATAATATTAGGCTGTTTAATTCAAATAAGTTTACGCTGAGACTCATTTCACCGTAATCAGTTACCTTTACAAGCAGCGTTCCATTCACAGCCAGCATGACCCCAGGCGCAAATCGCATCTCTGTTCCCTCATTCAACGTCAGAGTCGTCTTCGGACCTATGATCAAGTCGTGCTCAATGTCACAAGGTGAGTCAAAGCGACTCAGACTGACTGACTGTGTCAAGAAACCACCATTCGTGATCAAGTCGCACTGACCACCACCTGAGGCCAACGGGCAAAAGCCGAGGCACAGGAAAATCCCAACAACCAAAGAAACAGTCATTCTGATTGGTTGCCTTCTCTAATGCAACTGAACATTTGCTTGGTGCTGTGCGTAATGTAATCATTTATATAGCACCAAGTGTTTTAACACAACTCCTCTGCAGGCTGTCATTTCACTCTTAGATAACTTTAACTCTGTCAACCTAGACTGGGCTAATTCGACGTTTAGCAACTATCTAAATCTCCACTGTACATTACAGGATATGGGCCAACATTCAAAGGTCTTGATTGTGCAGCTCAACACCTCATTTTCTCGCGATCGTGCAGTTAAACTAAATGTCTCTGTAATTCGCCCGTCTTAGCCAAGCAACAGAACTCTTCAAAAGTCGTAATCGATAACTTCTAAAGCGCCAGATTATCAGTCAACTGTCGCTCTATTGTCATCCGCGGTGCACCAATCCACGGTTGAGCTATGATCCGGATCGGTTAATTATAAACCCGTGTGGTTTCCATAAGACGAAAACAATGATGGTTACGAGCCATCACAACACACAGGTACCACGCAGGTACCACACGGGTACCACACAGGTGTCACGTTCGATTGTTTTTCAGTTTCCCAGGTAAAAGCAGACGACGTCGAGTCAAGGGAAAACTGGCTAAATCGCCCGAACATCCACTATCCATTCCGCTGGAATTATGAACATTTACTTCACAATTAATCGCAATTAATCGCATAATAATGATTAGCGATTAACCCAAATTGGAAGGAAATCCATGAATTAGCGTTTTCAATAGAAACCATATAGAATCACAGGTGTGGTCACGTGACCATGACGGACAATTATTATAGCGCCATTTTTGTTCAGTGGAGCGTGTCTGCTTGTTTTTTTTTCTGTTGGATGTTGTATGTATCAATGTATTCATACATGTGTGTACGTATACACGCAGACCTAAATGTAATGTAGACCTACATGCTTTTCTACAGCCACCGTATGGCTTCGACCCTGCTCATTTTTAAATGAATTGATCGGGTGAGATCCTTAACCACCGCTGCCCGTTTGAATGGGCGCCAGGTCATTTAAAGTCTCCGTCTGCAGCTTCCCTCCATACCTACGCGTCCTTTTAACTAGGGGCGCCACATGCACCTTTCACCAACGCTTAAAATCGTAATCTCCAGATTTCTAAAGCGTCCCACGAAAGCTAAGTCACGGGAACCAGCTTATTCACAGGCGCCGTTCTGTTTCGCCGGGGTTGGGTTGGGATGGGAGCTTCTCCAAGTCTGCATGGCTATCATTTTGGGACGAATGAACTAATTGACAAAGGCGAAGCCTTGCTGTTAAAGTTCGTTAAGAAGAAAACTTCATCCGTCATCAGCAAATAATAACCTGTGCTGAGAGCTGTGTGTGGTGGATGACAAGAATTTGCAGGAGGCCGATGTCGATTGCTGAACCACTGACCCCATAGCGAAGTCAGTTATGAGTACATTTAAGAGATTTTAACCCCGGGCTAGCACGGTCCGTACACGGAGACCTTAAATGGCGTGGTGCCCATTCAAAAGGGCAGCTGTGGTGAAGGATCTCACCCGTTAAATTCATTGATACATGAGCAGGTTCGAGGCCATACGGTCGCTACAGAAAATATGAACATTTTACAAGCGGAAAACAAGGCGGCGAGACAGAGGATTCATCATCCCGTCCTCATAATTATGCCCAGACTAAGAATTAAAAGGAACTGTTCTTTAAAATGGTTAAAATCCTATTCCGTCTATCTTCCTACCGACCCAACTTCACAAAATGTGTGATCAGGAATAAATTAGGTAGTCATTCGTTACTTGCTAATATGTTAGATATGTAAGGCGGACATCAACGGTTCAAGCAGCCGTAATATGTTAAACGCGACCCAGATAGCCACGTTCATTGGGCCCATACGGTGCCACTGATGGCTCGCTTTGGGGCAACGAACGCAGCTTACCCACCGTAGCCTGGCTTCTGGTTTCTCTGACTTCTATCGGAATTCGACCTGACTTCTCCAACGGTATGTATGATTTTTGACTGCGATTTTGACTTGAAGCGACCATCGACTGAGGCTTTGAACATTAAATAACGGCGCTATATAAGTCATTAGATTAGATTAGATGGTAGCCCTGACCTTGCAGAGCTAACTGTGCTACGGGTGGGGTATTTTGATACTGCTGCGTCCAGCAAAGGGACCTACTTCGATCCAACTCAGTACAGACTGTCTGCTGTCTGACTGAAGCTGGTGTTAAGATATAGGCTTTACTTAATCAAGTTTAAAAAGGTATCCTGAACAACCATTTCTTTGATCCTAAGAATAAGTCAACATTGTTGTACGAGAAATTTAAACAACAAAGTCTTGACGTTTTAAAATATGTCTGATATAGAGAAATGCTCCTATAAATGCAAAGCAACGAATATGATTAACTTCGACAGTATATAATAATTTCAAAGTTATAATAATAATAGATTCTCAGTAATGTTCTCACTACAACTTAAACAGATTAATGATTAAAAAGATCAAAGAAAACAATGAACGTCATGCTTCAAAGCGTTCCAACAGACACCCCACCAACCTCAGGCAATTGTAATCCCGAAACATATACAGCGCCCAACAAAGTCACAATGTAATTTATGAGAATTAGTATCACATAAGGAAGTTAAAATGTATTACAGAAAAAATATACCAAGCAATGATATGATGTTATCGCGAGGCCGGCACTTGATGAAGATGAGGCCAGAACTTAGAGACGAGGCCAGCATCAAAAGAAGACAAAGCCATCACAACAGACACAGGTACCTGGAAAACTGACCAAAATAAAAGTTTGGCCACAGTTTAAGAACTCAAAAATTGACAGGATTATGAAACACTTTCTGTTTATAGGTAAACTGATCATCCATGATCCACAGTTTTATCCATCAAAACAGAAAATTTTCTTGTGGCATTTTTCGACTGATGTTGCACGTCTATAAAACAGCACGAACGTCGCCAAAATTTTACTAAGATTTCTTATTTTAAGATTTTCTTATTTCATTTCTTATTTTGTGGTTCAGCAAACTATAAAATAGAGGAATGATCAAAATGAACTTTCTGCATTCAGTAAACATTTCATAAAATCGAATATATTCATTAGCAACAGCAAAGACATCCATTGGCATAGGTTAGCTCGAAATACTGTGAGTCCAGTTAGACTTTCCACCCTTTCCCCCACCATTTCCTCCTAGAGGCAAATAGGTTCACTGGCTGATGAACGCTGACCAGTAAGTCCACTACCCTGTTTATTTATGGAATTACCTCACAAAAATATTTAAAAAAGTAAAGCCCCATGTCCCCTAAGGAATGCAGGGGAGGCGCTCATTTCCTTTTCTTTAGGCTCTTGAGTGGGCAATAGACGAATACAAAGGCCCTGGACACGGGGCCAGTGCATCACAGGACTTGCCATTTACTTCTCAGCTTACGCTGATACCAAATTCTACTGCTTGGTGACAGAGGCACGTGTGCGCAAACAACTTGCTCAGGGTTGTCACACGAAGTTGAACCAGCAACCGCATGATCACTGACCAAACGCATTACTGACAGACTGCCATATCATCCGCTTATACAGTATATGGAGTTAACTGACAAAAATATTGGGGTACCTCATACCATCAAAAACTTGTCAACTAAATTACTTGGATGGTTCTAGTCTAGAGAAATTAACCAAAGAATGCATTTACCCATGATACACCAGAGCGGGTTTTAGGAATGTCTCTTGGTTGTTTGGATCCTGGGACTCTAGTATTCATTCCATGAAGGTTCAGGACCTATAAGAAGGAAATAGGGCATCAGAAACATCATTCATAACAAGAATCCTTGCGAAAACTGTCTGAAATTGCAAGGAAAACACACAAGTAAGTCAAAATAAATTAAGCTTCTGCTGTAGAAAGGATGTCAAACTCCCTTCCTACAGCTTAACAGTCCGTTTGTAAGTCTAGCACATGACAACAGTGGAATGTTTTAAACGACAAACATGGAAGACAAACATTTCAAAGACAGAACGTACAAATACGACAACACAGAAAAAGTCATGTCCAGGCTCCACAAAACCTGTCATCATGGAATCATTAGGGCTTTTCCCGCCAAATACGGGGACCAAAATAAACTCGACCCTCCTTACAATGCTACCACTGGGTGAAACACCAAGAAGTGCATTATGTATGCATGTATCTGAATGTTTGCCCACTGCACTACAAGAATCTCTCCAAGGTCCTGAAATACATCTAACAGACCCAAAAAGATGGGTCTTAAGACTGGATGAAAACGCCTCTTCTGCACCACCCAGCACAGTGTGGATTTCCAGTGGAAGGCTGTTCCCAGATATGAACACAAATGTTTTCTTTCAGTGGACTGACTTTCCGGGTAAAATAGTTTGACTTTGGTGCATCGTCGGTCTGTGCCTTGTGCATCAGACACCAGCAACACAGAAGTTTCTAATTAACAATCTGAACATACTGAGCTTCTGTCAGAACAGAAGCCACATTCTAAAGCTGAAAGAAATTTGGGAAACACGCTCATGTCTGTGATGTATCAAGATTCGCATTATAAACACAAGCAATAAGGAGGGTCAGAGTTATCTGCTTAGTCAAAGGGCTGCTCTCCCTCTACAGTGACCAACAGAATCAACATTCAGCCAAATAGCAAAAGCTGCTGCCACCTAAGTTCAACTGCTGCAACAAAAGACATTTTAACAGAACATCTGACGGAGTACAGCACCATTTCTTCTACCTCCTACAATGGATCTTGCTGTACACAAGACAAGTGTGTACAAACAATGTGTCTAGTGTCATATTATGCTGCGTCTCCTCGGCAGGCACGAATCTGCAAACGCTGTACCTGATCACCGTAACACACTTCTCTACTCGTACGTCTTTATGTAATATGCAATTTCCACTGGAAATTACATAATCTATGTAACGCAAACGGACATTATATAGCACCACTTGAAGGAAGTTAATACTCCTGAACCATCAACACAAATCTACCATCAAATGCAATGGTTTTCACCCGGTGAAGAAATGAAGGCAGGTAGAAGGTTCAAGAGTTCTTGTCTGAAATGACTAGGTAACCCATTCTGAAGACAACCATTTTATAATGACAACTGGCTTCTTCCCTTAAAAGTAGGGAGAAGAGCTACAACCTAAAACTGATCCACAGCGTAGAGTTTCTCTGCTAGGATATCTTGAAAAATAGCAACCATTTCCAAGCACCGTGTATCAAATCAGATCACACAGCATCAACTCACAACCAATGACTTATTGGAAAAACACAACCAATAAGAAAAACCTTGAATCTGACACAAAAGTAACTGTTACTCAAACTCAAACATCTGAGTTTTCCAAAACATAAAACAACAACCATTGGAAATTCATTTCACCAAGCTCCTTCCTGAACTCAGAAAACTGAAAAGCATGGCAACCAGCCTCCAGAGATAGAAGAGAGCACCTCTAATTAATTTCTCTTGAAAACGTGCTACATAAATTTCTGATTACAATAATGCCACCACCTATCAAAATTCAAAAGTCACCAGAGGCATGGTAGACAGCATAAACAATCTTCCAGGTCATGAATATTATTATTTCTGCATTTATTAAGTGCTACTACCTAATGACCAAGTATCAATCGTTGCCAATGAACATAAACAAGACTAACATCACTCCATATTTAAGACTCAGAAAAGACTCGGCAGGATCATTAAACTCCATATTTAAAACTCACAGTAGCGTTATGTAGCTATGTAAGCCGAGTCATGAAGGGAATATGGCTTGAAACGCTTGACTATGTAACCGTTTACAATTAACCTGAAACATAATTTTCCTGTGACGTATTACACTTTCACAGGAATTAACTTGTAATAGAATTCAGTTGTAATGTAATTAACTTGTCACATAACTCACTTGCAACATAATTCACTTGCAGCATAGTTCACTTGTAACTTGGAATGTAAAGATGATAATTTACACAGAAAAGTTCAGAAACAGCAATGTCACAAGCTTCATATTTGAAAGATGAGCCTCTCAGTGACGAATGTGGATGAATCTAGAAGATCCCCGAGTCATTTTATGGTCTATCAGCCAGAACCGCCTGCCTACCTGTGAGTTGCAAGCAGAGCTTTGCTATAACAAGGCAAGTCACAAGGTGAACTGCACTGCCATAGCAGCACTTGCATTGCCATAGCAACACTTTCACTGCCACAGCAACACTTTCACTGCCATAGCAACACTAGCATTACTGTAGCCATACTTGCATTGCCATAGCAACACTGACATTGCATTGCCATAGCCATACTTGCAATACCATAGCAACACTGACACTGCATTGCCATAGCAATACTTACATCTTGGGAGGAACACTTCATGGCTGTAGCAATACCTGCAATGCCATAGCAACAACTTTGTTGCCACAGAAACAACTATGATGCCATAGCAACAACTGTGTTGCCATGGCAACAACGCCAGACTACTTGAGAAACCGGATATTGACGTAGTACAGTTCGAAGCAACAGCTGCGCGTTTTCCCGGTCCGGGACGATGTGTACTGGCCGAGTGGATTCATGTGTACGTTGTAACGTCGGAATCCGGCCTTCTCAAGGTCGGACAGGAGATCGTACATGCTCGAGAAGTCCTCCTTCGTGCTTGGTCGCTGGACCATGGCAACCTCCGGAGTGTGCATCTCGAACATGAGCTGCTTGACGTTGTCAAGGGAGTTGTCGGCGATCATGTTACGCAGGCACTCCCACTCGTAGAACTCAATGTCAATTTTCAGAATGTCTATGATACTCTGCACACAGAGAATCAGAACGAGACTAAAATAGCAGCAGCATTCAAGGTTCGTAAAAGGCACTATATAAATGTCCAGAGACATAATACTTATATACATACACACAAATAAATACATACATACTTACATACATTCATACATACATAAATAGAAACACACACATATACACATACATTCATACAAACACACACACACAGTCACACATACACACAATATTTTTCCATAAAATAATACATGACACAATCAGGCAGAGCAGCCTTCACAAAAAGACAGCTTTGAGAGGTTCATAAGAGACTTGATAAGAATCTTGAGACACATACATGAATACATACATTTGGCATATAGTAACAAAACATATGTTACAACAAGACAAATAATGTGAAGTAATCGTAACTATTACTGCAAATTTATATAGTGCATCTTCAGGAGAAACTCCAAAGGGCGTTCATGAAATGACAACATAAAACCACAGTCGGACACAATGGTTTCCAGTGCTTACGGAAACGAGGCGGAGAAGTCCAAGGAGTCCAAATCATAGGTTGCTAGAAAGATGGAATGACTACAGCGAAGCCTTCCAGCTGCACTGTGGAATTTTAGGCCAGTGGGACTACATGGTTACCTTGCACAGTAAACGTATATGGTTTTAAATAGCGACTGTATGGCCTCGGCTGTGCTCATTTAAAAAAAATTTATTAGGTGAGCTCCTTCACCACCGCTGCCCATTTGAATGGGCGCCACGCCATTTAAGGTCCCCATGCATGGACAATGCTAGCCTGAGATTCAAATCTCTGAAATATAGCCATGATCGGTAGGTAGATAACTGCTCATTTAATATACGTCTGTATCAACAGTAGTCCTCAAAAGAGGATTAAATTGCTTCACCTGGGGCAAACAATGCTCAGATTTGGGTAAAAGTAGCAACAGTTACTGACCAACGAAAGCCTCTCCACGACTGATCGGTTATCAGGAATTCGTTAAGCTTTATCAGAGAGATCTCAGAGTATTCTGTGAGACTCACTTTTTCGTGTCCAAGTTTTTTAAGAATATGCCGGAAAGTGTTCAGCTTCCAGCCGCTAGAAGTGACGGTGTTCTGTGCTCCAAGTCCCAGCTGATAAAAATGAACCTTGGCCGATCGGATATGATCGCCAACGCTCATGCTACAACATGATTCAGTCTAAATGTTCACACGAGAATATTTATTATCTTGTGAAATTATTAAACTAATTAGTAGTGCAAGGTCAGTAAATCTGAATCTGAAGCACGCGTGTGTGAGTGTGTGTGTGTGTGTGCACGTGCGTGTAACAATTCGTCCAGGGTCAATTGAAACTGCAATTCTTGGATTGCAGACTCAACACACTGCAAACAACACCAGTGTGTCACACTCTCTACTCATTAACAGGTTCAATCAAGAATTCAATTAATCAACATATCCAATGAAGGCCTCAACTGGCCTCAGCATCAACTGGTTTCAGGATTCCCACAGAGCTTGTCAAACGCACAGGCAAAGAAATTTAATCTAATCTAATTACTTCTATAGCGCCATTACCATAATGCCGAAGGCATCAATTGATGGTCACTTCAAGTCAAAATCGCAATCAAAATCATAATCTGTTGAAGAAGCCAGGTTGAATTCTGATCAGTCAGAGAAATCAGAAGCCAGGCTACGGTGGGTAAGCAAGATGAAACAGATGAGTCCTTAGTTCAACCAATCACTCATTCAACCAACCAATCAATTAACAAATGTCAGCCAGTCAACCAACCAATCAATCAATCGAGTGTTCTGACCTTGGGTCAAATGCCTTGACGTCACAGTTGAAGGAATTGGCCATAGCATCGTCAAACGTAAAATCATAATTGATCCTACAGAAAAAAAACAACATATCAATTCAAATCCATTAAATAGCTTCATTTTCTAGCAAGGCATCAAGTGTCACACTTCTAAGTAGTTAAGTGCTATGGATTAGCTTTAGGCATTGCTGTGAACAGAATAGAGGATTGCTACAACACCTCATCCTCATGCATCCCTGGCGTCTGCAGTGGCCAACAGCATACTAGGTAGTCAATCAGTAAGCCAATCGGAAAAAGTGTATCTTCAACAATTGTCAGCTGTTCATGTTGGGCTGCGGAAAGGAGTTCTGGGTGGCCAAACACGCATTTACTAGTAATTGTAATGAGAAATTTGTATAGCTCCGCTTCAAGAGAAACTAATCAGCTACCCTTAACAACATTAAATGTAAATAAGAACCTAACATTAATCCGTTAGTAAACATTGCTCAGATAACTTGAAGAGTTAGCAGTGGCAAACTAGTGCACACACGCAAAGCCCAATCAACGGATTCTCAACAAGAGTTATTTATTGTTTAATTAAAACGGCTTAGAATGTGTCTCATCCAGTTCACCTGATGCCTCTTTCTGGTGGCCACCTGACCTTACCTTTTTAAAAATTATACAACATCACCACATGAACAGATAAATCAGGTGGAAAAGGCATCCTGTTGTTGGACTGCTGTGGTTGTGTCTGCAACTCAGCCAAACAATCCTTTGACCTCAGGACTGGTTCTGTCAGAGGCACTTGAACACCCGAGATGTTTCTACAGAAGATGTAAACAAGTGCATGACCATTGCCTCTTATTCTGCAACCACAAACACCAAATGGCCGAGATGTAGAATATTTTACCCGAATGAGTAGACAATGCAGCCGTCATCAAGTACATAGGGAGGCACCGTGCAGACATCCCATCCACCATCAGACAAGCTCCCCATTCGTCGAATTACAACGCAGTCCAGGTGAACCTCTGAGATCAGTCTGTAAAAAGTGAGCTAGTGAGTACCTGAGTGCATAATAGAGTAACTGAGCAAGTAACTGAGTAAACTAACAGTTCAGAATTCAAGTAATTGAGTACTTGAGCAGATGAGTAATTCAATACTCAAGTAATTGAGTACTTGAGTGAATACTCAAGTGAGTAATTGAGTAGTTAAGTAATCGAGTAGTTAAGTAATCGAGTGAGCATTTGAGAGTAAGTAATTGTATCACAATAAAATTGCTGTATCAAATTAACTAATTAAGTATATGAGCACATAATAAGTAAGATTTGGATTCTTTATATTTAAAACTCAAAACCTTTACCAAAGTTAAAAAAGCAATTCCGAGTTTCAGGCAAAGCAGAACTGTTGCTGACCCTACCAGAACTGCATACTACTTTCAACGTCTTGTGAAACATCACAAAGGCAAGCCAAAATGCCCCAAAAATTACTTTAAAATACATGCTCAACAGTTATTAATATTATTTCTACATTTTTAAGTGCCACTATCTAACGACTAAGCATTAACTGATGGTGCTGAACAATATTGAGGGAAGGACTTGCTCAAGGTCCCAACACAGTAACCATCTCAGTGGAGGCTCGAACCTGTACTCTCAGCATTATAACACTAGAGAAAGCAAGCTTCACCCAAGTTTTTCAAACTAAATAAAATAAACATTAATAAACTATAAATAAATAAAAAAAAATAAACTTGGGTGAAAGCCTCTCTCTTGAGGTTTTGGCGCTGCTGCTGCAACTGAATCCAACTCCAGGAACTCACGCACTGGAAGAATCTCTCCTCCGCCTGGCTGTCGAGCATCTCGTCCACGCTCCGTGGCTGGCCCTGCATCCCAGCTGCTGAAGCATCTTCTGGCGCCACAAACGGACGACCCAATTTGTACCCCTCAAGGAGGACAATGCCTAAACACAAGGAAATTCACAACAAGAAATAATATTTGTGGCACTTATAATGTTTTATAACTAATGCTAAAACTTATAACATTTAATAATTAATAACTTAAAACATTAAAACTTATTTGAAACTTATAACGTTTAATAACTTGCGACATTATAACTTATGCTATAACTTATAACATTACAGCTTATGTTAAAACTTATAATGTTTTATAACATATAACATTATAACTTACATTATACTTATGTTTTATAACTTATAACATGTTAAAACTTATAACGTTTTAAACTGTAATGTTACAAAGCTGGATCTATCAGTTATATCCTAAAGGTTGTAATTTAGGATGATTTTGCTAACAAGTGACCATGGATCTGAATCCATGTGTGTCATGATAACGTCACTAGAGAAGTTTCCTGAATAGATCACAACCTAAGCACTCAACCAGTTGGCCACAACGTCACCTATTTAGCAGTAATGTAATCTTCCTTATCCCACAGTATCCCATATCCCATATCCGTAGGAAAGGCTCTCATACCCTGTTCTTTGGTCCTTCAGCCAGCAAAGGATGAATCCAAAGGCGCCTGACACAAGGCCAGTGCATAACAGCTATTACTGTTTACTTCCCACCTTATGCCAGTATCAAATTGTACCACTTGGCGAGTATGTGCGAACAACTTGCCCAGGGTCGTTATGCAGAATCGAACCTACAAACGCTTGATTACTGACCAACTGCATTACCAACAGACCATACATACATACATACATATATATATATATTCATGCACACATATTTATCTCTATCTTTAAGTAAAAAATCAACTCAACTGTACGAGTCTAACTAAAAACAGAGATGCATGTCAAGGGTCATAACATAGAGTCTTTTCAGCAGCTTGGAACCCATTTGACTGCAGACCAAGCATGCTACCGAAGAGACCCCAGTTTCACACAGTTTATGTAGCACAGATGAATGCTGACCTGGGTATCGACTGTCAACAAACGTGTTGTTAAGCCCTTCCCACTGATCTGGGTCGACTGGACGGAGTGGCCGGGAAACAAACTTCTGACGGACATCGACAATGCTTCCACGACGAAGCTCTTGCATCATCTTACTCATCTCCTGCTGAAATCTAATCACAGAACAGCAGTAATGTAACATATGACAAGCACAAAAATTGAAAACTTTTTAAGTGAAAATATTGCATAGCACCTCTTCGAGAGAATATATTCAGACATGGTCTAATCTGCCTTATGATCCAAAGATTTTTATTTATTTATTTATTTGTGTATTGCACTTGGAATCTGTAAAAATTATGTAAAAAGTATGTATAATAATACTAATTAGTAACTTCTGATACGCCGATGTCTAATGCACAAAGCTTCAACCAACGACAAACCAAAGCCAACACCGCAATCAGGTCAATATTCGGAAGGTCAGTCCACAAGACACAAAGGTATAATACTCAGTAAACCCGAATCTCAGGTGCAAGATGAATGTGCATAAAAAACATGACCAAGGTCAATACACAAAGTCTGCCCCAAACGGCACAAACCTGCAATCGAATTACAGACCCAACAGGCTACCTATCAGACCACCATGCTCCAAAATAGCTCACCTAAAACCACTAAGAGCTTCCCCTTAATGTGTGTAAAAAGTATGTATGAAAATACTAATTAGTAACTTCTGCTGTGCCGGTGTCTAATGCACAAGGCACCAACCAGTGGCGAACAAAAGCCAAGCTGCAATCAGGTCAATATTCGGAAGGTCATTCCACAAGACAGAGAGGCAGCCTACTGTGGACAATCAATTTGAAAAATATTCAAACACAGATAAACAATAGACTAATTAAAAAACACAATACAGACAATAAAAAAGACAATACAGAAACCACGACAACAACTTTAAGCAAATAATTTCAAACGTCAGACAATTTGCTGTCTCTGTCATCTCACGTTCATGCTTTGTAATAGATTTCAAATGTTCCCAACCATCAAAATTTTTCAGAAACTGTGTAACGTTACGTAATACAGCCTAACTTCCACTTTCCCTGACCTATTCGATTTTGACTTCACTTCTCCAACAGATAATAATTTCACACTGTGGTTTCACGTGAAACAACCATTGCCTGATGCCTTGCGATTATGATAACAGCATTATAGAAGTCACTGGGTTAGAGACGGAATTCATAAGGAAATTTGGTGCTGAATAAAATTCAGTTCAGCAGAAAGCATTGATTTCTGTGGCTTGTTCAGGCCATAGTGATATGAGTAGTAAGGGTAAGGTGAGGCAATCAGGATTTCATAAGCTATTAAATCATTGTTGAAAGCCAAAGAACTAAATGCTGCAAAGTGAAGTGAAATAGAACTCAAATGATTTATCAGTAATTTCTCGTTGATTTATTATTAGTGACAATACCTGCAGAAAACAAAGACAAATTTTTTACCTGATTTTTTCCTCTAGTAATTTTCGATTTCCCTCCTCCAGCACCTTTCTCTCCTCTTCAAAACGAGCCTCCTGCTTCCTTTTCCAGGTCAAGAGTTTTTCCTGAATTTCATGTGAAGTTTCGTTTACAAGTCCGAGAGATTTTGCTTCAAACGTTTCTGACAGAGCTCCATTTTTGCCAGATCTGCCTTCATATCTTAACCAACCTGCTGACTCTTCTAAAGTCTGTTCTTTCGAAATTTTTTCCTGCACAGAGTTGTTGCGATCAGGCAATGATCCTGAGAGAAAGCGATCATCTTTCTGAGAGAAACCAAAGCGTGTAAATGGAATCTGTGTTGTGGGAATGCTTTTTGTGATATAACCCATCCGCTGTTTCTTTTGCTTAGGTTTTGGTGCCATTACTGTTTGAGAAAGAATAATGTTTCTTGAGGTGACATAATCATCTTCCGATCTGACTGTCGACTGTTCATGTATGAATGCAGAACCAACCTTACCGATCTGCAGGCTAGTGTTTTCTTGAGCAGGAGCAAGTACTAGGAGATCTTCAGCAGAATCAGTCGATGAATAGTGGAATGATTCCTTATGACGATAAACAACCTTGTAATGATCTGGAGTTTCTTTTGCTTCAACAATTGCTCCGTCAATGCCTTTGTATTTGTTCATCTAGAAAAACAACCAAATTCTGCCACTGTCTTACAAACATTCAGTACATTACTAACATTGCATTACATGTATCAGAATGTAACACATATACATTTCTAAACCATTACTGGTACTGTGCAATTACTTCCCTTCTAAAGTAAAGCCACTTTTAGAATGCAATTACAGACATCTTCTGCTAATCCACTTGCCAATCCACTTGCTAATCCACTTGCTAATCCACTTGCTAATCCACTGTAGCCTGACTTCTGGTTTCACAGACCAACTGGATTTCAACAGGGCTTCTCCAGTGGATTATGATTTTTTACAATAACTGCACTAAAGAAGTCACTAGATTAGATTAGATTAACTTTACAAATGCCTAGAAGGCCATCTGACAGATCTAAAAATGTGCTTGACAGAACTAAGAAACTACTCGACATGATGGTGCATATTTCAGATCAAGAACTCAGAACTGAATCATCAAGTCAGCTGCTAATTAGGGCCAACAGATCTCTCAATATTTCAACAACATCATGAAATTCATTAATACAATCATCCGACTCACCCTTGATTCAGATGTCGGGTTCAAAATGTATGTAAAATAGACGACTAAGCACGTCACGGCACATATCAGCAGCAGAAATGCCCTTCCTCTGAGGCCCATCATAATATTCTACAAAGAAAAATTTACACAAATACTTAAAAACCCAAAAAACTGACAGTTGTAAGAGTCCATTACACAAATATTCCACAGACGTTCATTGTAATAATCTCCAAACATCAAATTATTTTACGACACAAAAACCTAAAAATTAATTGTAAGAGACTTAAGAGAATTAATTGCAGAGATTCCATGAACCACACCACTAAATGATTTAAGAATTTGAAAGATGATGGAATGAGTGAACTAATACAAGGCAGGACGAGTAGATCACTGTTACACAGACAAACACTAAGCAGATTAGAGATTATTATTATTATGACAAAATTGAATGTTAAAATTTAAAATTGTATTTTATGCATTCAACTGCATATAATTATTATTGTCATCTGTTTACTCAAGGTACATATAATAACTTCTCAATTTGAAGAGTCCATCAATAATGCTTAAAGTGTGTAATATGATAACAGCCCTGTAGAAATTTCCAGACCAGATTATCACACTAGAAAAAAATTAGTGCAAGAGAAAGATAGTTTTAGATAATTATGGGCGAGTAGCCATCTGAAAAAATCGTCCCTAGACAATTTCAAATCTCCTATCTACACTCTCAGAACAGATTGTCCTCTTTCACCTCACTGCATGTCTCACCTCTGGCAATCTCCTCCACTGAAACTGTTCTCTCCTTGCTGTACAGCATGGCATCAGATGGTCAACAAGTCTTTTGCTTCTGTCTTACATCTCTGCCTCCAATCTCCCCATCTCAAATTTTGAAACATCTCCTTAATCTAATCGTAATCATAATTGTAAGATTTCTACAGCGCCCAACGAAAGCTAAGTCATGGGAACCAGCTTACTCAATCTACATTGCAGCAGCTCTTTGGAATGAACTTCTGAAAGACATCTGCAGGTTTACTCATCCCCCTTGCTCGCCTGTCAACATAAGCACTCCTCCGCTTGTCCTGTCTCCTGCATCCTTTCACTCACAACTAAAAACTGAACTTTTCAAGCTATCCAATCCTGCTTCTGCTCCTGCACCATTCCATGACCACCATCACCAATGATTTCCACTGTCACACCATGTCGCCTCCCTGGCATGACTCCCCGATTCTGACTTGGCACCAGACTATCAAACAACCTGGCTTTTGCAAACTTGATTTGATATAGTGCATAAGTTGGTCTTGATGCAGCGTTTGTGTACTGCTGAGAAATTTCGATTTACATTTACATTGACTGGCAGTTCTTGTGGTTACTGAGCATCGCAAGAGAACTATGGCGCTCAACTACGACAGTGCAGTGTAACATTACATATCATTTCCGCTATTTTATTACATAAATTCCAATTCTAACCTAACTGCATAGCACCTTAGTGTACAAAAATTATAACCTCAATTTTATACAGAATTATCGTCTCCTTCTGTATTCTTCGGAATGTCAACGAGTTGTAGCTGTTATAAGTTCGCAGTGTGACTGCCGTGGAGTTTTCGGTCGTCGGTTAGTGCGCTCAAACTGGATTGTGTGCAAGTTTCGGCTGTATGCTAGCAAATGCAGTTCTTGCAGATATTTCAAATACCGATAATCAAACACTAAGCTTAGCAACATGATCGACAAATAAAAATAAATACGAAAAAGATTCTAAGTCCATTTAAGTAAAATACAAAGCATCCTTCGCTGTTTTGCATCTGCTGTCGCATCCCTGGGTTTTAGTAACGTTAGTTGGGTTTGCTTTTTTGTTATATCTTTCAAATCCTACAGGTGCATGACATAGCAAGGACGCCATCTTGGTGCTCTGTAACATTAACGCAAAAATTAACTGATGACAGTCTTAAGCAAACTTTTGAAAATTATTGTTTTTGCGACTGTACGTTGGCGTAATAGAAGTGTTGCAGTTGACTGGAGTAGATTTCATAGTCTCCTGATAGACCACGGGAACCTTACCTACATGGATCGGACTTAGGACGGGACCCTCGTATTGTTGCATTCCTCTGGTACTGTGGCGCGATACCAGCAGTTACTGAGTAGCATTGGAGATGAGGAGAACAGAGAAGCCCCGAGTGATGCGGCACCATCCTGATTCCTCCTCTTATACTCATGTATGTTGCCGCTCCAGTTCCAATCACCATTCACCGTAACCGCCTGACTGTCTGCCTGGCAGACCCTTGAATCGTGACTTGGAACCGAAGCTGACCCTTCCTGCCTATCGAATTTGTTTTGACTGAGCGCCTGTGAATAAGCTGATTCCCGCGACTTAGCTTTCGTTGGGCGCTGTAGAAATTTCGAGTTTAGGATTACATTTACGATTATCACACTGATGTGGCTTCGGATTTGCATGAAATTACATTACTTAAGAAACATATCGTGGTGTGACGGAAAAACGAGGTATGACGTAAGTCGACGCCATTTTGTTGAATAATTTATTAGTTTGTGTACTAATTCTGTTGTTTATGTATTGCGAAACCAAAATAATATTTTGTTGTGGCAAATTAAAAATTGATTAAAGCGATTATTGTTATCGTATTTCGGTATATCGGAAGTAGTTTCAGAGGCATCATTGCACGCGGTGTTAAGGGTTCGTCTGCACAATTTGCGTCTGCAGAAGAGAATCGCCTTTATTGAAATCTAACCTAAGAACTTCTATAGAGCCACTGTAATAATGCCCAAGGCATCAGTCGATGGTCGCTGCTATACAAAATCATTGTCCAAGCCAAATTTCGTGGTGAATGCGGGTCGAAAAGCCAAAGAGGAGCCAAAAAGATATGCATTGTGATGTAAATCTAGTATACTTTAAATGTGTTAAATGTAAAGCTAAGATAAGTTCTCTCTGGTGACTTGTAGAGAAGTGGGGAGAACGCTCGTTCGACCCATCAGAAAGTGACCTAATTTGGGCTAATGGCCTCAGCATGAGGAAAGAACTAGACTTAGCAAACCCAAAAAGAATTGAGGTGATTTTATTTGCACCCACCTGCCACCTTATGGCTGTCATGCCAGGAGCACCCCAGGGTAGCTTGTTCTTCAAGGAGCGCTATATAAATTGACGAAAACAATACCAGCTGGCTGGCATAAGGAACTGATGATTATGATGATGGTGATAATGGCAATGACGATGATGTACAGTATTATGTGTTTTGCATGTTTTACTCAAAATTTCAGTGCACATCTTGGAGACAAAGGTGAAAAGGTATATTTTGTGCAAATTGATGTGTTGTTTAATTACAGACTTTATGCATGGTGAGAAACATTTTGTTATTGTAGGCAGGTTTGTCAGAGGCATGAAACGATGACATTTTCTCTGATGTATATGTTTGGTAAGACCTGTTCACAGATAGTTTATCGTATCTTTAATGTAAGCATGTTTCTAACGTTCATAGCACATTTGAAAAATCTGTCAAATGCAGAGCTATCTGAAAAACATGGCTATCCGACCGATCTAAAGAGGTGCAGCTTAAGAGTAGCAAAAATTGTTTCCTTATCATCATCATTGGCATTTACTCAGGGTGCGCTATGCAGGGGAAAGAGGAACTCCTCAGAAGGTTCAGACTAACCCCACTAAAGAACTATGTGTTTTGCATATACACTTTGCTCTTGCTCGTAGGTCTTTACCCCACTAATTCAGACCAACTCCCATTGAAAGTACATTTTCCCCATGCGTTTTGCTCCTGTCCATAGCTATAAACTGAGTGATCAAGTGTGTGAGTGCAAGTGAGAGTGAGAATGAGTGAGTGAGTGATTGTGTGAATGAGTGCAAGTGATAGAGTGAGTGAGTGTGAGAGGGAGTGAGAATGAGAGTGAGACTGAGTGAATTGCTAGTGTTATCTTTGCACTTAAGAAATGTCCTTAACCCTTGAACCTTGTCTCTGAGGACTGATGTTAAATCAGTCATATAATAATATGTTGTAACAAATAAACAGTTACCTTACATTACCTTACCTGACAAATTGCAATTGTTTTCTTTTTCATCAGGTTTATTAGAACTTCTTACCAGCACAAAATCAGGAAATGTTTTGCTCTCAGGTAAGTGCGGTTCATATTCATATTCTTCATAAGGTTCCCCAGTGGAGCAATGATCTCGAGGTTAGCATGCTGGAATCTCAGCCTAGAGGTCTGGGATTCAAATTCCGGCCAGGAAAGAAAGATGACTCAAGATTTGTTTTCCGTTACCACCCTCTAGCCCCCTAGCAAATTATAAAATGAGTACATCAGTTATACACCATTGATGGAAAGATAAGATGGTAAGGTAGAGGACTAGCTGAGTAGAACAGTCTCCCTAGCCAATTGAAGAATGCACCATCTCTGAACACATTCCAGTCATGGTTCAAGACCTATCTTTTTTAAATTTATCATGTGACTATCGTTCATTTTTGAACTTGTGAACCCTTTTTGGCTCGGCCATGCTATGGCACTATGTAAATCATATTATGGTTGTTGTTGTTATTATTGTTATTATTGTTGTTGTTATTGTAATTGTTATTATTATTGTTACTGTTAGTGGTACTATTATTATTTTTGTTGTTATTTTTAATGTTGTTGTCGTCGTTGTCATCGTCGTCGTCATTGTTGTCGTAAAATTGTTGCTAGCACTGCCTTTTCGAGTTGGCATAAGAGGTGAATCTTCTCTTTTTGGATGAATACTTATTTTGCAGTTAATGATAATTTTAGAGCAGGATGTTCAGATATCAAGTAGTTAGCATGTGGGACTGTCAACCCGAAGGTCGGGTTTAGATCCTCACCAGGGCAGGAAGACGTTTGATGATTGAGAAAAGCAAATGATGAGCAATGGACACAAAGTAGGTCACAGAAAACTGGTTTGACGGTGATTGGTTGGCTTTAGGCAGAACAGTTCATTGCCATGGTTTTCATACCATTTCATTGACTGGCTGATTCAATGACTGGAAACTGTTTGGTGGACTGACTGACCAACTGACCGATTGGTCAGTCAGTCACTCGGTCAGTCATTGTATACTTCCTGTTTATCGAGTTGCTGTGCACAGATGTATTGTCTGATTTGCATTATTGTTTCAGGCCTAGCTGAAGAGGAGGATTTGGTTTTTCCAGTACCTCAGATCAAGGACCAACATGTTGTTCAAATGCTAAATCAAGTATCAGACAAGGCTGCTGAAACGATTCTCTTGAAATCTGTTTCGTCAGAAATTCACAGAAAAGCCTCAAATTCAACGTTATGTCAAAGTCTCACTGAACAAAAGGATGACAAAATGTCTGCTGAATTCACACGAAAGCCAAATTTGCCTCCCACAAATGGCCGGGGTCAGAAACTGGAAATGGTGACATATCCAAAGCGCAGACTGTGGGAAGGTGAGATCAAGTACTGGAGATGGAAGCTAGGTGCTCTGCTCATGAGAATGAAGACTTCAGCCATGAAAAACATAGAAGGGAGCAGCAGGCATGTTGATTCTTCTGGAAGAAATGATCATTTGGGAAGCAGGGTACGCAGCAAACGAGCAGCAAAGAGGAAAAGGCGTAAAAAAAGCAAGCAAAAAAAAATAAATCCAAGAAAACTGAATTTTGATGAGACGGAAAAAGATGGAGATTACTTCAGTCGAGACTTGTTAAAGTCCTACTTGGATGACGGATATAAGGTCAGGGTTTATAGCTCGGATTCGTACGACGTGATATTTCGCAAGGGCAAGCGGAATAAGCAGAAGAAGATGAGAAAAAAAAGTCGTTTATTGCAGAATCAAGAATTACTTGACACTTTTGACAACAACTATCAACGCAGACGCCATCGAAGACATTTGTCACAAGACCAGCGAATAAAAATTTCCCCAGCATCGAGGCAAGTTATTATTGTCAAGCGCCGAGATTCAGTCACGCCCAATTGTGGGTCGAACCCTTGCAAAAACGGAGCAACGTGTCTAGTTCCAGACGACTCGGAACAAGTCGTCTGCAAATGCCTATTGGGTTTCGCTGGCGATCACTGCGAGACACCATTGCGCGAATGTCTAAGCCTCCCTTGCCAGAATGGCGCAACGTGCATCGACCACGGTGATAGTTTTGAATGCTTCTGCCAACCGGGGTACTTCGGAACATTCTGTGAGAACGATGTCAACGATTGTGCTTCAGTGCCGTGCCTCAATGGCGGCCGATGTCATGATCTCGTCAATGGATACCGATGCAGCTGTGGCCAGAAATTTGAAGGCAAGAACTGTGAGAATCAGCGTATGAGCAAGTGGTTCCAGATATGCGAGTCGAACGTCTGCCTCAATGGCGGGGTCTGTGTGATGAGGAACGGAGACGTTCAGTGCATCTGTGCCAAGTCGTTTACTGGCAATCGCTGCGAAATTTCTTTGTCGTTGGCTGTGAAAAACTCTGCTGTGACTTCGTTGTGTGCACAGATGCCGTGCTTAAATGACGGCGTGTGCAAGGTAATTATGTATATATATATGTATTTATGTGTATAGCTATGCAGAGTATGAATGTATATATGTAGGTATGTATGTATGTATATATGTATGTATGCATGTCTGTAGGTATGCATGAATCTTTGTATATGTATGTATGTATATATGTATGTATGTATATATGTATGTATGTATATATGTATGTATGTATATATGTATGTATGTATGTATGACTTCCAAATATATTCATCTTGTCTTATTAACACAGTTGCCGAACTGTCTTCAAATATGTCTATATGTATCTTTGAAGTACTTGAATGGACAGTTTATGGATAGTTACTTTTTAAAAGTAACTAGTTACTGAGCAGGAAAAGATTAACTAGTAACCACAAAAATTTGCTTTAGAAAGTGTAACTAATTACTGATTACAGTTACTTTATAAAAGTAACTTATTATTTTTTAGTTACTGCATTTGGGAATGTTAACATCATACTGCATTAGTGGTGTAGCATGATATAATAAGCATGTCAATAAAAATAATGTCAAGTGTACTGTTATATTGTTATAACTTACACTGGCCAACAGAAAAAATTTTTTTTCTTGTTGCCTTCGGTTTTAGACCTGTTCTTGGGGTAATTTTGGGCGCTGATTCAAAAAATGTCATTGGATTGAGTGCATCAGGTCTAGTTTCTGAGATATCGTCGATTTTGTAAAGGAAACCCAGTCCACTCTTTAAACGATGTCTTTGGCAAAACTAAAATGTCATAATAAGCTTTATTTATGGCTAATTATAATTCTTGCTGATTCATATAATGCCTACATCCTTATAATGTAAAATCAGCATATCTTGCCGCGTGCTGAGATATTGCTGATTCAACGAAATAACTATTCCGTAGCCTACAGCTTACTCAGCACTAAATTCATGGCCTCATTTAGAATTTATTTGTGCTTATACAGCTTTTCATGGTTTCGAACTATGTAAATAGATTATGCTGAAGTCAGCATTTATAGCCTATATAAACCGCCTCCTGAAAGCTAGAGCAGCCGCAGTCGTCTTAGGGCATATTAAGAGTTGGTCTCAAGAACAATCTGTGAATGTGAGCATTAAATAACTACATGTTCTTACTATTTTTTAGGTTAGTCATTTAATTCCTCAGATGCGAACATCCTTAAGGTTATGGCTACTTCCAGACGGAGCTGCATTAACCATCCAGACATATTCTGCTACATTTGTGGGGAATACACACTAAAAGCAAACAGGAAACCGATTTCTGAGTTTGTAAAAAGAGCATATGTAGGTTATTTTGGTGTCAAACTTGGAGACCAAGATAAGCAATGGGCTCCTCATACAGTATGCAAAACTTGTATTGAACAATTGCGCCACTGGACAATTGGAAAGAGAAGCTGCCTGAAATTTGGTGTACCGATGGTTTGGAGGGAACAGATAAGCCACTTCGACGACTGTTACTTTTGTATGGTTAATATCATAGGCATCAATCGAAATAATCGTCACAAGTTGTCTTACCCTGATATACCTTCAGCCAGGAGACCTGTTCCGCATTCGGATATTGTACCAGTTCCACCATTTCGCGAACTACCTCAGCTCTCAGACGATGACACTTGCATGTCCAATATCGGACAAGATGACGAAAGTGAAGAAAGTGGGGGCAGTGACAGTGATTTCCAATCAACTTCACACAGTGAACGTTTTGACCAAAAAGAGTTGAGTGATCTGATCAGGGACTTAAATCTTTCCAAAGAGTCCTCTGAATTGCTTGCGTCCAGACTAAAGGAAAAGAATGCACTTCAGCCTGGAACGAAAATTACAATTTATAGAAACAGAGAAAAGGATTTGCTGTCATTCTTTACCGAAGACAACAACCTAGTATTCTGTAATGACATCAGCAACTTATTGAAGAAAATTGGTCTGTCGGATTACAGCCCAGATGAGTGGCGTCTTTTTATCGACAGTTCAAAACGTAGTCTGAAATGTGTGCTTTTAAATAACGGCAACAAATTTGGTTCTATTCCAATCGGTCACTCCACCAGGATGAAAGAAGAGTACAATGCCATCTCTTTAGTACTGGAAAAGATAAAATACAAAGAACATCAATGGGTAATTTGTGTAGACTTGAAGATGGTAAATTTCCTCCTTGGTCAACAAAGTGGCTACACAAAGTATCCCTGCTTTTTGTGTCTTTGGGACAGTAGAGCCAAGCATGAACATTGGACAAGAAAAGATTGGCCTTCGAGGAAAGACATGGTGGTTGGAGCTCAAAATGTAATCAAGGAATCTTTGGTGGCACGAGATAGGATCATACTGCCACCACTACATATAAAGCTAGGCCTGATGAAACAATTTGTCAGGGCTTTGAATAAAGAAGGTTCATGCTTCGAATACATAGTACACAAGTTACCAGGAATTACAATGGAAAAATTGAAGGCTGGAATCTTCGATGGTCCACAGATCAGGCAACTTATGAATGACCCACTTTTCATACCATCAATGAATGAAATCGAATCTTGTGCCTGGTCTTCCTTTGTTCTTGTAACTAAAAATTTTCTTGGCAACAAGAAGGCAGACAATTATGCACAACTAGTAGAGGATATGCTTCTTCATTTCAACAAGCTTGGCTGCAACATGAGCATTAAAGTCCATTATCTCCACAGTCACTTAGATCGCTTTCCAGAGAATCTTGGTGACTTCAGCGAAGAGCAAGGTGAAAGATTTCACCAAGACATCAAAACAATGGAAAATCGATATCAAGGAAGATGGGATGCACACATGATGGCAGACTATTGCTGGAATATTATGCGCGATTGTTCCGGCAGATGCCACACTCGGAAATCGTACAAAAGGAGCTTCTTCGGTGTCGAATGACTTGAAATTTTTATAACAAACTTGTTCTGTTTGGTATCATATAAGTACAGTTTCAGGTACTACCATTTTCTTTTAAGTATTTGTATTATTATGCTTATTTAGTGTATCACATAATAAATTGAGCACTACATAATTATAGCTATAGCCTTATGTTTTATGGGCGAGCAGAGGCAAGGACTGGTATATGGCATAATGTTCTATATCTCGAAAACTAGACCTGCTGGGAGAAAACTTGTGCCTTTTCTGGAATCAGCAGGTCAAATATACCCAGAAACAGTTCTAACATTTGAGGCAACAAATTATGTGTTGGCCAGTGTTATTTTTATTGTGAGAAAATGTGAAGAAGAGGAACCTTTCTGGTTTTTATGTACGAATGTATGTATGTGTTTATGTATGTATGTGTGTATGTATGTATGTGTGTATTCATGTATATGTAATGTATGTATTTATGTAATGAATGAATCATGAATCTCCACTGAAAATGTGCGGTATATGGTAAAGTTACTGAATGATAAATTTTCTTTTTCCAGGAGGTGGACTTGACCAGGTTTGTTTGTAAATGTCCAGCACTTTTCAAGGGTGAGACATGTGCCATACGCATGAGACCTTGCGCATCGCATCCTTGTCCTGCTAATGAAGTGTGTGCGGAGGACGAGTCAAGTTTCACCAGTAGCTACGAGTGTAAACCTGGTATGAACAGCTCATGATAATGTTCATGAGAAAGCACATTTATTACAATTATTGTAATTGTTGTATTTGTTATTATTGTTTTCATTATTGTTATTGTTATTGTTATTTTATCCTGTGGAGTAAGAGCTATGAAACAGCTATAACTGGTTAACATAAGGCGGATCAAAATGCCGTGGAAGGCAATGGCGTTTAAGGGTTGGATTATAATAGTAATGTGCTGGAAAAGATAACTGATTTCTCATGTGTCACTAGTTATACGATAGAGACAGTGTCTTGACTTTTATGATGAAGAGTAGGCCACACTGTTAATGGGCCAGGAGTCTCAAAAGCCAGGGGAATTAATTGATAGTTCAGTGCAAATGTGCTATATTTTGTGCGTTTTCTCTCTGCTGCCAACTTGGCTGTGGTGGCAGCTGAAGGTAATGTAGATGTTTCAGTGGCAAGAAACATCCGTAGATGTAAATGTAAACAGTTTTATGTAGCAACCATATGGCCTCGATCCTCCTCATTTTACAATGAATTGATCGGGTGAGATCCTTCACCACCGCTGCTCATCTGAATGGGTGCCATGCCACTTAAGAGATTTTAAATGTACGGACTGTGGTAGCCTGAGAATAAAATCTCTTAAATATAGCCACTGTCGGTATGCAAGCCAGCATCCTCATGCGCAGAGGCGCCTTGATGTTTGCTTTAACCACTGAGCTAACCAAACCAGCTACTGGTATATGATAACTTATTGTTAACTAGAGATAGGGCCCTGTGTGGTTTAAGATTGCAGCTTTTCACTTGGCTTCTGCTGCACTGTTTCTGTGAGCTTATAACTGTTGCTGCAGTGATGTCTTCACAGTGCAATAGAATGTAATGGAATGGCGGTTATAACGTGAGGCCTTCTCCCCAAATATTCTGCTGAGTCCTGGCTATTTTTCCATTGCTGGGAAATTAGCCAGAACAGCTCCCCCACAAGTTAAGTCATTGAGGGTCATATGTTCAGCAGTTTGACACAAACCCAGGGAGCAATTGAGTCCGTAGGAACAATTGGCAATGACAAAGGTCCTTCATCAGATTTCAGAAGATTATTAATGTAATTATTATAATTATTCTTAGGAAATGAATTTATTTTGTGGTTGCAGGCCGTTTGACACCTGAGTCAGGTTACAGTGGGGGAAACAATGTCACTGTCAGTTATGAGACTGTGAACAATTACAACGTCATGCGGGTTGTTGGAATTATCGTCGCAAGTCTTCTGCTGTTGAGTGCAATCTTCTACATCTTTTGCCTCTTCATTTACTACAAGTGAGTGGATATAAAGGTCTCGTCATATCACGGTTATTCTGTGGATGTTTATACAGAGCATGTACCGTATATATGGAATGTATGTATGTATGTATGTACATATGTATGATTGTGTGATTGTATGTATGTACTGTATGTATGTATGTACGCATTGTGCATATGTATGTGTGTATGTATGCACATGTATGCATGTATGTAAATATGTATGTATGTATGTGCAACATATGTTGAGTCCCTGCATTACATGTGGCCGAGATGGCTTCATGTTTCTCTAGCATGCCGTCTTTGATCAATTAATGAGTCACGTGTGGAGTTTGCTTGATAATTTTCATTTATTCGGGCTCCTAATGTGACCTAGTATGTGTTTTGGGAATTGTTTCTCTCTTTTGCTGTTGTTTTTGAATATTTGGGATGGTGTTCTGACATTTGTTATTGAAGTCTTGTGCACCGCCTGTGGGTACATCTGCCCTGAGGGGTTTTTGTTACTAGCTGGACAGGTTTGAGCTCCAGCTGGAAAGACCAAGAGAGTCTTAGGACTGGTACTGAGCTTTCTACCTTGTGGATGCTTTATGACCAATTGGCCAGCTGCCGAAGAATGTTGTCCTCCAGAAACCTGTTGGCTGAGGGATTGTCTTCCACCACCTGTGTGGGACTGGTTGGCATTGGGGTTCATTTGTTGCACACCTTGTCAGCTGTCACTGATCCTCTTCTTCAATGCTACGTCGTCCAGGAACTCTGAACATGGTGTCTGCTATGAGCTCTGGATGGGTATCTGTCAGTTGGGCTCTGCGTGTCTGAGATGACCCCGTCAGCATTGACCCTTCTAGTTATCGGAGCACTTTTCGCTTAACTGTATTTGTTCTTTATGACTTTAACATCATTTAGGCTTGTGCATTCAGTATAGTAAGTACTGGCACACATACGTGTGTGATGTCTGTATGTATGTGTGCTTGGTAGCCTCTCACAAAACCAGCGGCTTCCCAAGTGTGGAACTGTTATGAAAATATAGCTGTATTCAGTAAATTTCAGTAAGTTAATTTATGTGACTAACAGTACAGAAAAAATAATACCTTAAATGTCAGATGTTCTTTTTATTGTTTTACTTATTGTTCTAAAAACAAATGGTGTGTACTGACTTTGTGCACATAATAAGTGCAATAAATTAATGAATTAATTAAAAATAAATTATTTCCTTTGCAGTCCGTATGACGAAAGTTCAAGAACAGAAGAAAAATTCATTTATCAGTCAACCCATGATTACAAAGTAAGTGTTATTGTTATTTTTTCCCAAGGTAAATATGATCCCTTAAGATTTAAGAAATGTCTGGAGAAAATGAGAAATCATCTGGGAAGGCTACATCTTGTGAAGTTCAGACATATTATTATTATTATTATTATTATTATTATTATTTTTATTATTATATTATGAAACAAATCTATTGTGTCACTTCAATTATGATACAAATCTATTGTTGCTGGAGCAACTAGAGCTGCTGTGGCGTCCTGGTTGGCACACTGGAAACAGGTCGACTAGCTGCACCTCCGAATCGCGTGATCTTGTCTTTAAGTGCCGTGGTGAAGAAGCAACCCTGAGTTAGCGGTCGCGTAAGTGTAGAGCGTTCTGTGGGCGTTTCTTCGATGGGGCGCAAGAACTTCCGGTGTGGATCGGACGAACATCCAGCACCACCAACTCCCTCCTCTTCATCGCCGTCGTCGTCTGCTTCGAAAGCGCCTGCGTCGTGGGCTTCGCTGACCCGAGCGTCGACGTCTCCTCGACCTCGACCCGCCGGCTGACCTTCGACAGGCGGTGTGGCTCTTTGACCCAGAGGATCGGTTGGGGCCCGTCGGCTGGGTTTCGACGACCAGTTCCAGGTTCTCTCCTTTTCTTTAATCTTGGCTTCAGGCACGGTGATTGTTCTCTGGAATTGCCAGTCTTCGCTTAAATCTGGCTCCAAGAATGTGCCATTAAAGGCAATCGCGTTAGATCGCTGGATGGCAATGGAGAGGCGTTGGAACAGGAAAGAAGTCTCCCTCTTATCTCCCGATGCTTGAGTTAAATGGCGTCCGATTTTCTTGATGAGGCTGAAGCCTTCCTGATTTATGGGGCCTAGAGTCTCGAAGGCCAGAGGGACGAAGCAGTGTGTCGAGAGAATATCACTGTATTTTGAGGTCTTTCGTTCTGCTGCGATCTCAGCAGCAGCACCTGCGACCACGGCTGTTCTGGATCGATAAGAGACTGCCAGAGTATCGATCACTGTGGCGTCCCATGTCAAGCATTTACCCCCTTCCCAAGGAATGAGGGTTGCTCCATCAAGTCGTCGGCCGTCGGACCTAACCAATCCTGCTGGTTCTTTAGTTGATGGAAAGCCAGCCTTCACGAGGGCGCGCCACACGATGTCATTGATACAGGCGTGTCTTGCTGTTCTCCCTGGGCCTAAAGGGCATGCTAGACCGTGCGAGCCGTCTGCAGTGACCAGAAACCCACAGGGGCAAACGTGAGGGGCGCACAAGTCTATCCCAAGTCTTAGGCCTGTTGTGATGCGTACAGCCTCATCGTTTAGCCTCAAGCCGCAGGCACTTATGGGCAGCGCCAAAAGCCAGTCGCCAGAGTGTGGTGAAGAAACTGCCTTAAATCTGGCTTCGTGGTACTCGGATGTTATTGAGGCTCTGAGGGTTCAGACTCTTTTGGATAAGTGGGCGGTCCCAAGTTGCCTGTTTATGGGATATTGGGGCCTCGGGATTGGGGGCATTTAATTCCGCTGACCAGCGGGACCGGGCTTGTTCCAAAGGGCCATACGGGGGCAGGTCGCAAGAGCTAAGAATGGAATCCTGTAACGACGTGGTGCCTGCGGCTGAAGCCAAGAAGGCGGGAAGTGCCAGCGAGGACGCGCGACGTATACCAAGACCTCCGTCTCGGACAGGTAAAGATGCCTGATCCCAGCTCTGATCATTCAGAGCCAAGTTATATTATTATTATTATTATTTTATTATTATTATTAGTAGTAGTAGTACTATTTTTTATCTGAGGTACATATAATCCCTCAGGATTACAAAAATTAGGGGAGTGTTATTCTGGGAAGGCTAAACTTTGCTGATGGCTGTTGTTATTATTATTTTTACTATTATTATTGTTGCTGTTGCTGTTGTTGCTGCTGTTGTTGCTGTTGTTATTGTTGTTGTTATATGTCATATTGTGAAGAACAGTAACATAACTTGCATCAAAATACAACACTTAAGAGATGGCATTAATAAGATGACATAAATAGATGAGTCATCAGCATCTTTTGAACCCTCTCCAGCAATGTCTGAGGGTCATGAAGCGCAACAGGCACAGGGATACGATGAATGTCCGAGCTCTTGACCCATTGGTGTTTCCCATCCGTACTAGATTGTAATTCTTAGCAAAATGCAGTTGAGACCATTGTGGAGCCAACAGGGCAAGCACTCGATCTTATGCCAAGTACATTTTGTGCTAGTCCATGCTGACACTTATATTCTGCAGAAAAGGAGGAGGAGGAAGAAGAAGAGCAATGTCCTAAGGTAACTCTTAGAAGCAGAGATTTGAATTCCCATCTCTGGGTAGACAGTCTGGCATGCAACGACTAGACTATCATGCACTTCAAAAAATGAACCTAGAAGTGATTTATTTTTCTATTGTTAATTGGTTTTCAGTTTCTTAAAGAAGAATTTTTTAATTTTTCTAATTGTATATACTTCACAGTTGCAAGACTTCTAACTTTGAATTTTCCTTATTCAGAAACTTTCCACGGTTCCTACAAATCCATCCAGTGATCGCGAGCCAAGGATGAGCGACGACGACGACGACAACAACAACAACATCATCAGCACGCATCATCAGGTTAGAAATCTCAACAACAACTCTTGGAACAGTTAGCCATGGAACGAATTGTTAGGAAACTAATTGATAGCAATCTGACAAGGTTCCGGATGAAATCGAACAGTTGCTGCGCATAGTTGGCTCAAAGGAATTGGATGAAAGACTTTCAGGCAGTGCTGGAAACATTCTAGGACTTTGTTGAGCACATAGATCAATACAGATATAGGTCAACACAGTAGATATGATTGCTAAGTGCTACATAAATCTACAGTACAGATAAAATTCAGTAGATGTCATTACAGTATGGGTTTACGTCAATACAGTAGATATCAGTACAGGGTCTTACATTAATCTGCTTTAAATTATGTTGTGGTTTTGGAGTGCAAGTTATGATTAGTACCTTGAGGGGATGCTGTTCATGTCTTCTGTTATGTTACATTACATTGCTTCACCCCATTACATTACACTGCATCATAATAAATCACAACATTTGGCCATAAGATGCTGCAGTAGTGGAAGTCGATATCCAAGCAGTTGGCCCAGCCACTGAGAAGTTGGTTTCAGTCCAACAAATAAAGAAGAGCAGTAATCCAACCGACTAGTGACAAATGCATGAACCAGAGTCTTAGATGAGGTGACTGGGAGAGAACGTGAGACAACACGAAGTTGCCGTAGCTGGTAGTAGCAACTACGACGAAGACAACGTACCTGAGCCTTAAAAGAGAGCTCCTGATCCAACTCAGTGCCAAGGTCATAAACAGTGACTATTGTCCCTATCAAGTACACACTAGGTATACTCCAAAATATTTATCTATTGACTTAAATGCACTTTACCGGGGTTCCTGAGTTGCTCAGAGTATCATCAGAGTGCTCTTGGTGGCAGAATCCAACTCAAACCCACTTTCTTCCATGTCCTCACTGAATGCACATTAAGTCTACTCCCTGTCATGTTCTTATTGGCTTAACTGTCCCTTGTTCCGAAATCATTCAGAATATCATCAAAGTGGACTTGCTCGCAAAATCTAAGCTCAACCTGTGTCCCCTCCCTGAATATACTATATTGATATATTGATTATATTTATTATTTGAGTATATAGTAATTTATCAGATGCAGAGGAAGGAGCCAATTTCAATTTAACACCCTAACTTCTGTGATGCCTTGCTTCTGAAATGGCAGAGTTGAAGCAAGGCTGTGGTGTGCACTCTGCCACTCTTAGTTCTAAAAGGAATATGTTGGATATGGAGCTAAGTTCAAGTAGACTGTTTTCTAGCACCTCTTGTCACCAGTTATAAAGTGCTGGCAGACATTCCTGTGACCTCTTGAAGTAGTTGAACAAAAATGTCTAACTGCAGATGACAGTGAACGTGCTTTGACACCTGACAGTTATTTATTTTTTATTTGTTATTTATTAAAAGCACTTACGACATGTGCAAGGTCAGTAAATCTGAATCTGAGATATGGATGTATGTTCGTTAGGGGGCCAAGATGGAGTCATGCTAAAGTTGATGTCTGGAAGTGTTCTGTGAAACTGCACACTGCTGTATTGTATTGTGTTGTATTTGATAACTTATATAGCGCTTCTTACAGAACAAACTACTCAGAGGCGCTTCCAGCATGAGAACCCCGGGGAAATAAGAACGTCTTTGAACAACGATTTGACAGAACCCTACACAAACAGAGATCCTTGCTCAAATATGTGACCATGCGTGAGAAAACTTTCACAAAGTCGGAAAAAATAAAAAATTTTTGACCCTGCACTGATTTGAACTGGAATTGCTGAATAATTAGGTGAAAACGCATGTTTCTGTCACAAATAGTAAAAACGTTACAATTTGTTAAAGATGTCTGTTGTTGGTATTATGTGTTTGGTCTAACTGATTTCAAACAGCTGTATTAGTTTACAGCTAAGGGGCACACAGTGAGTTCTCCTTATGGCCGAACAGTCAGTGTCTACAAGTTTGTGAAATTAGCCCTTGTGTCTGTACTTCCCAGACATCGGTTTAAGCTTGTAGTCAGTAGACTAGTTTTATGACAGATGAAAGCCCAAGAAAGACCCAATTCAAAAACGAACCCCAGCTAAACGGATTATGAATTCAAGCCACCACAACTCAATGGGACACTGGTTAATGGATTGTAATTCAGTGTATAAACGATCAGAATTTACTATAAAGGGTGTGAAAATCTGTGTTTAAGCCCACAATGGCTGACCCATTTACGTCAATTTCAAGCCCAGGGTAGTTGAAAATTTAAAGATTTGGTGCTGCCTGTTTTGAGGAGAGAAAAGCGTCTATTGATCAGCTGAGAATTTTGGGTGTACTGACAGTTTTCTCTGAAGCTCTTTGAAGAAATCTATTGTGATGGGTGTATTATTCTGTTGACATTCTGCACATTCCAATAAGAGTCATGGCCCAAACATTGACACAACGTTGACTCAGCATCTGCCAAATGTGGTACTATCCAAAGCCCTGCATCAACTCATTGCTGGCACAACACTGGCGCAAAACTGACCCAGTGTTAACAGAACTTCAACCCACTGTAGCCCAACATAGGTCCAGCTGCAGTCCAGTTTGGCCTAACATCATAGTGCAGTTTATATGGAGTTCTTATTATCATTGAAGATACATTTTCCCCTACATTTTGCTCCTGTGCATTGGTCTTTACCCAACTGGGTCAGACTGTTTCCCATGGAGATACTTTCCCCCATGCATTTTGCTCCTGCCCATATATCATCTGCCCACAGCTAGCAACCATAGATCACACCCTGCCTAACAGAGGGACAACATTGCCTCAGTGTTAGTACACTTGGCCAAACTTCAACCTAATGTTGGCCCATTTAGCTGTGTAACTACTGCTGCACAGGATACTTGCTTCTGGTTGCTACGTGAGTTGCTGTGGATCGGTTTGCTGTGGCTATATAAAGTTACAATTATGATTACGATGATCAACTCATCTAAATATGGTTAAATATCTACCCAGCTTTGGCTCAGTATGGTCTGAGCAAGGCCCCATATTGTAACCTCGGCTGTGCTACGGCTATATAACAGTGCAGTTACAATTACAATGATCAACTCAGTGTTGGTGAAATATCGACCTAGCTTCAACTCCAGTTGTAGTGTAACAAAGGCCCAACACTGGCGCAGCTTTAGCCCAACATTGGCCCTACATCTACCCCACATAGTCTAGATGCGGCAGCGTAACAGTTGGTCAGGAGCGGCCGGCGTTTTGCGACAGAATTGCCATAAATTACACAGTCTTAACGACGGTGGCGGTGGCTGCAAAGGCGAACATGCTTTATCATGTGGAGGCGGGTAGTTACGGTAAAACTAGTTGAGCAAGTAGAAGCAATGCGAATTCACCGCAGACGCCAGCATCGTCGGCGTTTTAAGAAGGCATACACCGTCATGGCTGGCCAGTCATGCAGCAACTATGCCCGGCATCGGCTACGCGAGCGGCAGACGGCGAATGGTCGGACCGTGGAGGAGGCGACTTTACCGGAGACAGTTCGTGTACCGATCGGGGCTTAACCTGTTGGCCTGTAGGGGTCACGAGCCAACGGAGTAGGGCAATTCGACGACGACGACGACGACGGAGGTTGTCGCGCGCGCTGTTGCTGGCTGGAGATTCGGCTGCTGGACTAAGGCGAGGTAAGCCGATTCCTTTGATATTTTAGACTTGCAAATTGTTTGTTTGTTCTTGAATTAGGGGCGCTTGGTAGGGCTTCAGTTGGTTATCGCACTTACAGTGTGTAATGTTGTGTATTCACTTGCGCTTTACACATCATTCTTCTTCGTAGAAGAATTATTATAATATTATAATATCGTTCTTATAATAATTATAAAGTTGAACTATCAATCTATATAGCTCAAGGATTCAAATCTCTGCCAGGACAGAAAGATATTCTAAGACTTCTTGTTGAATGACATCTCCTGCCAAACTCGGCTATTAAATGAGTACGCTGACGGTGGGAAGATCGGACAGCGAGAGAGAGTACTGGCCCTTGTAGGTCAAGGCTAAGAGAAAATGCTTTTCATAACAATGCGTCTTAGGTGGCATTTGGCTCAAGTGGTTACTCTTCTGTTTAAACAATTGCAAAAGTTCTGCTGTTTTGTGAAATCGGTTGAGTGCAAACCTCTTTATATTATTATTGTTATTATTATTTTATTAAGAGCCACTATCTAATAACTAAGCATCAATCAATGGTGCTGAGCAACAATGAGTAAAGGTCTTGCTCAAGGTCCCTTACCCAGTAGCCATCTAAGAGGAGCCTTGAACTCATGCTTTCCACATTACAAGCCGTGCCCCACAGGTCGATGATGAAGGTCAAATCAGACCCTGAGAGGTTGCTTTGCAAGGACCTTGAGCATTTCATGCACCAATGTCTGACATGCTGCTACCCATTTCAGCTAGGGAAACTAAGCACGTCAGTTAAGAAGTTAGCAAGACCAAGTCTACAGGAGCAAAGGCTGTTACTGGAAGCTACTATTAGTCAGTTAAGAGCCTTGTGGTTGTTTACATAGGACGTCCGCAAGGGGGGGTTACCCAAATGCAGGCAAAGGGCATTATGCCCAATAGGGTTTTACATTCACATCTAAATTGGTGCATACGGTTATTTCAGTAGAGCCATTGCCTTCAACACCAACTTCAATCTGACAGCAGAAAGACAATGGTACCACATCCGGTAGCACGGCTAGCCCTGCAAGAGCAGTAAGATAGCTTAATCTAGGCCTAAGTACCCCATTTTAGTGTGGACTTCCACAGAGTGGGATGGGGATGGTGATGACAAAAACCGACAAATGTGGACGAGGGGTCCAAAATAGGTCATTTATCGCAGACGTCCTTTATGTCCCACCCCTTGGGTGGAATGGCAGATGAGGCTATGCAGCATGTCACATTTCGTCACCGAGGTCCAAATTTTGTTTCTTGTGTAAGGAAAGGTAATTGCTTATCTGTCAGCGCCTCTTTGACAAGTATTTCTCCAGAGTTGTGGTCCTGGGGTTGAAGGATATTTTGATGGAAGCGCAAATGCAACAACAATTTTCTTCCTGTATCTGTGTGTTATGCTCAGTCTCTTTTGTCATTTCATTCTCAACTTAAGACTTACCTTTTCAGTTGGCTTATCTGCCTTAGCCTGCCTTAGCCTGTTTCAGTGGACTGACTTTCTGGATACTTGCCTTGCTGTGGCTTGGTTTTGGTGTGCCATCAGGTGGTGCTTTGTGCATTATACACTGGCGCTATAGAAGTTTCTGATTATTAATAATAATAATCTTATGTCCTTTGGGTCTCAGCTTGTAGACTAACTTATTCAGCTGGCTTATCAACCATAGGCTGCCTCTTTCTCAGTGGACTGACTGTGGATATTGACATGATTGCTTCTTTGTTTTGATGCACCATCGGTTGATGCCTTGTTGATTAGACAGTGGCACTTCAGAAGATGCTAATTATTTTATTATTTTATTTTTGTTAATGCTGCAGCCTGTACCAAAGTAAGAACAATATGTCCAAGCATGAACCTAGTTCAGCAGTTAAAGTAGATCTAGAGTAAAAACACTTATTGTTATCACCCACTGGCTTATACTTGTCTTTGTTATTGAAGCAGGAATAATTTAACTTTCTGCTGTGATGTCTGTTAGTGTTAAATATAGTCAGAAAGGAAGCTAGTATATTAATAAATTTCGTGGCCAAAATAGTGAAACGTGTTGAAAAAATTGGGAAGCACCTAATATAGTTGACCTTTTTTCCACAAATAGCCCGTTTGTTAGCAAAAAATGTTAAAGTATGTTGCATATGAAAAGTTAAACATGTAGCAAAATATTAGTAATTTTTAACCAAACATAGTAAAATGTTTTGTGAAAGAATAGTAAACCATATATAAATGCCAAATTTAGGTTTTTTATCATAATGACTTTTTAGCCTAGGATTAGTGAAGCATTTAAGCAAATAATTGTAAATTTTGAAGATTATTATTTTCTAGCAAAAAAATATGGTTAAATCTGTGATTTGTTGTGAAAGAAATTTGCAGGATGTTAGATTAAGATTAAGTTGTAAAGTAAAAGTAAAAGTTGTAAAAGTTGTGTCCAAATAACAGTATATTTTATAGCCAAAGATTAGTAAAGTAGCCCTTACTGTAATTGTAATTGTAGCACCACTTCAAGAGGAACTAACCAGAGGTGCTATATGCGCTAGCCATAACAGTGTTAAATATCATTAAGAACAGAACATTCATTCATTAGTAAGTACTGCACAGATAACTAGAAGAGTCACCAGAATAAGAGTCACAACGAGCTGTATCGTCAAATAGTAGTTAATTTTGGTGATTCTGTACCCAAAAATGGAAATATCTGTTTGAAAGAAACTTAAAGGATAGGAAAATAAGTTGCAGATGAATAGTAAACCTGCAATAACTTTTAGCCAGAGTAGTACATAGAAAACATGTGGCCAAACACCCTGAAGAAAACACAATATTAAATAATGCTGAGGGTGTTGACAGCCACTCAGGTATCTCTAACAGTTGGCCGGGTGTGTTGGTAAGTGGAACTGTGACTACATAGTGTTATTTTTGGGGCTGCTCTACCCACTTGCTGCTAAAAGTAGCCATAGATTCGTGAACTGCTTTGGCAAACAGTTGGGCAATGGCTTGTAGAGATGGGTGTCCACGAATTGTTTGACTCACACGCTGTATTGTGAAGTCGTGATGCATTAAATCAGTTGAACGGTCAGCATAGTTGCACGCACATATGTGGTTTTGGTAATGAGTTGTTCTTCCTTGGCTATGGAAATTCTATTGATATCAACGTGTTAAGGCGGTGCATTTCCGTTTGTGACGCAGGACAATTATGAAGATATTAGTAATCAAACCTGTCTGGCCAGTTCATTATTGACATGAAAAAATGTTCTCTTTCACTGGAGCTGGACTGGAAACACACCTGAGTAGATGTCTTTAAGGGGCGATTTTTAAATGCACTGAATGAGTGAATTTATTTAAATCACTTGTGAAGATCTAGTATCTGATTCTGGTGCCCATTCGTCCACACGTCAGACTCAGGTTATCAACCTTATAAGCTTAAATAAGTGTTTAGAGATGCATAAATAAAATCTTGATCTCCAAAGTTCTTGCAAGATCAATTCTACCTTAGATAATTAAGAATGATGACTACAACAACAACAGAAACAGTAAGCTTAAAAACAACAATATACCCATACTGGTTTGTGTCCTTGGTCTTTCAAACATGCCCAGTTAGCTAGATCGGTAAGTGCCTATGCCAGGGAGCCTGTGTGCGTGAGGATCCCAGGTTCACGTCCCGGTCGTGGCTTGCTTCAGAGATTTAAATCTCAAGCTAGTGCAGTCCGTGCATGGGGACCTTAAATGGTGTGGCGCCCATTCAAACGGGCAGCGGTGGTGAAGGATCTCACCTGATAAATTCATTGCAAAATGAGCAGGGTCGAGGCCATATGGTTGCTATATAAAACCTATAAATTTACATTTATTAAGTTATGCTTTGCACAGATATGTTCATGTGGCCTTTTGAAGTAATTCAACAAAATTGTCTGGTGGCAAGCGATAGTGAATGTGCTTTGACACCAGATAGCTTTTGTGTATGAGCATTCTAGCCACACTAGCTTTTGTACTTGTTCTTAGCAGACGTTGCTTGTAAGAGTTTGGTTTTATGAGTGTTCCATTTGCCACACACACCTCCATAATTCAAACCCATGGCTCTTGAATGCTGGCTTCCTGTAGGAAGGAATGCATGCTTGTCTAGCATGTTGTTTTTGATCAGTTACTTGGTCACATCCGAAGTTTGCTCAATAACTTTTGTTTGCTCAAACTTATACTGTTACCTAGTCTGCATTCTTGGATTCATTTCTCTCTTCCGCTGTGATTTTCGATTGTTTTGAATCGTGTTTGGATGTCTGTTATCTAAGTCTCATGCGTTGCGTTTTCCACTCATCCACCCTGAGGAGAAGGAGGTCCAGGTTTCTAGCTGGACATTGTCAAGCTGCAGTTGGAAAGGTCAAGAGAGTCCTTGCGCTGATGCTGACCATTCTACTATTTCACCATTATACTTTATGATTACTGCTGACTGGTCGACTGCTCTACTCTGCAACCAATTGGCCAGCTGCTGAAGAATGTCATCCGATGTGGTGGGTGGATGAGGTGTGTCAGGACGCAGCATCGTCTGCCATTTGCTAGGGACTTTTTAGAGTTGGGGTTCATGTATTGCGAGCCTCGTCATTCCTTTTCTTTGATGCTAAATGGTCCAGGAACTCAACTAACAGCTCTGGATGGGAATCTGTCTTTTGGGCACTGCGTGTCTGAGAGAGCCTGCCAGTGGCGACTCTTCTAGTTATATGAGCACTGTTCACTTTTTGATAGTTTATTGTTCTTAATGACTTTAACGTCTTTTAGGCTAGCATAGGAGGTGCTTTTGTATGGTGCTTGCAAGGGGCTATAATAAGTGTCTACATGCATGCAAACATATGCCTGGGTCATCCCTCACTGTGTCTGTTTGTTCTGCTCAGTTGCTTCTGTCATTTTGTTCTCAACTTAAGACTTACCTTTTTCAGATTGCTTATCCCCCATAGGCTGCCTCTCTGTCTTGTGAAACTGACCTTCTGGATAATGACCTTCAGGACAAAAGGATGACACAATATTTGTATTTTGTATGCTTCTCTTTCTTTGGTGTCCTTTTTCACGTGTTGGCGGCCTTCTGCTTAAGACAGTCTCTCTGTTGCGGTCTTGGCGTGCTTCTTCACTTGGTCTTTTGGCGAAATTATGGTGGCTGGTTGTCTGGTCCATGCAGTGGGGTGGAGGCCTGTCATGGCGGCAGTGGGGTTGTCTGACTGAGCCCTAGATGTAGTCCGTACTTTGGCCGGCCAAATGATCCAGGTGTTTGGATGTGTGTTTTGTGTGGTTCTTTAAAGGCTCCATATAAATATCTAAATACATAATTGGAAATTTATATAGCGCCCCCTCAAGAGAAACCGCTCAGAGGTGCTCAAAGGTGTGATGTAAATTATACAGTCTGATATCACAGCATTGTAATATGACATTTTGACCATACCCACTTCTTTAGGGAAACTAGAGTGTCACGTGTCATCTTGTATGGGGTACTTCAAAATGTATTCCTTAGCTACGTGAATGCTTTCAGTTTCCAAGGGTTTTGCCTCTCACCTGTCTGACTGAAATTTGCCTCTGGATGCTCTGTTTACTTGTGGATCTACAATGTTTGATGAATTCTCTCTTACTTTACATCAACTCCTTTGTTTCCTTCTCTTTCTCTGGTCTCCCAGCAGCAAGAACTTGCTCTTCATATGGTATCTCTGTCTATCACTCCACAGGCTTTCCATTCAAACCAATTCCTATCTGTTAAAGAAATCTTACCCTGATCCATCCTATCCCCACCTTCTCATTTCTCTCAGCCTAAACACAACGCACAGTCGCAGCTCATCTATGTCCTTCCCTGTCTGGTCTATGGGCAACTAGATGTTGTTTTTCATATGGAACTCTGGACAACCCCTTCTGATTTGACGCAGCACTCTTGAATAAGCTGGTGCGCTTGCACGTAGCTTTAAAGTAGAGCTTTAGAAAACGTTCGGGTTTACGATTACGATTACATCACATTCCTCGTGACTTGTGATTTATTTATATCTCTGAGTGCAAATTGGTTCCACGCGCTTGCACCTGCCCTACTTAAGTCAGCTGATGCATTCATGTGGCTCTGAGGATATGACATTTTCTCAGGGAGCTTTTGCCCCGTTCACCCTCTATTGTTAGTCGTCCACAGTTTGCAGTGGTAAATTCAGACTGCTGGGGCCAGTCTTATTGTTAACTGTCGTGGTATGTGCACATAAGTACTATACCTGGGTAGGTAGGTAGGTAGGTAGATAGGTAGATAGGTAGGTAGGTAACTGGCTATGGTGGCTGTCGTGACTTGAAGAATGCAGTTGAGGAGGAGACCGGATACTTTCTGCTTCTCAGTATTACTTGGCTCACTTGCTTTGAAAATCTTTTATGTATTCTGCACTAATAATTTGAAATATTTATATTTAGTATCATTTATTGGTTTTAAGGGTTTTAAACCACTTGATGTAATCATGCCTGTATTCATACATGCATACGTAAATACATACATACATACATATATATATGTGTGTATTAGATGCATACGTGCATATATGTATATATTTAATGGTTTTAGATTGTGTGATGTTCTGATGCCTTCTTTTGGACTCGCTATTTGAGTGTTCAAGTCCACACTGAAAATCAAACTATTCAAATGACCCTATCCCACTCCACTTCTGCCCCATACTACTTTTCATCGTAGCTCTATGCTGTCTTCCCTGGCTTGACTCCACAGATTCTGAGCTGACACCAAAAATGATTGAACAACTCGGTTCTTGCTAGCTTGATTTGAATAGCACTGGGGAATAAGCTGGTCTCCGTAACTCTGCTGTTGTGTGACGCTTAGAAATATTGGAGATTTACATTTACATGCATGCAGCAGTGTGCAGTAATCTAGCAGTTAGCATGCTATGCTGTCAAGCCAGAGTTCAAGGGTTCAAAAGCACCTGACAGTGCAGACCGGTATTTCAAGATTTATGCTTCATTACACCCCCCCCAGTGAACTCAGCTATGTAATGAGTTAACCTATCATAGGTAGGAAGATCAGATGGCAAGGGAGAGGTCTGGTCACTCACCCTTATAAGCCAAGGCTAAGAAAATAAAGTCACTAACACCATAATCATGGCTGCTATCAGAGTTAGCTCAAGGGACTGCTATTCTTTATGGTTCGTTATACAAGGCTCATTGTTGGATCAAGAAGTTTGCAGGGGGGGCCATAAAAGCAAAACCGTTCTTAGCTTCAACAGTTTTACCTTGCTCATGTTTTGGTCAGCAGGATATGTCTGCCTTGTTCTTTTTTGATGTTTTCACTAGTTCTCAGTTTTTGATCACTGTTAATTACATTACAGTAGTTTCCCAGATGTTGGGTGACTTTTTTACAATTTAAAAAAATTTCTGCACTAATGATTTTTATTTATTTATATATTAAAGGCACTTATAATGCACAGAAGTTAAGTAACTCTGAGGCACAAACTGTGACCTGAATCAGAATCTGAACCTGTGGCCTCAGGTCATGGATTGTCTGTGGTACAACAATCTAATGACAGCCATGAATCACACCGGATCAGTTGGGGGCTGTAGGGGGTTCTTTGCGGCTGGTACAAAGCTGTGCAATTCACTGCTGTATGCGTTCAGTCAGTTCTTTAATGTCATTCAGTTCTTAACTGAAAGCTGTTCTCTTTTTCAACTTGCTTACTCACCATAGCCTGACTTTTGTTTCCCCGACCCATCGGATATCAACTGGGCTTCTCCTACAGGTTATTGTAATTGTAATTGTAATCACAACAATTTATACAGCATCATCAGAAGCGAGCCACTTCAAGGGTGCTTTACAATGTCAAATGTCGGCGCACACATGAGTCCAATAATAAATAAAAGATGGAAGATGTACAAAATCCAATTGTTGGATTGGTTATGATTTTTGGGTATGGTTTTGCTTGAAGCAATCATCGATTGATGCCTTGTGCATAATGATAATGGCGCTATAGAAGTCAGTAGGATAGTTTAGATCAGTGGAGTTAAACCAACTGTCTTTAGGACCAGAGGGACCCTGCATAGTAACCATCTCAAAGGAAACATGAATTCATGCACTCCACATTACATGACAAGTGTGCTACTCACTTATGACTAAGAGGTCAACAACATTAACATAAAAGGTCAAGAACAAAATAATCAGTATTAATGCCTCTCTTTACTTAACAATAGTATTCGTTATAGAGTTTGTTGATTATATAAGGTTAAAGAGACCTTTGCTTAAGAATCATAGAGAAATATTGTGTAGGTAAGCATCTGAATTGAGACTTCACGGTCCACTGAGACAGCATGGCCCAACGTTGGGTGATTCGCATGACTTGGCAACCAGGTCATGCTGCCACTTTTGATGTACCCAGAGAGGAATGTGAAAGCTTTTTGTTGTGGCTAGTGCTTTTGCTTCTGGGCTCAGGAACAGGTGTCGCATAGGAAATGCCTTAACCCGAATGTCACTATTATTATTTCTGCTTTGTACTTAAGGGCACAATGGCTAATGAAAAAACATCCCTTTTCTTGACCAGAGACACTTTAATGTCCCATTGTTGCATTTATTATTATTATTATTTTTATGAAGATTTTTAACGTGCTTATGGTTGGGCGATGTTTCGGCTTACATTTCATAGCTTTACCTTTTCTAACCTTATCTTTCTTTACTCTTCATATCTTTACCTCTTTTTACTTTACCTATCTTGACTTTACATATCTTTACCTTTTCTTAAAAAAAAATATTCATTATATGTTCAGCATTCTTGCGTATGTTTCATATGTGCTTCAGAGTACAACTGGCTTGCATAAAAGCATATATCTTCCTTGCTGGCTGGTTCTTTGACTAGATCCAATTATTCATTGTGAACCTTGCATTTCTGCTTGCCTTTGGAATGCTTCCATTAAAGATAAGATGATGTTTCTCTCGCCCATGCTTAGGTCGCTATTTTTATGTTGTTTTTGAAGTTAAGGCCACCATTTTTATTTTGTTTTCAAAGCTCAGACCACCATCTCTTTGTTGTTTTTGAAGTTAAGGCCGCTTCCCCAACGGCAACGTTGTACATAGGACACATGAAGCTCATGTGACAATAGTCTCTTGTGAGCCTTTATATGTTCTACATGTGGTTATACATATTACAGAAGCAGTTAAAAGTTAAATTTGGGTGACTGCGATATAACAGAGACAAGTATGAAGATGAACAAATGGAGGAATAGCTGGCAAATGTAAGAATTGAAAAGGATCATAAGTCAGATGGCCGTTTTAATAATTTCCTAGTGAACAAATTGAGGCATTAGTTACGTGAAAGTTAATGTGGTGTTGTTATACCTTAACCTTAACCATACCTTAACCATTGAGTAGGTCGTGTTTCTTAACTTACTTAAACATATATTTGTCGTGACCAGTTACTGACAAAACTGTTGGTTGTATGTGGCATTATGCATAACTTCCAGGAACATCACACTCTTGACCATTAGCATTTAGAGACTTGTAGTCTTTAGGTTTAATGGGCCAACATGATTTTGTGCTATTATGATATCAAAAGACTTGTTTATACAAAATCTTTTGCATGAACAAATCTTGTTGATTCAGACGTCTCAAACACACAGTTCTTATAAACTCCTCAAACCCACTTCTCATAAGTCCATTTTGATTTGCAGTATAACCAGCAAAACAACTCAGTGTTATCATCAGTTCTGCACATTTAATGGTAATCCATGTTTGAACAGAATGAACAGTAAAACCAGGATTTACCAAGAATTTAATAAATCTGCTTCTCACACGCGTTCCTTTGTCTTTTACAGCAGAACAACGAGGTCTTATTCTGGCCTGCATACTTATCCCTTTCACTGGTATATTTGCACTTTTAAATCCATGTGTGAACATTCCTCTTGTTTTCGTAAATCCAGCGTTGCTTATTATAATTGATATAATAGTCCACTTGGTCTTATGTTATTGATAATCCACTTGGTCTTATGCTACTGATAATTCGACTTGGTCTTGTGTTAGTGATAATCCACTTGGTCTTATGTTGTTGATGATTCACTTGGTCTTTATGTTAATCCATTTTGTTTGAACAGTGCAAAAAGTTTGGCAGTGTATAACTTTGAAGAAAACTTCAGTTCATGTAGTTACTCATGGACTAAATTATGAGGTTCTTATGAAGAACTGATGCAAATTTTGCTTCTTTGGAGTAATAAGACAATCTTTGAACGTAGTCTACCATGTTTAATTATACAATGAGTGACAAGCCTGTAAACGTAATGAGGCCACAATTATAAGGGTTGGCCTGACTCTCCAGTCTGAGTTTACTAGATCTCCGTGGTCCTACACTTGACAATGCTGTTGGGTAAACCATGGACGAGAAGTGGATCGCGTATGTAATACTAATAGATCACTGAGCGTGATTACAAAAGCTGCTTTTACAAGTATCCTGCCAAGTTCATCGGAGTAATTCATTGACAGTGTGGCGGGGTTGGCTTTGGATGCCTTTCTGATGTGCTTATATGTGAAGCTTTGGAATGTTGAAATAACCTAGATGGTTTTTTATTTTGCTGGCATGTGCATTTCAAATATGAAAAACCTGTATGAGTGGCACAGCGCTAGGTTGCTAAGGCATTTGCTTTTCACCTTTGTATCTGGGGTTTGAATCCTGGTTGATCTGTGACAGACAACTAAAAATTTGAACTGTTCCACCAGAAACATCTTGAGAAACATTTTCCGCTTGAGTTGCCTTTTAACGTCAGATAGCCAAGCTTTGAGATGTGCAGAATGGTGACCTACTCAGGGAAGTGGCTTCTCTGTAGTCCAAGGATTCGTGTACATTGGTTTATCCCCTTGGTGCAGTCTTCCAGGGAACATACAAACTGTTCCTTTTAACTCTGCTTCTGTTACTTTTTCTTGTTTTGTTAAGACGCATCTGTTTAGTCCCTTAGACGGCCATGTTCACAATGCCGTTGAGGGGTTCTTCAAATGGGCTGTTGAATAAAATGCCTGGTGTTCTGATTCCCGCCAGGGCAGAAATTTGTTGCAAGATCTCAGCCCCCTGGCCAACTCGGCTATAATGAACACACTGACCATATGCTGTTAGTGGGAAGATCAGGTGACAAGGGACAGGGCTGGCTGCCTGCCTTCAGATGATGAGGCTAAGCTTAAGGGACTGCGTTTCTTGTTCTTGCCTTTGTTCATGTTCTTCTTGCCATTCTTGATCTTGTTCTTGTTTCTCTTGTTCTTGTTGTTCTTGTAATTGTTCATGTTCTTCTTGTTTTTCTTTATGTTCTTCTTCTTCTTGAAACAGGCCTCTGTTGACTATTGTTGAATGTAGTCTAAAAGATATGAGTGATGGCCTTGGCTGGATTATATCAAAATTATTTACTCAAAAATTTTCTTCTTTTCCCAGGCAGAGATAAAAAGCAACCAGTGTAATGAGTGATTGATTACTTTTATTTTAAAATTTTCTCTGATTTTTTCAGGCAAAGAAAATCAGTGACTGCATCAACTCGACCAGCGTCCAGTCCAGTCTTGGTGTGGAAATCATTTGATTCCTACATTTTGGATAATTATCACTGGATGCCGGTAGGGGGACATCAGCAGTCGTGCCAGGAGAGGTCGTGAGGGGGTTACTTGTGAGCAGGTGATTCCTCTGACTGTCCCTAAACGAAAGCACAGAAGAAGAAGAAGGAGCTTTTAGTACGGGAAGGCTGGTCCTCTCGCAGATATGCAATAGGTAAGATGTCTGTTTTGGTAATAGGTAATGCAATAGGTAATCTAGGTAATGCAGTAGGTAATAGGTAATGCAATAGGTAATAGTTAATGCAGTAGGTAATAGGTAAGGCAATAGGTAATAGGTAATGCAGTAGGTAATAGGTAATGTAATAGGTAATGCAGTAGGTAATAGGTAATGCAATAGGTAATAGGTAATGCAGTAGGTAATAGGTAATGCAATAGGTAATAGGTAATGCAGTAGGTAATAGGTAATGCAGTAGGTAATAGGTAATGCAATAGGTAATAGGTAATGCAGTAGGTAATAGGTAATGCAGTAGGTAATAGGTAATGCAGTAGGTAATAGGTAATGCAATAGGTAATAGGTAGTGCAGTAGGTAATAGGTAATGCAGTAGGTAATAGTTAATGCAATAGGTAAGATGTCTGTTTTGGTAAATATGTTAAAGCTAGTGGTAATCCAGTTTAAAATCTTAAAGCTAGTGGTAATCCAGTTTAAAATCTGTCTTATAGTTCACAAAGTACTACATTTAAATCAGTCCACCTATCTCTGTTCCGAGCTCAACCGTCACACCAGCAAATATTGCACTCGATCAATGGACACTGTGACTGTGAGTCTTGCTGTGCCTTGTACCCAAACTTTGTTGAGCTCTCAGGCTTTCTCGGTTGCTGGTCCACAGCTTTGGAATTCGCTGCACAGTTCTTTTCATTCTTTCAATTCTGTGATGTCATTCAGGTCTAAACTTAAGACTCATCTGTTTCAACTTGCTTACTCACCGTAGCTTATCTTCTGGTTTCTCTGACCAGTCGGAATTTGACCCAGCTTCTGCAGCGGATTATGATTTTGGATTGTGATTTCAACTTGAAGCATCCATTGACTGATGCCTTGGCATTATGATAATGGCGCTGTAGAAGTCATTAGATTAGAATAGATTAGATAATAATAGACTTATTTGCAATGCTTCTATAGAAACTCCTCAACTTAAGCATAAAGGTATAAAGTTTAGACACGTTGACAGTTCTTCTTTAGCACACGTCTTTATAAAAACTCCTCAGAAGCATGATTTCAAGGTCAAAAGATCATTCGGCTGAGGACGAACACAACCCATCCACCAGGAGGCCATCTGTATAACCTGTCAACTTGCCTTGGTTTTCAACTACCAACCATTAAAAGATGGAGGGCAGAGTTGGCACCTGGCAGTGTGGTATTCCCAGCACCTGTCAGAGCTGTGGCATCAAGAAACCAATGTGGAATTGTTCAGCGTAAACTTCTGTTAAGAAACTAAGGTGGAGCCCCATTTAGGAGCTACACTTGCCATGATTTCAACTTCCATGAGGTATATGTCTTTTGGCCAGGGATGCCACTTGCAAGTTTTATCAACACATGAATACAGGTCTCTTGTGTGTAGGTGAGCTTGGAGCACTTCCGATGAGATATCCTGAAGAGACGCTATATAAGTGTTGATAGGTGCTCCGAATGAATGCATCAATCAATCAGTCAATCAATCAATCAATCAGTCAATCAGTTAATGAGCCAGTCATTGAGTTTGTATGTTGACCAGTCAGAAAATGAGACCTGTGCTGTCAGATGCACTTTTTATCAACTCTTAGAAATCATTCTTGTTTGGTTAATTAAACTAATCTCCGTGATTCTGAGAGTATCTTCTTAACAGAGTCCTGTATGAATTTACTCAGTGAAAGAAATTCTTAATTTTTTATCAGAAACTGGCGAGCGGAGTGAACCGAAATGTCAAAGAACCAGTTGTTGCGGTCGTCATTCGGCGTAGGATTGAATCCTTTTGGCGGATGGTCTGTGTTGAAGATTCTCCTCCTTGGATTGATCGCTTTATCGGCAATTCCTCAGGCAACCGCTCAGAGTTAGTTGAACCCAATAAACAATGATAGCAGTAGAATACAGAGGAGACTGGAGACGGTGGTGTGGTGGTGGTGTTGATGGTGGTGATGTTGGTGATATTGATGATGGTGGTGAAGTTGGTGACATTGATTATGGTGGTGGTGTTGGTGACATTGATGATGGTGGTGATGTTGGTGATATTAATGATGGTGGTTTGGTATTGGTGTTGATGTCATTGATGATGGTGGTGGTGATGACGTTGATTATTATTTTTAATTAACTGGCATCTTCTACAGTGCCGATGTATAATGCACAAAACGATACCTACCTGCATCTTGATTAATTAATGAAGTATGAAAATTGCGATTATGGTGATGGGTGAGGGTAGTGGCAGTGATGATCACAATGATATTGGTGATGATAATAATGAAAATGATGATGATGGTGCTAGTGAGGGTACTGGTGATGATGGTGACAGTGATGGTGCAGTGATGGTGGTTGTGGATATAATGCTGAGGAAGAGTATGTTGGTATGATGTTGATGGTGGTGATGATAATAATGATGATGATGATGACGATAATGGTGTTGGTGGTAGTAGGGATGATGAAGCAAATTTTACATTTCAGATTGTTTTGGTTTAACTGGATGTTGTCTGACTCGACTTGTGTAATTCAATTTTCTTTGATATCACTAAGGGAGATTAGCAGAAATATCAATAGGTCTAAAATTCCCTGACCAAAGCCATAAGAAAGACCTCAGAATATCAGGATATTATTCCCATATTGCATTCCCTACAATGGCTGCCAATCGAGCAAAGAATCTAGTTTAAAATATGTTTTACGGTTCACAAGATGTTACATTTAAATCAGCCAACCTATCTCACCTGCTTGCTCACCCTTCTTACTAGTAAATCTAGCAGGCGAACATCAGACACTTTGACTCTTGTTATGCCTCACACCAGGACAGCATTGGGTTCGAATTGCATGAGAATCTCGGTGGATGATCCAAAGCTTTAGATTTCACTGCCCAGTTCTATGCATTCTGTCCTTGCCTCAGGTTCAGGCATACTGACATTGCTCACATTATAAATGCATGAAATAAATAAATTAATTAATTAAATAGGTCTTTAGCGCAATCAGATATAAGACTTATCTGTTTCAACTTCCTTACCCACCGTAGCCTGACTTCTGGTTTCTGTGACTTTTCGGCTTTCAGCTGGAATTCTCCAGTGGATTATGACTTTAGGCTACTGTTTCACTTGAAGCAACCATTGATGGATGCTGTATGCATGATGATAATGATGCTGTAGAAGTTATTAGATTAGATTAGATTATAAGTTATGAGATTAAGTGATTTTGGAACAAACACATGGATTTCATTTTCAGTTCCTTTCTGCAACTCGTCGCTTGATGTGGCGTTTCTTCTCGATGACAGCACGAGCATTCCCGAAGATGACTGGATGCGACTACTCAGCTTTGTCAAAAGCATAATAGACAACCTTGCTGTCGCTGAAAACCGCGTCCGAGTGGCAGTCGTGCGTTACTCGACAAACGCGGATGTGGTGTTCCCTCTGACAAGGTACTACACGGCATCAGAGATAAAAAATGCTGTCGACAACATAGCTTTCAATGGTGGCTCGACGAACTTGGCTGATGCTCTGCGCGTTGTTCTTAGTGACGTCTTCCAGGTTTCGCCACGACCTTTTGCAGCGAAAAGCGTGGTACTGATTACAGATGGGCGCTCAAACAACCGAGCGGAGGCCGTCATTCAAGCCAACTTTGTGAAAAGTGCAGGCATCAAGGTCATTGCAGTTGGAATTGTTCCGTCTGGGATAAGCGTCGGTTTTGGAGAGCTTCAGGAGATTGCAAGCGATCCGGCGGAGGTGCTCATTTTGCAAGTCCAGAACTATGCGGAGTTGCCGACAAAATTAGCTGCCCTGACGACAGCATTTTGTTTATTATCTCCGGTGCCAGGTAGGTTGGAATTAATCAGTTGAAGCGAGATCGAGGTAGTGACGGTGCTGACGATGCTTGTGCTGATGTTGATGATATTGATGCATAGGAGCATGGTGGATTTGATGATGATGATGATGATGATAATGATTATGATGATGATGATGACGACGACGCCGATGTTGATTATGACGACGATGATGATGGTGGTGATGCCAACGAGGATGGTGATAATGATGATGATGATGATGACGCCGATGATGATTATGACGACGACGATGATGATGGTGGTGGTGGTGGTGATGCCAACGATGATGGCAATAATGATGACGATGATGTTGACAATGACGATGATGACGATGGTGGCGACTATGATGGTCGTAGCAACAGCATACTGGACTTGGTTGTTTGGACTGTGTATCTTAGGAAGTACGGGTGCCACTGGTGCCACAGGGGCAACAGGGCAATCTGGCCAGACAGGCTCAACTGGACTTCCTGGATCTTACGGTCCTCCAGGACCAGTGGGACCTGTTGGACCTTCTGGGCCATCGGGACAGCAAGGTTTCCCTGGACCTCCTGGTAAATCAATATGCAAAAGCATCTCTTTCAGTGGTCGGTCTTTTATTGATTAAATGAATGAATGATCGATGGATTGATCAATGTATTGATCGAGTGATTGAATGATGGATGACTCATCAGTGGATGAATTGACTGATTGATCAATGGATTGACTGATTTATTGGTGAATGGGTTGATTGAGTTATTAAATGACTTTGTTAGATGGTTTTGATTGAGTGATGAATGGATTGACTGTGTGATTGATGAATGGATTGACAGATGGATTGATTGATAGGTTGAATGACTGATCAATGGCTTGTTATTGGATTGATTGAGTGATTGGTCAATGGATTGACTGACTGATTGTTGGTTGATTGTATGGTTGGCTGGATTTTTATTTGATCTTATATTTTGTTGGCTATTTGGCTGATTGTTTGGCTTAAGTTGGTTGTTTGATTTGTAATTTCAGTGGCTTAACACCACTGAGGTCTAGTGTAGACAGTGATTTTCTCAGGTAGTTGATAGGTGCTATGTTCAGTGTCTAGATAAAGTCTGACATACACTCTAACCAGTGGACCTATAGCAAAGCGGTATAAATATTGACTATGTTACAAATACTTTATGCTGGGCTCAGCTTTCATTAGTTTACTTCATGTAATGTGTGATTTTTTACTGGTGATTTCGGTTTTTCTTAAGGACAACCGGGATATCCGGGGTCACTAGGGCCTCCTGGTCCTCTTGGACCTCAAGGACCACTAGGACCATCTGGCTCTTCAGGTCCCCCTGGAGACACAGGTTCGTCAGGACCTCTAGGTCCTTCTGGATATCCGGGACCATCTGGTCCCAGCGGACCAAGTGGACCACTTGGACCGACAGGCAATCCGGGTCAGATAGGACCTAGTGGACCTCCTGGACCAACAGGACAACCTGGATCTTCGGGAGGTCAGGGCTCACCAGGATACCCAGGTCCGCCGGGACAAAACGGTCCAAACGGTCCACCCGGACCAATAGGACCTCAAGGTCCGATGGGACCTGAAGGACCATCTGGACCAGTGGGGGCACCTGGACCTACAATTCAAGGAGCAACTGGAGCAACTGGATACACTGGAGCATCTGGCTATTCAGGACAGTCGGGCCCTTCAGGTTTTCCAGGGCCACCAGGTGCTCTAGGGCCTGCAGGACCTATAGGGCCAGCAGGACTACCTGGACCAACAGGACCTCCTGGTCCACTGGGTGGCACTGGACCAATAGGACCATCTGGTCCCACAGGACCAAGTGGGGGTTCAGGACCGCCTGGAAGTAAAGGTAATCTTTACCACTTATTTCTCTGCTACTTGTGTATGCCTTGGAAATTCTTGTACATTCTTTTGAAGTACTAAATATTCTTTTGAAGTACTTAAATATTCTTTTGAAATACTTGCACATATTGGATGGGAAATGATCAATTAGGTTCTATGTGTGTGCTGGAGGCCACAACTGATGACTGTTCGTTATCTAAGCACTCTTGCATTCTGATGAACTTTTTGTTCTTAATTACGTTAACTTTTAGCAGCACTTTTATTTATTTATTAAATTTTATTTATTAAAGCACTTGTAACGCGCACAATGTCAGTACACCTGAATCTGAGGTGCGGATGTATGTTCGCTAGAGGCCAAGATGGAATCATGCAAAAGCCAGGATGGAGTAGTGAGTTTTAACAAGTGATTTGAAAGATGGTAGCAAGTTTGCAAAGCAGGCCTTTTGTGGCTTTTTGAGCTTCTTGAAAGGTGCTAAATAAAATGTCTGGTAGACACCTACTTTCATAGGCTTTGTTTAGACACATTTAAGTCACTTTTTTCCGATGCAGTGCTACGGACAGTTTCATTCAATCGCTTAGCACCCATCATGTCTAAGTAATGCCAAACAGTTCTTCATGTATGGTCGACGTGAGTGACGCTGGCAGCCAGAAGATGTCACTAAACAGTCGACACTAATAAAATAATGTTCTGTTTAGACACCTTAAAATCACCCTTTCGGCGCCATATGTTTGTCATTTTCGTTCAGTTGGTAGTACTTCATGAAGCATATCTATAATCACTGCATGTGTATGGTAAGGACAATGTCAATGGCCTTGGCAGCCATAAGATGTCCTTAAAAATTTAATATTAATACTACCTGTAATTATAATAGTAGACGGTGTTTAGGCACCTTCAAGTTGTTTCTTTTCAGCACTCATCACTTTTGTTTGGTTGATAGTGAAGCATCTTGTTGATATGTGTGGTGAGGCCAACAGCAACGGTCCTGGCAGCACCAAGATGACTTTAAGCACAGAATACTAATACTAATATGTTACTCTGATTAAACACCTTTAAATTGCTTTTTCTGATGCTGTATATTCATAATTTTCGTTCAGTTGGTAGTGGTGGTGGTGGAGGTGATGATGATGATGATGACGTAACAAATTCCAAATGACAAAAGTTACTATTAAATGATTTTGATTTACAGGTGACACAGGATCTTCAGGACCGTCCGGTCCATCTGGAAACCAGGGACCCACTGGACCTTTTGGACCTCCTGGTAACTCTGGTTCATCAGGTCCACCAGGCCCACCTGGTCCAACTGGACCACTGGGACCTAGTGGACCACCAGGACAAGCTGGACCATCTGGCACTCCAGGTTTGTTGGTCTTACATGAGCAGAACTGAACTGAAGACACTACCTACCTACCTACCTACCTACCTACCTGACTAACTACCTACCTACCTACCTACCTACTTACCTACCTACCTTCCTACCTTCCTTCCTTCCTTCCTACCTACCTACCTACCTACCTACCTACATACATACCTACCTACATACGTACCTACATACCTACATACCTACATGCATACATACCAACTAGTACATACATACCTACAGACATACCTACCTTCCTACCTATGCTGTACCTATCTACATACCTACCTACATACCTGCCTACCTACATACATGCATACCTACCTACTTACCTACCTACCTCTCATACATCCTAACTTACCTACCTACCTACCTCCATACATGCATACATACTTACTAACTTACCTACCTATCTACATACCTTCCTACCTGCATACCTATCTACCTACTGACTGAATGCTGAACTTGACTGAAAATACTTGAACGCCAGTATTTTAGCGATTACAACCAATGAAGTATTCCTCCGCCTGGGCCTCACAATGAGAACCCTGAAGGGACTAACGAAGTCCTGCTAACAGAGTCGTCCAGTTCCAAAGCATGAACTCTCTTTACAAATGACAGTATTGTACAGCGTTTTGTTTACACGATAGTGACCAATTTATGCCACGTGGAATTATGTAATGTATGGAGCCATCCATTTTCTGTTCCAGTGTGCAGCAGACATTAATGTGGCTGAACCACTTACAGACATAAACTGTCTGGTGTTGAAATCCATTCACAGTTGTCTAATACCAGACAGTAATTTTTCTGATTACTGTGAAGGGCCATGATAAATTGTCTAGCGAAAGGCCACAGTGACTGGGTTTCATTACACAACAGCTTAGAATTCTGCAGCAGCTGATGATGATTGATGATGATGATGATGTTTACAAAATGTGTGTAACAGATGACTTGATTTGTTGTTTACAGGTGGGCCTGGTGCATCCGGATCAGCCGGACCAGTGGGACCTGCAGGATCTCAAGGTCCTCCCGGACCGGCTGGATTTACTGGATCAACTGGAACCCCTGGGAACACAGGTGGAACGGGCTATCCAGGATCACCAGGACTTCCAGGTCCAGCAGGACCAGATGGGAGCTCAGGACCTCTAGGACCACCAGGGCCGACCGGACCAGCTGGACCACAGGGTTCATCAGGATACTCGGGACCACCAGGTCGGATAAATTTCTGATTTTATAGATGTACTCCAATAAAATCTATCAACTTAGGCTTTACTTAAATATCATAGGGCATTTGTTGATGGCACTTCAGTGCTGAGCTGCAAATTTTAATTCCATAAGTTAGGGTAAGGTAAGATAAGGTTGGTTAGGTTAGGTTAGGTTAGGTTAGTTTAGGTAAAGACATCAGCTGAAAGAAGTCGGGTTATGGGTTTAGATATTTAGAACCTTGAAGCTATTGTGGATAGGCAGGTAGACATGCTACAGAGCTGTAAATCAATAGTTATTGCTTTTTAATTTGATATATTTAATTATTATATTACTCTGTCACCTAATATAACTTATAGACATTTTACCATTTATCCAGGTCAGCCTGGTTTTCTTGGTCCTCCGGGTCCGCCAGGTTCAGATGGTCCAGCTGGTGCATCCGGACCAGCTGGACCAACAGGGCAGCCAGGTCCTTCAGGTGATGCTGGACCGTCAGGTCCGAGTGGTCCTCCCGGGCCAACAGGCAGCAGAGGAGGAACCGGATTTCAAGGACCTCCTGGAGCGGTTGGTGGAACAGGTGGCCAAGGATTTACTGGTTCTCAGGGACCTGCTGGACCAGCGGGTCCACCTGGACCTTCTGGACCCATTGGAGGTGTTGGTCCTGATGGGCCAAAAGGTCAGAGTGGTGACACAGGTCCAGTCGGTTTTTCAGGTCCATCTGGTCTTCCAGGCGTACCAGGTCAGAACTTCTTTAACTGTTAATTTTTTCCTTTGAAAAATCAGTTGTGACTATATAAAGCAATGTTGAGACGTTAAAAACTTGTGGCCAGATATTTGAGATCTACAGTATAAGAGAAGCCCTTCATAGAGTCTCATCTTCGTTACAGGCTTCTATAAACTGATTGAAACTCTAGTTGCATTCTAAACCTGATCTCTTCTAATCTAATCTAATCTGTCTAATCTAAACTAATTTTATCAAATCTAACCTTACCTTTTTACTTTTGTCTCACATGACCTGACCAGTTCTTACTTTACCTAACTTTATCTTACTAACCTATCTTTCCAGACCTTACCTTGTCTCATATTATCTGACATGTTCTAACTTGACCTTATCTCGTCTCATCTCCAAACTTCTATAGCGCCACCACTGTTACATAGTATATGTAAAATACAATTTGATGGTCTTTCTGCCACTTAAGCCCAGAGCTTACAACCTGTGATGTTGAAGTAACCTTGGGGAATGGAGTTTATACCCTTTGTAGAGTATATACTTACACGCGTACATAGCATCTGCCTCTAATTCGCCACCAGTTAAAGACCATTCTGTTTTGTCGAGGTCTTGTTTTGTCACATTGGGACATTTTTGAAGTTTTTTTAGATGGGGCGCTATATAAATGTGCACTTAGTGTTTACATGTACCATCATCAGTGGATCTTACATTGAGTTTTTCTATCTCTAGGACTTCCTGGTCCACAAGGACCTCCCGGATTTTCCGGACCAGGTGGACCAGCTGGTGGACCCGGTGCTTCAGGAAACCCTGGACCAGCTGGACCTACTGGCCGCCCAGGACCTGCGGGCCCTATGGGGCCTAATGGCCAGCCAGGACCAACTGGTGACCCTGGGGATCCAGGCCCAGCTGGACAATCGGGGCCTCAGGGACCTTCTGGAGAAAGAGGTGACCCTGGGCAGTCCGGTCCACCGGGACAACAAGGCCCTACAGGTTGGTGACGATTTCGAGTTCAAAGGTCATCTGTGAAATTTATGATGTGTGGTTTTATTCATAGTTGGCAACAAATTAGAAATTGGAGAGAGCAAGTCCTCAAAACGAATTTTGTCTAAATATGAACTAACTGTTTCTTTTACCTAAGATAACTAAGGTAAGTAATGTAAGGCAAGAAACTAAGTTATCAAAGGTGAAGTAAGATGAGGTAAGTAAGGTAAGGTAAAGAAGGTATGATAGGGCAAAGTAAGGTAAGATAGGGTATGGTATGTAGTTAAGGTTTGGCAGATGAAGCAAGTTAAAAAAGACAGTATGGTTAGGAAGGCTAGGTAAGATAAGGGATGGTAGGAAAGGTTGGACGAATTAAGAAAAGCAAACTAAGGTATGGTAGGGTAGGAAAGGTTGCGTGAAGGAAAGTAAAGTAAGATAAGCTATGGTAGGTAAGGTAAGATAAATTAAGGATAGTAAGGTTAGACAGGGTAAAGTAAATTACGATCAGGTCAGGGAGTGATTTTGGTTGGATTCAATGAGGGTGGGGAAGACATAGGATACGAGTGGAATTTGAAGAGAGCAGTGCAGTTCAATGTACCTTTCTGTTTCCGTTTAGGACCTAGAGGAAATACTGGTCCAGCTGGAAACAGTGGACAACCAGGATCTATCGGTAACAGCGGTCCTGTTGGAGATCCAGGACCAAGTGGACAGAGTGGGCCACCGGGTCCTACTGGCTTTCAGGGTCCACCTGGAGGTCCGGGAGCATCTGGAAATGCTGGACCACCTGGAGCTACAGGTTCAACTGGATTTACCGGTTCCAAAGGCCTTCCAGGTCCAGCTGGCCCTCCTGGCAATGCCGGACCACAGGGATCACAAGGACTTCCTGGAGATGCAGGATTTCAAGGTCCTCCGGGCCCCACTGGAGCCAGTGGACAACCTGGTCCTCTTGGGCCGACCGGCCCATTGGGACAGAGTGGACCAGCTGGCCCAGCAGGGCCTCTCGGACCGCCAGGTGACATGGGACAGCCGGGACCAATTGGTAGTCCTGGACCTTCAGGTTAGTTCTTTTGCATTTTTATGACTGTGATATTTCATTTTTAGTGTTAATTTGGATTTTAAATTATTAGAGCTTTTAATTAATATGTATTGACTTATTTAAATTTGGTTTAATTAACAAGTTATTTCGATTTAAATTTATTCAAGTTTTTAATATTATTGATATCTGTTGTTTTGCCGATTTCTGTTTGTTTTTGTGTGAATTTGTGTTATTATTTTTAAGCACTTCTTTCATTTTCTAAGTTAGTGCCATTGTCCTTAAAAATGATTATTTGAATTATTCAGATTTCAATTTATACTTTTGCACTGTTGCAAGTTTTTATTTTATTGCAAAGTTATGTTGTCATTTTCTAATTTTTTGTTTCATGTTTACTTGATGTTTAAGTTTTGCATTAACATTCAAAATGTTTTTCATTTTAGGACCTTCTGGACCACAAGGACCAAATGGGGCCATTGGAGACACTGGTTTCCAAGGCCAGCCTGGCTCATCAGGCCCAGCTGGTCCAACAGGTCCTACTGGTCCAACAGGTCCTTCTGGACCTTCAGGAGCATCTGGTCAACCTGGTCCCTCTGGAGTACCTGGGTTTATGGGACCTCCGGGACCTAGGGGAGACATTGGACCTTCCGGTCAGTCTGGACAAGCTGGACCACCAGGAAACAGAGGACAGCCCGGGGGTACTGGATTTCCTGGATCTCAGGGAGCCGCTGGAGGGCTAGGCCCAGCTGGAGCTACGGGATACACTGGTCAGACAGGGCCTTCCGGGGCTCTTGGACCACAGGGTGCACCAGGTCAGTGCTCAACTTCTGACAGAAAATCATTCAATTCTGCTGAATGGATAATGCATTACTTTCTTATGAACATGCCTGATTTGTGATGAGCATGTTCTAATTTAATCCAATGACTTCTATAGCGTTGTTATCATAAGGATTGGATATCATGGATCGGTCACATATTGAGAGGAGACTGACTCTTGAGAATCATCATTGAGGGCAGACAGGAGGGGAGGAGGACAAGAGGAAGAACCAGACAGATGTTGCTGGATTAAATGATGATGAAGGACGGATACAGCAGGCTGAAAGAAGAAGCTCATCACCGAGAGGAGTGGCGTCATCAGACATTTGAACCTGCCTGACGGCAGAGAACCAGAAGAAGAACCAGAAAATATATCATAATCGTTAGCTTATTAATGATTACAGCTACACTTACAATTATGGTTACAGTTACACTTGTAGTTACGGTAACAACTACACTTGCAATTATGATTACAATTGCACTTACAGTTATGGTTGTGGTTGTGATTATCAACTATAATTATGATTGCATTTACAGTTATTACAATCACACATTAATAATTACACTTGTGGCAAATTACAGTGGCAGTTGTGCTTACACTAATGAATTACATTACTTTTGTAATTACAGTTACAATTACGTTTATGATTATATGCAGCTTATGGTGTGTTCCCCCATATTTGTGCTTTATTTTCCATTTGCCAATGTTTCAGGTGATACTGGATCAACGGGACCTCCAGGCACCACAGGACCTGCGGGTCAGGCAGGTGATCCTGGTCCAGCCGGTCAACCCGGTAGCAGTGGAGAGGTCGGTGCAACGGGAGCAACCGGAGCAAGCGGACGAACAGGACCTTCTGGTGGCACAGGATCCTCTGGTGGAGTGGGATTCACAGGAGCTCCGGGCTTCCAAGGACCTCCGGGGGATTTAGGACCCATGGGGCAACCAGGTATTCAGGGATCTTCTGGGTCCCCTGGATCGCAAGGCCAGCCCGGCTACCCAGGTCCACCTGGACAGAGAGGACCTTCTGGGGCATCGGGATCGCCTGGATCAACCGGATTTTCAGGTGCAGTTCTGAGTCTAACCTATCCAGTCGATCCAGTTTGACTGAGTCTAACTGAAGGAATTGCATGGAAGTAAAGTGGATGGATTTCTGGTTGAATCACTGGTTCTGTCTCATTTGTGTCTCTTTAATAAATAAATTTCATGGCTATGATCACCATGGTCATCATTATTATTAGGGTGATGATGATAATGATTATGATTATGATTATTATGAGGGTTATGAGATATAATAGCAATCATAATAATAATAATTGTAGTAATATTAGTAAAAGTAAGTAATAATAGTAGTAGTAGTAGTAGTAGTAGTAATAATAATAATAATAAGACGAAGAAGAAATACTGATAATAACAATAATAATAACATATGCATACATACATATATGTACATACATACATATATACATATATATTTTGTATATCATAAATTACTGTCTTGGTTTTTTTAGGTCCTCCTGGACCTCTTGGCCCAGCAGGGTCTTCTGGAAATTCAGGACCATCAGGCTCCACAGGGGCCACAGGAAGCACTGGATTCACTGGACCTCAGGGGCAGAAAGGAGACCCTGGATTTCCAGGAGACCAAGGGCCAGTTGGTCCTACTGGTCCTGTGGGACCACTTGGGCCACAGGGTGCTCCTGGTCCCAGAGGACCAACTGGAACTCAGGGATCTACAGGTCAGTGTTATTGAGATTCCTATGTCACTGTTCGTGTGAAGTTTCATCTTCAGAAACTTTACAGTTCATCAAAAAGCTAAATGCATTTTACAAAAGTTATGTTGATGACTTGATGTCAAGGGCTATGAAATGGTGTATGAACTACTATAAAATGGTATATAAACTACCATAAAATTATATGAAACAGTTTGCGAACTGCTATAAACTGTTATAAAATGGTATATAAACTGCTATAAAATGATATACAATGGTACATAAACTGTTATAAAATTATATAAAATTATATATAAACTGCTATAACTGCTGTAAAATGTTATATGAACTGGTATAAACTGCTATAAAATGATATAAAATGGCATATAAACTGCTATAAAAGGGCATATAAACTGTTATAAAATGGCATATAAACTGCTATAAAAGGGCATATAAACTGCTATAGAATTCTATAAAAGGGCATATAAACTGTTATAAAATGGCATATAAACTGCTATAAAAGGGCATATAAACTTCTATAAAATGCTATAAAAGGGCATATAAACTGTTATAAGATGGCATATAAACTGCTATAAAAGGGCATATAAACTGCTATAAAATGATATAAAATGGTACATGAACTGATCATGTCTGCATGAAATGGTGAGCAACATGGATCCAGATTTAATTGAGCTTTAGAGCAGGCCTTCACTTTTAGCCATATTCTGTATAGCAGTGTTTGATGATAAAATTCCGATGTTGTCAGGTGGTTCTAATGTATCACAGGCGGGTTTTCTTGAGCTTTACGTGCTGATTTTGGAGGTTTACAGCTTTAAGAGGCTTTGCATACGCTCGTCCCACATTCGTTGAAAGTCTGAGTATAGTCGGGGCATAATCTGGAGGGATTGTGGAATGTGCCCATAGTTTCTTAATCGTCCTCGATTGAAAGTAGACACCAGAGTGTAGAAATGAAACTTAAAACTGACATTATTTATGTATAGCCATCATGACCACTTTCAAGAAGTGTTACCTTATATTTATGCTTCTGAGGAGTTTCTATAGAATCTTTTGAACAAGTGAGTTATCATGTTATCATTACCTTTCAAAACATTTATGCTTCTAAGGAGCTCTGCATGTACACTGAGCTTCCAACCACTGGTAGTTTGAAGAGGTTCCTGCTGTTGCTTTGCTGTTGTTTTGTTTGCACTTAAGCCAAAAACTCCAAGATATTCTGAGGTGTTTTTGTCAAGGCTCATCCAAAAACGTGTTCCCATGTGTTTCACCATGGCTGTGATTGCAAGTAAACTGGAGAAATTATCTGTTGCTCAGATGAGTTTTGTTGAATTTTAGGCAATACTGGCTTCCCCGGATCCTCAGGTCCAGATGGACAGCCTGGTCCAGCAGGTATTCAAGGACCAGTTGGTCCTTCAGGTCCAACTGGGGACCTAGGAAGTCCAGGACCATCTGGACCTCCAGGAGTGTCAGGGTCATCGGGAGCAAGTGGCCTTCAGGGAGCAACAGGAGCTACCGGCTTCACTGGACCTGCTGGACAACCTGGTTCATCAGGACCTCAGGGTCCACTTGGTCCAGTCGGATTCCCTGGACCGAATGGTGATCGAGGGGATGCTGGCTTCGCTGGACCAAGTGGCCAACCTGGACCACCTGGTGGGTGTCTAATTTCTATTGTGTTGTATTTGATAACTTATACAGTGCTTCTTACAGAACAAACTGCTCAGAGGTGCTTCCAGCATGAGAACCTCAGGGAAATAAGAACAGCCTTGAGTGGTCTAATCTAATCTCATATCTTCTATAATGCTGTTATAATGCATAAGGCATTTTCGCTCAGGTTATTCGAATTCCGTTTTTCTTAAATGCATGCATACATGTAGACATAAAATATATACATACTTACATACATACACATATTGTTACATATGGCATATAGTGTAGGACTGAATAAGTTGAGTAGCTGTACACCTATACAATTTGGTGGGAAAGCCAATTTTATAAAACGTGTTATGTTTCATTTTGGCTCACACTGAATTTTGGTGTTGGTCCTACATGACCATTTTTCTTTCCAGTCTCTTTTGGCTAATCGTTTTTAAGTCATGGATGACTTGTTTGGTTCTTCTGAGCCATTTTGATGTTTTGGTTCTTGTTGAGCCGTCTTTTGTGACCAGATGTTTGTGGATTTTATTATTTTCTCTTCTTGAGAAGCTGTTTGCTGGTTTTGTCGCTGCCTGAGGTCAATGTCTTGTTTATATGTTAGTCATGTTACTCCTGTAAATAGCTTAGGAAATAAAGCATTTTAACCTAAAGCTGATATATTATTGCATATTCATAGACAACTTGTGAAAACATACATGCCTGCATACATAGATACACTTAAATAAATATATGCATACATACGTACTTACATATGCACATGCATGCATTCATACATAAATATGTCTTTCATGGTTAATGGTTTCCAAAACCTTTCTTCTTTCAGGACCTGCAGGACCAGCTGGACCAAAAGGACAGGCTGGACCCATGGGCAGCACTGGAGAAGCAGGACTTCAGGGTCAGCCCGGATACACAGGTGCCTCTGGACCTACTGGTCAGTCAGGCCCTGCTGGTCAGCCTGGCTCTCCTGGTGGGCCAGGGTTGACCGGGCCTACAGGATCCAAGGGAGATACAGGAGACAGTGGCCCACAAGGAGCCCCTGGGCTTCCGGGTAGTAATCAGCCAGGTGAAAGAGGAGAACCAGGCTTGCCGGGTCAACCAGGACCTGCTGGACCTCCAGGTCCTGTTGGGTTTCCTGGCCCTGCGGGGAGCTCTGGCAATCCAGGGTCAGTTGGACAGATTGGGAGTCCTGGTGAGTATGGAAATAATTGGGGGTATCAAGGGTATTATGATTATGATAATGATGGCAATGATGGTGGTGATGATGATTATTATAAATAAGACACTTATATTGCTGGAAAAAGATAAGTCTTCAATTGTTTTTGAAATGAAATAAGAGAAAAAGAAAGATCCCTCAAAGCTGGTGGTAATGAATTCCACCGACATGAACCAGCCTGTGGAAAGGCGTGGAAACCTTGCGTCTTTTTTGGTAAGTTGGAATGTACAGTTGGCCAGAAGAGGCTGATCTTAAGTTTGTCCTGGTGGGATTAAGTGTAAGTGGAATGCCTAAGTCAGTAAGGTAGCTCAGTGCTAGATTATGAAGCGCCTTTTAGAGGAAGCTGAAGAACAAGGCGAGCAGCTGCACTCAAAACTGATTGTAAGGAGTTTAAAAGATGACGAGGAAGAGAACTGAGTATTGAATTGCAGTAGTCTGAGCATGATCAGTGACCCATTTTCTGCTTTTATATTTAAGGGGCGACTGGGGCTACTGGGATGTCTGGTCGAACAGGATCAACAGGGCCAACTGGGTTCATGGGCCCTCCAGGAAGCCCAGGCAATCCTGGTCCAGCAGGGTCCAGAGGGTCCCCAGGCTTCACCGGGGCTACAGGAAGCACTGGTAACACTGGATATACTGGGCCACCTGGACCACGAGGAAATTCTGGAGAGCGTGGAGATCCTGGAATACGTGGACCAGCAGGCAGTTCAGGACAGCCAGGGTCACCAGGAGATGTTGGACCTCCAGGACCAACTGGTCCCACTGGTCAACCAGGGACATCTGGTCAGTCTGGACCTCAAGGACCTACTGGACAACCGGGGTCGTCCGGTCCTGTTGGATTCACAGGTATGTCAAAGTCATTGATGATGATGGTGATTATGGTGGTGTTGGTGGTAGTGGTGATGATGATGATGATGATGCATGACCACTTTATACAACTTTTCAATTGATTGAACAAGATATCTCTTTGATTGCAGGTGCGGCTGGTGCACTGGGACCTCCAGGACCTCTCGGGCCTACCGGTCCTACAGGCCCACAGGGCCCACAAGGACCCCAAGGTCCACAAGGAATCAAGGGGGATCTGGGTGATACAGGATTTCCAGGGCCCAATGGTCAGCAGGGAAATCAAGGACCACCTGGACCAACTGGATCAAGTGGTTCTCCAGGATCAAGAGGAGAAACTGGCTTCCAAGGCAATCCAGGTGGGTGCTATGTCTCTGCCAAAATTCTTGGCAGTCTTTCATATGCCTACCTATTGTTGGAATGATTACATTGCAATTAGCTGAGATTTCGTTATTCTCTTAATTACTCAAATCCCTACATTAAGTAAGTAAATAGGAAAGTAAGTATGTATGAATTTGTTAACAACAGTACACATTATGAACTAAAGGCAATGTTATAATTCAGGATTTTCACTTGAAGACTGAGATAATGGATTCAGAAAGACAGTTGCAAAAATTGGTGGTAGAGAATAATTCCAGGTGGGGCGATTGGGGTAGGGGAAGCTGGCTACAGTTAGCGTGCATCGGCCAAAGACAAGGCAAGGTGTCTTTCACAGTGTTTGGATTTACTAAATTCTTTTAGACATACTAACTGCTAGATATACAATGATTTCTTCTGTTTTAGGGCCAAGTGGACCTGTGGGTGCTCCCGGACCCAGGGGAAATACAGGCCCAGCAGGGCCAAATGGGCAGCAGGGACAGCCGGGTCCTGCGGGGGTGTCAGGCACACCAGGTACTCCAGGAAACCCTGGACCGCCAGGACAGGACGGAGCAGTTGGTATGACTGGACCTACTGGGCCAGCTGGACAGACAGGGCCTGCTGGTCCCATTGGATTCCCTGGTCAGTCTGGGCCATCGGGACCTCAGGGAGGACCTGGTCCTCAAGGGCAGCCTGGACCTAGAGGAGATCTGGGTTCTGTAGGACCAAGTGGTCCTTCAGGAAATCCTGGTCTTCCTGGATCAACCGGTTCCACAGGTGATATATTATCAGCAGTTATTATTGATATTAGTCCATTCATTTGTTAAGTTCATCTGAACAATTTATTCTAACTGTAATTTGACATTTATAAAGCGCCACTTCATGAATCAACTCATCAAGGCACTCCTGACCCAGAGCAGTGAAACCATTGTCAAATAAGACAGACTTTAGGCGCCTGCGACCTATTTATATAGCATTCCTTCAAGATGTTTACCCAAGAGTGCTTCCAGCCAAGTCCAGCCCTGACAGAAGAGAACAGTTTTCAAATGTTGATGAGAGGTGCATGTAAAGTTCCTGTCCCAGGCCAGAAAGATGGAGTGGGAGGCCATTCCAGGTAGATGGCCCAACCTCTGAAGAGGCATGGCATTTGTCCCCTTACCTCTAATGAGGACACTCGGAGCCTGAGGCCTACAGAGCACATTTTTCTTCCTTCTATCTGTTTTTCTTTGTCTTCTAGGAGCAACTGGTTCTTCTGGGCCGCCGGGCCCTCGAGGCGACGTGGGATTCCCAGGACAACAGGGACCTAGAGGTGATCAGGGTCCTTCCGGAGCTAAGGGTAACCAAGGAGAAAGTGGATCTCCTGGACCCACTGGACCATCTGGGTCTCCAGGACCACTGGGAGGTCCTGGACAGCGTGGACCTTCTGGTCCTACAGGTTTTCCAGGAACACCTGGAGATCAAGGTAACTAACAGAATTCCACGTGTATCATGTCATCATCTCTGTCCATCTGATGAAAACCTGTTGGTCTCCTTTTCACAATATAATTGTTTTGCAGATGTTGTTGACATGGGTGACGTCTGAGACAGTTTTGGGTTTCTGCAATTGTCATGTGCCATTCATTTCCATCGTCTTTATGGGTGGTATATCTTCAGCAATTCATCTGACCCTTCTTGCAATCTCTGCACAGGTCTTTCACTCAAAACTGAAAACACTCCTCTTCCACAACTCCTGCGCAAGTTCCTCCACTTCCCATTATCTGTCTTACTGCTTCTATTCCTACACTATCCATGTAACCAGTTGGCTTGTCTGCCTGCCTGACCCTTCGATCTTGACTTGGAACCGAATCTGACCCTATCTGCCTATCGATTTTGTTTTGACTGAGCGTCTATAAATGAGCTGGTTTGCACAAATTAGCTTTCTTTGGGCACTGTAGAAATCTTGAGTTTACGATTACGATTTCTTTTTACTGTCACTTCTTTTTTACCATTTTGTATGCATTGTGTGCAGTTTTGTATGTGTACTTATCCTCATTCAATGCTATTCAGTCTGTCACGATTTACTCAACCGTATTTGTATTTAGCTGAACTTTTATATAGCGCCCTATTAGAACCCCTTTTACACACTCCTCTGTATCCTTAATGGATGTTATAGTTCATCATTTTATACAACCTCAATGTAATCTTTACATTACAACATGTCACATCTGTGGTAACTTTTCAGGCAGTCCAGGTCCGATGGGTCCCGTTGGGCCCAGAGGCGATGGAGGTTCACCGGGTGCACCAGGAACCCCTGGTAGTCCAGGACCATCTGGGGATCCGGGACCAGAAGGAAATCCAGGTAACCCCGGATCTCCCGGTATCCAGGGAGCTACAGGCCAGACTGGTAGTAGTGGAGCCATGGGAGTGCCAGGCCCGAGAGGTGATCCCGGAAACCCGGGAAATCCTGGCCGTCAAGGATCTGCTGGACCCACTGGACCTCAGGGGCCACAAGGTGCAATGGGATCCACTGGATTCACTGGACAACCTGGTCCGCAGGGACCCAGAGGTGATCCAGGCAGCCAGGGAACCCCAGGTGAGTTGCAGGTGTAGAGACTCAAGGCGAGTCAGTGTGATATACTAATCTAATCTAATCTTATCTAATGACTTCTATAGCACTGTTTTCATAATGCATGAGGCATCAATTGATGGTCACTTTGAGTGAAACCATGCAAAGTCAAAAGCCATTGAAGAAGCCCAGTCAAAATCTGATAGGTCGGGGAAAGCAGTCAGGCTACAGTGGGTAAGTAAGTTTTATGAAGCCAGGCAACATGAGGTAAATCACACATATTTTTGAGTGATCCAATGAGACGACCAATACAGTAAAGAAATACATTACATTACTGCACTGAAATTTGATAATGGTCCCTTATAGTGGTTCAGAAGTGCACTTTGAAACCATACATCATTAATCATGAAGAACCGTGGGCAGATTGGGAGAGGTAAGTTTTCAGTGCTCAGTGAAAGATATTCTTAGAGTGAAAGGTGAGAGACTTAAAAACACAAGGTGAATGGGTGGGCAGATAAGTAATTATTATTAATTAGTAACTTCTATTGCGCCGGTGTCTAATGCACAAGGTATCGAGCAGTGACACACCAAAGACAAACCACAGTGAGATGGATATCCTGAAGGTCAGTCTACTGAGACTTAGAGATAGCCTATGGAAATTGGGGTCCACCAGGTGACTCTGGAGCTTCTGGCTTTCCGGGTCCCAATGGACAGCCAGGACCTGCGGGGCCCCAGGACGCTCAGGGACCCAAGGGGCCCACTGGAGACCTTGGCTCATCAGGTCAAGCAGGTATTTGGTTGTAATCGTTGTTAAAGTCATTACTGTTTTCATTTCATTGTTATTGTATTCTCCTAGTTATGTTGAATCAATGTATCAGTCTTTGCATGTATCAAGACATTTAGTTTTAGAATATCCCAAAAGTGCTGAGAACCTCTATGTTGGATTAGCTATTTGAAAAAGGGTGAGCCTTAAAGTCGAGAACGAAATGAAACAAGCGACTGAGCAGAACGCACAGATACAGGGAGCGACTGAATGGGTGGAGGAATTCTAGAGGCAAGGTGCAGTATGGGATATATGGATCAGTTAGAGAGCTTCAGTTGCGTAGTGACTGGGAGACGGACAAGATGAAGCTGATCAGATGGAGTGAGGTGATTAGATGGTGAAGAGTTAATGAAGGCAGCAGTGAGATCGAAAAGACAGGAAACGCAGAGAATTATGGGAAGCATACAATAGAAATTCTAGAAACTTGAAATGCATACATGGATGTGAATTTTCTTTTCCATAGCTTACCATATTTGTATTTTTTCTAATTCCACAACCCATAATTTATTTAAATTTATCCTGCAATTTCTTGCTGAAGCCCTGATGATGGTCTATTGAACCCTGGTTGGGAAACACTACTCCATATCTGAGCTTTAACCAATGCTGATACATTGTTAATACATTGTTTACCGGTGTATCTTAGAGACTTTTTCTTTTTAAGGTGACCTTGTCTCGGGTTTTCACTTAACAGTGCCATTTAAGTTGTCTGAGTAATAATAATAATAATAATAACAATAATTATAATAATAACAATATTAATAATGTTGTCATCTCTCTGTCTTGTAGGTGGTGCTGGATCCCCTGGGCCATCTGGGCCAAGGGGTGATTCTGGATTTCCAGGCCCTGCAGGGTCATCTGGAGATATAGGTCTTCAAGGTCCAAAGGGGTTACAAGGAGACAGTGGACCAGCCGGGCCAAGTGGACCGATAGGATCTCCAGGACCAACTGGTCCACCAGGGTCACGGGGATTTCCCGGTCAAACAGGATTTTCCGGACAGCCGGGAACAACAGGTGTGCAGCACAATGCCTGCATTCAGTGCATGCCTGTGGTGAAACTTATATAGGGCCATTTATCCATAGCCTCTCTGGTTTATTATTTCTTCATTTTTAAGCACCACTGTCTAATCACTAAACATCAGTCGGTGGTGCTCAGCAATTGTTAGTGAAGGACTTGCTCAAGGTCCATACACAGTAATCGTCTCAGGGGAGGAGGCTCAAACCTATACCGTTACAAGCCGAGTGCTCTAACCAGTCGGCTACTGTGCCTCTGAATGTACCAAAGGCTTTGTTCGTGGAGGTGTTTTTAATTTCTACATTTTGTAGTTTGTTTAAAAGGTAATGTAATGTAACAGAACACTTGTAGCACTCTCTAAGTGCCTCTCAAAGGTCCTCATTAGCTAAGGTGATGCTGTCATTCAGTAAGAAAAACAAGTTCATCTGCAAGCAAACGAGGTTATTTGTCCATTGTTATTATTGGTTATTATTATTATGTGTTATTTTAAATTATTATGATCCTCTAAGCTGATTTTTATTGTTTGGAAAGGCGTGAAACCCTTGGCTGTCTAAATGATTGCCATCCCATTTGATTTGCTGTTGTGCTTGACTGTGTTGTTTCTGTGTCTCCTAGTGTGTGGTCTAATGTTGTTTGTATGTGTGTGGCCTGATGTTGTTTGTATGTGTGTGGTCTAATGTTGTTTGTATGTGTGTGGTCTAATGTTGTTTGTATGTGTGTGGTCTAATGTTTGTATGTGTGTGGTCTGATGTTATTTGTATGTGTGTGGTCTAATGTGTGTGTGGTCTAATGTTATTTGTATGTGTATGGTCTAATGTGTGTGTGTGTGTGATCTAATGTTATGTAGGCGTTTGGTCTGGACTGTTTGCTTGTGTGGTCTAATGCTGTGTAGCTGTGTTATGTGTAATGTTATGTACGGTAACATAAGGTATCAAGTGTATTAGGGACTGGATATGTGTTGCAAGCATAACATAAATCCCTGTTCAAATCTCTTCTAGGAGGTACTGGTGCAACCGGAGGATCTGGACCACGTGGTGATGTTGGTCCAGCTGGACCTTCGGGTCAGCGAGGTGCTCCTGGAATAGACGGGGAGCCGGGACCTCAGGGTAGCCCAGGATTCAGAGGTGATCCAGGCTCATCTGGTGCCAGTGGTCAACCTGGACCTGTTGGACCAGCGGGGCCAACTGGACCCAGAGGAGATACTGGACCTAGAGGACTTCCAGGGTCTTCAGGAGGTCCTGGGCCGAGCGGTCCAAGAGGCGACATAGGCCCAGAGGGACCTACTGGTCAGCAGGGTCCAGCTGGGTCACCGGGCACTCAGGGAAGCACAGGTGCTACAGGGAATCCAGGTAAGAAACTGTTGATCTAGAACAATAGGTGGATTTGTTTCTGTCTACTTCTACACTTGGAGAAACGTTTTCAGCTTAGGTAGCACCTTTTTAGCCAATGTCAGATTAGCCTGCCAGGTTAATTAGGGTTAATTAATGGGTTAATTAGTGCGTAGGGGTTTCGGTTGAAGTTTTATACACTGGGAGTTGAACCCCACATGAAAAGGTTAAACACAGAAGCGTTAATATATAATCTACTCCCCTGGAAATAATTACTGCTGGCACAGATATATCCAGGGGTGTTTAAGAGGGGTTTGAATAAGATCGGGGTGAAATTTGGGAGTGATATACAGTAAATAGATGTTCTAGGGTTGTTACATGTTCTTCGTCTTCATCAAATACATTAGATCACCTTTGTGAACTTCAGTGGCTACCTGTTGAATGGCCTATTCTATCGAAGATTGATTGCTTGACTTTTAAGGCCCAGAATAGCAGCTTTCCATCATATCTTAATGCATCACTAACTCCATATCGCCTTCTTAGGCAGTTGCGTTCTTCGGATGCTGGCTTGTTGCTAGAACCTAGGTTCAAGACAATTATAGGATCATGTGCTTTTGTCTGCTGTGCTCCTGGCTTTAGGAATCATCTACCACAAAAGGCCCTAACTGCCAACTCCCTATCATCATTTTAAATCACTTGTCAAGACTCACTAATTTGTTCTGACGTTTGTACAACTCCCACTTTGACTCCTAGCGAGCATTCATCTGTACCTCAGAGAACTCAGGTTTACTGATTTTGAACACATAATAAGTGCCTTACATAAATAGATAAAATAAATGAAATTATAGTTTGTGGGTTTAGAGATAGAAAGAGATAGACAAGGATAAAGAAATAGAGCAAGAGATTTATGGACACAGACAGAAAGACGAAAAATCAGTTAACAACGCAAACCCTTTTGTGTATGTAGGCTTATAGTCAAGCTCATGACTAACTTCTCTTGGTCCCTTTTACTGTAGGGTGATAGGTTTTTTGCAGGGCTATGACTGGTCACATGCATGTAATTTCATCCTGTACACAATAGTAGCAAGTACTGAATTTTACTTCATAAATAAGTATGTTCCAGGTACTTAACGTACTTTTACGCATGTATAAGCACCTAGGTTCTTATTTTCAACCTGTAAATATATGTAGTAGATACTCTACACTAACATAAATAGTATCTTATGTTAAACCAATGATTATTATTCAGAGCACATACTATACTTATGTAAGTACATAGGTACTTACTTTCAACATAATTATGTGAGTGCTTGCTTGAATATTCTAGGACCAGCAGGGTCAATTGGTCCTTCAGGGCAGCCTGGGGTAAATGGAGCCTCTGGCCAACCTGGAGCTACAGGCGATCCAGGAACCCCTGGAAATCGGGGCTCACCAGGTGACGCTGGAGCTCCTGGCCTTCCGGGTCCCAGTGGACAGCTAGGACCTCCAGGGCCCCAGGGTGCTCAGGGACCCAAGGGGCCCATCGGAGACCTTGGCCCATCCGGCCAGCCAGGTATTTGGTTGTTACCATTATAGAATTCATCATTGTCTTCATTCGTTGTTTTTGTATTATCCTCATTATGTTGTATCAACGTATATTGTATGTATGTATCAAAGCAATTATTTTAAGAATCTCTCAAAAGTGCTGAGAGCCTCTCATCATCATCATCATAATCATGATTGCCGTAGTCGTCATGGTCGACTGATCTCTCAGACTAAGTTGGTAAAAACCTTTCTGAATATCTGTATGAACAAAAGGAAAACACACGTAGACCAAGACTTTGTTGGACAAACAACGTGAACAAAGACATAACAGGACTTGGACTAAACTTGAGAAAAGTGGTAGACTTGACAAATGGCCAATAAGGATGAAGATCATTTGTTCATGAATATAGCTGGCAGATGGTGGATATCAACTTGGATATCTTCACTTAAATGATCATCATCTTCAACATCAGCATCACCTTCATTTGTATTTCTTCATCATGCTACCTACCTACGCAATTATCCGTCTGTTTGCCTGCCAGACTTCCTGCATTTTCCTGAGTGACTCCTTGTGCATGTATTTAATGTAAATTTTTTCCAGGTGGTGTTGGGCCTAGCGGTCCGCAAGGCCCGCGAGGTGACGTGGGCCCTCAAGGAAATACAGGCTCTACTGGGGCCACAGGACTTCCTGGACCTTTGGGGCCAAGAGGAGACTCTGGACCAGTTGGGGCCCCGGGATCTCTGGGCCCCTCTGGTCCTACTGGCCCCGCTGGTGACCAAGGGGCTAAGGGTCCTACTGGAGATGTAGGAGACCAGGGCTCTCCTGGATCAACTGGAGCAACTGGACAACTTGGACCCACCGGGCCTGCAGGAACCCCTGGATCTCCTGGACAACAAGGATCTCCGGGTCCCAGGGGTGAACAAGGGGGCACTGGTCAGCCTGGCACACCTGGATCGGCAGGTAAGTGAAAAATCTATAAGGTTTCATTCAACCTTCAGCTAAAATGTGTATTACAATTTTGCATGATATTATGTTACATTAATAGTAGGATTTCTTTGTCATAACAACTATATGTTAATATTGAGATTCCTCTGTCATTATCAGAGCAATAGATAACAACCCCTAAACCTCCTTCTTGGTCAGTTATATGCTATGAATTTGGATATGATAACCAATTGGTTAGAGCGCTCAGCTTGTAATGTGTTGAATACAAGGGCAAGCCTCATCCTCTGAGACGGTTACTGTATAGGGATCCTGAGTGAGTCCTTCATGCACAGTTGCTCAGCGCCATCGATCGATGCTTAGTCATTAGATAGTGGCGCTTAATAAATGCAGAAATAATATAATAATAGATATGATTTGTTAGCAGTCGATCAGTTATTCACTGGCTTGGATTTGTCTGTTTGCAGGGCAGCCGGGTCCTGCAGGTCAGCCTGGCACCAGAGGAGATGTTGGTTCACCTGGTCAGCAGGGTCAGCAGGGTCAACAGGGACCCACTGGAGGCATGGGTTCAATGGGAAACCCAGGACAACCAGGTTCTACTGGTCCGGCTGGTCAGCCAGGACCCTCTGGACCACAAGGAGCCCCAGGGCAGCGAGGTGACCCTGGACCAACTGGGCCGGCGGGAGATCCTGGAGCATCTGGAAGTCCAGGAACTCCAGGTATGTTAGAACTATTAACATGGCTAACGTTAGAAGGCTCTATATAAATGCCTATTTGCATTACATTACAACTATGTAATAAAGGCCTTAAATACATGAGCGCACGGTCGATTCAGAACGGGCGATACACAACGGTGGGGCCATCTCGTGAATCATATGAGAACAAAGTAATTTATTTGTGCATGGCCAGGAAGAGGGAGCAGGAAGAGGAAGGGAGAGGTGAAGGAGCGGAGGCAGGGTGCGGGAGAGGGAGAGGAGTTGGAAGAAGGTGCTGCGAATAATATGCAAAAAAAATGGTTATAGCTAATGGGAAGATGTGAGGTACACTTAATATGTTACATTATCTTACTTTAGTTTAGTTACATCTGATTTTTTCGTTTATATGTTGATTGAAGGATGTTCTATGTAGCAGCTGTTCAGGACAGCTACACAGAAATCTTCCCAGCTCAGCCTCGATGAGAAAAAAACCAGCTTTCAAGAACAAATGTAATTTGCATGTAGCATGATATGTGTCATATAACATCTCTTCAATGACACATGTCCTGTGATATAACATCTCTTCACTGACATATGCCACCAGACTTCTGTTTTACGACTACTAGGGCAGTCATCTAATTTAGTGATGGTTTTGTTGAAGTCCACCATATTACCTGCTTCAGGTACCGATGGTAGCCCAGGCCAGCCAGGACAAAGAGGTGACCAAGGTGCAGCTGGCACCCCAGGAGACACTGGACCAGCTGGACCCTCTGGACAGCCAGGGCAGGCAGGACCTCGAGGGTTCCCTGGTCAGCAGGGAAGCACGGGCCAGCCTGGTTTTAACGGACCCATGGGATCTCCTGGACCTCGAGGGATTGATGGAAGTGGAGGAGCAACTGGAGCAACTGGATTTGATGGCGCGATAGGTGAGCATCCAGTCCATACATGATCTTATCTCACTTCAGTCTACTTGCCTTGCCTTATATTACCTTGTCTTAACTTACCTTATCTTCCATTTGCCTTTACATCATCTTGCCTTTACCTTATATTATCTTGGCTTTACCTTTACATTGTCCTGCCTTTATCTTAAACATTGTCTTGCCTTTATCTTTACATTATCTTGCCTTTACCTTTACATCATCTTGCCTCTACCTTGTATTATCTTGGCTTCACCTTTACATTGTCTTGCCTTTATCTTTACTTTATCTTGCCTTTACCTTCCATTTTTTGCCTTTATGCCTTACTTTACAATACATTTGATTACATTAAGTAGGCCTACATTACTTTATATGTGTTGTCATTAGATAATTTCCTTTCTATCACTAATTATTCTTTTCTGATTTTACAGGTGCTACTGGTCAGCCTGGACCAACAGGACCACTGGGGCCAACTGGACCAATAGGGCCAACGGGGCCAATCGGTGACCAGGGTCAGCAAGGAGCCCCTGGTAGTCAGGGTCCTTCAGGGCAGAATGGAGATTTGGGAGCCCCTGGTCAACCAGGTGCCACAGGAACTTCGGGTAACCCAGGCCAACCTGGCCAGCAGGGGTCTGTGGGACCTCAAGGTGACGTTGGACCACGGGGTCAACCGGGACCACAGGGTCCTTCTGGTAAGTCTTTTTTTTCAGCCATGTATGTATGTTGGTGCAGGTTGTCTAAGGATATGGAAGAATAGACCGGCTTGGGTTAAAATATGTTTATTCCATAAGCTATTTACTAGTAAAACAGACTTGTAACATAATAACAGGACACTGACCTCAGGTGGTGTCAAAACCCAGCAAACAGCCACAGGTGGAGGGAACAGCAACATCCACCACCTGATGAAAAACCGTTCAAAAAGAATCAAAACAATAAAATGGCTGAGAAGAACCAAACAAATCTTTCATGCAAGGTGACTAAAACATGACTAGTTGAAGAGACTGGTAGGTAGCAGCAATAATGGTCACACAGGACCAAAAACAGAAGCCGGTCTGAGTTTAAAATCAAACAAACCTCTTTAAATACTTCCCTGCCAAAATGAACTGAGAGTATACAACATGCAAAAACTTAACCTACAGGAAAATACGACATATAGGATACCATCCTATATGTCATATTGAGCAATGTACATATGTGTGTATGCAGGCTTGTTTGTATGTGTGTATGTGTGGGTATCTATGTATGAGTGTGTGTGTATCTATGTATGCATGTAAATATCTATTTATGTTTGTATAATTATTTAAGTAACCTTTATTTGCATCTGACAAGCACATGAATGTATATATTTATGAATGTATGTATATATGTGTATATATATATGCTTGTATGTATGATGACACTTGATATAGCGCCTATTAAGTACCTTTCAAAAGCCCTGCATGCATGAGTATTTAACTGGTCAAAACATTAGGTAAAAATAAGTTCTGCATTTATGAGTCCATTACTTATGTATGTATGAGTGTATGTGTGCATGTATATACTTATATGTATACTTACTTACTCTTTCAGGAAACGCTGGGTCACCTGGACCTACCGGACCTCTTGGCATACCTGGAAACCCTGGTGGAACTGGTGCAACTGGATTGACCGGTCAACAGGGTGCCACTGGACAGCAGGGTCCACCTGGAAACAGAGGCGACTCAGGGACTCCAGGAACTGCTGGAAATCCAGGTCCAGATGGATCGACTGGACAACCTGGCTTACCTGGAGACAATGGACAGCCAGGGCCTGTGGGTTCACCTGGCCCCAGGGGCGATCTAGGACCTCAAGGAAACCCAGGTTTACCTGGACCAGCAGGTAAATATGAGTGGACAATAGGCGAATAATACAAGGTTTGTGTAAAGTAATGTATAGTAATGTGTTGTGATGTTATAATAGGGTAAGGTAACAAGGTAAGGTATCAGTCTAATATAACATAAGGTAGGATAACATAATGGGTAAGAGAAAGAACATAAGATACAGCAGCCTATAGTTAGGTAACATCAGGCAGCATAAGGTATAGTAGCGTGTGGTATTACAGTAACAATAAAAAATAAGTTAACATGAGGTATCATGGTGTTAATAGCTTAAGATAAGGTAAAACAACATGGTTAGGTAACATAGAGTAAGGTAGCATAAGGTATCAAGTCAACAAGATGATGTAAGTTAAGGTAATGAGGTCAGGACAGGATATCAATGTAACAAAGTAACATATGGTAAGGTAACAAGGTGATATACCAGTAATGTAACATAAGGTGACATACCTGTAAGGTAACAGAACTGCCTGTGTCTGTTCATTCTGCCAGTGTTCTCGTGTCTTTTGGGGTCATACTAGAACCTTAGTTTGTCTGATTCCATAACCACCGTGCATTATGATAACGGCACTGTAGGAGTTTCAAGATTAGGCTGTGTTAATTATTAATTAAGTATAGTTAGGTTAATTAGTTAATTATAGATTAGTACATCTGTTTATTTTCTATTATAACTGATGGTTGTTTGCAGGTGCATCTGGTTTTCCCGGACCAATGGGGCAGCCTGGACCAGCTGGTGGCACAGGTTTCCCTGGGGCCACTGGTGACACTGGCCCCAGGGGACCTGATGGAACCCCTGGACAGCCGGGCCCCAGAGGTGATCCAGGCAGCACAGGCCAGCAAGGGCCTTCAGGATCAGCTGGTTCCCAAGGCGTGCAGGGACCAAATGGCCAGAAAGGTTCTACTGGTCCAGCTGGACCTCTCGGACCACAGGGGCAAAATGGAGATCCTGGTCCTAGAGGTGACCCAGGACCGGCTGGTCAACCAGGACCTGGGGGTGACATTGGGTCGCCTGGTCTGCAAGGGCCACAGGGACCCAGTGGACCTGCGGGTGATGTTGGTGTTCAGGGTCAACCTGGAAGACAAGGCACAAAAGGAGACACTGGTCCTGTGGGACCTGTTGGTCCTCAAGGTAATGCCTTGCAGTTGCAAGCCTGTATGCTGGTGCTATATAAATTATACTGTTATGTTACTTTGTTTTAAGTTGGATCTGGAATTTTAATTTCATAAGAACATTTGTCAGTCAACTGAACTGAATTTATTTGCTTTGGTGGTCAACTTCTAAACATGTAGATAAAATATGGAGTGGTCTGTTTTAAGTTTCCTCTTTGACACTTTGAATGATAGATGCTATCTTTGCATTTCTGTTCTTATAATGGGTATTCCTTGTCTTATAATGGGATATAATGGGATAGTGGGATGTGGTGGTGTAATGGTATGTTCGATGCCTCGTAACTGGAGGGTCGCGGGTTCGAATCTACCTCACGCCACTGCATAGCGACCTTGGACAAGTTGCTGACCCATAGTTGTCTGTGAGGAAGGCAACAGGAAACCACCTCATTCATCTCATCCCCGGGTGGCCTAAAGCCAATGGACCTGACTTCGAGCAGAAAACTCATCATCATCATGATGGGATAATGGGAAAAAATGTGCATTGTCTTTTTCAGTTTCTCTGTTTCTCATTGGTTGGTGGTATTTTCAAGTTTTTATCTTTCTTTTTGTTTCACTATTTGCAATGGTTTAGTGTTGGTATTTTTCATTGTTTTTAGCACTTTAACTGTTTGTTAGTATCTTTTCGTGATTTTTCTTCATGTCGGGGTCAGTGCTCAGCTAATGTCGTGTCTTTTTGAATGTAACAGTCAGATGTAATGTTTTTTTTTACTGCATTTTGTATTATTCAAATAGATCAGTTAATAGAGAAATTAATCACTATATGAAGTTTGTTCAGTTGTTTGCTTTTGATTTCAGGACCTGCTGGAGGAAGTGGATTTCCTGGAGCGGCTGGAAATCCTGGCCAGCCTGGATCTCCTGGAGCTTCTGGCCCCATGGGTGCATCAGGAGGCATTGGTCCTGTTGGCCCCAAAGGTTCACAAGGTTTCTCAGGCCAAAGAGGTAGTCCGGGCCCTGCAGGGGATCCTGGGTCACAAGGCCAGATGGGGCCAAAGGGCTTGCAGGGCCCAACAGGTCAGGCAGGGTCAAATGGTGCTACAGGGGTTCCAGGTTCGGTTGGAGCTGTTGGACCTTCAGGTCCTACGGGTCCAGTTGGATCACCTGGATCAAGGGGTGACGTCGGCCCCTCTGGCAATCCAGGTACGCCTGGTGCGAATGGATTGCCTGGATTTCAAGGAGATACTGGTGTCTCTGGAACACCTGGAAATCCTGGCCGGCAAGGGTCACCTGGAACACCTGGAGAAAGAGGCGACCCTGGACAGCAAGGAGACCCTGGTACAGCTGGAACGCCTGGAACACCTGGAAACCAAGGTAACTGAGTTTCAGATCTTCTGTTCTACCTTATGTTGCTTAGACAATTAGTGCTTTTGAAAGGTTCCTAAAATGTTTTTTGTGTGTCTCATTCCCTTTCTATCTAACCAAATCTAATGACTTCAGCGGCGCGTTATCGTTATGCAAAATGCACGAATCGATGGTTACTTCAAGTGAAACTGCAGTGAAAAATCATAATCCATTGGAGAAGCCATGTCACATTTCAGTGGGATAGGAAGCCCAGAAGTCAAGACAGTGTTATCTAAAATATCCGTTAGTCTCTATTACCTAACAGAATGCGGTCTATATAATAATGTTCGGGTACAGTCACACATGCACACATTCATTAATTTAATATGTATTGGCGTTGGTTGAGCATAGTGATGACGACGACATAGCCAAGAGTGAAGATATTACAATACAGCTATAATTTAGTAATGCCCTCCTTACAAAGTTCTGAAGTGCATATTGAAGCCGGGAAACAGGAGACGTTAAGAGCCACTGAAAGACGTTAAGTTTCCAGATATTGTCCTAGTTGATTCTTTATTCACTGTCGCAACATTTAGTGCATATGAAGAGAGAGAGAGCATCTCTGTAGATTCCTGATTCCAAGGTGAAACTGCTTTGGTATTATATTTTGAGATTGCTTTAGCATTCTAGGCAAAGGTTAGTTACTGGGTCAGGCTAAAAGAACTTGTTTATTTGCTACTTGGCTTCTGCCTGCATTTCTGGGCCTGTCCTACCATCTGCCCATCTGTATGTCTCATCATCTATCTGTTACAGATACGTATCATAATACATGTCATGGTTCTTGAGCCCTTTTGTCATAAACATTGTTTCACTTGAAGTGACTATCAATTGACGCCCTGTGCATTATGATATGGCCTTAAATTGTTAGGTTAGATTAGTACAGGAAGCCAGTGCAGATGTCAAAAGACCATAAATGACTTGATCCGTTTTGCTTTTTGCAGGTGCCACAGGACCCACCGGTTTTCCTGGACCATCTGGAGGTCTTGGTCCACCTGGTCCTGCTGGGTCACCTGGTCAGGCAGGCTTCCGTGGAGACCCCGGTCAATCAGGAGCATCTGGTCAGCCTGGTGCAACTGGTCAGCCTGGTTTTGTTGGACCTCCTGGGCCGGCTGGTCAGCCTGGACAAAGAGGAGACGTTGGATTTCCAGGGTCTCCGGGACCAAGGGGAGAGGTAGGACCACAGGGACAGAGAGGAGACCTGGGACCTCAAGGCAACCCTGGTGCTGATGGTACGCCTGGCCAGGCTGGTAGCACGGGAACTCCTGGTGCGACTGGTGCACCGGGTGAAGTCGGTTATACTGGGCCACAAGGACCTCGAGGGGATCCTGGAAGCTTAGGACAACCTGGGCTGAGGGGAGACGCTGGATCACCAGGTACTCCCGGAACAGATGGTACACCTGGAGCGGCTGGTGAACCTGGTGACACGGGTGCAACAGGTGCAACCGGAGCAACTGGATTGCAAGGTGCAACAGGTGGAAAGGGTCTGACAGGAGATCCAGGACCACGAGGTGAGACTGGAAGTGCCGGATCTCCAGGTCAGAGAGGAGATCCCGGCCAGCCCGGTTCTCAAGGACCTGCGGGACCTAGAGGGGCCCCAGGCGCATCAGGAGACTTAGGACCAACAGGTCCTGTTGGACCGCAAGGACCTACAGGACCACTTGGACCACAAGGTGCCTCAGGGGCTGCTGGGCCGAGAGGAGACCAAGGACCCACAGGAGACATTGGCTTTCCAGGAAATCCTGGATTTTCGGGTCCAAGAGGGGATCCAGGAACGTCAGGAACACCTGGAAATTCTGGTAACGTGGGTCCTACTGGACCCAAAGGACAGACAGGTGATACAGGAGCTAGCGGAACCCCTGGAACGCCAGGCAACCCTGGAACGCCTGGTGCTCAAGGTATCTTTAACACTGCATTTTACCATCATTATAATTATTATTATCTTGCCATCTTTTGTCTCTTCTTATGCTGTTACATCCTATGCTGTGCTGTGCTATCATATCTTATCTCAAGCTATCTGAAACTGTTTGATTTGATCTTATCTGATTTCATATCTTATCTGATTTTATTGTATCTCATCATAACTGATCTCATCATATCTTATCTGTTCCCATCTCATCTTATCTAATATCATCTCACCTTATCTTATCTGTTCTCATCTCATCTAATTTCATCTCATCTCAACTTATCTGCTAGATATTCTTGTCTTATTTTATCTGATTTCATTCTGTGTTCTTCTTTGCCATTCTATGCTATTCTATCTTATCCAGTTGTATCCTGTCTTACCCTATCATATCACATTGTATCCTGCCCTGTCCTGTCTTATTTTGTCGTTATGGGAATGATGACGGTGGTGACAATGAATCTGATGATGACAAAGATTATAAGGATGATGTTCCACTGATGTCTGAGTTGACTTGGTGGCCAATCTCCAATGTCGGCTTTAACCTTTGCGGTCTGGGTTTAAATTCCTGGGATTTTCATATGAAACTGACAGGTTGCACTGTTGAACTGTGCACAAGTCCCAGCCAACACACACACATTTGGACAGTGTTGTCCCATTGCTGTCAAACGTTGTCCCTTTGTGTGTGTTTTGGCTGGGATTTTATTTGGGATCGTAGGCGATCATCATTGTTTTGGTGCCTTCTTAAATCCTGTTGTGCCGTATGATGGTGTATTCATTTAGCACCATGACCTAAAGGTTGTGGATTCGAGCATGTAAAAGGACTCCATGTAATGAACCTGTCCAAGATGGGAAATAAATGGCAAGTCTTTCAATGCACTGGCCTTGCATTTAGGACCTTGAGATTAGAGGACCTAAGAAGAGGAAGTTAACATTCCTCTACACTCCACTATGGTACATACATTTTCACACAATAAACACAAGACTGACAACTGTAAAATATTTGATGATAATTTTTTCTAGGTCCCATTGGAAACCCAGGACCGGCTGGATCATCAGGGTCTCCTGGGCCTGTGGGCCCAAATGGAGCCCCAGGTCCACAAGGAGCCACAGGAGATCCGGGTCCACCCGCTCCTGAGACAAACCCTGCACCCAGAGGGGACCCTGGGCCGCCAGGGCCCCCAGGAATTCCAGGGGTTGGAGGTTCTGCTGGACCACCTGGGCCAAGAGGTGACCTTGGTGCTGTTGGGGCGTCCGGTGCACCGGGTCTTCCTGGAATCGTGGGGGAAACTGGAGGTACTGGTCAGATTGGAGTTGCAGGTCTTCCAGGATACACAGGACCTCAGGGTATCCAGGGCCCTCCAGGGCAACGAGGTGATCCTGGACAGAGGGGTGATCCTGGTCCACAGGGACCTCAAGGTTAGTCTTAGATCAGTTGATGTAATGTCAGAGGAGCTGTGTTTCTTGCAGATATTTGCATTACATGTTTACTGCACTCTTACATTACAAATTATTATGATGAACTAATAGAGATATAAAAACGTTCTGTTTAACACAGTATGCCATAAAATGGGTTTTAAGTGCTTAGAAACACTGAAATTTACAAGATATACGTAACAGCCAATTCTTCCTAACTATCTCTTGAAAGCTATGGTAGTGGCCACTGTGCGAATAGCCTACTATCATCCAAACTATTTCATATTTCGCCACTGCTGTGTTCGGGTGGTGCCAGTCCCAAGCCTGGGTATAGGAGGAGGGCAACGCTGTTCATCTTCATTATGACACAGCATAAATAAACAGAAACTATACCAACTATTACATAAGTCTTCAACTCTTGCATTGAAGAATTTCTGTTCTAATATTCCTGTTGGTTTCGTTAATCATATCTCTCTGGAAGCAACTGGATATAAAATATATCCTTTACTAAATAATTGCAAGGTGTTATTGTTAGCAGTTTTATTTACACTTCTTGATGTCTTTGAGTTCTTTTTAAGATGGTGCTGTTCTTATTACCAGGTCCACAAGGATCTCAAGGATCGCCTGGATCACGGGGAGACACAGGAAGCTCTGGACCATCTGGATCATCTGGTGGTACTGGGCCAGCTGGGCTTCCAGGACCTCGAGGAGATGTGGGTTCACAGGGCCAACCCGGGCCCCCAGGTCCCGATGGAGCAAGTGGTGACGTAGGACCACAGGGCCCAACCGGGCCTGTGGGAGGTAGAGGAAGTACTGGATCTCCAGGAAGCACTGGGGCAACTGGATCGTCTGGTCCTGCTGGACAATTGGGACCTCTGGGACCCAAAGGACCGACGGGTGATCCTGGAACTCGGGGAAATCCCGGACCAGCTGGAACTCCAGGCACACCAGGAAGTCAGGGTGCTCCTGGCCAAAGAGGAGATCAAGGGGTTGCAGGAACACCAGGGAATCCAGGAAGCCCTGGATCCCCAGGGTTCCAAGGGCCAAAGGGACCAACAGGACCTAATGGTAACAGTGGAACACCTGGAGCACCTGGAATACCTGGAGCTTCAGGTAAGAACACATTTAGTTGCAGCTAATGCTGGTTATTCAATTGGTGGTGTGACACAGTGTTTTATTCAGCTGGCATGCTAGGTCTGTGACCTAACGGTTGCAGGATTGAGCCTGCTGTGCTGACTCCGTGTAACTACCATCGCCGGGTTGTTTGATACTGTGACCGAGCAGCAGATTTACTTTCCCAGCATAAGCTGGGAATGCTGGGAATGTAAGTGGGAAATCCCTCAGTGCATGTCTGGTCGCACTGTTCTCTTGTCCAGGATCCTGGGATTTGTACCTTGCTGATCCAACAGCCTTGGAAAGGAAATGAGTGCTTCCTCTAAGTTCCACTGTGGGACACGGGATCTTTACTTACCTTAATTTACTTAATGCTGTGCATTGCCTGTTATCTTTAGTTACGGGGTTTGAATTTCAGTGTGTCATATGAAATTTACAATTTATTATTAAGCCATAAATGAAAGCTGTCCAGTTGTTTTTCACATTTTCATTTAACTTTAAAATCCTGCAACCCCAAGATCACACTTTAGGAAACTATTGTTGATGTAGGCATGTTTTTGGTGAGTGATTACCTTACCTTACCTTACCCTGTGTTACTTGGTAAGTATGGTGGTAGTGGTGTTGGTGGTGGCGTTGGTAAGTAAGTAAGTAAGTAAGTAAGACATTTGTTAACATGCCATGTGTCCATCGCCTGAGTGAGGAATCTTTACTCAGGTAATTTTTTTTTAAAATTTTCATTATTATTGTGGTGGTAGTGGTGGTGGTGGTGGTTTATAATGATGATCATGGCAACAGTGATCAAGTCAATGACATCTTACTGAATAGCTTGTTCAGTGAAAAAGCCTTAAAACGTCCTGTACATCTCTTTGCCAACTACTTCTGTTAAAGGTGGTGTAGAATTTACCTTTGTGTGCGCAGATAAATGAGCATTGTTATTGTGATTACATTACTTGATGTTCTTACAGGAGCCGCTGGCCAACAGGGAGCCACAGGAGCAACTGGAGACCCAGGACAACAAGGACCACTTGGACCAACAGGTCCACAAGGACTGCAAGGACAGTCCGGAACACCAGGACAGCCAGGACAACAAGGAGCCACAGGACAGCCTGGAAATCCAGGTCCCGCTGGTCAGTCCGGAGCGCCTGGCTCGAATGGGCAACCGGGCCAGCGTGGCGACCCAGGGCCCAACGGAAACATAGGACCTTCTGGGCCATCTGGTTTCCCTGGTACCGATGGTGACAAAGGTCAGCCTGGTCTTCAGGGTCCTACTGGCCCACAAGGCAGTCAAGGATCAACTGGTCCTCAGGGACTGGCTGGTGCTCAAGGGCCTCAGGGACCCCAAGGACCACTAGGACCACAGGGACCTCAGGGTGCGCGTGGGGATGATGGGACACCTGGAAACCCAGGTAAATTTATTTTTTTTAAATTTCATTCTTATTATTGTTAATCTGCCTATCTGTAGTTTGCTGTTGCATCTTGTGAAGAAGCAACGGGGAACAGAAATGGGGAACAGAAATGGGGAACAGAAATGGGGAACAGAAATGGGGAACAGAAATGGGGAACAGAAATGGGGAACAGAAATGGGGAACAGAAATGGGGAACAGAAATGGGGAACAGAAATGGGGAACAGAAATGGGGAACAGAAATGGGGAACAGAAATGGGGAACAGAAATGGGGAACAGAAATGGGGAACTTTGCGTTAGTTCTGTTGCCAACATCAGCTGTACTTCAGATCTAGAAAACACTGGTCTTATTATTACAGGAATTCATTGTGCTCTTGGATTCTGACTCTGCTTCTCATTACAATTGTTTACATCGTTTCACTTCAAAGTGACCATCAGTTTGACGCCTTTTGTATTACAATAAAGGTGCTATAGAAGTCTTCGGATTCCAGTGAGATTAATTAACACCTATCATTAATGTCATTGCCTTATGTTGAATTAGTTAACACCTGTAATATATGGTCATTACATTGTGTTGAATTAATTAACACCTGTCGTATAAGGTCATAACATTATGTTGAATTAATTAACACCTATCGTATAAGGTCATAACATTATGTTGAATTAATTAACACCTATCGTATAAGGTCATAACATTATGCTGAATTAGTCAACACCGGTCATATGAGGTCATTTCCTTATGTTGAATTAGTTAACACCTATCGTATAAGGTCATAACATTACGTTGAATTAGTTAACACCTATCGTATAAGGTCATAACATTATGTTGAATTAATTAACACCTATCGTATAAGGTCATAACATTATGTTGAATTAGTTAACACCTATCGTATAAGGTCATAACATTATGCTGAATTAGTCAACACCGGTCATATGAGGTCATTTCCTTATGTTGAATTAGTTAACACCTATCGTATAAGGTCATAACATTATGTTGAATTAGTTAACACCTATCGTATAAGGTCATAACATTATGTTGAATTAATTAACACCTATCGTATAAGGTCATAACATTATGTTGAATTAATTAACACCTATCGTATAAGGTCATAACATTATGCTGAATTAGTCAACACCGGTCATATGAGGTCATTTCCTTATGTTGAATTAATTAACACCTATCGTATAAGGTCATAACATTATGCTGAATTAGTCAACACCGGTCATATGAGGTCATTTCCTTATGTTGAATTAGTTAACACCTATCGTATAAGGTCATAACATTATGTTGAATTAGTTAACACCTATCGTATAAGGTCATAACATTATGTTGAATTAATTAACACCTATCGTATAAGGTCATAACATTATGTTGAATTAATTAACACCTATCGTATAAGGTCATAACATTATGCTGAATTAGTCAACACCGGTCATATGAGGTCATTTCCTTATGTTGAATTAGTTAACACCTATCGTATAAGGTCATAACATTATGTTGAATTAGTTAACACCTATCCTATAAGGTCATAACATTATGTTGAATTAATTAACACCTATCGTATAAGGTCATAACATTATGTTGAATTAGTTAACACCTATCGTATAAGGTCATAACATTATGCTGAATTAGTCAACACCGGTCATATGAGGTCATTTCCTTATGTTGAATTAGTTAACACCTATCGTATAAGGTCATAACATTATGTTGAATTAGTTAACACCTATCGTATAAGGTCATAACATTATGTTGAATTAATTAACACCTATCGTATAAGGTCATAACATTATGTTGAATTAATTAACACCTATCGTATAAGGTCATAACATTATGCTGAATTAGTCAACACCGGTCATATGAGGTCATTTCCTTATGTTGAATTAATTAACACCTATCGTATAAGGTCATAACATTATGCTGAATTAGTCAACACCGGTCATATGAGGTCATTTCCTTATGTTGAATTAGTTAACACCTATCGTATAAGGTCATAACATTATGTTGAATTAGTTAACACCTATCGTATAAGGTCATAACATTATGTTGAATTAATTAACACCTATCGTATAAGGTCATAACATTATGTTGAATTAATTAACACCTATCGTATAAGGTCATAACATTATGCTGAATTAGTCAACACCGGTCATATGAGGTCATTTCCTTATGTTGAATTAATTAACACCTATCGTATAAGGTCATAACATTATGTTGAATTAGTTAACACCTATCGTATAAGGTCATAACATTATGTTGAATTAATTAACACCTATCGTATAAGGTCATAACATTGTGTTGAATTAGTTAACACTGGTCATACGAGGTCATTACTTATTGTTGAATTCTTTAGTAGTTTTTTTATCTGTTACATAGCCATGCTTCAGCGCATTTGTGAGGTTCTTATAGGGCACTACATGTGTTCCGATGCATACATACATACCAATATACACCTGTCTTATTGGTAAATACCTGTCTGTTGGGATCGTTACTCTCTGTAGAATTAATTAACACTTGTCTTTTAGGAATTTTATCTTATGTTGACTCAATTAACACCTGTTGCTAAGGTTCATCACCTGAAGTGGATTTATTATTTGTCTTTTAGGAACACCTGGTCAACCTGGACTCCCAGGATCCACAGGTCAGTCCGGACCAGCTGGAATCCAGGGAGCTGCTGGGGCTGTTGGACCAAAAGGTCCTACTGGTGACACAGGGTCACCCGGTAACCAGGGTCCCCAGGGATTTCCAGGACCCAGAGGAGCAGATGGTAACCCTGGATCACCCGGTACTCCAGGTCTGAGGGGAGATCCTGGTGAAGCGGGATTTCCTGGAAATCCGGGTTCACCTGGGCCAACAGGACCAGCTGGACCAAGGGGAGAAAATGGAAACAATGGAAGTCCTGGACAACCAGGACAGCCAGGAACTCCAGGAAATCCTGGACAGCCAGGACAAAATGGTTAGTTGTGTTTAATATTTGATCAAAGCAACTGGATATCTCAGTTACGTTTTGGGATATTTTCAACTTTTCATCAGTGAAGCTCATTTCAGGCAGCTATGCAGCAGTTTTGTAAGTGAGACAATTTATATGAGTGATCTAATTTATATAAGCATTGCAATTGTTCCAATTAAGGTAATTTCTGAGTGAGGCAATTTCTTAAGTGATCCAGTTCTTCTAAGTGTGGCAATTATTCCAACAAAGGTAATTTCTGAGTGAGGCAATTTCTTAAGTGATCCAATTTTTCTAAGTTAAATAATTTTTGTAAGTCAGATTTTTGCAGTTTTCTAATAGAGCCATTTGTAGGATTAAGACATAATAAGCCCTTAATACATGACATCACAACCTTTGGAGTCAGTGATGGCAGATATTAGTGTAGCACTCCATATAATTTTCTTATGGGTTAAATGATTTGCATATGTTCTGGAAGTCTTATAAGTAGTGCCACACCAAAATCCAGAGCTAAAGTTGTCCATTGCTTCTTTGTGGACTTCTCAAATGTAAAAAAAGTAAGAAGGCAAAGGTAAAAGATAACATTCTTGTTTATCTGCTTATAAAGAAACTCTGCAGAACCATAAAGGTAATAGGTAACATACCTGCTCATATACCTCTATAGAACTCCTTTGAAGCTTAAAGGTAAGAGGTAATAACACATCTGTATTCATGTCTCTATAGAACTACATAAAGGTAAAGGTAACACACTTGTTTACATGTCTCTATATAAATTCTTCAGAAGCTTTCATGAAGTATATTTACTTCCGTGTGTTGTTTCTACGAAAAAGAGCCATCCTTTAAGCTAACCAAGAGAGACAGCCATGTGTATGAAGTTTTACCAACGTGATTTTTCTTACCCTAGACATATGAGGAATTAAGCAGAAAAGTAGCAGAGCAGTCTCCTAAGCTATAACTCCAAGAGGCATTCAGGGGTATGAGGTGTTAGCGACATCATTTTTCTTAGCCTTGGAGTATGAGGGTGGATGGTCAGTCCCTCTCTGTCACCATCTGATCTTCCCACTGACAGTGTATGGTCAATGTACTCATTTTATAGCTGAGTTCACTAGAGGGACAAGTGGGACATCTTTCTGCCTCTGAGTTCTGACACATCTCATTCAACTTGCTTACCCACCGTAGCCTGAGTTCTGATTTCTCTGACCGATCGGAATTCGACCCGGCTTCTCCAATGGATTCTGATTTTTGACTGCAATTTTGACTTGAAGCAACCACCGATTGATGCCTTGAGCATTATGATAACGGCGCTATAGAAGTCATTAGATTAGATTAGATTAGAGTTTACAGTGCAGCAACCTAATCGTTAAACTATTTGATCTTACAAATAAGTTATATTGTTGTCTGTTACACCATGTTATTCAATTATACCACTAAATCTGTTAATTTACATGCAACAGGAGTGGCTGGTGCAACTGGAGCCTCAGGGTTACCTGGTTCATCAGGACCCCCTGGGTTACAGGGCCCACGAGGTAATCCAGGAACAGCTGGTCTTGTTGGTGCCACCGGTGTTGATGGAAGCAAAGGAGCATCTGGGGATGCAGGCCCCGTGGGGCCACAGGGGCCGCCGGGACCTTCAGGGCCAGCAGGGCAACGAGGTGACGTTGGCCCTGCAGGCAACCCAGGACCCACAGGAGATCCAGGGTTTGCTGGACCTCCGGGTGAGTTTCTCATGCAATCTCTCCTTCTTACACGTATATGCTGCACGTACTTTGAGACATATTTTTAGAAATTTTCAAATAATACTAGTACTAATGCTAATAATAATGATGAAAATTTAGCCATTCCTGATGAAGCATCTGTCTAGCTTAAGCTTATATTACACCCATGAGCCACAATCCTTTAATATAATAATAATAATAATAATAGTAATAATAATAATAATTATTATTATTATAATTATAAATTTATAATAATAACAATAATTTCCTCCATCAGCGCTTACCTATGGCCATCCATTGCTGCAACGCTGTGCAGCAGCTTTTTCCCCAAAAGAGCCATCAGCAAAGATTAGCCTTCCCAGAATAACGCTTCCCTATTTTTTGTAATCCCGAGGATTATATGTACCTCGGATAAAAAGTATTAATAACAATTATAATTGGAGTGTGTTTTTATGAGACTTCTTCTCTCCCAGTTATTTTTAAATGGCCTTGGATGCTTAACTCTTTAGGATATTAAAGTCTAAAAGAAATTTTAAAATATCAATGAATTAATGACGATGATAATTTTTTCAGGTCAGGACGGTCAGGCTGGAAGTCGTGGATTTCAGGGTCCAGCTGGTCAGCCAGGTCCACAAGGTGCCTCAGGTTCTGTTGGGCCCATTGGTCCCCCAGGCTTCACTGGCCAGCCTGGCCAGAGAGGAGTCCAAGGGCAGAATGGAGTTCAAGGGCCCAGTGGCCCATCAGGACCAACTGGACAGCGGGGACCAACAGGCGTCCAAGGAGACACTGGTAGTAGTGGTCCAATGGGACTAGCTGGTTCACCTGGACCTTTAGGAGAAGCAGGATTTCCAGGGGATGTTGGACAACAAGGAGAGCAGGGTACTCCGGGGGTACAGGGACTTACGGGACAAAGAGGAGATCCAGGCCCTCCGGGTCAGAGTGGATTTCCCGGACAGTCAGGACCACCCGGACCCCAGGGCGAGAATGGAGACCCAGGGACCCCTGGTTCAGCAGGACGTGACGGAAATGCAGGTACCTAAGGTTTTAAAGGCGCTACATCAATGTTTTTATTACATTAATGTAATAAAGCAAGTACATTGGAACCTACTTGTAACATGTTTCATTATTTACTTCTTTATTTTCTTCTTTGCACTTACTACGAGCAATTGCAAGATCAGTAAATCTCAATCTAAGGCGTGAGGTAAGTGTGCACGAGCAACTTATCCACAGGGCTTGAATCCACAATCGTTGGATTACAGATCCTGCTCGCTACTGAATAGACCACTGAAGGGTGTTACTTCAATCTTTTTTACATTACACACAGTAATTGATGCAGGTACACTTATAAATTTCTAGCATGATATAATACAGTTGCATATATTTGTGCCATATTTGGTTTAGCTTAGAAAGTTAGGTCCTAATAAGACAACATTATTATCGAGTGGTTCTTGAGTACTTGCATGTATATTTTCGTTGGTGGACTGTTCGTAATCGTAATCATAAGCTTGAGATTGCTACAGTGCCCAACAAAGGCCAAGTAGCGGAACCAGCTTATTTCACAGGCGCTCAGTCAAAACAAAATCGATAGGCAAGAAGGGTTCGGTTCCAGGTCGAGATCCAAGAGTCAGACAGTTAGACCGCTACGGTGGATGGTGTTTCGGATCAGAGTGGGGGAGAGAGAGATAAGGGCAAGACGAAGAATGTTGTATAATTGTATATGAATTTTCTTTTTAGGTAACCCTGGACCTCAGGGTCAGAGTGGACAAAGAGGTGATGTGGGACTGCCTGGATCAAGTGGACCTCGAGGAGGGCCAGGGCCAAGGGGAAACGCTGGATTCTCTGGCCCACCTGGATCAGCAGGAGCTACTGGATTCCCTGGATCAACTGGGCCACCCGGATCAGCTGGTCCTGCTGGGTCTCCTGGTCCTCAAGGTGCACCTGGACTCAGAGGTGATCCTGGGCCTCAAGGACCAAAAGGACCTCAAGGAAATCCGGGCCTCACTCCGGTAAGTGGCATAAAAGGAGAAACAGGTGACACTGGACCACAAGGACCTCCAGGAATCACAGGCCCAGCTGGGTTTTCTGGGCCTCGTGGTGACATTGGGCCTGTAGGGTCCCCTGGGCAACGTGGACCTACTGGAAACCCAGGAGCGACAGGTGGACCTGGTCCAAATGGACCACCAGGGTTTAGAGGAGAAGCTGGTCCTTTGGGTCCTACAGGTTCGCCTGGCACTCCAGGTCAACCGGGTCCTGCTGGAGATATTGGTCCGCAAGGTCCCGCTGGTCAGACTGGACAGCCTGGTGAAAGAGGTGATCCTGGAACACCTGGAACACCTGGCGCTTCTGGGCCAAGAGGTGAGAATGGACCCCAGGGCTTTCAGGGCTCACCTGGGCCTGCCGGAAATCCAGGTGATGTTGGACCACCTGGATTTCAAGGTTATCAGGGACCTTCAGGTCAGCCAGGTGCATCTGGATCACCTGGAGATCAGGGACCTTCTGGTACTCCTGGGCAGCCAGGGTCACCAGGTCCGCAAGGGCCCTCTGGAGCTCAAGGAGCAACTGGAACGCCTGGGGATGCAGTTCCTGGACCTCCAGGACTTGCAGGCCAGCCTGGAATCCCTGGAACGCCGGGTAATCAAGGGGCAAGGGGAGACATTGGCCTCCCGGGACCAGCTGGACCAACAGGACCATCAGGGCCGAGAGGGGACATCGGATCACCAGGGGCTTCGGGTCTACAAGGGGATACCGGTGCTTCTGGAACACCAGGTATGGAACCAGGGAAGATAATTAAATAAAAAGTAACTAAAGAAATGTAGTTGGATAATAATAATAATAATAATATTTTTTTATTAATGAAATAATAATAATTATATGATAAACTAGTTATCTCTTCCAGCTTTTTGACATTGCAACTCTATTGCCTTCTGTGGCAGTGTTGCTATATTGGAACTTGACAAGATGTAGCCATTCCTGAGGGTTTTCATTTTCTCTGGACTTTTTTAAATCCTGAAGGATCATGTCTACCTATAGTAGTAGTAGTGGTGGTGGTGGTGGTAGTAGTAGTAGTATTAGTAGTAGTAAGTAGTGGTAGTAGTAGTAGTAGTATTAGTAGGAGTACATAATAGTAGTAGTAGTACTTAGTAGTAGTAATAGTAGTAGTAGTAATAATAATCATGATAATAAGAAAGATAACAGACCATTCCAGATATACGTGACTAAGCATTTTTATCTTACCCTTGGGATATAATCCTTTGGGTTTAGAAAAACAATTTCTTACTGCATTTTTTCCCGTACAATATTCGTAATAATAGTAATAATAATAATAAGTTGTTCCAAAGGATTTTGGTGGTCGTTCAAAGAAATACTATCTGCCTTTCCAGCCTTCTTCAGATGGCACTTCAGTTAATAATGATAATAATTATGATATTAATAACGATATAAGTAAAAAATATAATAATAATGACATCTTTCCTTTTATTATTATTATTTATTTATTATTATTATTATTATTATTATTATAAAACATTGTTATTATTTGTCACTTAGTTAAGCATATGCTTGTAACATAATAATAATAATAGAGATACTTCAATCAAACCTGATGTAAGCGAAGACTAGCCATTCCAATAAAAATGCTTGCTGACATGATTGTTTTTTCTCACTCTTGGATTGTGAGCCTTGGGTCATTATTGTTTAAAAAACAATAGTAGCAGTAATAATATTGAGCACTAAATTCTTTATTTCAGGTAACCCTGGTCAGCCGGGCTTTCCAGGTCAGCGGGGTCTTCCTGGAGCCGATGGAGTTCAAGGTCAACCCGGCCCAAAAGGATTTGCGGGACAGAGAGGTAACTCTGGGCCACCCGGTCAGCCAGGTCAGAGAGGTGCTGCTGGACAACCTGGCGATGTAGGAACACCTGGACCTAATGGATCGCCTGGACCGCGTGGTGATGTAGGTGAGCCTGGGACTGCTGGAGCCTCTGGAACACCAGGGCAGCCGGGCTTCCAAGGTCAACCTGGTCAGCCAGGATCCCGAGGACAACCTGGCCCCTTGGGACCGCAAGGTAAAGGTTACTTTGTTCATGGATTAGGATTACTTTCCAAGACTAATTAAAATTTTTACTTGTGTAGAAATAATTGCGATTTAAAAAGGAATTGAAGTAGCACTTACTGGTGTTTGGTTTTGTGGAAATACTTCTGTGGAAATACCTTGGAAGGTGTTTTGAAATACTGGATTGCAGCAAGAATTAAATTAAATCTGACTGTTATTTGCCACTGTCGTCGTCTGGTAAAGTCTTGGGTTTGAGTGTCATTCACTTGCCATCCTTAACGAACTCGGACTTCAGTTAGGCTGGCAAGAAGCACTTTGAGAGGTGCATACCAGGCGCTATATAAATGTCTAGTTACTTTACATTTCAGTATTATTAATAACTAGCTTATCCTGCAAAGAGCATCTGCATGCCTGTTCAGCAAAATTTTCCTTCTGGGAAAAAATCCCTGCTTCTTTGCCTGCTTCCTCTTTTTTCCCTCTTTCTCCATCTTCTTGGCCAAGTGCAAAGAAGTTACTTTACTTACATAATTTGTGAGGTGGCACTAATGTTATTTGTTGCCTGTTTTAACTGTACTAAATGGACCGTGGACCACATACATGTCTAAACCTTATATTATACAGATAATTTATATTACTGTTTCTTCAGGATTCAAGAAGCACTCATTTATTATTTTAGCCGGCTTTGGATGAAATCCCAAAGTACTGGACACTGGGTGTCAGTGCATTGCAGGACTTGCTGTTCACATCCTGGCTGATGGCGATTCCAAGTTCTAGAGTTTGTTGCAGATGAGAGCTAGCAACTTGCCCAGCGTTGTTACACAGAATCTGCTCAGTTGGCTCAAACCTGAAAAAATGTAATCCTGATCTTAATCACACGTTTAGGAGAACCCCTGAGAGGTGCCCCAGACTTTACAATGCAAGACAACGACTGAACAGGGTCCAAAAACAAAGGCCGGACTATCCTGGCTATTTGAGCATCATTTGCTTACAAATGAACTTGTTGTTCTTAATTAAACTCCAACGTCATTTAGGACAGCAACAAGCAGCTTTGAGAGGTACTTGGAAGGCGCTGTAGGACTTCCCCTACCAAGTGCAGCACCAAACAAACCAATGTGTCACACTTATTAATCTGTTCTTGACAGGTTTTAAAGGTAGTACACGAATATTTAAATACATCATACATACATACCTACATACATGTGTACATACATACATGTGTATGCATATACGTGCACACTTGCATACATACACATGCATACATACATACATACGTACATCCATACATACATGTGTATACACATACATATATACATACATACATACATATACACATACATTTATATGAACATACATAGCGTGGAATTGGAGTGTGATTCTTTGTGCTTCAGGTGATACGGGACCTCCAGGACCAAGTGGCCAGAGGGGAGATATTGGGAATCCTGGTGCTCCTGGAATTGCAGGTTCAACAGGGTTGCCAGGGGACACAGGATCATCTGGACCTCAAGGGCCACAGGGGGTACAGGGCACCCCAGGTTCCCCAGGTTCAAGAGGTGCTGATGGTCCACAAGGGGCCACTGGCCCAATCGGGCCCCTTGGAGCCCCCGGAGCTAACGGAGATCCAGGCCAGCAAGGTGATCCAGGTCAACTTGGTGATCCAGGTTCTAGAGGTCCCATTGGACCAGCTGGATTTCAAGGCGTTCGAGGAAGCAACGGATCACCAGGCCCTCCTGGTCCGGTTGGTCCTCGAGGAGACAGTGGAGACCAAGGAGTTCCTGGATTGCCAGGTGCAAGTGGCACTTCTGGACAGCCAGGAAATCCTGGTAGGTAACCCCTCTGACCATTTTGTATAATATTCTAGGTAATGTATTTTCTGGTATTATTTAAGGTAATGTAGTAGGGGAATCATCTCAGGCATAATTTTAGATAATGTAAATCGTTTCAGATGTAATTTAAGGTAATGTAATAGGGAATCATCTCAGGCATAATTTTAGATAATGTAAATCATTTCAGATGTAATTTAAGGTAATGTAATAGGGAATCATCTCAGGTATAATTTTAGATAATGTAAATCATTTCAGATGTAATTTAAGGTAATGTAATAGGGAATCATCTCAGGCATAATTTTAGATAATGTAAATCGTTTCAGATGTAATTTAAGGTAATGTAATAGGGAATCATCTCAGGCATAATTTTATATAATGTAAATCATTTCAGATGTAATTTAAGGTAATGTAATAGGGAATCATCTCAGGCATAATTTTAGATAATGTAAATCGTTTCAGATGTAATTTAAGGTAATGTAATAGGGAATCATCTCAGGCATAATTTTAGGTAATATAAATCGTTTCAGATGTAGTTTAAGGTAATGTAATAGGGAATCATCTCAGGCATAATTTTAGGTAATGTAAATTATTTTAGATGTAAGTTAAGGCAGTGTAATAGGGAATCATCTCAGGCATAATTTTAGGTAATATAAATCGTTTCAGATGTAGTTTAAGGTAATGTAATAGGGAATCATCTCAGGCATAATTTTAGATAATGTAAATCGTTTCAGATGTAATTTAAGGTAATGTAATAGGGAATCATCTCAGGCATAATTTTAGATAATGTAAATCGTTTCAGATGTAATTTAAGGTAATGTAATAGGGAATCATCTCAGGCATAATTTTAGATAATGTAAATCATTTCAGATGTAAGTTAAGGCAATGTAATAGGGAATCATCTCAGGCATAATTTTAGATAATGTAAATCGTTTCAGATGTAATTTAAGGTAATGTAATAGGGAATCATCTCAGGCATAATTTTAGATAATGTAAATCATTTCAGATGTAAGTTAAGGCAATGTAATAGGGAATCATCTCAGGCATAATTTTAGATAATGTAAATCGTTTCAGATGTAATTTAAGGTAATGTAATAGGGAATCATCTCAGGCATAATTTTAGATAATGTAAATCATTTCAGATGTAAGTTAAGGCAATGTAATAGGGAATCATCTCAGGCATAATTTTAGGTAATGTAAATCATTTCAGATGTAAGTTAAGGCAATGTAATAGGGAATCATCTCAGACATAATTTTAGGTAATGTAAATCATTTCAGATGTAATTTAAGGCAGTGTAATAGGGAATCATCTCAGGCATAATTTTAGGTAATGTAAATCATTTCAGATGTAATTTAAGGTATTGCAGTGGGCTTGAGTCCTTGTCTTCAATCATACAAATGAAATGTTATCTTGACGTTTTAGCAAAGACAACATTTCCTGTAATGTTTTCATCATTTGACACACTTTTGACAGTTCATTCCGTAAAACACTGAATGAGTAGCATTCTTTGTAAAATGCCTCAGAATTTGTCTTTACATTACAATGTTAGATGTTATGTTGCTAATGTAATTATTTTACATTTTGTTGTGCTGTACTGTACTCGATTATGTTGCTTTGTGCCCCATTATATTGCATTGCATTTCATAAATATGCATTACGTTACTTTACTGTTACTGTTAAATCATATTTTGTTACAATATGTTATGCTACATGACAGTAATTTGCCTTCCAGATAACTTCAGTTACACTGGTAACATTCACTGTTGGTTAGGTCACAACAGAAAGGGCTATACGATTTTGTAAACATAACTACCGCCACTACTGTAGGAAATGTCTGTTCACTGTAATCGTAATCTCAGGATTTCTTCAGCACCTAAAGAAGTTAAGTTTTGAGAATCAGATTATTTACAGGTGCTCAGTGAAAAACAAATTCACTATGGCAGGTATGTTCAGGGTTAGTTTCAAATCTGGATCCATAGCTCACACAGTTAGAAAGGCATCTGTCTTTCTGGCGACAGTGTTAGAATTGGATTGTCAAAAAAGCTAAGCAGAAAGGGAGTCAGGATATGATTTTATAAATTAGCAATGATATTAACAGTCTTTTTTATGCAATATTAGTGATGGTCATTTCCCTGATGGTTATCACTCTTTTCAGGTGTGGCCGGTCAGCAAGGTGCTACAGGCGGAACTGGAGCTTCTGGACCTTCCGGTGGCACCGGTGCCACAGGTCCGGCTGGAGCCACGGGCACCCCAGGAAATCCTGGGGCACAAGGATTCCCTGGAAACCCTGGGGAACAGGGACCCAGTGGCCAACCAGGAGCACCAGGTAGCCAAGGCCCAACTGGAACACGTGGTGAAGCCGGTGCTTCAGGACCGTCTGGCCAGTCGGGTCCTGTTGGACCACCCGGTCCAAGTGGACCACGTGGAGATCCAGGTACCGATGGTGCCACTGGCATCCAAGGAGATCCTGGAACTCCAGGAAGCCCAGGTATCTACCATTAATTATTCATTATGATTATCATAATTTATTCTTGGTTATCTTACAAAAGATGTACAATAGTCTAGTGAGTAGCATACTGGACTGACATCCAGAGGTCGTGGTTCAAATCACCAAAAAGAAATTTGAAATTTCTCTTCCAGTTGTGGCCTCTAGCAACTTAGCTATAAAATGAGTACATGGACCGTACACTATCAGTGGGAAGATCAAGAGGTAATGAGTTATTACCTGGCCACCTGCCCTCATATTCGAAGGCTGAGAAAATGATTTTAATACCCACGGCTGTTTCTCAGGGTTGTTTAAGAAACTGCTTTTCTTCTTCTATCATAAAATTCATTATCTGCAAAACTTATGATTGGCTATCCTAAGATTCGTTGTCTTTATCATTTATCTTTTGGTTATCTTACATTACATTAGATCTTGGTCTTTAGTCTTCATTCTTAGTGGTTACATTACATTACATTTTATTATTTTTGCATGATTATTATTATTAATTTTGTTATCTATATGAATTCAGTTTGCTCTAACCATCAGTCGTCATTTAATCCTTTTATCATTTATTTATTTAGCCCATCATTAACAATCTTGTTTTCTTCCCTGTCTTTTTTCTTAAGTGATCATTCTTAAGCATTCCAATTTTACAGCGAACGTGAGATAACTGTGACATTGATGCGCTGGTTCACAGGTTCCATAGGTCCTTCAGGACCTCAAGGTCCAAGGGGTGATGTTGGTCCAGCTGGGCTATCGGGACCCCGAGGATCGCCAGGATCTGTAGGAGAAGTTGGAGCCACAGGTTCAACAGGAGTCAGAGGGGATACGGGTTCTCCAGGACCAGCTGGAAACCAAGGCGTTCAAGGATCACCTGGTCCACTAGGTGCCCAGGGCCCCAAAGGACTCCAGGGACGCGTTGGCGATACAGGACTTCCAGGGTCCTCAGGGGACACAGGAGCATCTGGCCTGCAAGGCCCACAAGGAGCAACTGGAGCATCAGGTCCAGCTGGACAGGTTGGTCCAGTCGGTCCTTCGGGACAGAGAGGTGACCCAGGACCAAGAGGCCAGCCAGGAACAGGTGGCACTCCAGGCACTCCAGGAGCCACTGGGTCTTCTGGATTTCCAGGAGATGTTGGTCCATCTGGACCTCAAGGTGCACCAGGACAGCGTGGGCCATATGGAGAAACTGGAGATCCTGGACCAGTGGGGCTCAGTGGACCTCCTGGACAACCAGGTAACGCTCTTCATAAGTATGTTTGGTAAGATGAGATAAGGTGAGGTTGGATGAGATAAGGGAATTCAGGTAAGGGAAGTTAAGGTAAGGTAAGTGGTTAAGGTAATGCAAGGTAAGTTGAGGGAGATAACTCCTCATATGCTTTATGGCTCTATCAGTATAGCTGATGGTGGTGGTAATGGTTTTGATGATGATTAATGATGATGATGATGACAACGACAGTGATTGATGATGATGGTGATGATGATGATGATGATGATGATGATGATGGCACTGATGTTGATGTATGCGTATACATGTATGTATACACACATTGTAGATATATATAAGTATATATACATATATATACATTTTATAAATGTATTTGTATATAATCCCTACATACCTAGCATACCTGATTTCCATCTATTTGCTTTTGATTTCAGGTACACCTGGTTCTTCAGGCTCTCCAGGCGAGAGAGGAGACCAGGGGTTACCTGGTGTTGCTGGAGCCTCTGGTCAACCAGGACCAGCAGGCCAGCGTGGTGACGTTGGGCCACCTGGGCCTCAAGGAGGCACAGGTCAGGCCGGGGCCTCTGGAACTCCAGGCCTGCCAGGCACACCAGGTCAGATTGGACCACCAGGACCCCAAGGGGCCACGGGTTCCACTGGTTCACAGGGCTCATCAGGACCGAGAGGTGATGTAGGACCACAAGGGCCTTCTGGACAGCCAGGCCCAAGTGGTCCTCAGGGACCACAGGGAGACACTGGCAGCCCAGGAGCACCAGGTCAGTCAGGCTCAACTGGCAACCCTGGGGCCAAGGGACCGACTGGTGACCCTGGATCTGTAGGTGCAACTGGTCAACCAGGCTTCAGAGGAAGTGATGGTTCCCCAGGCACACCTGGAAGCCCGGGACTTCGGGGTGATCAAGGACCTGCAGGATTGAAGGGTGGAACAGGGGCAAGTGGTGCCTCTGGTGACAAGGGAGATCCAGGTCCTGCTGGCTCCCCAGGAAATCCAGGGTTTCGGGGTCCTGTGGGTGATCCTGGAGCCACTGGAAGCTCAGGTACTCCAGGGCAACCTGGCTTTTCAGGTCCAACAGGATTACCAGGTCCTTCAGGCTCTGCTGGACCCATTGGTCCAGTAGGACCTGCTGGGCCTAGGGGTGACCCTGGCCCAAGAGGTGACCCTGGACCTGCAGGATTTAGCGGAGGTACAGGTCAAACAGGACCAGCCGGGTTCCCTGGCCAGCCTGGAGCAGCTGGTGAAAGAGGGACATCAGGAGATCGAGGAGATCAAGGAGATCCAGGGCCTTCTGGAGATATGGGACCAGCAGGTAAGTTTTTTGTGTTTGGGTGTTTATATAGCATGTTTTTAGCAATGTCTCTAAAGGGAGCTCTTTGCTAGCCCAAAGACAACGTTTAAGTTCACAGAGAACAAGTTAATCTGTATTTAAATGCTTGTTTAGCTGGAAAATGTCTCCAGTCTTGTTTAGATGTGTAGGGAAATTCCAACCATGGATCTTGGATTGGATCCTAACCTTGAACTTTGGATTGGATCCTACCAAGGATCTTGAATTGGATCCCATGTCAAGGACTCTTGATTAAATTTCAGCCATAGACCCTGGATTGAATCTCAGCAAATGATTCCGGATTGAACCTGACCCAAGGACCTTGGATTTGATTCTAGCCTAGAACCCAGGATTGAATCTCAACCAGGAACCCAGAGAATTTAAGTAACATGGTAAATTTAGTGCACATTTACTACATGCCGCCATCTGCACTAGTCCTTTGAGGGATTATCTTGGAGTTGAGTAATCATTTGGGTTTGGTTTGATAATGAACTTTCGGTTTCAAATAATGCACTTTGATTTGAACCTTGGACACAGAGATTATAGACAACGGATCTACCACCTCGCGGCCAAAGACAGAAAGATCAGGCAAGTTCTGCAAGTTTTTTACTCGTCTAGCATTTTACTTAGTCACATTGTTATTTATTGGCCAAAGGATCTCATTCATCAACTGTGATTTTGCTTACATTTTCAGGGCCCCAAGGTTTGCGTGGGCCACAGGGATCACCTGGTGATACTGGTGCCACTGGAGCTACTGGACAGAAAGGTCTGGTTGGTGCAGTGGGACCCAGGGGTGACCCAGGACTAGGTGCACCGAAAGGTGAGCCGGGTGTTGTGGGTCCCCAAGGAGCCACAGGCTTTTCTGGATTGCCCGGTTCTCAAGGGCAAACTGGTGAGAGAGGTGATCCTGGAGCAAAGGGAACACCAGGACCGAGCGGGTCTCCAGGACAACCTGGACAGCCTGGTTTTCAAGGAGGCCCTGGCCAGCAGGGAGCTCCAGGAGCTACTGGATCTACTGGACCTCAGGGCGACCCTGGTTTTAGTGGAGCAGCTGGGCCAATTGGAAACCCTGGTCAGTCTGGACCGCAAGGTCCTGCAGGTAAATACTTTTCATTGATTCTTTATTGGGAATCATTTTGCCATTTTGCAGTTTTATTTTGCTATTTATAAATCAGTCATAATTGTTTTCGACAATGCTTGCATCTTGTAATGACTAGCAACTGCTTTACAATGGTAGTAGATGTGAAGGTTAGTGTTGGAGCCTAGCAGTACTGCTGCCATCTGGAGGCTACGGTGGGTAAGCAAACTGAAACACTTGAGGCTTAAGTTGTGACCTGAATGACATCAAAGAACTGATAGAACAAAAGAACTTGGCAGCATATTTACTACCAAGTTCTAACATATGTCTCCCATCATAAAATCGTTGCACTGACTGACTACCTACCCATAGAACAGACAATAATTTTCAAGACTGGGTGAATTGTAGCTACTGACCCTCTGATTGTCTCCCGTTGGCTATACCAAGGACGAGAATTTCAGCTCTTGGTGGGCTTGCCTGATTCTTTGCCAAACCCAGACTCTGGAACTCTGCAGAGTCTGAGTTGGCCTTGAACCTCAACTATAAACCTATCTTCCCTGGACTCGTTTCTTCCGTAGCCTGTTTCTGTGTCTTCTCGGAGTTTCATCTTATCTTTTGAGTGGACTTACCCTGGAATTTGGGTTGTACACTGACTACTTAGTAGGAATCATCGACTGTTGCCTTGAGGTTTATACAGTGACCCAGAAGCTCTTGGATTATTATTGTTACTATTAGTCTTATTATTATTATTTTATTATCATCATTATGATTATTATTATAATTATTAGAATTTATAGTTGAATATTGATGAGTCTGGGGAACAAGGATCGATATGAAATATTGTGGTTGGTTACAGTCATTTAGTCTGTTAAATTTGTCTATTAAATTTGCCCTGTGTTTTAATATGTATGTAATTGATCTATACAGTGTAGTGCATATGCGCTTCTCAGATGCTGATAAACGGTACCTATGTTTTACGAACTTACTTAGTCGTAATTATAGTGAAATCTGGTTGAATATGGTTGAACCACTGACTTTTAATAGTGGACTATCATAATCACAATGGAACAAGGTCTTGGTATCTTTCCTTCCTTCCTTAAGTCCATGGTCTTGGTGCTGGTAGTTGTGTCAATCACACATCTCTACTTCTCTGACTATCCGGTTGTTTTTCTTCCGACATATGTCATCATCATCATCATAATCGCTGTCCATCCACTGCATACTTCATCCTTCCCTTCACCCCTTCCTGCTATGCTTTGCCAGAAATAAGTCAATTGAACAAGGTGTATTGTGTCTCTATAGATATCCTAAGTGTACAAGATAGTAGCACCACTTCAGAAAAAAAACCCTGCCAAATTATTTCAGTATTCACACTTCTGAGGAGTTTCTAAACAGGCGTGTAAACAAGTGTATTTTGCTACTTTTATACTGTTCATGAGTTCCCAACATCACAAAAACACGATCAAAAAAGACAAAAAGAATAGACAAAAAAGGATAGACTGTGAGGTTCCTATTGCAGCTTGCTATGCCATCCATTTCATAATATGAATTTTCTGTTTCTTTTTCTTTTTTCCCAGGACCAGCCGGCAACCCTGGCTCTCCGGGACCCAGAGGTGATGTTGGCTTTCCAGGGGAGCAGGGACAACCTGGCCCAGCTGGACCTTCTGGTCCCAATGGACAGCCAGGCACTCAGGGAACAATAGGTTAGTATATAGTGGAAAGAAAATTTGATATTGTGGAGTTTTACAGTGCAATATGTTCGGCAAGTTATATTAATAATAATAATAACAATAATAATAGTAATAGTAATAATAATAATAATAATAGTAATAATAATAATTATAATTATAATAATAACCTTATCAGGTTTTGACAGAGAGAAAGTGCTATGGAAGCGATAGCAATAAGAGTGTTGGATCTCAACTGGTAGGTGCTGGAAAAGGTGGCATGTTTCTCTTGCATCCCCAGGTTCTAGCATTAATGAGTCCCCAGTTATTATTATTGTTGTTGTTGTTGTTATATTTTTTATTTCTGTACTTCATGCTTTTTAATATGTTTACTTAGAAAAGTTCTGACTTGTGGGAGAACCAGAACAGGAGGATGATGAAGGTAATGATAAAAATCATAATGATGATTGTGATTGTAAACAAACTGATTTTGATTGCATTGAAATTGGGTATTTGCTTCTTCCAGGTGGTAAGGGAGCAACTGGAAATAGTGGTCCAGCTGGCAATCCTGGGACTCCTGGACAGCCTGGACCCAGAGGTGACCCTGGTGCGCAAGGTCCTGTTGGAGCAACTGGTCAGCCTGGAGCATCAGGATTTCCTGGTCTTGTAGGCAGCCAGGGTATCAGAGGAGACCCTGGATCTGCTGGGGCAACTGGAGGCACAGGAGCTACAGGTCAGTCAGGGCAAAGAGGTGACCCTGGACTGCAAGGGCCTAATGGACAGCGAGGTTTTCCAGGGGATCGAGGAGACACAGGAGGAACTGGACAGCCTGGGCCAGTCGGAGATCCAGGAAATCGAGGACAAGCAGGTATGTATGTGTGCTTGTATGGATGTATGTGTTTGTTTCTGTTGCGGTCACCTTTAATCTTTCAGGAGAGATTTAACATTTTTGGGAGGCTATTAATGACATCTGGAATGCCTATTATTATTCAACTGAAAACTAAAGCTCTTACTACTGTGTGAAAAACAAGCATAGATATTACTGTGACATGGCCATTGACAACCCTCTAATCTGAACATTGGGTGGGACATGTTCCCCTTATCCCATGGGAGTTGACGCCTCTACTGGGTACCCTGGTGTCTAATGTTAGTGTACGTTACTTCTAAAAATGTAAATCGTTTTTGAGGTGCAGTTTGTAGAATATTTCTGAACTTTAATTATTTTTGAAATTTTAGGAAATCCTGGAACACAGGGTTCTCCAGGACTGCCTGGTGACCCCGGTGTTCAGGGTGAGACAGGTGCAACTGGACAACCTGGAACCCAAGGTCCAATGGGAGACCCTGGAATGCCTGGAGGTACTGGCCCTGTTGGCCTGGTTGGAGACACAGGTTCCTCTGGACAATCTGGATCACCTGGCTTCAGTGGTGATCCAGGTCCAGCCGGTATCACTGGTCCACAAGGGCAACCGGGCATTGCTGGAACCCGAGGGGATCCTGGACCACGGGGTGATCCGGGAACTCGAGGAGACCCTGGTGAACCTGGAGCCGCAGGTTCACCTGGTCAGGTGGGTGATGTTGGGCAGCAAGGACCTCTAGGACAGCCTGGTCCACAGGGGCCAACAGGAGCATCTGGGACTCCAGGAAGTCCTGGACAGCAAGGTCAGAGAGGAGATGTAGGGCCCCAGGGTGTCTCTGGACAGCCAGGAAGCACAGGTCCAACTGGACCTGCTGGCTTTCAGGGACCCACTGGACAGCGAGGAAATCCAGGGGCCAGAGGTGATGCTGGACTTCCTGGAGCAACTGGGTCGTCTGGACCGCCTGGTGAGTGGCTGTGGATTTCTTTCATCTTTTTGTCTTCGCAGAAAATTTTATTACATCTGAAAAGAATTTAACTTTCAAAATCCTTGATCTTTTCTGCATCATCATCGTATTTAGCATTGTTAATGGGATCAGCATTGCCACCATCGTCACCATTATCATCATAATCACACCACCACCACTGCCATCATCATCATCTACTTGTTTGTCATTTAATTTTTTTGCATTAGAGAATTTTTATTGGTTTTTAAACTCTTAGAAAGGAATGAGAAATTATGGAACGTTTTTAAATCAAACTGTTACCAGATATCTTTTAATTGAAATTCTTTGAAGATATGAAAAGATTAAAGCTGACTGTGGAAGTTCTCGTTTTTTTAGGACCTACGGGCGATTTAGGTGCGCCGGGCATACGAGGTGAGACTGGTTTCGCCGGGCCAGCAGGGGCTACTGGTTTTTCAGGGGCTCCTGGCAACAGGGGCGATCCTGGCAGATCAGGCCCCAGTGGACCAAGAGGAGATCAAGGGGTCCCTGGCGTTGCTGGAAATCAAGGTCCGTCAGGTGAACGTGGGCAACCAGGTGATGCTGGCCAGCCGGGGGCAACAGGAGCTACTGGCGGTCCTGGTCAGAGAGGTCTTCCGGGTAACAGAGGTGATCCAGGTCCTACTGGATTGCCAGGATTGCCTGGTGCAGACGGATCACCTGGATCCGTTGGGTCGCCTGGAGCTCAGGGTAGTACTGGTCCAGTGGGATTTACTGGGGACACTGGACCAGCAGGAGCACCTGGTCCAAGGGGAAATATAGGATCCGCTGGAGCACCTGGAGCATCTGGAGCACCTGGAACCTCTGGAGTGAGGGGCGACCCCGGTCAGGTGGGACAACCTGGCCCCCAGGGAGGCACTGGGGCATCAGGCCCAGAAGGACCAAAGGGATTTCAAGGACCACAAGGACCTCCAGGAGCGTTTGGACCAAGAGGATCACCAGGTTAGTCATAGGAAATTCTTTATTACATTTTTTATATTATCTGAACCATAAGCTTCTAAAGTGCTGTTATTGCAATGCACAAGGCATCAACTGATGGTAAATATCGTAAGCGAAACTGGATTCTGGATAGAACCAGTCAAGATGCATATTGCCACAGAGACCAGAATACAGGCTAGAGTTTCCGAGGTACTTGTTTATATTCAGTGAATACCTGTGCTTGATTGACATACCTTTCCAGTTGCTAGGTTTAAGAGATGGAAGTCTGCCCACGACTTTATGTCGCATAGGCTGGTGAGGAGCATGAAAGGTTCATAGAAGGCATATCCACTACTAGACAGCCACACTATCAAAGCAGGCTGACCTGAAAGTTGACTGGTCTTATGGATTGGGTTTTTGCATGACCAGTTGACATATTATACATTGGCATCACAGAAGATATTAGATTATTAGATCAGGTTTAACGTACAGCTCTAAACATTTATACTTGGTTAATGGGGTTTTCTACCTAGTTATTGAATTTCTTTCTTTGTCTATTAGTGAAAGAATCTTTCAGCTTTGTCAACACATCTGCGAGGACTGTGGTGATTAGACATTTAATAGACAAGCAGTTATGTTACCTTGACTATATAGTAAGTTTTGTAATGCAGCATAATCTTGTAAGCATCAGTAAGGCATTGTAAAACTAATACCATGAAGAATATGCAACAAGGTGATGACTTTATTGTGTTTTGTGTTGTAATAGGTGACACTGGACAGCCTGGACCTCCAGGACAGAGAGGTGACATCGGATATCCAGGTCCTACAGGGCCCTTTGGGTCCACAGGTCCACCAGGGTCACGTGGAGCTACTGGATCATCAGGACAGCCAGGGGCCCAAGGTTCCCCAGGACCTGCTGGGCCAGTTGGAGACACCGGCTTCCCCGGAAGCACTGGCACACAGGGTGCAAGTGGACAGCCTGGATTTCCTGGGCTGCAAGGAGCTGCAGGTCTGCGAGGACTTCCTGGAGATACAGGGGCTTCTGGTCAGGTAGGGGAAGCTGGATTTCCAGGATCTCCCGGATTAACTGGAGATCCTGGAGCGACAGGAGCAACAGGAAGTCCAGGACTAAGAGGTGACTCAGGTCTACCAGGGCAGCCTGGAGACTCGGGAAGTTCAGGCATTGCAGGATCCAGAGGAGATACGGGAGCAACTGGTCCAACAGGTCAGTAATACTCTATCTGTCTAGTCCAGCTACATCTATTAAAAACTTGATGTTTTACTGAAATACTGTGTAATCGCCACTGAAGGAATATATGTTTGAAATGGGAATTTCTGTTCTGGCCGGGGAAGTTTACTCGACTACCTTTATAAGATGTCCACAAAGGTGGATTTCCTCATGCAATGATTCAGAATGACAACAGAACAAATTCAGAGACATGTACGATATTGCTCACTAGTGGTCCAGGATGTGCATAGCAATACATTGGTGTAGTAGGTGAAGCAAAAGGAACAAAAATGTTCATTTGTCTGGGTACCCAATTCTTCATTTATTTAGAAGTGGTGAAATCAGCATTTTAAGGTGTGAGGTACTGACTAAAGCAGCGGTTCTCAACCTGTGGGTCGCGACCCCCGTGTGGGTCGCCTGACGATTTGTGAGGGGTCGCCTGAATCTGCTGAAAAATAATTTCTTTAAAGTAAACAAACAAAAACCTGTTTATTCTCAAATTGGTACTCTTGTAACTTTAAAGTTTTACCAGCGACGTAAAATGCTGTGGCCCGTTCAATAGATCTCAGCAGCTAATTTAATAATTGGTAGTTATTTCAATTCTTCTTATCCCGTTCTGTCTGAGATTGTGTTGCGCCTCCTTCTTTCTTTCCCAACAACATACCTTTGCGAAACAGGCTTTTCAAGCTTGTTGGTTATCAAGTCTACATACAGAAGTAGACTTATTGCAGAAGATGAACTGCGTTGTGCTCTTGCAAAGACTGCCCCCAGAATTTCTGTTCTAGCAAGAAATAAGCAAGCACAGCCTTCTCACTGACATTTTTGTGGGTGCGTTACTCTAACATTTTTATAATAATAAATATAACACGATTGTTAGCCTTCTTTAGATTTATTTTTTTTTAAATTCAAAGTTTATTCTTTAAGTTTATAAACTTTAAAATTTAGGTAGTAGCTTTCATTCAAATGTGTGCACTGTACATCTTAAAAGACATAATTAATTGTACTTTGCACACTACACAGTTAAAGTAATAAAATAAAAATAAAACATTTCCTTTTTTGCAAATTAAAAAAATATTACAAACTACTTTTTGATTGCTGATTATGTTTATGCCTTTATGGAGATGCCGGATCGCTCTGGGTGACTGAAGTAAGTAATGCCGTTGTAAACTTGTGACTAGAATGTGGATCGAACTGAGGCATAAAGAAGCTGATAACACAGCAGCAGCAATGCAGTAAAGAAGGAGTAACAAAATCAATTTTATGGTTTTGACAGGGTAATTTCTAGACCCATTGGACCCCGGGGGACAATCCCAAAGCCCAAGTTTTAGTGTATACTTCAGTTGGGGGTCGCGCCAACTTGGCAAATGTTATCTAGGGGTCGCACCAGTAAAAAGGTTGAGAACCGCTGGACTAAAGCAATGTAATTAACTGCAGCTTGGTTAAATCAAATTGGCAGGTGTCCTAGGTCTTTTGGGAGATTTCCAGGGAACTAACAGTAATAAATGCTTTCCGTCAAAATGTGAAGAAAAGGGAGATACCACTGTATAGGCCACATCCTAAATATTTATAATTATACCCTTCTTCTGACTTATACACAGATTTGGGATTTATGCTGCAGGTCACACTGAATCAGAATTTAACATCTAGTGAAACATGTTTTAAGAGGTGTGAGCATTCAGTGCTTGTCTTGCATGTTTTTTAAGTTAGGGTTTGAAATTTACTGAGTTATATGACTGTGGTTGATCTGTTTTTGATGCAGGTCCCACTGGATTGCAGGGGCCCAATGGTCAGCGTGGAGAAATGGGTGCACCAGGGCAGCAAGGAGCAACTGGGGCCTCAGGACCTCGTGGTGGTACTGGGGATCAAGGTACCCTTGGCAGTCCAGGACCTAGAGGAGATCCTGGTGCAACTGGAGGCACGGGAGCAACTGGGGACACTGGTTCACCTGGACCAATGGGAGACACAGGACCAAATGGCCCAGCTGGATTAGCAGGTCCCCAGGGGCAACGGGGACCATCTGGCCCACCAGGTGATCCAGGCCAGAGAGGTGAAGTTGGATTGCCTGGTAGTTCTGGGGGAACTGGTCTGCCTGGACAGCCTGGTGTTTCTGGGCAGCCAGGACCTCCAGGAGCCCAGGGTAGTACAGGAGCGACAGGAGATCTTGGAAGGGCAGGGGATCCTGGACCAATGGGATCTCCTGGATCACCTGGGCTTCTTGGACCAAGAGGAGACACGGGGTATGCAGGATCTCCAGGAAATGTTGGAGCCCCTGGTGCCCCAGGACCTCGAGGAGCTCAAGGGGCATCAGGTGACACTGGATCAACAGGCCCCAATGGTGATGTGGGACCACCTGGAGACGTTGGACTGCCTGGTTCTACTGGACCTGCAGGAGTCATTGGGCTGCCTGGTCAAAGTGGCTATCCAGGACCAAGAGGACAACCTGGAGGTAGGGGACTACCTGGAAGCCCTGGTACCCCTGGAGCATCAGGCGAAACAGGACTACCCGGAATTGCTGGAGCACCTGGTCTCCAAGGATCTCCTGGTGAAAATGGTCAGCCAGGCTTGCAAGGTCAGGCGGGTGACTCTGGATTGCCAGGCTCACCAGGATCTCGTGGACTGCCTGGACCAAGAGGATCAACTGGTTCGCCAGGTTCTCCTGGCCCATCTGGACCCACAGGAGACACTGGTTCACCAGGAGCATATGGCCTGCAGGGTGCACCTGGGCAGAGGGGTCCCAATGGTCTGACTGGTGGAACTGGTGCTACTGGAGAGACGGGTCCACCGGGAAGCGTCGGACCTTTAGGACCAAACGGTGATACTGGTCCACAAGGTCCAGATGGCCCTCAGGGACAGCGAGGACCTCAAGGCAGTCCTGGGATACGAGGTATGCCTGGTCCTGTTGGAGATCCGGGGCAATTTGGTTCTCAAGGAGACCCTGGACCACAGGGTTTTATAGGACCAGCTGGTTTCCCTGGCGCAGGCGGGTTACCTGGACCACCAGGTGGAAGTGGATCCTCTGGTATTCCTGGAGATCTAGGTATCCCTGGTGCACCAGGTCAACCAGGCCTGCAAGGTATGTTTGCTTCAGTGTACAGAGTACATTGGCTGTGTTGTTGGATTGATGCTGTATTTATGCTCTGAAGACTTCTATGTTGCCGTTATCATAATGCCTAAGACATCGATCGATGGTCCCTTCGAGTGAAATCATTATCAAAATTTTAATGCATTGGAAAAGCAGGGTCGAATTTCTATAGATCTGAGAAACCAGAAGCTATGCTTCGGTGAGTAAGCAAGCTGATACAGATTAGTCTTAAGTTTAGTCCTGAACGACATCACAGAACTGACAGAACGAGTAGAACTTGGCAACAAATTCTAAAGCCATGGACCAACAGCAGAAAATGGTGTAAAACCCAACACTGTTCTGCTACAAGGGATAACAAGAGTCAACCGAAAGATTCTTCAGCCCTAGGGTGGCATCTCTTATAATATCAGATATGTTTGATGGATCAAATATTTTAATTGCCTGGTTTCAGTTAGCACCCTGTTGCGTGGCTGACGTTTTCTCACAAAACTTTAGATTCAGTTCTGTTCTGGCTTGGTAAAACATGCCACCTACTACATCTAGGAGATTTATGTAGCACAGTTTTAAAGCCATGAATACAGATTGCATAATGGAAAGAAGAACTGATAATTTGAAATTGTCCTTGGAAAGGTTTCTAAAGGCCTTCTGTATATAATCAAGTCTGGTCAACTTCCTACAACCAATCTACTCTTATTTAAAACTAGTATAATCGTTGTTTCTGCCCATGCTTTGCTACAATTACAATGACAGCTAAAGATTATAGTTTCTGATACATTACAATTACAATGAAGTCCGTAAAACTGTGGTTGTATGCTATTCATTTGTTGTGCTATTTAAACGTAAGAAATTGAAGAACCTGTTGTGGTGTTTTAGGTCCAACTGGAGCCACAGGACCTGCAGGGCCACAAGGTGATCAGGGTTTACAGGGTGAGCCAGGCTCTGTGGGGGCGACTGGTCTTCAAGGACCTATGGGTTCATCCGGACCTAGGGGAGATCCAGGCCAGATGGGAAGTCCAGGACCTGTAGGACCGTCAGGCCAACCAGGAATACAAGGACAGAAAGGAATTCCTGGTCAAGATGGAGACCAGGGACTGCAGGGACCCCAAGGCACGTCAGGAACCCAAGGAGCTAAAGGTGCGCCAGGTCCAGAAGGTGCACGGGGAGCACAAGGCCCACCGGGCGGTAGCTCAGTATTGGGAGAAAGGGGGCAGGATGGACCTCCCGGTCTTCAAGGATCAGTTGGAATCAAAGGACCCTCTGGAGTTCCAGGCTTGCCAGGAAGTCCTGGTCCGCCTGGGGCGACTGGTGATGCTGGTCTGCAGGGCCCTTCTGGTGATCGAGGTGCTACCGGTGCAAATGGACTCGTGGGAGCAACTGGACCACAAGGGGTTAAAGGGACTAACGGTCAAGCAGGAGCCCGTGGTGACCAGGGTGTCCGCGGTGAACCAGGACCACCTGGAGCTGGTGGTTAGTTCTTCGAACTCTTATCCTGAATCCATTATCTTAACTGTAACCAACAAGTCTAACTTTAAACTCATCTTCTTTATGTACAGTTGTCCACACATCTTTATCTTTAACATCACTTAGGCTAACATAGGCAGCGCTTCTGTGAAGACGTTAAAAGTGCTTCTACATGCATGCATACACTTACAGTCATATAAGCATGAATACATACATAATACATACATGCATACATACATATACATAAATGTATATGCATACATGCATAGATGCATATGTACACACACATACTTGCATACATACATGCATGCATACGTATGCTTACGTACATCCAATCGTCCATACATGCATCCATCCTTCCATTGCATATACATGCAAAACTAGTTAATGCTGGAGCAACTGTTCGAGAGCAAGTAGAGGGAGACTTCTGCTATTTCAGCATCAAATGTGTGCAGGTGAACTTGGTTTTCTTATCAAAATGTGACCTCAATTATCCAGGTGAGGAGTGCCTTTGAGAGGTTCGTAGACGATGCTGTATTAGTGTCCAGGTACATACTTGCATACACGAATCCTACCGATCTCTTCCATCTTCTCGGGAGTCAGGTATCTGGGTGCCTTTGCGTGATCCTGTCTGCCTGCACAAGTTGCAAAGTGACCAGACATCCCGAGTCTTCTTGTTAAGATATCGTCTCTGAGATGGGAGTCTGCATCGTATGCCTATTCTTTTCTGCTTTAGTAACATGAGCAGTACATAGAATTCCCAGGATTCTCATCATATGATTTGTGCATATACGTACAAGAGTACTTGTCTGCTTGCTTTAGGATTTACTGGACCAACCGGACCGCCTGGATCAAGGGGAGAATTTGGTGCCCCTGGAGCGCTTGGACCTACTGGAGCGAATGGTACGCCAGGTAACAAGGGACCTGATGGATCCCCTGGAAGTCCCGGAGCTAAGGGACTGCCAGGCCTGCAGGGTGAGGCTGGTACACCAGGAGCTACCGGTTTGCCGGGAGACCCTGGATTTCCAGGTCAGGCAGGTCCATCTGGATCTCAAGGGGCGACAGGTGTCACTGGAGAAACTGGATCAACGGGAGGTCGTGGGCAGGTAGGCGAACCAGGAATACCAGGCGTGCAGGGTGCAAGTGGTGGAACTGGCCCAGCTGGCCCTATTGGACCTGCTGGACCTGGTGGGGCTAGAGGACCACCTGGACTGCGGGGCGACCCTGGACCTTCAGGACCAGCTGGCTTTGTTGGACCGACTGGACCAAGAGGATCTCAAGGTAATTCTCATCTAATCCGAATGCATTAGACATCAACTGATAATTCTTTATAATTCTAACCCAGTCTTATCGACAGACATCTGTGCATCAATTTTTAGAAAACAATAAGCATCGTAGTATGTTATGATACAGACATCGTTGAGGTTTCAGATCAGATTTGCTTAGATGATGTCAGATTAGATAAGATCAGATTAGGTTAAAGTAGTTTAAATTAGACTAGATCAGATAGATTAGATTAGATAAAGGCACAGTTGCTTAGCTTTATCAATTGGTAATTTTGTTTTCATGTTGTACTGTGTTATTATATAGTAGTGCTACATAAATTTAAGAAAACCACAACAGTAATAACTAGCCTGGCGTGCGTGGAGCATCTGCACACTAGTGGGTCAAAATGTCCCTTCTCTTTGCCACGTATCCCTTTCTCTCTCCGTCTTCTTGCCCCTGTCTACTTTCCTCTCCCCTTCTCCTCCTTTCCCTTATTGTCCTCCTTGTCGATCCATCTGACCTTTCCCTGATTCTACAGTGATCTGCCCTCATCCGTCACTGCATCTGGTCTTACCAATCCACCTTTCCAACCCACTTTCCCAATCCACCTTCCCAATCCACCTTCCCAATCCACCTTCCCAAGATCCTCTTCTGCTGTTCCCAATCCTGTCATCCGGTGGACTGGCCTTCGTTCGGCCGTGGCTTTAGCCATCCGACTTAGCATCCAAACGGCACCGACATTATATAGCGCCTGTTCTAACTGTACTAAATGGACCACTAACCATAAATTTTAGTGTCAAAGTGATTTAGTTTGTAAATTGCTTGATGCGTAAATTTTGAATAAGCAACATTGGCTTATAGCTGTAACTATGCTCCATAAAGAAAATAATCAATTTACAATGTTAACATAGGTTATAATTAATTAATTAATTAATTAAAGGATTTAATAATTTGTGATGCTGTTTAAGGAGCAACTGGACAGCCTGGGTTATCTGGAGCACGTGGAACTGATGGTCAACCGGGATTACCTGGCGCAACTGGATTCATTGGACCTCCCGGATCTCGAGGCGATCCGGGCCCGAGGGGTGCTGCTGGCTCCAGTGGACAAAAGGGTAATAGAGGGGAATTTGGAAGTCCTGGATTGTCTGGAGCAACAGGTGCATCTGGAGCATCCGGAATCCCAGGCGCTACGGGAGACACCGGTATCCGGGGAGACCCAGGCATGCCAGGGCAGGCTGGAGCTGTAGGAGCACCTGGAGCGCCTGGATCAACTGGACCAGCTGGACCTAATGGGCAGGCAGGACAGAGGGGAGACCCAGGCCCTGCTGGGGCTACAGGTCCAACTGGTCCTGAGGGTCAGACAGGGCAGAGAGGGGATCAGGGATTCCAGGGCCAGCCAGGTTTACCCGGCGAGAAAGGGGCCACTGGTGCACCTGGAAACAATGGTACCATGGGACAGAGAGGAGATCCCGGATCCCAAGGTGTGGTTGGACAAGCGGGCCCTGTGGGGGCAACTGGCCCACAAGGGGCCACGGGCGATCCAGGACCAAGGGGCGACCCTGGTCCGAGGGGACCACAAGGACCTACAGGCTCGTCAGGAGGCAGAGGTGAAACTGGTCCACAGGGTCCTATAGGTCAGGTCGGGGCAAAAGGGGCAACCGGAGCCGCAGGTCTGACTGGGGAGATTGGACAACCTGGATCAACGGGTCCTCGCGGTGATGTGGGACAAATCGGACCTCAAGGTAGGTGCTCGATTCTCAATGCCACGTCCCTTGAAATGATGCTAAGGTTTACCAGTAAATTTCGTCATTGTTATGTACGTTTACATCGTCAAAATAATATCTTCCTGTGTCCGTATTATATAGTATTCATCTCAGTTCCTCTGTATGTATGTCTGTCTGTCTATTTTGTATGTATGTCTGTTTGTTACATATATATGTCTGTCTGTTTTGTATGTCTGTCTGTTATGTATGTAAGTATGTCTGTCTGTTATGTATGTATGTCTGTCTGTCTGTTTTGTATGTATGTATGTCTGTCTGTTATGTATGTAAGTATGTCTGTCTGTTATGTATGTAAATATGTCTGTCTGTTATGTATGTAAGTTTGTCTGTTTGTTTGTATGTATGTATGCATGTTTTGTGTTTATGTCTGTCTCTTATCTTCCATGGTTACACCTTGTATCTCTGTTAAAGGCTGATCCTCTCTTCGGTCAGCTTCAGCTGGAAAGCATGTTGTTCCTTGTACACGTCTTGTCTTTGGCTGGCGTTCATTCACAGTTGATGGTCCCTTCGTCTGGAACTCTCTACCTCCTCATGTTTGCAACTGTCCTCCTGAGGCTGCCTTTTGCTCTAACCTGAAAACGTACTTCTTCCAGCCTGCTTATGGTTCTTAATGCTTCACTTAACCTGGCGTCAAGTGCACTTCAGAACTTGGTAAGGAGGGCATTAAGAAATTTTAGTTGTATTGTATTTTGTATGTTTGTATGTCTGTTATGTATGTATGTATTTATCTGGCTATTTGTATAGCATTTTATAAGAGTCTCCCAAAAATATAAGTTGTAGATGATTGTTGTGATAACTGTTTGGATCAGTTATGAATGTCGTCAAGGCACTCTATAAATAATGTCCAGTTAATACGTGTCTTACGTTCATAAATAAAAATGTCCGGTATAAGTCAGTGACTTATATGTGAAAAAACCAAATGAATAGTTTTGTTGTTTGTCTCTGATTGAGCTTTAGTTCTGCCGCAGGAGTTGATTTTCACACTTATTTTAAAAAAACGTAAATAATTAAATAAAGTAATACATGTGAGCCTGGTATGTGTGATGTGGTCATCAAATCAGTAGCACATTTGGTCTGTAATGGAAATGTTGCAGGTTCTAACCTGCCGAGAAGTTGTTCACAAATACTTCTCCCTGTCACCAAGCAGCACAGTTTGGTAGTGACGTAAGCTGGGGAGTAAACGGCAAGTCTTGTGATGCACTGGCCCCATGCTCAGGACCTTTGTGTTCATCCATTGCCGGCTTAAGGGCCGAAGAGTAGAAAATGTGGGATACGCAAGCATTGATTTTTTACTGGAGCCTCATTAAATCTGTTATGAATAAAGCTGACGAATTTCGTATGATATCACTGTTGCAATTTTTAACTTAGGTCCGAGTGGTCAGTTTGGTGCGACTGGTCAGAATGGTGCTCCTGGTGCAGTTGGAAACACTGGTGCTCCTGGGGTGCCAGGTTTTCCAGGACCTAGAGGAGACCCAGGTCCAAATGGAACAGCTGGACCTAGAGGCGATGTTGGATTCCCAGGGCCTTCTGGCCAGATTGGACTTCCCGGTCGTTCAGGAGCGCCAGGAAATCCTGGGCCGGTTGGACCTACAGGTCAGAGAGGAGCTGTGGGCATTCGAGGAGCGACAGGAGATGTTGGGTTGCCAGGAGCGACAGGAGATCCTGGAGTTGCAGGTCCTCGAGGACTTCAGGGAGATCCAGGACTCATGGGAGCTACTGGACAGGCTGGGTCCCCGGGCACTCGAGGATTTGCTGGGGATCAAGGTGCAAGGGGATCGCCTGGAGGAACGGGGCTGCGGGGCGTCACCGGCGCTTCAGGTAATCTAATCTAATCTAATCTAGTGACTTCTGAGACACTTATTGTAATGCATAGGAATCAATTGACAATCTAATCTAATCTGTAAAGTTTTATACTCCCATTATTGTGTAAATCGGTAAGTAAGTAAGTAAGTAAGCTAACATTTATAGCGCGCTTAAACAAAACTAGTCTTGCACGTAACATAAACTAAGTTAATCATAATAAAGTCTAAATAAATGAGTTTTAAGTGCAGCTTTAAATGCGACTATCGTAGGTGAAGTTCGGATGGCGATTGGTAGCTTATTCCATTCTGTTGGTCCGGCGAGAGCGAACACGCGATTTCCAAACTTCCTGGTTGAGCGGGTGATAGCAAAAGAGCCGGATGTTGATGAACGCAGTCCTCGTCTAGATTGAAGGGAGGAGCACGGGGTGACGAGAGATGTCAAGTAGGATGGGGAGGAGTGGGTAGACATGTGGTACATTAAAAGACAGATCTTGAAAATAATGCGGGCTGGTATAGGAAGCCAGTGGAGTTCACGTAGAGTCGGCGTAATATGATCACATGGGAGAGATTCTTAATAAGCTTTGCAGCAGAATGAAGAATGGAAGTAAGTGGATGAAGAGTGGAGGCAAGGAGGCCATATAGAACCGAGTCACAGTAGTCTACACGCAAAATGACAAGAGCTTGTATTAGAATATGGAGAGATTTTTCATTTAGGCTTTTCTTGACCTGGCGAATGCATCTGAGATGGAAGAAACAAGATTTGATTATAGAGGAGATGTGATTTTTAAGGGAAAGGGAGGAGTCTAGCAGGACACGAAGATCGCGGACAACTTGAGATGGAGTGATACAGCAATCGTTTGAAAGGTTGAGTGTAAGGTCTTGAGGATCAGGAGCGCCGGAAGGGCGACAAATGAACCAAATGAGTTCCGTCTTTGAGGCATTAAGTTTCAGGCGCGTGGAAGCACACCAATCTTGGATTTCAGAGAAACAGGAAGAAAAACGATGTTTAGCATTGCCTATGTCATGGACAGATAGTTTAATATAAAGTTGGGTGTCGTCGGCATAGAGGTGAATAGAGATGCCATGTTTGAGAGCGATGGAAGATACCATAGAGGTGTAAAGAATAAAGAGAAGAGGGCCAAGTATAGAACCCTGAGGGACACCAAAGAGAATATAGAAACGTTTTGAGGTGTTAGCGCCAATGCGCACACAGAAGGTACGATCTGTGAGGAAATTTTCTATCCAGAGGAGTGCTGAGGACGTTATTCCAAATTGCTTCTCAAGTATTTGGAGGAGGATTTGATGGTCAACACAGTCAAAGGCAGAGCTGAAGTCGAGCAATAACAAAGCAGAGATGAGGCCAGCGTCCAGTGCTAAGGTGATATCGTTATAGACTTTAAGAACAGCAGTTTCAGTGGAGTGAAGGCGACGGAAACCGGTAGGCATAAATTGATGATCTAATCTAATCTGGACACATTTTGTATAGCGCCGTTATCGTAAAATGCTTCAGGTTCCAATCTAATTGGACATTGCTGCATTCCAAACCTCAGTGTCTTAGACATAACCAGGGTATGTTTTATAACCAGTCACACAGCCACACTGTAATTATAATCAGTAACTTCTCTTGCACCAGTGTCTAATGCACAAGGCATCAAACAATGGCATGCCAAAACTACACTAGGGTCAATATCCAGATCTGGAGACTGGTTATTAGGAGTCATAAAGCGGCATGTGTAAAGGGAAGTTTTAGTTTTGGTTTGACCTTACAGGAGGAAATTTTACTTATGAGGCAAAAAGAATAAAATGAGGATGACTAACTGAGGAACAAGGGTACAAAAAAGGAGGATGGGAAGAAGAAAGAGGACGAAGAAAAAGAAGAGGATGGAAGCAAGAGGAGGAGAATGAGATGAGATGAGAGACCCTTCAACTCCAGGACCTTGACTCTGAAAACAGTGGGAGCTCTGCATCGTTTACACTGCATTACCAGCTTGGAAGTCTCCATAGGATTTTGAAGAGTGGTAAAGGTGGACAACCAAGTTGAAGATGGTAGATGGTGGACCTGGAGTTGCATCCTTGATGCAACATGGACTAGGACTTCAGAACAGGTGTTAACTATCGACTCTAGATTGGAATCTGTTAGCTGGACTCTGTGCTTTTGTGAGAGGCCATCAGTGATATCTTCTCCAGTTTTACTAAGTTTTCTTGCTTACAGATAAAGTTTACTGTTCCTAGTGAACTGTAACATTTCAGTGGTACCTTAAAGATATATACATACTTATTATATATGCATGCGTATATATATGCATACCTACATTCATATATTTGCATATGGTACATACATACATACATCTATGTACATACATACATACATGCATCCATACATGTGCACATATATATATACGCATGCGTATGTATATACACACGTGCATACATACCTACATGCATACATCTGTACATACATACACACTTCCGTACATATATACATGCATGCATCCGTGCATACATGCATACATACATGCATTCATATATATATATATATACATGCACGCATACATATAACCATACCTACATGGTGATCCAACCAGTTGTTGCCTGTTGTTTTAGGTGCAACAGGATTACCGGGAGCAGCTGGAACAGCTGGAGACACTGGTGCATCTGGTGCTGTCGGTGATACTGGACTCCAAGGTCCTCAGGGTGACACTGGGCCCATGGGAGCCAGAGGGGTTGCTGGCATTCGGGGCGATCCTGGAATCAGGGGTGAGAATGGAACAGCTGGACAGGTGGGACCACAGGGTCCAAATGGAGTCGTTGGACCAGCTGGACCCCTTGGACCAGCTGGGCCTCCTGGACCGCAGGGCTATCCCGGACCTAGAGGCGGCCAGGGACTCAGTGGAGAACAGGGATTACTTGGTGATACTGGGCCTGATGGACCCGCTGGGCCAAAGGGACCTCAGGGAGACCCAGGTCCAAATGGGCCACCAGGAGCAGCTGGTGCTTCTGGGATAGCTGGCCCACCGGGACCACAGGGAGAACGTGGGTTTCCCGGGGCAACAGGTGCAACGGGGCTAATTGGTGAAGCTGGAGCAACTGGTCTACCAGGCAACCTAGGTCAGCCTGGTCCAGCAGGTCAACAAGGTGCAACTGGATCACAGGGACCAGCAGGAGCAAGTGGAAATTCCGGGGCCCCTGGTCCACAAGGTCAGAGAGGTCAGAATGGTGTCTTCGGTGATCCTGGCCCTGTAGGACCGGCTGGACCAGTGGGACCAGCAGGACCTCGAGGAGACCAAGGAGTCATAGGCCCTCCAGGAGCCCCAGGTTTGAACTTTGATCTTTTGCTTGATCACCAGTTTATTCCTGGTCACCAGTTTAGGGTGCTTGTATTGGTGCTTTTATGTAGCGCCTTTAGACCCTCACAACAGTAGGAGTAGAAAGCATGATATCACTTGCAACTTGGAACCTTATCCGATCTAATCTATTTTAATCATTATGCACAAGGCATCAATTAATGCACTGTTAACCCCTAACATATGTATGTGTTTTTCTCTCTCTCTCTCTCCATCTGGCTGGAAGTAATCCCTCCTAGCAAGTATGTATGTATGTATGTATGTATGTATTTATCCAAACAATTACTACCTTTGAGGATTCTCACAAAGGCACTGAAGTGCAGCTGTCTAACAGATCTGAAAGGGTCCATCTTAAGGTAAGCTGAAAATCTTTCTTGAGCTTTTTGTGGTGGTCAGTTTCTAATTTTGCACAACCGGAGTCAATATCCGAGAAGCCAGAAAGACCAGACAGTCAGGCTGTGGTGGATAAGCTTATGGGTAAGTTGAGTTTAAAGGCAGGACTCGAATGACCTCAGAAAACTGCCAGAATGGTTAAAAGTTGGCAACAAGTGTCAGAAGCTGCAGGTTACTGGCCTGGTTGGCTACACTGGTTAAAGCATATGTCAAGGCGCCTCTGAGTGTGAGGATGCCGTTTGATGTCCCAGCTGTGACTTATTTCAGAGATTTAAATCTTGGGGTAGCGCGGTCCATATACGGGGACCTTAAGTGGTGTGGTGCCCATTCGTATGGCCAGGGGTGGTGAAAGATCTCGCCCGATTAATTCATTGAAAAATGAACAGGGTCGAGGCCATAGAGTATAGAAAAACGTGTACATTTACATTTAGCTATGGTAAAACGAGGAAACCTAGGTGCTGGTACCATTCAGTACACCTGTTCAGGTGTGACTCGTGACAATCTTACTGATGCTGTCTTGCAAATAGTCTTACGTTGCTTTCCTGTTTATTATTCTTTCTTCAGGTATTTAGTAACAAGTTATCTCAATTTATGCCTGCACGGATGTGGACTTGAGCTGCCTAAGCTAACGTAAATTTCACCCTCCAGTGAGGTCATCACTACATGACATCATTAGCAGTTAACCTTTTCATGACAAGACCCTTGAGGTCATCATCATATGACCCCGACTTCATCTCAACCCCCCGGTGCTTCCGACGGGTTCTTAAGAGGCACTGTGAAAATGCTATTTTACAGTTGTATGTATGTATGTATGTATGTATTTATGTATGTATGTATTTATGTATGTATGTATTTATGTATGTATGTATTTATGTATGTATGTATGTAGACAGTTAATATAGCACCTATTAGGTACCTCACAGAAACATTGCCTATGCTAACCTAAGCAATGTTAAATTTTTTTAAGAACAAAAACTTCGTCTGTTAGTAAACAGTGCTGAGATGACTGGAAAGTTACCATTGGCTCTAAGTCTAACACATGATGACAATTAGAGTTGCTGCAATTCATGAACTGTTTAGCGTAATTGAAATACTTTGGCATGTCTTTAGGAATGAATGGAACTGCTGGTCAGCAAGGCAACATGGGCGAGGCAGGTGCCTACGGCAGGCCCGGTTCGGTAGGATACACTGGCCCTGCTGGACCGAATGGACCGCCGGGAGATCAAGGCAACACGGGTGCCGTGGGACCAAAGGGAGCTATGGGTCCTCCAGGAGAGGTTGGACCAGCAGGAATCACTGGAGACGTGGGACCGCTTGGCCAGCGGGGTGTGGTTGGTCCGCAGGGTCCCATAGGAAGCCAGGGTGACACCGGAGTAGCTGGGGAACCTGGTGCCACAGGTCGACCAGGACTCTCTGGCGAAGTGGGAGTTCCAGGTGGGACAGGAAACACTGGAGCAACTGGGGATCCAGGAGACACAGGATCAACAGGCCGCATTGGAGGAGCAGGGCCCATTGGTGAACCGGGGCTCCCTGGGAACTCTGGGGTCAGAGGTGACCCTGGAACACCTGGGCTTCAGGGTGCACGGGGAGCCACCGGAAGTAGCGGCCCAGCTGGACCACCAGGGTCGACTGGACCTCGAGGAGACCCTGGTTCTCTTGGACTACCAGGTCCTCGAGGCAGCACTGGACCAATAGGATTGGCAGGTCCCCTGGGACCATCAGGTATGTTCTATTTATTAATTTTTTTATTTGCTGATCAGTGTGTTTGTTTATTTTATATTTATGCCAATTAGCTGGCTGTGAATAAAGATGATAGACAGTCTGTAAAGTTACAGCAGGATTCAAGAACTGGCTGCACTGGATCCCTAGACAAGAAACTTACTATTTGGGTGAAGCAGTCAGCATGACCTCTTGACAATTTGCCAAGCCAGTTGAAGCAGCCATTACAGCAGGGCAGCCGATTGAACATGAGATGGCAGAAGCGGATGGTGACTCATTCTGTTATTCTGACAGCGACTTATCTTCAGAAGATGAACAGGAAGAATTTATAATCGAAGTGGCAACACCTGAAAGCACCGGAAATGGGGCTAGTGCAAGCTGTTATGTCATCAAAGGTATCTGTCGTACTTGACTGCACAAATGCCAACATTTAGACACCTGCCATGAATTTGGCATCTCTTGCGATCTAAGTGGGATGTTCCACAGTAATCTCCTAAAGCACTGTTCCGTTTGCTGCGTCAACATTATCGTTATGAGACTGAAGAGCATACAGTATCGAAATGTTTTTGAAATCAGTGGTACAAGGCATGGGAAGCGGTTGCCTGATGTATGGGTGATGAAAGCAACATAAATGATTCTACTACTAGTGTTGATTTCATCACTGGTAGCACAATGCTGCTCGAGTATTTAGTATTTATTGATACCATCTATTATCTAAAGACTTTCAAACAATACCAATCCTATCTTCATCATCTCAGCAGTTCATAAAACTTTGTTTGAAAGGGGCAAATCTGATGAACATGAAAGAAATTTTTAGAAATTCTGGAACCTTGAGGGACCTCAAAACATTTTTTAGATATTCTGAAATCTTGCATATGGCATAAGTGGACCAAAAGGAAACTTTCTGTTGAGACTTTACTTTTTTAATCTTTGGGATACACTACTATTGCCTGAATTGTGTATACTATGTCACACATGATTCAAACGCTTTTACATGAAATTGCTTATTTGTGTCAATTAGTGCTTAGCCTTTAGATACTGACGCTATATTAATATACCAAAATAAGTGTACATTGAATAGAAATAACAATCAATTGTGATAAGCGAAATAGAAGTAATTGACAATATTTGCATTATTTTATATGCATATGCAGTTTTATGCACATAATATGCATAATTATTATGAATTTTCTTAATTCTTAGGTTACACTGGCCGCGTTGGGGCCATAGGACCTCGTGGACCACCTGGACCAAATGGGACCTTTGGTGCCCTGGGCCCACCCGGTCCTCAGGGTGTTAGAGGAACGCCAGGTCCTCCAGGGCCTGAAGGCAGTTCTGGGGCAAATGGTCCCATTGGGCCACCTGGATTACCAGGACGCGTGGGACTGATGGGCGAGAGGGGCCAGCCAGGTGCCACCGGGGCGTCCGGTCCAAGCGGGCCATCCGGACAGCAGGGTCTGCTGGGAGAGATCGGTGCAACTGGAGTTGCTGGTCGCAACGGGACTGCCGGTCCAGCTGGGCCACCAGGACCAAGAGGCAGTGTGGGACTTGTTGGTCCTCTTGGAACCACAGGCCCTCCTGGTCCTATTGGTGACCCTGGTCCGATTGGAGGAACCGGTAATCCCGGACCGAGAGGACCCAAAGGAGATCCAGGATTTAATGGTCCAATAGGACCAAGGGGACAAGTCGGTTTTCCAGGACCTGCTGGACCAGCAGGACCGAATGGACCACCAGGATCGCCTGGTAACATTGGACCCAGGGGAGACCCTGGAGAACGTGGTATAACCGGGCCACCTGGGGACATAGGTATGAAATTAATACAGAATGATATTAGTGTTACATTTTAGCTCTGTTAATTTAATTACTTGACAGTATTAAAGAAAATGTTTAAATGTCATTGAAAATTTAAAAGAAACTTTGAGAGTACCTTCATAATTTTTAAAGAAGTTTGAAAGTAAATTTGTAGATTTCCATTTAGTAAAACAATTTCATGGAGTCAGTGTGAAACTGCATTTCTTGTAGAAGGGAAAGACAAAGTCCAGGTTGCTTTCATGATTTACATCCTTACAAAAACTTCCCTGTGAAATATCGTTGTGTCATAGCTCACGTTATCAATTGCAGACATCTATCAGCACATGTATTATCATTCATAAAGCGCGGAGAGCACGTGAAAATACTCTGTAAGAGCGAATGAATATGTCGCCAAAGTCATTCGCCTACGTATTATTATAGCAATTGAACGCTAGCGTGTACTGCAGTAGAAATTAGGAAGGGAGCTTCTCTCCCTTTTCCCATCCCTCTTCCGTAAGCGCTTGAAGGCCGTATTATTCCCCAGTTCTGGGATGGGCTGGGATCGCCTCTGATGAGGCTACCTTGAAGCGGCGCTTTACAAATTTACGATTACGATAGAAAAAGCCATAACCGTGACTGCACTATAACCGAATTTGCGTTTTATCGGCACATGCTATAGCAGGTCGATGGTGTAATTGTTTTCTTGCTCATATGTCATACGATGTTGGAATTACTTACAGCAATTTGTGTCTAAATTCTCAGGTAACACTGGACCAATTGGCCCGATTGGTCTGAGGGGCGACCCGGGCCCATTTGGTCCGGTTGGTGCAAACGGCACGGCAGGTCAGCGTGGGGTGCCAGGAGCCCCAGGATCGCAGGGCACGGTGGGGCTACGTGGACCAACGGGTGCGTCTGGATCTACTGGCCCAACAGGATATCAGGGCCAGAGAGGTGATGCGGGCCCTGTTGGGGCAACAGGACCCAGCGGAGGAACTGGGCCGTCTGGTCTTCCGGGACAGAAGGGTCCCTCCGGACTGCCTGGGCCACAGGGAGACACTGGAGCGACGGGGAACAATGGGACCGTGGGCGCCACCGGATCGCCTGGATTACCTGGAGTTAGGGGTGCAACAGGAGCCGTGGGAGAACAGGGTTTGATTGGGGACACTGGTCCAATGGGCCCAGCTGGTCCGACTGGACGAACGGGACTCCAGGGTGAGAGAGGAGTACCTGGAACGGGACCTCCTGGTCCACCAGGACCTCCTGGACAACGTGGTGCATATGGACCAACTGGAGCAATAGGTTGGAATAGTCTGGGACTGATTTTCTTAAATTAATCTGGTGGTGGTGGTGGTGGTGGTGGTGGACGACTGATGATGATGAAAAGGAGGAGGAAAAGAAGAGGATGAGTGACGACAATGAGTGAATGATCGAGTGAATGAACAAACGAAATAACAAAAGAAAGAATGATTAAATGAATGTTTATGGTGGTGGATGTTGTAGAAATAAAGATGATCTTCTGTTTCCAGGTGCTTCTGGTAATACCGGTCCGCCAGGTCCACGTGGGCCGTCTGGATTCAATGGAGTCATAGGACCTGCAGGCCCCATAGGACCAAACGGCACACGGGGTGACATCGGGCTGCGAGGTAATCCAGGGGAGCGAGGACCCCTGGGACCAGTTGGAGAAGTGGGGCTCTCCGGACCTCAAGGCCTGAGAGGCGAACCAGGACCTCCTGGGGCTATTGGTGGACCAGGACCACAAGGACCCCCTGGAGAGATTGGGCTACGGGGCCTACAGGGGCAGCAGGGCGTGCCTGGGGCTACAGGGTTAGTAGGCCTGTTGGGTGCCACTGGAGCAAATGGACCTGTTGGAACAAGGGGTGTCATTGGAGATCAGGGACAAACAGGTCCAAATGGAACAGTGGGGCCAAGAGGACTTAGGGGCGACATTGGGCCTCCTGGACCAGTCGGCCCGATTGGTTCTCAAGGCGCTACTGGCTCTCCAGGTCCTGTAGGTCTTCCAGGTCCATATGGTGCAAGTGGACCAGTTGGACCACAGGGCGATAAGGGTGAGGTTGGAATTATTGGTCCTCCAGGAGTCCTTGGTCCACCTGGACCACCCGGTCCACCTGGAGCAACTGGAATGAATGGAACTCAAGGTGCTGTTGGACCATATGGACCTCCAGGTTCTATCGGCGTTACTGGCGTTCCAGGAGACACTGGTCTTTCCGGGCCGACCGGTCCGCGTGGTGACCTCGGTAGACCAGGACCACCTGGTGGTACTGGACCAATCGGACCAAAAGGTCAGATAGGTCAGAATGGTTTGAATGGGCCTATTGGTACATCGGGTCCCCTGGGACCACCAGGTCCACCTGGTGCCACAGGCAATATCGGGCTACCAGGGCCACAGGGGCCTCAGGGAGCAGTTGGAACATCAGGACCGCAGGGCCCGAGAGGAGACATTGGACCGCCAGGACCATACGGACCTATAGGAACTTCAGGACCAGCGGGACTGCAAGGAGGATCCGGGCCACAGGGTCCGATTGGTGAGTACGGGCAGCCAGGACCCGCAGGTGCAAGAGGAGACACTGGAGCTACTGGCTTTACTGGCCCGTTAGGGCCGCTTGGGCCTCCAGGGCCACGTGGGGCCACTGGTCCAATTGGGGCAAGCGGTCCAATTGGCAGCAGAGGACCACCAGGTCCAATTGGGCCCCAAGGTTCCACAGGAGCTACTGGGATAAGTGGGCCTGTAGGACCACAGGGTCTCCTTGGTGATGTTGGCCCAGTGGGGCCTCCTGGAGCCACAGGAGGAAGTGGACCAGTGGGAAATTATGGAGATGTTGGACCTCCTGGACCACCTGGAAGGCCTGGATCAACTGGAAACATCGGACCCAAGGGAAACAGAGGTACATGATCCTGATAAATATAATTACATTATAAATATTATAGATATTCACATTTATATATTCATGCATACATACAAGCTTTCATTCGTTCACGCATACATACAGTAACTTATGCAAAAGTTTTAAAAAGAAGCTTAAAACTGAAATGTTTAATAGGTCTGCTTAGATTTCTGTGCATTCCTATTGATCTAATATTACTTGATATTACTCAGTAGGACTTTTTCAGGGTCGTTGCACGTGCCTTTGAGGCTGTTGTTAATTGTGCGTGTTATAAATGTCTGTTTAATAATGATGATGATGATGATGATGATGATAATAATAACTCATACACCTGTATATATACACTTGCAATTACGTATATAATTAACAGCAACAACATCAAACTCAACAACAGATTTTGAAGCAGTTTTATAGGAAAAGGAGCTAAAATAGATTGCTGACCTTTGCCTAACCTTACCAAACTTATCTAGCCACTTGTTGCCATTCCTTAGCCTTTCTTAGCTTACCATACCATCTGACCTTACCATCTTCTTTATCATACAGTACCTTTTCTTACCACATCTTTCTTTATCTTGCCTTTCCTTGCCTTATATTCTCTTGCTATACCTTACCTTATTTTATCTTATCTTATCTTACCTTATATTCTCTTGCCATAACTTATCTTACCTTATCTTAAATAAGCTGGTCCCCGTGACATGGCTTTTGTTGGGCGCTGTAGAAATTTCGGAATTACGATTATGGTTACGTTCTTGTATTTTCTTGCTATATCTGACCTTACCTTTTCTTACCTAGTTACCTTGCCTTATTTTACCTTGCCCTGTCTTACCTTGCTTTATCTTTCCTAGCATAATCTTGTCTTATTCCGCCTTGCCTTAACTTACCTTGTCTTACTAAATGAATTGCAGACTAACGGAACACACAACACGTAATGGGGCTATAAAAATCGTCAGTTACATTACCTTATTATTACATTCCAGGTGACAACGGAGCAGCTGGTCTGAACGGACCCATCGGTAGTCCAGGAGCGACTGGATTCACGGGAACAACTGGAGCCACCGGTTTACCGGGAAACGTTGGACAGCAAGGTCCTCAGGGATTGCCGGGTCAGTACGGAGCGTCTGGAAGAGAGGGACCTGTCGGAGACACCGGATACACCGGATATCGAGGATCAACTGGATTCACTGGATCCACAGGTCTGTGCTGGATGGACACATGTACCTATGTGTGTGGATGTACGGGAGCATGCATGTGTGTTTGTATGTATGTAAGTATGTATGTAGGTATGTATATAGGTATGTATGTTTGTACATACGTGTGTATGCATGTATATGTGTGTATGCATGTGTGTATACGTTTGTATGTATGTATGTGTGCACGTGTGTTTGTATGTATGTATGTACATATTTGTGTTTGTATGTCTGCATGTATGTGTGTGTATGCATGTACGTCTGTGTGTTTGTACATGCATATGTATGCACATTTGTGTATGTATGTATATATGTAGATATGTATGTATGTATGTAATTTGCATGCATGCAAGTGTAAGCATGGATGCATATATGTTGCTTGTGTATATATATGTATCTGTAAATGTATGGTTGTGCATATGTATGTGTGTGTGTATGTATGTATGTATGTATGTGTAAACGTGTGTATGTATGTGTCTATCTGGTTACTTATACGGCACACTTTAGGTCCTTACAAAGGCTCTGGACGAGATGTGGAGAGTGTAGAAATGGAGAAAATAAATACACAGTAACACTAGAAATGTTAGACCTTACCCTATATTACTGGACCTTACCTTACTGTACTGTATATCACTTCACCTTATCTTGGCTTGGTTTATCTTTTGCCCTAACCTTACCTTACCATACCTTGCCTTGCCTAACCTCACCTTACCTTACCTCATTTTACTTTATCTTGCCTTACCTCATCTTATCCTAACTTGCCTTCTTACCTTACTTTATCTTACCTTACCTTACTTTACCTTACCTTTATTTACCTCATTTTCCCATACCTCACCTTAACTTACCTTACCTTCTTACTTTTCCTTACTTTACCTTTCCTTACCTCATCTTACCTTACCTTACTCCCCTTACCATACCTTGCTTTACCTTACTTTACCTTTCTACCTTTGTTTTTTTAGGTAATACGGGTGCCACTGGATTGCCTGGCATGCCTGGCAATTTGGGGAACACGGGTGCCACAGGGTACGTGGGGGCCACTGGTCGCCAGGGTCCAGTAGGAGCGACTGGAATCTCGGGACAGTTGGGTCCTTATGGTTCAAGGGGAGAAAATGGAAACACTGGGTGGACGGGAGGAACCGGAGCAACTGGAGCAACCGGTCCAACAGGTCAGTCGATCTGACTAACTAATGCTAATGGCTCATTTAGTCACGTTATCTTCTTATACTACTGTTACTGCTGCTACTGAAACAGAATAATAATACTGCTACTATTATTATTATTAATAATAATAATAATAATGATGTCTTTAATTTTGTATTAATATTAATAATAATTGACTTGTTAACTCTGATACAAAGCAACATTATTTGTGCAATGTGAATTATAATAATAATAATACTAAAACAGAGTTCTGCATTCCCTGTCTTGAGCCTTAGGTCTGCATAAGCACATACACCGCATACTAGGTATTCTCAGTCGTCCTCGTAATTGCACATTTATGTAGCGCCTCTTCTGGAAAACTCATCAGTGGTGCTGTTGATCTGACAAAACAAGACCAGGATCAAACAGAATGGTCTTAATCGCTGGCAAAATTGAGGCAGAGAAAGGACAAGACGATCATTTTGCAGATTACTTGGCAGCCTCTTCCAGAATGTGATGAATGTGTAAATGTGTCTTTGCATTCCATTACAACCATCATTACAGTACACTGCATTGTATTATCGTAATTGTAATCCCAAGATTTACATGAAAGCCACGTCACGGTGACCAGCTTATTCACAGGCGCTCAGTCAAAACAAAATCGATAGGCAAAAGTGTTCAGTTCCTGGTCAAGATCCAAGAGTCAGGCAGAGAGAGAGCGATGGCAGCTACAGTGGGTGATGTTTGGGATTGGAGCGGAAAGAGGGATAAGAAGAAGAAGGGGAGTCAGGATAGGATCTGTGAAAGAGGAATGTTTTCGGTTTTGAGTGAAAGGCCAATGCAGAAATTGATTAGATTACATTGCATTGTATCGCATTGCATTGCATTAAATTCACCAGATCTAAATGTGTCTTGGCAATAAATTATATCGGTTGTTGCTTTTAGGTTATGTTGGCAACACTGGGTGGACTGGACTACGAGGCGGTACTGGTGCAACGGGGTATACTGGTCCGGCTGGAGCAACCGGGTGGACTGGGATACCAGGTCCCCCAGGAGCAGGATTTTCTGGTTAGTGGCGTTCTTTTTGTGAACAGAATGTGTTCTCATTGTCTCTTTTGCCCCTGCTGACCTGATCTAATCTAATCTAATCTTGTCCTACTAATCTATTCTTAGAATCTAATCTAACCCACTGGCAGATCCAGGAGGTGAGAAATGGGGGACCACTTTTATCATGTATGTCGAAGTTTTGCATGGTGAAAATTTTGTTAGCCCAAAGAGTTCTTGCGCTCTTTCATTTTTCTTGTATGTATGTATGTACGCTATGTATGTACGTTTGTGTGTATGTATGTATAGCCTCTGTATGCATGTTTGTATGCATGCTTGAATGCATTATTATTATTATTACTACTACAATTATTATTATTATTATTATTACAGATTTTTGATGCACACAAGGTCATGCATAATATGAATCTGAGGCGCGTCTAGTCAGTTGCTACACGAAGAACAATGTTTGTGTGTATGCAAGTATGTACATGTGAACGTATGTATATATATATATATATATATATATACGTGTGTGTTTGTTATGTATGTACATGTATATGTGTATGTACCTTAATTTAAAAGTGTGAACTTTTATTGAATTCGCTGACAAATGTTGTTGTTCAGCTTTGAGCGATGACTTGGACGTCGCAAACAGAGAGTCGTCCGAACACATGCAGATCCTGAGGTCAACGCTTTCCAACCTGGATGCAATAATGATTGGACTCATCGTGTGGTCAGTCGCCTTGACGCTGGCCATTGCGGTAATGGTTTCCGTCATCGCTCGTCGCATGTGGATGATACACACGCTTTCCAGGGAGATCGCAGCTCGGTCTTCGAACGCCGAGGAGTCCGAAGGCAATGAAAAGGTTGTCATAAACGTGGATGGTTCGCAGCTTACGAATCGCTTCCCGTCAAAAAGACAGAATCGTGATCAGAACCGGTTAGGAACTGAGGTGCAGGCACCAGTGAATCGCGCTGTTCTGCATTTCCCGGACCAGGGCACTTCGACATCTTAGAGACGCTGGTGCATTGAGGAAGAACTGAAAAGGTCACGAACTCTGCTCAGATCATATCTTTCAGAATGATTTGCTTGTCATGCGGGTCGTAATCAGCGACTGGAAAATCTGACTGGAGCTGTTTGACGGATCTGTTTGGTTGAAATTGGACAGCTTTAACTGGGTTTTGTTCTGCATCTCTCACTCCATCGTTTTTCATTCTTTTTCTTGATGTCTCTCGCTTGTCCTAGGTGTCTTACTTTCAAAATTGAACTGTTTAAAAACAATCTTGGCTTGAACTTCTCATATGCATAGTAGCTTTCACTGATGTGCATATGATTCATATTGACATCAAAGATAACAATATGTAACTCATACTGATGTCAAAGATAACAATATGTGAATCATACTGACATCAAAGATATCAATATTTGACATATTGACATCAAAGATGGACAATATATGACTCATATTGACATCAGAGTTAAGCTGATAAATACTGGATAAATATAAGCTAATCTAATAAATCTTATCTTGGATCTTCTATGGTGCAAATGTGGGCAAAAGAGATCAGTAAGCTGCAAGTTCTATGCTCAGACCAGTTGAAAATGCAGAACAATCCATGGGAACCTGAGAAGTCCAACTAATATTGCATAAATAAGACATATGTTTGCCTCAGACACAATCATGGCTTTTAAGAAGAAGCTAGAAAGGATTGGGTGTTTAACATTCCTGGTTAGTTTGCAGTGGTTCTAACACAGATAATTGCATGTTTTCTGATCCACTTAAAACCCTTGTTATGTTATGCTATGTTATGTTAATGTGCTTGTGTATTTACTGTGTACCCGGTATGTAATATTTACTTATTAAATGTGAGTTACAGTTTCCCATTGTTTTGATGTAATTTAATTGTTGATATTTTAATTTTAATTAATTAATTAATACTTCACGGTTACTTTTATGTTTAAGTTGCGACTAGCGTGCATGCATGATCACAGTTGAATTGAAATGCCTTCCATGAAATGAAAACACATCTGAACATTTCCAGATTCATATTCCACAACACCTGCATTTATTACCGTGTATGACATCCTAGTTACAGATATTCCTGCTCCGTAGCAGTTTCTTACTCGATTTTCTGCTTCTGTTGTTTTGAGTAATTAACATTTCATGTGTAAATCTTGCATGTCTAGGAACTTTTGTGCCTTGTTTTGCCTTCAGAAACAGTAGTTTGCTTACGTAGAGTATTTCAGTCACAATTAACACCTCCAGTGAACTTTGCTAACGAAATCGTTTGTACGAGATTTGCCAATTTCTGCCAACCATGATGAGATGCTTTGCGGTTGTCTTTTTGCTGCTTACTAACGTGAAATTAGTAATTAGTAATCTTAAAAGGCGCTACATAAATAGCCATATACAGCTGATTTTCAATATATGGTTGACCTTAGTTAATGATATGATCTCTAAAAATTAAATTTCTGTTTGCATGCTTCGTCTGTCTTATGCTTTTCACCATGTTAGGTTGGCAGCCAGTTTGGTAATGTGTTGACCTTTAACCTTTCTGTGAAAGGTTGGCCTTTAACCTTTCTGTGAAAGGTTTGAATTGTGTAAAACTGAAAATTCGTTTTAGGTCAATAAACCTGACAGTTTGTCGTAATGTAATGAAAGCCAATGTAAAAGCCATAATAAAAATTGTCTGACTGTTGGGGTCATGTGTGTACTTCAGCCAAATGTTGCTTTAACCCCAGGACTTTTACCCTTTGGGGACTAATCTTAATAAAGGTGCTTGGTAATATCTGAGTTAATAACTTACCTAACCTAGCATCACTGATGAGTCTCTTGAAGAGACGCCGTATAAATCTTTTTTTACTTGCCTTGTCTTATAATTTCACTTGGACATTGGTTGCCAATGAGCATCTTGTTCAAATCTTGTCTTAGGTTCATGCATTGTGTTGCACCATTCGTAAGTTCAGTCTTTGGGAAAACTGCATTTAAATCGTTTTGCTATTGAAATGCACTATATAGACCTACAATGTCTTTTCGATATGAGATTACATGACTTTTATGCCTCTAAAGAATATTTCTATGCATTTATGTGCAACTTGAGGGCTAAGTAGTTGAATGCCTGACGTGGTGTAGAGTTTGCACCTGAGGGATGACCACTGGTCTGAGGACCCTGGACAATTCCTCAGTGCACTAGTAATTGCTTAACACCATCGATTGATGCATTTGCATTATATGCTGGCGCTATAGAAATGCAAACAAATAAATCTTGATGTGTAAAGAACTAACAATAAATGTCTAATGCAGTGACACAAGTATTTGCGATGTAACAGTTATATTGCCATGCGAGTAGCAGTTTCAACGCCACTAATGTTTATAGAGACGTGTAATAAACCTTACGTTACCCTACGTTATTGTTTTATACAATTTGTGTCTTGTCTTGGGCTTATGCGATGTATGTGTGCTCCATGCTACAGATCAGTTTTGAGAAAATTAAAGTGTGAAGCACTTTAGTTCGACTAATTGTTCAATGACATAACTATGGTGCTGCTATTAAAGTACTACTTTAGCTTTGAACAGAGTTAATCATTATCTACTAAGTTTGAAACCCCCCAAACGGCTGACTTAATGAAGAAAATTTGGTCTTGAATGGCTGAGACTCCTTTATTGTACGAACAGCTCGGCGTCAGAGCTATTTAAATGTAGTCTGTGCAAATGCAACCTGATTGTTCTGTAGCTCAATCCACTCCTCTTCCACCCAAGCACGCATCACCTTATCCTTAAAATTTGGAAATCGCTCCATAGCTACAGCTGCCCCACCCCTCTGGAATAAACTCCCGCCAGAATTACAACAATTATCTGAACCTTCATACAAACTCGCCAACAGCTCCCGTTGCAATTTCTGCACAGGTCTTTTACTCAAAACGTAACACTCCTGTTCCACAAATCCTAGACTGATTCTTCCCTGTATCTCTCCACTCCATTTCCAAATACCATCCATTGAGCATTCTTTGTGCGTTTTAAAAATCTCGAGCTACAGTAATGATAACGATTATGTGCAAAGCAAGAGGGGGAAGATGGATGAGGAATGATTAGAAAAACTTAAGTTTTGGTCAAGTTGCAGACATCAGAAATAATAGTAAAGGTGTTAGTGGAAGCAGAGCCCGGGCTGAGCGAGATGGAGGGGTCTGGAACATTCTGCTGACTTTCTTGCTCTTGGACTAATTCCTTGTTCCTGAGGGATCCTCTAACTGAACCTCGGTTAGAAATAATAAGACTTGGTTTAATTATTTTATGACACTCGCTAGATGACAGTAGACGCTTTTGCTTAAGGTGTTGACTCTATAACATGATGTTGTGGCACAGATATATTTACGAGGCCATGGTCAAAGTGACAGCAACGACACTGTTTGAATTCCGCGAGTTTGAGTTGCATTTGTATCTGAAAATCATTCTTTCGACCTGTGCACAATAAATGTGGTGAGATGCATTCGTGAATACAATCGCGTTTATCCAGAGTTTATCCAGAATTACAGATCATCGTTTAGTATGCCCAGTAAAACATTTGCAATGCACTGTTACGCCCACAAACGACCAGACCTCGTAGCTGTGATCGTAATCGTAAACTCGAATATGCTTAAAGCGCTAATTAAAAGCCAATCGCAACGTTAAGGCTTATTCACGAGCGCTGCGTTAAGTCAGCGTGGTTGTCCAGAGATGCTGTGTGAAGAATAAGATCCGATCCCTGGATCAGTCCTCTCCTCTTCCGCCCCAACACTTCTCTGCCCTCCCGTCACCTCATCCCTGAAATTTGGTAATCGTGCCATAACCATAGCGGCTCCACCCCTCCAGAATAAACTCCCACAAGAATTACAGTTATCATATACATACTTCGAACTCCAGCGGAATATGATTTTGATTGCGATTTTCACTTGAAGCAATCATCGACAGATGCTTTGGGCAATATGATAACGGCGCTGCAGAAGTCTTTCGATTAGATTAAGTCAGACAAGGAAGGAGATATGGTGTTATGATAGCTGTTATGGTGGGTTGTGTTTTGATTGAGATTAATGGGAATGGGACAGATTCGATGCATCACGACAAACTATCACTCGAATCGGTAGGCCTAGAACGTCCCAGTCAGTTGTGCTGAAAGAATGCAGAAATGATCCATACCAGATGGTCTTATGCTGACAAAGTCTCTTCTTGGTTGACAGCATTGGTGGCTATACAGGTGAAGCCATGCCTCCACACAAAGGACCCTTGGTTTTCCCACTACCTCTGCCAAAGTTATAGGCCACTTCTTAAAGTAGGGCACATGGTGCATGCTAGGAGCTAAAGTGGAACAGGCCCTTTGTGTTATGAAGTCTGTGTACAATTAAAGACAATGGATCTGTGAGCTCAAGACTTAATGTTACTCAGCATAATGCTATATACCTTTGTATAAAACTATCAGAACTTGCAAAGGTTGTGGACAGACAAATATTTAAATGATCTCATTGAGGTTAGGCTGAGAGAACGGTTGTTATGGCTAGGTTTATTGTGGGACACTGATGCTCCACAGAGCACACAGATTGTTCACAGAGTATTATATCCCTTTGGGGGAAGGCTAAGGTTCTCTGTATCAAAGACTTTCATTGTAGATTGACACTTGTTAGTACTTCTCAAAGGTGCCCTCATCATCCAAGATGAGTTCGTTAAAAACATCTCTTAAGAACTTGACAAAGGTGCTGGATCATGGCTGTCTACCAGATGAGAAAAGGTGTGTTGTAAGATTAGCTGAAAATATTTCTTCTTTAACAAGGCTACTTGTGTTCATAGTTAATTCATGGTTAACACCTTTTTAGAACTTTGATAGCCATGTTCCAGTGCTTTTGATAGGCGCAGAAAAGGTGCTATATAAATTTTAACATGCATGCATACATACGTACATGCATGCATACATACACACATACATATATACATACAATAATGCATATATATATACATACAAGCATAAATACATATATACATACATACATGCATACATAAATGCATATCTACATGCATACACACATACATTAATACATTGTTACATGTCACGTTCGAGCAGAGTATGAGAGTCAGTGGTGTGTCAACTTAACGCGGGAACAAGACGCCCTCTAACGGCATAGAGAGAGAGAGAGAGAGAGTTAGGCAGAACGTTTGCTGTCTTCGGTCTGTTAGGACGTTTTGGTTTTGGTTCATGGGAACCGTTGTCTTGTGTTGGGTCTGTGAGACCTTTTGAGACGTTTTGTTGTGGCACGTTCTCGTGGGTTGAAGTCTTCTTCTTTTGTTGTTGTGACGTCGTGTGACACTTCATGGAGGTTTGAATTGTGTTTTCTGTAAATAGCATCTGTAAATAGTGTATATAGAAACAAATACTTTTAACCAAATTCTGATGCTTATGTTCGTTTAAAAGTTCCCTAGGCTTTTAAATGTAACAACATAAATACATACACACATGCATACATACATATATAAATACATATATCCATACATACACACATGCATAAATACACACACCTGCATACATACACACGTATACATATTATATACATACAGTACACATGCATACATACATATATACATATATATATATATATATGCTTGTGGTTAAAATGTGTTCTCAGAATTGGAGGACGATGAGGTCTTCGATCCTGTGGCCAGTGACGGTCCTGATCTCTGCATTTGAATTGGTTTCTGCAGCACAAAGACCAAACATTGTCTTCATTTTGGCAGACGACCTTGTAATTATGAGCATTTTCTGCTTCCTATTTTCAATCGTAATCACATTTATAATCCTGAAATTTCTTCAGCGTTCGAAGAAGGCTGAATAGTGGAAACCAGCATATTTGCTGGCGTTCAGTCAAAACAAAATTGGTGGCCGGTAATGTCAGGCTCGGTTCCAGGTCAAGATCCATTAAGTGTCAGGCAGGCAGACAGTCAGATGACCCTTCAAGACCTCTTTGTACTAGTAATGCTGCCTTCGTTTTGTTAAGTATGGCACGTGATGTAGGTGTGTATGTATATTGCCTTTTGAGAGCCTCACAAAGGCCCTGAAACACAGCTGTCTTACAGATCTCTAGGTTAAATGAAATGTTTCTTGAGACCGAAAGAAAGTACTGAGATCTTTTAATGTCTCAGAGGTCAAAGATAGTACTGAGACCTTTAAGCTCTCAGAGACTGGAAGATAGTATTGAAACCTTTAAGGTCTTAGAAAATGTAAGATAGTACTGAGACCTTTAAAGTCTCAGAGATCGGAAGATAGTAGGCTTACTGAGACCTTTAAAGTCTCAGAGACTGGAAGACAGTACTGAGACCTTTAAAGTCTCAGAGACTGGAAGACAGTACTGAGACCTTTAAAGTCTCAGAGACTGGAAGACAGTACTGGGACCTTTTAAGGTGTCAGAGACTGGCAGATAGTACTTAGACCTTTTAGGTCTCATGTCCTGAAGATAGCGAGTCATAAATTAGTGCTGCAGATGACATGAGCTGATTTGGAAATTTTATGATTTTAGGGATGGAATGACGTTAGTTTTCATGGTTCCAAGCAGATTCCAACTCCAAACCTCGATGCCCTTGCATACGATGGAGTGATCCTGGGCAACTACTACGTCCAGCCGCTCTGCACCCCGACAAGGGCGGCTCTGATGACTGGCCGTTACCCCATCCGAGTCTGTACTTTACGCTTGCCCTCTGTTACTTAGTGTGGCGGCTTTTGGAGAGCAAGTAAGTAAGCCACCATGCTGTTTGAAGGCATAGGTCATTGCCTTCAGAGGCTTTACTTTGAACTAATCTTATCTAATATAATCTTATCTAATGTAATCTAATCTAACCTAATCCAGCGACTTTTATGTTGCTGTTACCGTAATGCATGAAGAATCGTGGAGCATAGTGCTGTGTCGGTCAGTGATCATACAGTAGCAGGTTCGACTCCATGTAATGACCCTGGGCAAGTTGTTTGAGCACACCATGTCTGTCACGAGGCAGTATAATTTTGTACCAGTGTAAGCTGGGTAGTAAATGGCGAATCCTGCAATGCACTGACCCTGTGTCATGGACACTGGGATTCGTTCATTGCCAGCTGAAGGGCCTAAGAAAAGGAAATGGGCACCTCCCCTACGTCACGCTTATGGGAAGTTGGATACTTTCTTTACTCTTTTACAAGGAATCAGTTGATGGTGATACCACAGTCAAAAATCGTAATCTGTTGAGGAAACCTGGTTGAAGTCTGATAGATAGAGAAACTGGAAGTCAAGCTCAGTTGATTAAGCAGGTTGAAACATGAGTCTTAAGTTTTGATTTGCATATTTGTCTAAAATTAATACTAGCACAATGACTAGGTTCTGCTGTGGTTCTCAGAGGAAGGTCTTGGATAAGAAATACAATACAATACACCTCATTTCTAATGTGCCACTCACGCCTCTTGTACCAGCAGTGCGTTTAAGCAGTCGGTAAGTAAGTAAGTGTATTACAACACCATATGTCCATTAGCAGAACAAAGAAATGTAGGCTTCAGCGATCACAAAACGAAAGTAAGATGGTGCGAATAGGTCTTATACCGCTTTACGAATTGGTAAGCCATCCGAAAAGTGCGTATTAAGCCCACACTTGAACACTCCAGTGTTAGATCTATGATTAAAAATTTATATCGCATTTTAAGGACTGCTACCATGGGATATCAGTTGTGGAGGGAGTGCGTTTTGTTATTTCTACAGGTCGGCTTGCAACATAATGTGTTATATTCATCACAGCCATATGGGCTTCTTTTAAATGAAACCATTATGCCTTCTTACCTGAAGGAGTTGGGCTATGACGCGCATATCGTTGGCAAGGTAACCAGAAGCCTAGTTGCACCAACATACCAGTGTTACCCGAACATTTATCTAGCACCTTTCGAAGAAATTTAAGTGGTTTTGCACAAACAGTGGAAAACAGTGCAGTGCAACGTAACCTCTTCTGAGCTGCTTGAACAAGCTTCAGCGCCTTTAAGAAGTTTTAAAAGGCGCTATATAAATGTCCAGATACATACATTCTTACACGCATGCATGTAGACATACATGCATCATTCATATATGCATACAATGTGCAGATATTTTGTGCAGGTTGGTTTGCAGCACTTTGTGCTTCGCTCAGCAGAGCCCTATGGGCTTCTGTTGAATGAGACGATAATGCCCACGTACCTGAAACAGTTGGGGTATGATACCCATATTGTTGGAAAGGTAACAATCCCTTACACAGCTAAAGACCGCTTGACATTTCCTCCTGCTGAAACTCCCGCAGTGCAAAAGTTCAAAGTTCTTTCATTAACCTACTAATGTAACTGCTTGCTAAACTCTCAACTCACTCATACTTGTGCTCTTTATCTTCCAGCCACCCAACTGTACCCAGTTGACCTCTTACCTTAATTTTGACTGTTTTCCAGTCACCTTTCATCGTAAATAACCAATCCGTATTCCATGATGCATCTCGTCTCTAGAACGACCTTCCACAGAATTTCAAGAGTTGATCATTGCTCTACCCCTCCTGTCGTTCACCCAGCATCGTCTGTCTGAAGCTTCTCCACATATCACTCTTTGGGATTTTCGTTCATATTAAAATCCCATCTCTGCAAGAAATCTTACCCTGATCCTTCCAATCTGCCGCCTTCTGATTTCTCTCAACTTAAACACAAGCCAATGTAACAGGTCCTGTCTTCTCACTGGTCCCTCCCGGCAGCTGGACCATATGCTTCAAACAGCGTCTGTGGACAGCTCTTGTAGCTTGATGCAACGCTTGAGCGCTTGGCTTTTATTTAGTGCTACGGAAATCTGCCGAGTTTACGATTACGATTGTCGCATGACTGCATGTTGTTAATTCTCCTGATTTGTCTTGCTAACAAATTACTACATTGTAGCTTAAATGGCTGGTGTTATTTACGTTACCTTATCTGACTATTGCCTTACCATAAAGGTTAGAGTTAAGTTATCTTATCTCACCTTTACTATTATTTTACTTGTACTTAAATACTCTGCCTTACCTTAGGTTACCTTATTTTGCCTTTACCTTTACTCTGAACTCACCTTTACCTTACCTTGTCTTTATTATTTGCTTTACTTTTACCTTGCCTTTACCCTGTCTTATGTTTTCATTACCTTGTCCTATCTTTATCTTACCATTACTTTATCGTTACATTACCTTATCTTATGTTCACTTTACCTTATACTCATCTTTACTTAACTTTGCCTTTACTTTAACCTTACTTTTACCTTACCTTTGTCTTGGCCTTACCCTACATTACATTTACATAACCTTGTCCTATCTTTGTCTTACCTTATTTTACCTTTAACTTATCTGCTTTAGCTTGGGCTTATCTTATGCTGTTTCAGATGTTTCTTTACCAATCAAGAGCTTTTGTAATTATTAAAAATACTAGACTGATTTGTTAATTAATTAATGTTTTGTGTGGTTTGACTACTTGGCTGTTTGAAACGGTCAGTGGCATCTTGGCTTCTATGCAAAAGACTTTACTCCAACTCGTCGTGGTTTTGATACTCACTACGGTTACTACCAAGGCTGCTCTGACTACCTTGATCACACCTATGCAGCCAACAAACTTAAAGTAAATTGCTTTTTCTTAAATGAAATTGAAGAGTTAGTTGTGCATGTTTGAGATTAGTGGCACCTTGGATTCTTTGCGAAAGAATATACCCCAGCGCGTCGTGGATTTGATTCGCATTTCGGATACTACCAGGGTGACGAAGATTACTTCGACCATTCGTATGCGGCTGATGGTCTTGAAGTAAATAAAAATTAAGTTTTTTCTTTCTGTTTGTTGTTTAATGGAATTAAAGTAGTATTTTCCTAATTACTCTTTTAATTCTTTTTAAACCAAAGGTAGATCTCTCGTATATTAAAAAAATTGGTTTAGATGTAGTTAATTTAGTTTTGTGTCTGGAAAATCTTACCTAGTCTTTAATTTAACACACGAAGGAGCCTGTGATTCAAATATTTAAATTGGATTGGTAAGTTTTTAAAGTGTCTTGTGCAACAAAAACCTGCTTGGCGTTCTTTTATATTATTTTATTTTGACGGAACTTTCTCTGCTTCAGATGTAATTTTTGTGCAAAAGAGTAATGGCAATCAATCAATATTTTTTTTTATTCAATATTACTTTAGATCTTATTTTTTCTGCATAGAAAAAGTCATGGGGGCTTGATTTCCTTTATTTAGATCACACTATCTTATTATTTTTCTGTTTAGGAAAAGTCATGAGGGTTTGATTTCCTTCTTCATTTGAATTCAACATTGAATCTCCACTGCTTTGTATTTTGTCTGTGTAGAAAAAATCATGGGGTCTGGATTTCCATCGTGACGATCAAGTTGTGAAGACTGACTTTGGCCGATACTCGACTGAGCTGTTTACGCAAGAGGCTGAGGAGATCATCAGAAACCATGACACGTCCAAGGTAGGACACAAAATCTGTTGCCACAGAAATTTTAAGCTCATCCAGTTACATTTCATTTTTCCAGATTACATGTTTTGATTACCCATGTTTTGATCACATTTTATATGATTACATGTTACACAGCATTTTCATTACCGTCTTTACTGAGAAATGTATTATTATTATTTTGTTATTTTTAGTATTATACAAAATTTGTAAATTAGGAATTATTCTAGCTAAATATACACATTTGAAGGACCTTTGGAACCACTGCACAGATGGCGGTTTTCTGATTGATCAGAACAGATGCAGTATAAGGTTAAAAAACGACTCTGAACTGAGAATTTCTGAGTGGATTTGTTGTGACCTCTTGCAGCCTCTTTACCTCTACATGGCACACCAAGCTGTCCATTCCGGAAATTCAATAACACCGCTCGAAGCGCCGTGGAAATACGTTGAAAAAATGGCACACATCAAGAATCGAAATCGACGCCTCTATGCGGGTGTGTGATTAGATTGTCTTTAGACGACTTGTTGTTGAGACTAAGTGTAAATGTACATGTTTTCTACAGCGACATATGGCCTCAACCCTGCTCTTTTTGCAACGAATGGGTTAGATCCTTCACCACCGCTGCCCGTTTGAACGGGTGCCATGCCATTTAAGATCCCCATGTACTCTCTTTTCTGTCTTTCACGTATTGCACTTCCTGTGCATGTCAGGTTAGTAAATCTGAATCTGATCGACAAGACTAGTGTATGCAAACAACCTTGTCCAGGGTTGTTATATTTAGGTTATTTATGCCTGCGATTCCTCGCTCAGCTGATGGACACATGACATGTTACTTACTTATGTCGAGTCCACTCAACAGGCACAAACCACAATCGTTAGTTTACAGACCTGGCATGCTGCCAAATAGACCAGCATGCCAATGAGGTAAGGGGTAATGAAAGATACAGGAGTGATTGTGGATAAACAATGCCTTATGGCAGAAAAGTGCTGTGCTAAGTCATGGCCCTGTGTGGCTAAGCTTCTGTAAGCCCCAAGCATAAATTTAACCTACTTTGCTGTTGAGACAATTCTCTTTTCGACACTGCTGTTGTTGAGGCAACTCTTTTCCAAACAACTCTATTGAAACAACTCTTCTGAACAACTTTGTTGTTGAGGCAATTTCTTTGTCAAAAACAATTCTGTTTTGTAGACAACTGTTGTCTGGACAAGTTTGTAATACAGTGGTTGGTGTGGTCGATTTCAGTTGGATTAAGTTTGTCTAATAGTTTTGCCAGAAGCATTGTTACATTGTCACTTGAAGTTATTTGGTTATACTAAATTCTCTTCATGCCTTGATTGTCTAAACGATTTGTTAGTGAGACAACTTTGTTATCCAGACAACTTTGGCTATCCAGACAAAGTTTTTATCTAGTAAACTTGTATGGGAAATTTGGTGTCTGGTAATTCTGCACTCTTCACATTTTCCTAGTGACTGTTCCACATAATGTGTCCAGAAAACTCAAAATCTCTTCTGATTAGTTTGTGTTAATTTTATGTTAATTTGCTCCAGCCATGCTGTCGGCCTTGGATGATTCCGTGGGAAATATAACGAAGGCGTTGTTCAGCAAAGCAATGCTTAACAACACTATCATCATTTTCTCAACAGACAACGGAGGAGCAGCCAACGGATTCGACATGAATGACGCCAACAATTGGCCTCTCCGGTACAACTAGAAAAACCCTATTTCTCAGTTTAATGTAATGTACAGTAAGTAGACATTCATATAGCGCTTTTGGTGATCTTTTTGGTAGTGCGCTTTGTCTGTAATCCAACGATTGCGGTTTTGAGCTTGCTGAGCTGTAGCGACCCTGGACAGATTGTTTACGAAGTCGAATTTGGTGCTGATGTAAGCTGTGAAGTAAACAATGCACTGGTCTTGTGTCCCAGATTCATCCATTGTCGACTGAAGAGGTAAAGAAACGAAATCTAATCTAATCCAATGACTTCTATAGCACCGTCATCAAAGTGCTTAAGACGTCGAGCAATGGTTGCTTCTAGTGAAATTATAATCTAAGATCGTAGAAATGAACACCTCCCCTGTACTCCACTATGGAATGTGAGAGATTTACTTTTTACTTTACTTTTATGTCAAAGTATTTCTCAGTTCTGCCCTAAATGATGTCTAGAACAACTAGTTCAACCACATTCAGACGATGATAGAACAGTGGAGAATATTCTGTGCTGGTAGGTTCTCGCACACTTGTAGAACCTGACCAATGAATTTTCCTCGGTTCGGTGAATTTTTAAGAGTTGTACAGAACAAGAACGCTTTTAAAAGTCTACATGAATTCCTTATGCCTATAGTGATCAAGGATGAATTTTGTTGGCAGGTATGACTTTATCAGTTAAAACTGTGCTAGGAAAAGTTCTCTTTGTATTTGAACACTTAGGGCGGTTAGAGTGTCGACTTTATTTCAGTTTCTGTTAATTTAAGAGTTTCTTAGAACCCCTGTAGATATCTGAACATTATTGTAGGTACCTTCCAAAGTTTGAATTTATTTTGCTTAGTTAATTTCATAGTTCAAATAATGCTTGTATCATCCTTCACATAATGCCTTTAGCATGTTTAATAATTTAATAATAACAGTAATAATTATTTAATAATAACATAATTTATTTAGTCTACCTTTAATTTCAGCGGACTGAAGGCTACGCTGTGGGAGGGCGGAGTTCACGGCACTGGGTTCATCTGGAGTCCACTTCTTGAAAAATCAGGATACATCTCCCAGCATCTGCTCCATGTAACTGACTGGCTGCCAACTCTGCTACGCGCTGCCGGTTATGACACGTCTAAGCTGCCCAGAAATCTTGACGGAAAGGACCAGTGGGATGCCATCTCGCAAAACACCAACTCCAAACGAAAGGAGATACTGTTGAACATAGACCAGCGAGAGAACTCGTCTGCCATCCGATCAGGCGACATGAAGCTTGTCTACGCAGAGAGTGGTTACACGCCGGCCTACAGCGGATGGTGGCCGCCCGATCAGGTTGGCAAGTACTTCTATGCATCGGGTATAGGAACATCATGGACACTGCGGTGACAACTGTAATCCGACAATAAAGTTCTGGAGAGACGAGCAAGAGCTGAGGGAGTTTCTCGACCATGCGGTGAAGCCGCATCACATGGATTTCGATGACGAAGTTCCAAGTCATGACCTGCACCACTCAGATGTTCACAGACTTCTGGAAAAGATCGGTCGGGACAGCAATGTCCATGTTTCGCAGCCATTGGTGATCTCATGCGGAACTCCACCTGCAAATGCTTCGACCAACTGCAAGCCGTGGATCAAGCCGTGCCTCTACAACGTGACCGCTGACCCGTGCGAGTTCAACAACTTAGCTGAGAGTCGCGAGGACACGGTTAAAGCGCTTCAAGAGCGGTTGAGGGTCTATGAAAAGGAGTCGGTGCCCCCGTACAACGTTCCGATTGATGATGCTGGTCTGCCGTATCATCATGACTGGACGTGGGTACCGTGGAGAAAATTGAACAAAGAAGGTGAACCGACAGAAGAAAAGAACGCCCTCTTCGAAGAAATCAATAAAGCTTAAGTTGGGTTTTGATGAAGTCTTTGAATGTAGGTCGACCTTGAAAAGCAAAGAGTGGAGAGCCAGTGCAGCCGGGTTTTGTCCTATTTACTGCTAAATTTGGGCTTCATAATTCATTCGTATTGAGCCTTTTATTGAAGTTTTTGAATCTGGTCAACTTTTAAAACATGTGAGGTACTGAAGTAAGAGGTTTTTCTAATTTACTGCTATGTTTGAGCAAGATTAAATAGTGGGCTTTTTGATGAAATTCTGAATCAAAGTCGACTTTGAAAAGTGTTGAGTTGTGAAACAGGTTTGTCATCTAATTTACTGCTTTGGTTTGGCTTTATAGTTTAGTAATATTGAACTTTTTTCTGAACTTTCTGAATCCAGGTCGACTTCGAAAAAATGTCAAGTTTAGAAGCAAGGTTTTACCAAATTACTGCTACATTTTGGCTATTTACATGTATTTTAGTTCTGTTGGGCATTTTAATGAAGTTTTGAATCCATGTTCACTTTGCAAAACTGTCAAGTTTTGAAGCAGGGTTATGTCTTATTTACTGCTACATTTGGGGTTTACATTGTTATGTTAAACTTTCGTACCTGATAGCTTTATTTGTCCATTTTGTTCAAATGAATGTTTCACTTTGTTCCTTTACATGATTCAGTTGTTTAGTTTTAACATTCTTCTTTCTGCGAACCACATTTTGGTGCATTGCACCGTTTTGGATTTACTAGTTATCTTGCCACCAGAATAAGAGCTTTGGACTTTACTTCAGATATTACAAATGCATATACATATGTGGCTGAACATTTATGTAGTGCCTTTATATTCCAAACAACAGCTTTGCTATATGCATGTATGAACCGACCTAATGAGGTCTTCACTATGCGTATGCTCAAAGAATAGAATAAGTATAATAATGTACTTTTGATATAATCAGTATAATCAATATTTTTAATTTAATATAATCAATATTTTAATTTTGCAGTATTCATTAACTATGTATTTATGAAGGAATGCGTTTTAAAATGTTTAAGCGAATGACACCATTTTGAGATTTTATGTTAGAATCAACTATATTTAGCCATTTTCTTTTGTGGAAAACATTAAAATATAAATATATGTTTAATATATCATTACTTATATTTTAGTAACAATTTCATAATAATAATGCAATAATAAACCATTTATGTATTGTTTTGTTAGATTTACAATTATTTTTGCTAAATGTTTTCTTTTTTAGAGTTCGTTCTCATAATCTGTTGTAGTAGTTGACATTTTAGGAAGGTTTTATTTTATGATGATTTTATGACAGCTGACTAAAGACTAACATATGGTGTTTGGAATTTATGTTAAGAAGAGCCTTTTTCCTGGTGATTGTGTTGTTGATTTAAGAATTGTACCAATTCTTGTTTGTAATAAATATAGTAATAGTATTTGTATTATTTTATTTATGAGTTTCTTTATTGTAATGTATGATAATAATTGTTGATTGACGAATTGTACCAGTTCATGATTGCAGCAAAATGATAGGTGTTGAATAATTGAACAAGATGTATTTTTTGTGCATTTTCAGATTTGCATTAGCGTTAGTTCTAATTGTTTGTGTCAAGTTATTCTGGTCAGTTGGAAAAATAAAATCCCTATTCAGCTCGTTTTATGTGAAGATTTGTGTGTCACATACACAAAGTCATTGGTAACTGGAATTTTAAGCTGCCTAATTGAGTAAACATATCGAATGTGCTTAAGTGGGGACTGAGCTTTTTTTGGTTGGTGGGCCTAAATTTCGAAACTCTCTTCCTGTATCTGTTTGTTCTGCTCAGTCACTTGTGTCATTTCGTTTGCAACTTAAGACTTTCCTGTTTCAAATTGCTTACCAACCGTGGGCTGCCTCTCTGTATTAGCGGACCGAACTTCTGGATATTGACGTGATTGTGGCTTGGCTTTGGTGCGCCGTGGGTTGATGCCCTGTACATTAGACATCGGCGCATTAGAAGTTACTAATTATTATAGGTGGAAAGTGGGTCATGGCTTGCGCAATGCATTTTGGTCTCAAAGTAGGAGTGGGAACCATAGCAACCAAATGTTATGCTTAAAATCAACCAATCAAAGAATGGCAGCGCTGTTAGCCAACCAATCACGGTCAGCGATGACTATGTGACCCAGTTGTTTCATTGACTTGAAGCCATCCGGTCAAGATGAATTCCGCACAAGGCACCGTGTGCAAGATTCGAAGGCTACACAATACGGACGAATACAGCGAGGCCTGGACTAAACATGAGAAAATCATTAGATTTGACAAATGACTGAAAAGAATGGAGGTCATTTATTTGAGCTTATCGCCGCCAAATGACGCGTCAGGAACTCGATAAGATGATGACGACGACGACTACGAATGATGGTTAACGCCGACTACTGACTAGGTGACCCAGTTTCGCGCTGCTCCAGCCAATCGGCGTGAACCTTTGGTTTGCACTATGTGCATGGCCTGAAATAACGTCGATGTTCCATGTTCCAAGCTGGGTGGATAGCACTCGGCCGGGAGAGGGGGTGAAGGTGGTTGTGTATAGATAGCGTTGGCCTGGGGCAAATCTATGGCTTCCTCACCTGTTATGAGGCCGCATACAACGAATGAATTGAGGGATGCTGTGGCTGGTTTGATGGTCGAAGTAATAGTTATGGTGATGGTGGTGGTGACTGTGGGCGAACCTGATTCAAGCACGAACACACACCACAGAGAGACTGACTTACTTGGATCTTGGCCTGGAACCGAACCCTTTTGCCTATCGATTTTGTTTTGACTGAGCGCCTATGAATAAGCTGGACACCGTGACTTGGCTTTTTGTTGGGCGCTGTAGAAATCTCGGAATTACGATTACGATTTTATATATATATATATATATATATATATATATATATATATATATATATATATATATATATATATATATATATATATATATACATTGAGAGCAGTGGCGTAGCTAGCCTTCCGAGGGCCCTTGTGCAAACTGAACTTTGGCTATTTTGCTTTACGTAAATTGACCAACTAGGCCTTGGCCCATTGGGGCCTAGGCGACCCCTGCCCTCGTGGGCCCCTGTGCTTTGCACAACCTGCACAGTCTATTGCTACGCCTCTGATTGAGAGAAATCCAGACAGACGGACAGACGGACAGACAGAGGCTAAGGAAGCCAGAGAGGGGACGAGAAAGACATGCAGACTAGAAGAGAAACTGACACAGAAAGAGAACAAAGCATGCAGCGAGGACCAAGAGACAGACATGCACAGAGACACAGAAGAGGAAGCCATACATTTGTCCCTGGCCAACGGCGATCAATACACGACCACCCTGACCCTCTCTCCCGGCCGAGTGCTATCGACCCAAATCAACATGGAACATCGATCGCACAACCATCTGGTACATTACCATGGCGACGACATCCTCCTGCAAGCGGCTGTGCGATCATAACGGAATCGGCTGCATTAGCATTTTGCTCCAGGCAAGCCACACTCGCAACAACATCGTTGGAGTAAAAGCGTATGTCTACGTAGGTGCAGTGAGGTCTGGTTGGTTCGTCCGTCCGTTTGTTCGTTCGTCTCTTCGTCTGTTGGGATACACGATCGGTAAGATAATTGTAACTGTAAATGTATAGGTTCTATATAGCGACCGTATGGCCTCGACCCTGCTCATTTGCAGTGAATTCATCGGGTGAGATCCTTTATCAGCTGCCCGTTTGAATGGGTGCCACGTCGTCTAAGATCCCTTGCACGGACCGTACTAAACCGAGATTTAAATGTCTGAAATAAGCAACGACGAGGACCGCGAACCTGGGATATGACTGATATTACGCGGTGCGGCGACCTTAGCGGATGGATGGGCAGAAGGGTGGATGGATGGATGGATGGACGGACGGTTGGGTAGATAGCTGGATGAAGGGATGGATTGATTGATGGATAGATGGATGGATCTATCGATGGTTGGTCAGTTGGATGGATGAATCGATTGATCAATTAATGGATGGATCGATAGATCGATGGATGGATTAATGCATGGATTAATGGATGAATGGATGGATGGATGGATGGTATCTTGAATGGATGAATGGATGGTGGATAGATTCGATGGATGGATAGATTGATAGAATGATGGATCGATGAATGGATGTATCGATGGTTGGATAGATGTATGGATGGATCGATCGGTCAATGGATAAATGCGAGTGTCTAAGTGCGTGCGTCTGCGTGTATGTAGGCCTATGCATATATATATACACTTCTCAGTAGCGTTGTTATGGTGATTATATCTTTTAAAATAGGCCTAAATATTTATAAAAATTATTTTACTTCAGTCCATCTATTCACTCACATGTGATATGCTAGCCATCGAGGTATCGCAGTTTGGTAAACGCTCAACGATCCGCTTGTGATAGCTGGCCTCTAGGTATTCATTTTTTTACATATAATGAACAACAATGGTCTTCCTGCAGGTCATTCTGCTCAATCTCTTGTCATTCCTCTTTCACAGATCTTATCCTGACACCCCTTCTTCCTCTTATCTCTCTTTCCTCTCCAACCCCATACACCATCCCCATAGCTGTCATGCTGTCTTTCCGTCTGACTTTTGGATCTTGACCTGGAACCGAACCCTTTTGCCTATGGATTTTGTTTGACTGAGCGCCTGTAAATAAGCTGGTCACCGCGACGTAGCTTTCGTTGGGCGCTGTAGAAATTTCGGAATTACGATTACGATTTTGGTCTCAACTTCAGAATTGCCTTTTCCAGTTGGCTTGTCCACCACAGACTGCGTCTCTTTCTCAGTGGACTGTCTTTCTAGATATTGACCTGACTGCGGCTTGATTTTGGTGCTCCATTGGTTGACGCCTTCTGCATTAGACTTCGGCTCCATAGAATTTGCTAAGTAACTGATAAACAGATGTAAGCCATGATGACACACTACCCAGGCACTGAGTGAAGGCACCCGATGCTCGTAATCCGTTATAAAGCTTCAGTCAGTTAACATAATCGTTTATATGTTTTCTATATTATACCTAAACTTCAGGATTGCGATATATGTTTACAGATTTCAAAGAATGTCTTCAGGAGGGCGCAGATATCTGACTAGGGGAGATATTACACTTGCAAAGGCTCTGAAAATAGGCAAGGCTAAAGGTTTACCTGTTAAGGCTTCAGGTCTAGGTAGTACAAGCAAATATTCTTCCACATCTGAAGAATTGGGATATGACAACAAAATTTTGCCATTTCATGGGAAACCCTTATCTCCTAAGAATGACAAGGAAGCCGAGAACGACTGCTTGAATACGCAGGAGGTGTTTTCACCTGACGTGGACGGTGTGCAACAAGCGACTGATAATGATGTAGATAGAGTGTTGATCCATGAAGATGAGATGTCGAAGATCTGTGATGATTCCAGTAGTTTGCGCGCCGACCCCGGTATAACCGAAGAAGTGATTTATAGCCCCAAGTTAATTGCGAATGACTCACAACAAATAGAAATTGTTTCTGAATCGATAGTAGATGAAGGCAGACAGGCTTCTGATGTTAGGGCGAACCGTGAAACAGAGTTTAAGTTCGACCATTGTAAGAAAGACGGTCGTCGGTCTTTAGTAGACTATGAGATGACATCTGATGAGGAAGATGACCACAGTGAAAGTGATTCCAATAATCTAGCTTCCCCATGTAAACAGAAACCTGTCTATGACGAGAAACATGACCACAGTGAAAGTGATTCCAATAATCTAGCTTCCCCATGTAAACAGAAACGTGTCTATGACGAGGAACATGACCACAGTGAAAGTGATTCCAATAATCTAGCTTCCCCATGTAAACAGAAACCTGTCTATGACGAGAAACATGACCACAGTGAAAGTGATTCAAATAATCTAGCTTCCCCATGTAAACAGAAACCTGTCTATGACGAGAAACATGACCACAGTGAAAGTGATTCAAATAATCTAGCTTCCCCATGTAAACAGAAACGTGTCTATGACGAGGAACATGACCCCAGTGAAAGGGATTCCAATATTCTAGCTCCCCCATGTAAACAGAAACGTGTCTATGACGAGGAACATGACCACAGGGAAAGTGATTCAAATAGTCTAGCCCACCCATATAATCTGCGCAAACAAAAGGCTAAAGATAAGCATAGACACGTTTTTGACTTCGCGTCATCTTCCGAAGAAATTGATGACAGTGAGGTAGAATCGTATGTGCCATCGTCGGAATCTGATGACGAAGACCAGAGTATGGATACTGACGACGACAAGAAATATTCGAACAGTAGAAAAGTTTGTGATGTACTACTGTCAGACTCCGGCGACAAGAAATATTCGTACAGTAGAAAAGTTTGTGATGTACTACTGTCAGACTCCGGCGACAAGAAATATTCGTACAGTAGAAAAGTTTGTGATGTACTACCGTCAGACTCCGGCGACAAGAACTATTCGTACCGTAGAAAAGTTTGTGATGTACTACCGTCAGACTCCGGCGACAAGAACTATTCGTACCGTAGAAAAGTTTGTGATGTACTACTGTCAGACTCCGACGATCCAGATGACCAGAAAACATCGACAAAGATTCATATCCCGCATACCAATAATACAAGATACACGAGAACATATGACAAAAAGCACTACTGCGCATTTTGTGATAAAGCTTTCTCCAAAATTACAAAGCACTGGGTGTGTTGTCATAGCAGAGAACACGAAGTCATAAAAATCAGTATAGAAAAGGATAAAAAGAAAAAATTGTCTTTAATAACTTTACTCAGAAATAAGGGAAACCACATCCATAACTGTTGTGTATTAAAAGAAGGCAAAGGTGACCTAGTGGTGACTTACCGGCCAAAGTCCGACAAAACTCTAAATGACTACAGACCATGTGAGCACTGCCTTGGCTACTATAACAGAAAAGAACTATACCGTCATCGCTGCAAGGTATGGCCAGGGAAATCCAGAGGACGTGTCGCAAACAGAGCACTGATGCTTCTTCCGACTCCTGACAGCATCAGACCAGAAGTAATGAGCGTTTTAAATGGAATGATGGATGGGCCTGTAAAAAGCGTCATCAGACGGGACAGACTTCTGTTGAAGCTGGCCTCGAAGCTTTACCTACGGCATGGAAACGAAAAGAAGGAACTAGTACGAGCCAGGTTGCGTGAAATTGGTAGGTTGGTTGTTGAAATCCAGAAGGCAGATGACACGAGGAAAACCAGTCTCCAAGACTGTCTTAAGCCACAGATGTTTAAAACCGTTGTTGATGCTGTGCGAGCCGTGGCAGGGTTTGACTATACTAAAAACACCTACAAGTGCCCATCAATTGCAATAAAGCTGGGCCATACTCTACGCAAATGCGCGCAGATTGTTAAAGGCCAGGCCATCGAGATCTCAGATAAACAGCTGGTCGAAGACGCTAGGGAGTTTGATGATCTCTGTGAGATAGAGTGGACTGAAGAGGTGGCTTTTCGAGCCCGGAAAGAACTCTATGAACGAAGGAGAAATTCTCAGAAACGTCTTCCCTTAAGTGCTGACACCAAGAAACTGGTTGATTTTCTGAAAACAGAAATGCAGTTGACCAAAGAAAAATTGACGATTGCAGAGAATGAAATAAACATTGCCTGGAGGCACTTAGCCGAGCTGGCTTTGGCCTACCTCATAATCTTCAATCGGCGGAGACAGGGTGAGGTCTCGAAGATTAAGATGGAGGATTTCAGCAAAGCAAAGTGCGGAAGCTCAAGCGTTGACATAGAAAGTTGTCTGTCGAAAATGGAGCAACAACTGTGCAAATTATTTTACCGATTAGAAATAGCTGGTAAACGTGGAAGAACGGTGCCTTTGCTATTGGATGGCAATATGTATGCGACACTGACTCTATTAAATCGAAAGAGAATATCGGCCGGTGTCTCAGAAGATAACGTATACCTGTTTGCCTTTAACAATTATTCCTCTTTGTCATATATTCGGGGGAGTGACTGTCTGCGAAAGTTTTCTCTGCGTTGTGGTGCTACTTACCCAGAAACGCTAAGGTCTACCTCATTCAGGAAACATGTGGCAACAATGTCCCAACTCCTTAGCCTGAAAGATAACGAACTGGATATGCTTGCACAATTCATGGGTCACGATGTTCGGACGCACAGAGAATTTTATCGTCTTCCAGAAGACACACTCCAGTTAGCAAAACTTTCGAAGTTGTTCTTGCTAATGGAACAAGGAAATGTTAAAAATTTATCCGGACGAACTTTAGACAGTGTTCTTCTCGAGGTGGAAGCAGGTTAGTCGCTGTTTCGTTGATCATTTCCCATAAATATGTCGACTGAAGTCGCCCATTTGGCAATACTTAAATTTTATGCTATGCTACATGGGTATGCTATTTAATTGGTTTAGTGGTCAATTATTATTTTCTGCAGTTCACATCCCACTTCTGTCAACTTCTTCTGCCTGCAGTAGGATTTTCATATTTCGCTTTAGTGGGGCTTTGTGATTTGTTACATACATTTTAATTTGTTGTTTCTGCATTTTAAAGACAGTGATGTTGAGCCTGAAGAAAACTGCGAAGATACCAGCGACACACGGGATAGCGCAATGGATGTGACGAGTCATATCCCAACTGTCAGTTTGAAAGAGGAACAGGTGGTAGCGCGGCAAAAACGGAAGACCAGCTCAGACAATCACGACAACGATGACAGCGACGAAGCGACAGGTAGTGTCTGACATCTATCAAACACTTTTGTAGTACAACACAAACAAGTCTTTGCCTGCGAATGAGGCATGAAAACGCCTCGAAAACACTCGACAAACCGATGCTACTAGTATCTATTGCAACCTTGGGAGTATCTGTTGTAAAATATATGGCACGAGACTAGTTCGAGCGTTCTCATTTCATTTTATTAACATTGTAAAAATGCATCGATTTAATCGTCTACAGATACTGCTCTAGAGACCTTAAGCAAAGTCATTCACTCATAATTGTTCAGCGCCGTCGATTGATGATTGGTCATTAGATAATGGCGCTTAATAAATGCACAAATAATAATAATCGATTGCATGGAGAATATAACTATTGAGCGCTTAGGGTTAACAATTAACTCCTTGCAATCCCTGCGCAGATCTGTCACTCATAACAGAAAAAACTCCTCTTGCACAAATCTGATCAGGATTCCTTCTTTTCCTCTTATCTATCATGCCGCTCCAATTTTAAACACCATTTACCGCAGCCGTCTGACAGTCTGCCTGTCTGATCTTGGATCCTGACCTAGAGCCGAACCTGTCCATGCCTGCCTATCCATTTTGTTTTGAATAAGCTGGTTCCGGGCGACTTAACAATTACGTTGACTGTAATGAGCTTGGTTTTGGTCGTAGGACTACGTTTCTCTTTCAACACCGAATCGTTTCATTGCTATAAAGGTCTCATTTTCTCTTTGGCTGCGCGATAGTCCAGTGGTGAGCGTGCTGGACTGTCAGCCTAGAGGTCGAGGCCTCAAGAGCAGAAATATGCTCAGAGATTTCGACTCCACTTCGACCCCTAGCCAGCTCAACTAGAACTTCTAGAACGAGTACATCGACCGTAAGCTATACCGTCACTGAAGTCGCTTGCACTTCATACCCTTAATGCCCATCATGCTAGCTTAAGGAATTATCTTCTTCTTCTTCTTCTTCTTCTTCTTCTTTTTCTTCTTCTTCCACCTCCTCCTCCTCCTCTTTCTCCTCCTTTTCCTCATACTTCTGATCCTCCTCCTCCTTCTTCTCCTCCTTCTCCTCCTCCTTTTTCCAGAACTGTCAAGTTCCTGTGAACGTTTCAGTTTTGGCATAAAATGTTATAATGTTGCACTCGGTAAATGCTATTAGGCTTAAGTCTAGTTAAATAGAAAAAAACATTCGCCATAAAAACAGTGTTGCGTGTTGTTACACTTCTCAATTTTGCAATCGACCGTTGCCTTACCTGATTTTTACCTCAATTGCATTCTGTAGCTTGCCGCAAATCCGTCCACAAAAGTAAAAGACTTCAGCGTCGATGGTCTCAAAAAGAAAAAGAGGCCGTGGAGAGGCATCTGCTACCCTACATTATTCGGAAGAAACTGCCTGGAAAAGATATTATCGTAAAGTGCATGCGAAAAGAGAGCAATTTATCTCACCGCACTTGGCAAAACATTCGAGATTACTGTCGTAACAGGATTACATGGGCTCGTTATGCCTAAAATGTGCGAGCTTCATATTTCTTCAGCTCGTTGTACATTGGCCATCTAATTTATATGTCCTTAGATTTTAGTTAAAACATTAACTAATGTATTGAATGTCAATACTGGTAGCCGTATAGTACTGTCAGAAAGTTCTTCTTCTCTGTGTCGTTAGACTGAAAGGAACTTCTGCAGTTTTATTGTCTCTCTCTGAATACGAATGTCTTTACAATACGAATGTAGTTTTGTTGTCTCTCTCTGAATACGAATGTCTTTACAATACGAATGTAGTTTTGTTGTCTCTCTCTGAATACGAATGTCTTTACAATACGAATGTAGTTTTATTGTCTCTCTCTGAATACGAATGTCTTTACAATACAAATGTAGTTTTATTGTCTCTCTCTGGATATGAATGTCTTTACGATACGAATGTAGTTTTATTGTCTCTCTCTGAATACGAATGTCTTTACAATACGAATGTAGCTTTATTGTCTGTCTCTGAATATGAATGTCTTTACAATACGAATGTAGTTTTATTGTCTGTCTCTGAATATGAATGTCTTTACGATACGAATGTAGTTTTATTGTCTCTCTCTGAATATGAATGTCTTTATATACGAATGTAGTTTTATTGTCTCTCTGAATATTAATGTCTTTACGATACGAATGTCTTCTCCACGGGAATGTTCTCCGAATGTTTTCTAGGTCGATCGAGCTACATTACGCAGAACGAGAATGTTCGCCTTGCTGGGCCTTCAGCTTAGTCTATCCGACCGACCTCGTCGACTAGCTTGCCAGTTCTGCGTGCCTGACTGCAACACTACAGACTGACTTCTGACCGACTGCTCTGACCGCTGACTTCAGACCGACCTCTTGTCCGTATCTGGCAGACGCTTATATAAATTCTCTCCAGACCTTCTGTATTCCGGCTGTACTGCTAGTCGTCCCTGTCCTACCAGCCTGCACGTTAGATTATCCCTTGCCTGTATCTACTTTTATTGCACCTCTAGGCTTCTCAGGGATATCTTTTCTGAGGTACCTGTACCTGCTTGCCACTGCAGCACCACTACTAATTATTATCATGCTGCGGCTGCTGCTTCGTCATTGCAGCTGCTACCGCTGCTGCTGTTGTGGATTTCTGTTTACTTAGACTTATCTTTACTTAGACTGCCCCTGTAATCTAGTTCATTCTGTTCGCTCTATCTATTCTTGGCCTCCTGTATCGGCGGCCTACCTTCTGAAGATTAGTAGTTTCCTCTCAGAACTGGTCAAGGCAACATCTATTCCTAATGTTTCACTGGCTAGTCTAAGCAACTGACCGCAGTGTATCGAGGCAGCGCTTAAGAAGTCCTGTCTCATATCGTTCAGCTGCTGACACGTCTTTCCTGTCTATCTCTGCTCTCTCCTCCTTTCCTCACAACTCCAATAACTTCTCCAGTGACTAGGCTAACTGTGCCGTGTAACATACTACCATAGCCTACTTACTTCCATCAACTCTCTGATAGTTCTCTACGATTAAACGACTTCGTAGAGACATGCCGATGTACTCTTGCATATGCAGAAAACAAAATAAAGTCGTTCTTGGCATTACGACCCAAAAAAATTATTAACTGCAGCCTCGCTGGATGTTATTACTGACTAATGTCAGGAGATTGTAGACTAGGAGAATATCAGATGCAACAATCTAATCTGACCTAATCTATTCTAAAGATTCTAAAGCGCCGTTATCATAAAGCCGAAGACATCAGTCTATGGTCGCTTCATGTAAAAATTGCAATAAAAATCATAATCCGTTAGAGAAGCAGGGTCGAATTCGGATAGCTGGGTACTGTTATCACATACTGAAGATTTCGATGCGAATCTTTAGATGTCAACAACGTATGGATCCACCCTCAGGCAGGTCTGCAGCTGGAAGAGTAGAAAATAAGTGGTGTTTGAAATTGATGAACATTACGTAAAAGGGTTCGACTGAAGATTTGTCTGTGTCCATAGCCTGCCTTGCAAGACGGCTCTCCAGACAGGAACGTGGTCGAACAAGCGGAATTCTGATGATGCCATATGACGAGAAAGGTTGTGCGTTAGCTCTGCAAATACGAGCTCAGCAAGCATGCAAAATAATGGAAATAACATTCTGCATTTATGACTCGCTAGGTTAAGCGGACCTAAGGTGTTATACTTGTTATTCAGTTTCGTGATGAACTTGAAACGGTTTAAGAGATAATAAGAAAATTGGAAGGTGATTTTCGTGATCAGCAGCCCAGTTCTGTAAGATAAGCCCAAAAGTGTTCAGGATGCAAAATCTTCGTTGTCCAGTGATAACCAAGACAAGATACAGTGTAAAAAAAAGTTGAGCTTGGTGCAGAGAAAAGGTTGCCTCTGATTCAAATTATTTTTTATGTCTGGCATGTTAATCTCTTAATATTCATACCGCTGTCTGTGACTTTGTATCGACAGATCATTAGGCCTACGCATATAGAAATGAATAAATTTATAAAAAGTCGGATCTATCTGGAAGATAGATCCGACTTCTCATGGAGTTACAAGATTGCTTCACTTCTCAAAGTTGCCGCGACAGTTTCATATGTCGGTATCTAACGACGGACATCTAGTAATACGATGCTTGAGGAAGCGATCCTATGAAGTGTTAATCTACGACCCGAGTGCCATCTATATTCGAAGTTTTTACCTGCCAATCGATGATGTGCGGCCGTATGAAGTAATTTGGCTACGCAACGGACAGTTTATCGTCAGTACTTCAATGTATTTTGGCCAAGAGAAACCAGCAACAATACGCCTGCTGAACAGATCTGGTTACGAGATTGTTCTTTTTCAAATGGGGAACCATTCATTCAATCTTCCTTTCGCCATGTTCGTCGTCGTAAAAGAAACTCATTTGTTTGTAGATGAATGGGTCAACAGTCTTACAAGACGATTTATTTTGTTTGACATAGATTCTTTAACGTTGAGACAGGTTGTACTAACAGTAGAAAATTCGAAGGTATTCGAATCACAGTACGACGACAGAAGTAAACTCCTGATCTATGTGTTCTTGACACATGTTAATGTTTACGAAATAAGCTCCAACGAAAGTAATTTTGTTACAGGGCCGCAGCCATAATTTGTAAAAGTCTGTCGTGTTTCCAAACCCTCTGCCATACATACTCTAAAACTCTCATAATACTTCTACTTCTAGAATGGTTACTTTACTATGTGCCGCATAGTTCAAGTGTAAAGAATCATTTTATTACTGCAAAACAAGCATCAGCTGGAATTGTGTGCTATGCTGTGCTGCTGTGTTTCAATTCGTGGCGAAATCATCCTTTTGCTTCTGGCATTTTTTCGTTTTACAGTTAATGAAAACGGACGAAAATTATGTATAATTGCCATCAGAAGAGACGCAACAGCGGCTTTTCGTTGGAGTGAAAAGCTGTTTTAAGAGTTTATTAATGTTGAAAGTAAGAGCCGCTGAATATACGAACTGCTTCGAGTGATTTATCTCAGCATACGTTCCCAGTTTATCTATGTTCAACTTTAGGTTAGTTAGGAAGCCACCTATGCAGCACCAAGGAGGTTCTTCAAGGGCGCTGTATAATGCTTTGATACTTGTATACATACATGCTCTGCAGCACCGAGTTACAATGTACATTTTCGAGGATCTTATTATTCTGATTTTGGAGCCAGATCCCTTTAATTGGTTCCAAAGACAGATAGATTAAATTATACGACTGATTCATCCGTCTCTATGACAAAAAGGCAACAGGGTACGAGTTGCAGAGACAAAGGGGACATTTTCCCAACTGGATCAGAGTATCTGGGTGTTGCCTTGAACTAGGAACTGACTTTCTCAAATCATCTGAAGAAAGCATCTATGTCGAATGTGTTTCTATCAACTGCCCCAGATTCGCACAATACGCCGATCGCTTACAACTCAAGCCGCTATGACCCTGATACATGCTATCATATGCTCCGAGGTTGACTATGGTAATGCCATTTATGCAGGCCGTTCTCCTTCCCAAATTAATCAGCTACAATCTGTCTTAAATGATGCGGTTCGGCTGTTAAACATGTAACATAATAAAGTAGTTTAACATAACTAATAAAATATGTAGCGTAATATGCACAACTATAAACTGTGCAGAATAACTACTGAACATTTACCTTAATTTAAGTACAACTATAAGTTATGTAACATAATATTGTCAAGAAACATGTCCTAACTGTCACATAACATAATATAACATTATTTTAAAATTAAACTTTCAAACGCACTTTGCCCTTTGGGCCCGAGTTGACGATCATCAGTCTACAAAATATACTTATTCAAATAGTCTTAAGAGAATCCGAGTGTCTGTATATAGAACACGAGCTGCTATGGCAACCGTTGCTAGGCGATGGATTCGTGCATGCCGTAGTCTGGTCTACTGCTGCCCTCCTGTCGGTTGACATCTCCGTAATGCCGGTAGTACTCACTGCTATTGTACTGCAGTGGAAGCAACAAAAACGAAGAGAAGGTAACGGTAACCATAAATAATAATAATAATAATAATAATAATAATTATTATTATTATTATTATTATTACTTACTTCAAATGCTCCGGTGGTGTAGTGGTATGGTCTGTGCCTCGTAACCGAATCTGCCTCAAGCACCTGCGTAGCGGCCTTGAACAAATTGCTAACCCACAATTGTCTGTGAGGAAGGCAAAGGGAAACTACCTCACTCATCTCATCTCCGAGTGGCATAAGGCCAATGGACCTGCCTTCGGCCAGAGAACTCATCATCATCATCGTCGTCATCATCATCAAATGCGCCGGTGTCTAATGCACAAGGCATCAACCGATGGCGCACCAAAGCCAAGCCGCAATCAGGTCAATATCCAGAAAGTCAGTCCAGTGAGACAGAGAGGCAGCCTACGGCAGATAAGCAATTTGAAAAAGGTAAGTTTTAAGTTGAGAACGAAATGACAGAAGAGACTGAGCAGAACAAGACACAAGGAGGGAGTTCCAAAATTTAGGTCCAGCAACCGAAAAAAACACGGTAATGGTAAAAAAGGTAATGGCACGAGACGGTAAAGCATGTCTGATACGACATGATAGTTGATAAAAGTCTCCTCTTTCTGGTCTTCTGACAATCGGATGTTGTTCTTCACATAGTATTTCTGAACAACCCCTCGTACTTGACGCAGCGCTCATCAATAGGCTGGTACCATAGGCTTAGTTTCTAAGTAGTGCTTTAGAAATTTTCCACTTTACAATTATGATTTCAAGTGGTTCTGTTATTTCGGCGCTATAAAATTATTTTAACAAGTAGGTAGACAGCAATTAATAAATGGGCTAACGGTTGTAATTAACTCTGCCATTTCATACAAAAACTGCAAATCGTGAGTTTTCTTATTACGATTACGATTACTACACGCATTCGTCAAGACTCCTGTGTGTGTGTGAGGATCCCAGTTTGCATACGGATAGTGGCTTATTTCTGAGATTTGAAAGGGGGTCCTTACATGGAGACCTTAGATGGTGTGGCGCTCATTCAAACGGGCAGAGGTGGTGAAGGATCTAAACCGATTAATTCACTGGAAAGTGAGCAGGGTCGAGGCCATACGGTCGCTATAGAAAAACGTGTACATTTACATTTTACTACCCTGCTGAAAGAAACGGGTATTTACCGCAGGAGGCGGAGTTGTGCGGCGATGAACGATTACCTGATCACGTGCGATTCCTGGGCGCCCGCGCGAGTAACTACAAAATCAAAATGTATTCAGTGCACAGGAAGATATTTATATTGCGCCGCAATAGAACCCCTACTAAGCGCTGGACACAATGGCCGTTTACATCGAAACTAAGGGAGCTTAAATGGCGTGGCATCCATTCAAACGGGCAGCGCAGGTGAAAAATCTCACCTGAAAAATTCATAGAAAAATGAGCATGGTCGAGGCCAGACAGTCGCTATAGAAAAACGAGTACATTTACATTTTAAACGCAGGAAGACCATTGGATGAGCACTCACGCAATAAAGCATTAGACCAACTGTCACCACAAACCATTACCAACCATTTCGAACCATTACTGCTCTCCCGTGCTGAAAGGTTCTTTCAGTACGGAATAGCTAAAACTGAAGCATTTGCAATCTTACTCACCCTCACCAAGAATAAGAGGGTTTATCTCTCACCACGAGGACCTTTGGCCGAAAAGGGGTCGGCACAGTAGGTAAAGACTCATGGCCCATTCGAAAATTTAGGGCAGAGATATATTCTTGCCCCACTAATGACCCGAAAGCTTAAAACATCAGATGTGCCTATTTTTTCGAGTTTGGCTAAAAACTTTGGAAGCCTCGGGGACAGAAAGATATTGAATGCGGAAGTTCATTCAGTTAAGCAAGAGAAGTCAGATATCTCAACATAAGCTGTAAAGCAAGCGCTTAACCATCGGCGTAGAGCAAAACGAATGTCGTCAAAAGTGCTTTATGTTTAAGCAAAATGTCGTCAGGAATTTTCGGCGAAAGAATGACCTAGCTTACTTACCTCCCGCTTTCAACACTTCTGGATCTGCCAACCCCCAAAACTCAAAGCCTTGTCAGAAAAAACCCGTAAGAATTTTTTGGCGAAAGAATGACCTATCTCACTTGCCTCCCATTTCAAAACTTCTACATCTGCTATCCTTTAATCTGAAAACCTTGCCGACGCTCTTCTTTGGCCCTCCTTTCTCGCAAAACAACCGAAAACCTGGAGCTGAGCAGAAAAACCTTGTGTACGTTGATGGTCTTTTGCAGTTGTCGAATGTCGAGGATCTTGTCGCCTTTAAGCAAACTCCCAAGGATCTTGCTATTCGTTAAGTTTTTAAGACTGTTGTTAACTTTCTGTGCTTGCTTCACATTCATGCCAAAGCTACGAACACATTTACGACACGAAAAAATGAAAATGAAGTCTAAAATAAATTAAAAACAGCAAATCAATGAATTGAATTAAAAATTAATTAAAATTAATTAATTAAAAATTAACTAAAAATGAATTTTAACATTTGCAAACAAAGTCTTAAATAAAGTTTAATAAAACCGTAAATAAAGTCTAAAATTAAGTTTTAGAAATGACGTGTCAAATGATTTTTAAAAAACAATCGTGCAACATAGGCCTAACTATAATATCGCACAAGCAGTTCTGTAAACTTAGAAATAAAAACATCGTAAAATTGTAAACACACACACATACACACACACATCGGGCTACCAGCTGTCACCAGCCATATGGCAATATTCCCATATGGGCTTCAAATGTCATACCATATGGGACCATGCGCAGGACATATGACGTCCATATAAAAATATTGTTATATCCATTCCATAAGTTTTACTCTTTATTACTAGAAAACAACAGAACAATGAAATCTGAGCAGTAACTTAACAAAACGTAACAAAATTGATGGACAAAACCAACAACACCGATAGACAACACAACAACACCGATAAACAACACCAACAACACCGATTGACAACACCAACAACACCGATAGACAACACCAACAACACTGACAGACAACACCAACAACACTGACAGACAACACCAACAACACTGACAGACAACACCAACAACACTGATAGACAACACCAACAGCACAACGAAAGCAACTAACGTTGCTTCGTCATCACTTTCTGTGTAGCTGCCAAAGTAATGAGCAAAATAATTATTGAAACAGCCAAAAATCTATCTATTGATTTATTGAACTTATAACCTGCACAAGATCAGTACAATCTGAACCTGAGGGGCGAGACACGTGTGCAAGTACAATATGCCCATTCAGCAGGCACGAACCCACAATCGTTGGATTAATTACAGACCCAGCCCGTTACTAAATTCCCTTCCAAGTCCAATCCACCCCTAAACGCGGTAAAACGGTGAAGAACTAAGCAGAAGCCTGCTTGCTAAGTCTAAGCCATCAGCGTTGAAGGTCGACTGAAGTGTCACCTGGGGTGCTACGCAAGGTGGACAGGGTCAACAGGAACCCTGAAACAGTTGGCCAACGGAAGCGACAAAGTTATAGTCAGCAGGACTTAATCGTAATCGTAATCTCGAGATTTCTACAGCGCCCAACCAAAGCCACGCCACGAAGACCAGCTTATTCACAGGCGCTCTGTCAAAACAGAATCGACAGGCAAAAAGGGTTCGGTTGCAGGTCAAGGTCCAAGAGTCAGGCAGAGAGACAGCGTGGCAGCTACTGTAGGTGATGTTTGAGATTGGAACGGAAAGAGAGATGAGGAAGAAGTGGAGTCAGGACAGGATCTGTGAAAGAGGAATGTCTTCAATTTTGAGTGAAAGGTCAATGCAGAAATTGTAAGCGGTGGAGCATCGGTGAGTTTGTATGATGGGTCAGATAACTGTCGTAGTTCTAGAGGGAGTTAATACCCTATAACAACATTGGTTAACTCAAACGTCGACTAGGCTAACCACTTCCGCACACGGGGTGCTTAAACGGCGTGGCGCCCACTGAAACGGGCAGCAGTGGTAAAGGATCTCACCCGATTAATTCATTGAAAAATGAGCAGGGGGGGGGGTCGAGGCCATACGGTCGCTGTAGAAAAACATGTTTACATTTAACAGAGCGGCCGGAAAACCACTGGCGGGAAAATTAGAACTACTTCAACCACAGTCACAATTCAATAATCACAAGTAAAATTCGTTGTAAAGTAAAATTCTGAAAGTAGCCATCAACTGATGCCTTGTGCATTATGAAAATGGCGCTACAGAAGTCACTAGATAAGGTGGAGAGGATAGGGCAAGCTGTCAACCTACTTGGACCCAAAATGCCTCCAGGCTCTTGAAGCCAAGATAACAAGAATAGCAAAGAATAATCCGGTGGCTGCAACGGACAGCAGCAGAAATACAACTCCTGGTCTAAAATCAATCAATAAATCACAATATAAATCAATAAATCAATCAATTAAATCATCAACAGATCCAACAAAGAATCAATCAATGAGTCAATCAAAACAAAAATTAGTCTATCAATCATGAAGACCGAAGTGAGGTAAGTCTCTATATATCATCCTATCCATTTATCTATCCATCCATCCATCTATTCATCCATCGAACCAATTCATCCCATCCATCATCCATCCATCCATCCATTGACCAATCCATTAATCCATGTACATATCCATCCATCGATTCATCCATAACTCAATCCATTCACTTCATCCCATCCATCCATCCATCCATCAATCCATCCATCCATCCATCATCCGTCCGTCCGTCCGTCCATCGACCAACCAACCCCAATCCATCCACCCGCCCAATCCTTCCCCCTTCAGCCGACCCATCCATCGACCGAACCCCCTCCCAGCGACCGACCAACAGAGAAAGAGGTTAAGTGAATCATCGTACAGCGTCATGTTGCAGATGCCTTCAAGGGCGCTGACGTAGTCCTTGTGTAGACTGGTGCATTCGACGAGCGCCGTCAGGTGCATCAGGGTCTCAATCGTCCGACCAAGTCCCTCGTAGACGCTCTGCACTGACGGCTGCAACTGTAATCGTAATCGTAAACTCGAGACTTACACAGCACCCAATGAAAGCAAAGGCGCTATACAAATGGCCAGATACATACATGTATCCAACACTCACCAATCCTAAAATGCACAGAAATAAGTAACATACTTACGACAATTATCTGACCCTGGACCAGACAGTCAGACGGTTACATCATCATCATCGTCGCCATCATCGTCATCATAATCATCATCATCATCATCGTCGATGATGATCATCGTCGTCATCATCACAATAATCATCATCGTCATCACCATCATCATCATTATCGTCATCATCACCACCACGAAACTGATGAATTCAACTCAAAAGAACAGGTAGCTGGACGAATGAAGATGAGTCTTCAACTGTTTGCGAAATTTGACAGTAGAACAAAGGAATTCAACCTCTGAAGGTTGAATGAATTTCTCTGCTATGCTTAAGGCCTTATTCAGTGAAGAATTGGCCTCTTTCACATTGTCCGAGGCATGCTGCAAAGCCTACAAACAAATAAACAACAACAAATAAACAAATAATGAATATGCGGATTAGCATCAGTTTCTGCTTGGCGCTGGGATATGACACTGGCAGATGCTGACGAGTTAAGCAATGCTAAGCTTGGTTAGTACTTGGATGGGAGACCATTTGTGGAATACCACTCCAAAGTCCTCCATCACAAATGTCGACAAGCATGCACAACAACAGAAAAGATTAGATTAGATTTGATAATTGGTAGATTAGATTACTTTGGATTAGATTAGATTAGTCTGACAGAAGATGAGATTTAGGAAACATGAATGACTCCGAATACTTACGTCTTTGAATGGATTTGAAATAACGTTAATGTCGCACTTGATGTAGTAGGCGATGATATCTGTTAATAAATCAGACAGCCAATCAAAGTCATCCAACTGATAAATCAACTAAATCCCTGTGCATTTTGTAAGTAGAATCTGACCTTTAATGATGACAATGATTGTGACGATATAAAATTTATGATGATAACCATAATAATCAATGGCAATACTAATATTAATAATAAATCTCATAATTAATAACAATTCATAATAAGCAGCAACTCTAGGTGGTGGGGTGATTAGATGATGATGATGATGATGACGATGATGATGACGAAGATGATGATGACGATGATGATGATGACAACAGTGATGATGACTGATGATGATAACGATGACGAATATAACAAAAGACTGTAAATGGTTACAGATGATCAGCTTAACGAAAGAGTGGAATGCACGAGATGAGAAGAAATAATACAAGACAACAACGATGACGATGATGACGATGATGAAGATGACGACGACAATCATGATGATGATGACGACGATGATGGTGATGATGATGATGTTAAATATGAGATGATGAACAAAAAGAGTAGAAGAGTAGCATGACTCTTACCACGTTCGATCTGTTCTGATGTCAGGCCTTCAAAAAAGACATGAGGAGAGGCACAGAAATCAGCCACTCCCTAACAAGATCAGAACACTATCACTGACTGATCCAAGCAAATGATCAGAACATCTGTAACTTTGTTATGATGCTTAACAAGCTAACGGTGATATAATGTAACGATAACATAAGGTAATGGTAACGTAACGGTAAATGCGAAGAAAACTCTGATGCAAATGAATTTGAATCCGACCAGTGAAATACCACCCGATTAATTAATTGAAAAATGAGCAAGGTCAAGACCATGTGGTCGCTATATAAAACAGTGTGCATTTACATTTACATTTACACTGAAGGTTGCTGTCTATTCCAGTAGTAATACTGATACAGCACAGTGGTCTAATCGGTATCATGCTCAGTCTGTGATCCAACGATTGCAGGTTCCAGCCTGCTCAGCAGACTCCATGTAATGACCCTGGGCAAGTTATTTCAGCACAAGTGCCTCTGTCGCCAAGCAATGTAATTTGGTACCGGTGTAAATTGGAAGTAAACGGCATCCTTCGAAGCACTAGCCCTGTGTCTAAGACAGTGTATGTCAAGGCGCCTCTGTGTCTGAGGATGCCGGTTTGTATATCAATCAGATCGTGGCTTATTTTGAGATTTAAATCTCAGGCCAACACAGTTCGTGCACGGGGACCTTAAATGGCGTGGCGCCCATTCAAACAGACAGCGGTGGTGAAGGAGCTCAAACGGTTTTGCCCACCATTGTTACTTTACCACTGCAATCTTTCAGCATATTTGAAAGGTTTTTAAAGGCGCTATATAAGTAGTCATATATATATAATATATATGTACAGGCGCTATATAAGTAGTCATATATATATATATATATATATATATGTACAGACCAAAGAATGTGATCTTGGACAAACCTACCACACTGGTTAGAAGATGCAGCCCAGCCGATAACCAACAGAGCACCAGACTAAATATTCCAAATGCACAAAACCTACAAGGAATAATATTGAAAATACAAGTTAAAACAAAAACATTCCAACCAAAAAAGATTTCACTAATGCAGCGGTTCTCAAACTTTTTGGTCTCAGGAAAGACAGATAAGCTGACATTCTTAAAAATTACTGAGGACCCCAAAGAGCTTTTCTTTATGCAGGTTATATCTATCGATATTTACCGTATTAGAAATTAAACTCAGAAATTAATGTAGCAATATTCATAAAAAACAAACAATAAGAAACTCATTACACGTTAACATAAATAACATATTTTTTATGAAAAGTACCTATATTTTCCAAAATAAAAAAACTAATGTCTTCGCATTATTATGAAAATAGTTTAGGCCTCACGGACCTCCTGAAATGGTCTCAAGGACCCCAGGGGTCCTAACATCACACTTTTTGAACCGCTGCACTAATGAAAGTTGTCAGGACCAAAGGGTTGAAGGTTACCCTTACTTACTTACTTCGTTATACATGGGGCAGGAAGGCAGTCTCAAAATGTCTCGGAGTTATGGCGGTTGTACAGATGGTACACAATGAGAAAGAAAATCAGGAAACTTCGATTTGAGTCTTGTTTCGAAAACGCCAACTTAGGTAGATACAAAGAAAGCTACAAAGAGAAAGACAGATGGGAAGATACAAAGAGAGCTTGAAAGAGAAAGACAGAAACTGGTACAAACAGCAGAAGGAGACATTTCGACGATCGTCCGATTCCGAGAAGAAGAACCAGACACAAGAGCATCAGCCAACCCAACGCCAGCAGCGTCCCTATCCACCTACAAAGACAAGGTATGGTACTGCTTGATATAGAAAGTAAGAAAGAAAAGGTAATGTAAGGTAATATAATGAAATTATGATAAGAAAAGGTAAGATAAGATCAGGTAAGATAAGTTGGTTTTAAGATGAGGTAAGGTAAGGCTAAGTAAAGTAAGGTGAGAAATTAGGAAGAAAAAGGTAAAATGAAGGTGAGATGAGGTAAGGTGAGGCAAGGTAAGATATTGTAAAGTAACATAGGCAAGGTAAGACAACAGGAATACAGAGTAAGGTAAGATAAGATAAAGTAATGCAATATCAGGTAAGGTATAGTATGGTAAGGTGACAAAAAGGAGAGGTAAGATAAGGGGAAAATAAGGAAGATAACTCAGGTAAGATACGGTCAAGTGGACGTAGTTTTCCTTACCTTGCTGAAGGAATATCTTGATTATAGGTACCTGTAGAAGCCATACTCCTTCGTGTAGTGGACAAAATTGGAAAGGTCAACGCCGCCCGCTTTTCTGTTGATATCGAAGACATGAAGGAAAATATCCCTCGTGTACTGGAAAGCCTGGTCAGTGTAGGCAAGTAGGTCAGTTCGCAGGTCAAGGTTCAACTCCGGATGGGCCTTGTAGACAGACCACATGCCCTCGATCCCTCTGGCGACCGTTTCGTTTATGTTCCGCTGGAGTTCGATGCTCTAAAGAAACAAGGAAGGATGGAATGATGAAGGAATGATGGAAGGAATAAAGGATGGAATGAAGGAAGGAAGGATACAATGATGAAGGAATGATGGAAGGAATAAAGGATGGAATGAAGGAAGGATGGAATGAAGGAAGGGATGAAAAAACAGGAATGAAAGAAAGAACAGACGGAAGACAGAAAGGAAAGAACGAAAGTAGAAAGGAACAAAAGTAGGATGGACTGAAGGAATGATGAAAAAGAAAAACGAATGAAGGATGGAAGAAATAATGGAATGAATGAATGAATGAAGGGAAGAAGGAAAAATATTAACTGCTGGTTCCTAATGAACGTATCCAGTTAGTGTGTGTGTGTGTCCTTGCGTGCATTTATTTTGACGAGTCCCTTAGTTGTGTACTGAGACATGTAGCAGGCAGTTGTTATATGAGAACGGTACAGTTGACACTGAGAAACTATATATTTTGAACCGAGTGATCACACACAGATATATTTGAATACTAGACAGCACTTTATACGGTTTGTGTTGGTAGATACGTTTCACGTATGTTATGTTAAATGTTTATGCCGGAGGTATTTAAGTCATGCCATGGACATCCATCGAAGTTGCATCGGCTGACATTCAGAGTATTTGCGAACTGTGTGGGCTAATACGTTAAAGACTGCTTATCTGAATTTACTGTGTCAATATTTTGAGAGGTTTTTTTGTTTGTGAATTTAACACGGTACTGGTGGTCCTGGAGTTGTAAGCTGGGAGTGTGGAGAACGCTCGAGGGAGGATCTTACACCAGAGGACCAGCGACACGGAACCAGTGTCGTACTGGCAGACGAGGCTACGGATGGACTCCTAATCCAGTCAAGCCCTCTTGGAGTAGTTATTACGCTGGTGAAGAAGACGAACGAAGCTGAGATAACGCCGGATGCTCGATACTTCTGCCATATCCGTATGACTGCTTTATCTTTGTGAGAGTTTGCTGGGTGATTTGCAGAGGCGGATTTAGCTATAGGCGTGGGGGTTCGCCCCGCTCCCCTCTGTTATATGACGAAGCCCCTCAGACGAGACCCGTGCATGGTGGACTGACAGAATGTGCACCCCTCTGGAAATGCTCTTCCCTCCCTAGGAAAGCAACTCTGGAGCCGCCACTGAGGACTTGGCGTGGAATTGTATGACAGTCGCTGTTAATTATGACCGAAGACGGGCCTGTGTAAATAACAACTGTAAACAGACATTGTAAATAGAACCATGAAAAACAGAAACTGGGTTCTGCTGTAAATTACGAGTGAACGAATTCGCGACAGATCGATGGGTGGATTGGTGGATGGGTGGCTGGATACACTGATGGGTGGTTGGACGAACGGACGGATAGGTGAGTGGGAAGTTGGGCAGATGGATGGGTGGATGGACGGACGGATGAATGGAGAGGTACTTCAGGTATAATGAAACCTACCTACCTACCTGCCTGCCTGCCTGCCTACCTACCTACCTGCCTGCCTACCTACCTACCTACCTACCTACCTACCAACCACCACCACCTACCCACCTTCCTACCTTCCTACATACACACAACTCAATACACCGCAATTGCGGAGTATCTAGTTACATTACGTGGCGCTTTATAAATCTCCTTTTAATAATAATAATATTATTATTAATATTATTAATATTAATAATAATACATACATACATACATACGTACATACATACAAGCACATACATACATACATACACGCATGCATACATGCTTACAACACATACATACATTCATACATACATGCATACATACATACATGCATACATACATACATACAAGCATGCATACATGCATGCATACATACATGCAAGCATGCATGCATGCATACATGCATACATACATACATGCATACATACATACATGCATACATACATACAAGCATGCATACACGCATGCATACATACATGCAAGCATACATGCATACATACATGCATGCATACATACATACATACAAGCATGCATACATGCATGCATACATACAAACATACATACATGCATGCATGCATACGCGTCATACACACATGCATACAGACATACATACATTCTTCGAGGCTTTGCAACAACTGGCTTTTGACAGATGTTTAATTTCTAAGGCCAATTAATCACTGTTGCTGAACTGCGGACTGAACGAACAACTACTGCAGTCATATATCGTCAAATGCCGAAATATTAGCAACGGCTGCTGGCAACGCTGAGACAACCAACAGTGGCTAGCAACTGATGAATGTCGTTGCATAGGTGACAACAGATGTTCCTGCAACGGGAAACCCCTTCACTGCCGAAAACAACATCTACTTAACATACCAATGCAGGGGCGTAGCAACAGACTGCAGGTTTTGCAAAGCACAAGGGCCCACGAGGCCAGGGGCCGCCTGGGCCCCCAAGGGGCCAAGGCCCGGTTGCTCAATTACTTAAAGCAAAATAGCCAGTTAAGTTTGCACAAGGGCCTTGGAAGGCTATTTACGCCGCTGTACCAGCGCTTCAGTTATCGACATTTGCGATGCGCAGTCACATAGTAGGGCGATTCCAAAGGTAAATTGTAAAGGTAAACTCCTTACAACAGGTAACGCAGAGTAAGGGTGTGAGCCTCCTCTGGGACGATACTGTGTAGGGACCTAGAGCAAGTCCTTCATGCACAGTTGCCTAGCGCCATCGACTAATGCTTAGTCCTTAGATTGTGGCGCTTAATAAATGCAGAAATAATAACAACAGGTAATGGCAAATGTAACTTCTCAAAACAGATAAAGGCAAAGCAAAGCTAAACTCTTCAGAATCATGGAACTATCAGCTGAATTATAATTAGTAACTGCTAATGTGCTGGTGTCTAATGCACAAGGCATCAACCGATGGCACACCAAATCCAAGCAGCAATCAGAACAATATCCAACAAATCCAAGCAGCAATCAGAACAATATCCAACAAATCCAACCAGCAATCAGAACAATATCCAACTAATCCAAGCAGCAATCAGAACAATATCCAACAAATCCAAGCAGCAATCAGAACAATATCCAACAAATCCAACCAGCAATCAGAACAATATCCAACAAATCCAAGCAGCAATCAGAACAATATCCAACAAATCCAAGCAGCAATCACAACAATATCCAACAAATCCAACCAGCAATCAGAACAATATCCAACAAATCCAACCAGCAATCAGAACAATATCCAACAAATCCAACCAGCAATCAGAACAATATCCAACAAATCCAACCAGCAATCAGAACAATATCCAACAAATCCAAGCAGCAATCAGAACAATATCCAAAAAACCAACAATCAGAACAATATCCACCAAATCCAACCAGCAATCAGAACAATATCCACCAAATCCATCCAGCAATCAGAACAATATCCACCAAATCCATCCAGCAATCAGAACAATATCCAGAAAGCCAGTCCACACGGCAGCCTACGGTGGATATGTTGTCTGAAGCACAAGCGCCGTGGTTCAAAGGATCATCTGGAACTGAGATATAAAAATGACTACAGCATTACACTGACACTTTTCAACCTTCAAACGTTCATTGGTATCCATTTACTGAAAGCTGAGTGGCGCCAGGTGGCGTGGTGCTCCCTGGACAGTGACCCATCCATATGATAACCTGACCCAATTTTCCGTACTTAAGAGCTTAAGTGTGCCTGCCAGCACCATCAACAAAACCATGCGGCCAATATGCATGTATGTGTGTATCTATGTGTGCATGTATATGTGTGTATGTATGTGTATATATGCATGCATGTATGTATGTATTTTTTAATCTACATATGTATGCATGTGTGTATAATGCATGTGTTTATGCATGCACATACACATGTATGAATGTATCAAAGTCTGTATGTATCACACGTACGTACGTACGTACGTAAGTACATACGTAAGTATATATGTGTGTATGTATGTACAATGTATCTATGTAAGTTTGTATATATGTATGTACATATGTATGTATCTATGTTAGTATGTATCAGGACACTTAATATAGCGCCTGTAAGCACTTCACAAAAGCACTGTACACGACTATCCGACTCACCTAAACAAGTGCTTTTCAAGACAGTCTGAAAAAGTTTGACTAAAATCTTGCAGTACATGAATGCATTGGCAGACTGTAGCACAAAGACTCTCCAACACATGAAAAGGCACGATGGGGTTGAGTTGAAGCACATCACCTGCATATCTCCATAGGCTGCAGAGTGCAATGATCACCAACCCAGCAGACTTGATACTGAAAAAGAGAGCTCCCCGATGTCTGTGAGGCAGTGCCAACAAGTGAGGACCATGCCAGCAGAATGATTTTGAATGATACTCACTTGGCAACAGCGATGTGTGTATATGTGCATGGAGGTACGCATGTGTGCAGATATGTATTCATTTAAGTACAACGTACATACCTCAGCTTTAACATAGCACCTGTCTGAACCTTCCATAAATGTTCATGGTACTAACCGAGGTCGCACTGCTTAAATCAAACTAATGTAATTACCTGTTGATAACGAAAATTCAAATTACCTGATTCTTCATGCGCATAATTGTGTAGACGGCATCATCTGCTGCCTCCGCCAGGTGCTGGATGCCCCTGTGGGCGTTTCGTTGCCATAGAAACCGACTCCAACGGAGCAACTAAGAATTTCAAACAAAAGCATCAATCAATTCTGAGGAGAAGAGCCAACAAAGATTGATGTGGCTCTGTTTTCTTGAGCTAAACAATTTCCTGGATCAAGATTTTCATCAGCATTCAAATGTTCATTATGAAACAAAAACCAGTTTGGTTACCCTTTAAGAGACAGGTTTAAATAAATTGTAAATATACACGGTTTTCTATAGCAACAATTTGGCTTCGAACTTGCTCATTTTGCAATGAATTTATTGGGTGAGATCCTTCACCACCACTGCCCGTTTGAATGGGCATCACGCGATTTAAGGTCCCCGTGTATGGACCGTGCTAGCCTGAGATCAACATCTCTGAAATAAGCCACTAACGGTATGCGAAACAGCATCCTCACGCACGGAGGCGCCTTGACGTACGCTTTAACCAATGATCTAAGAGAAAGGTATGGTAAGGTAAAGTCTGATGTGTGGTTAAGTAATGAAGGGTAAGGAAAGCTAAGGTAAGGTTAAGTAAAGTAAGTCAACCACTGAGAGATGGTTAGTACAAGCATCTTACTCCCCTTTAACTACCTTTACTGACATCGTTTTGTACGTATTTCCTATGCCTCCTCCTTCAACAATATTTCTCAGCAGGGTAAACTGGGGTTGAGTACCATAACAATAAACTGGTAAATACATAAATGCTGTGAAAATGAATTCCATATGATGAAAATGGCTTTTTAGATTAGATGACTTGCTTATTTACTCTAGCGTGACTTCTGGTTTCCAAGACCTATGAGGTTTCAACTGGTCTTCTCCAACAAATTGTGCTTTTTGACTAAGGAGTGACCATTGAGTCATGCCTTGTGTATTATCATCAAGTATCAATGTAACTGCATTATAGAAGTCATTAGATTAGATTAGATTAATTTAGATTGTATTAGATTAGAAAGTCGGAGGCAATTTTGGTATCAAGGCAAGGTGAAGCAATTGCTCGTTTAGTATGCCCAGCAAATCAATGAAAGGTCACAGGGTCAAAGCAACCTTTGGCTTAAGCATAAAATCCAATTCAAAAGCCATTCTTCAGCTGCTGCACAAATCATCAGCGCTTTTGTGAAGTGCACAAAAGCGCTATATAAATATTTTCACACATACGCCAACAATTCTGAGAGATTTTCTGACTTTCAAAACGTAACTGAATCTAGGAAAACTAAGTATGGCCTTGCTTACTTGGCCCATCTCTCTTTAAAAGGGGATAGATCCAGAGAGGTGCATAACCTAGACATGCCCCCATTTGATTTTGGAGGGCAGGATGGCCTTGAAGTTGGCTTTGGTGAGGGCTGCCTACTTACCGAGAAGTAAGCCATAAAAATTCCTAAGAAACCAAGAAAGGTCCTAAAATCTTGGGAATTAACAAAATATTGTAATAAAATCTAATGGAAAGTTCAATTTTTGTGGACAAATTGGGAGGTAATATTTTTTAAATTTAAGAGGAAGAAAGAGAATGTAAAAATGAGATTTCAAAAGTACATAAAAAGTTGTGCTTAGCCAAAGAAAGACAAAAATGTGTCAATGACTCAAAAAAGTTGTCAAAAATTTATCAACAAAGTTAATCACACCTTTACTTGGCTCCCTTTGTTGACTTACCGATCAGCCACTGGTTATAGGAAGGCTCCGGTACGTATGTATTAATAAACTTAATATAGCGCCTTTTAGCACCTCTCAAAAAGCACCATAACTCTTTATTTTCCCAAAGTAAAGTAAAGCGCAAAACTGCCACGTCCAATTGTGGAAGGTAGGTGAAGCATCATACTGAGAAGGGACTCACTCTTGTGAACTGTCTCAGAGGGCAGAATGGAGGGGAGGAGGACAAAGAAAAACCCAGGCAGATGCTGCTGGACTGGATGATGACGGATGGATAAAGCAGACTGAAAGAAGAAGCTCAGCCCCGACAGGAGTGTCGTCATCAGACGTTAGAACTTGCCTGAGGGCAGAGAACCTGAGGAAGAAAGACGAAGACATGCTACTTTCCTCAGCTCTTCGGTCCTTCAGCCGGCAGTGGACAAAACCCAAAGTCCTAGACATGGGGCCAGTGCACCGCAGAACTTTCCGTTGACATCCCAGCTTACCCCGGTACCAAATTCTCCTGCTTGCTGGCAGAGACAAGAGTGCATCAGCAACTTGCCCAGCATCGACACACAGACTCCTTGCAGCAAGTTCAAACCCACAATCGTTAGGTTACGGACCAAGCCCACTGCTGAACAGACCATATATTTATTTTCCTACCACGAGATGAATGCAAAAAAGACCATCGTCCATCGCAGACAAGGCAAGCGACGACTCTTTTCGATGTCTTGCTGGCAGCATCGATAGCAGAAGTAGAGGAGGAAAATCGTCAGAGTAACAAGGAGCCAGAGCACCGGAACTGCTGCCCAGACAATCAGAGACTGGAAAAACAAAATTAAATGGTGCATAACGAAATGCATAATGAGATGCTTTGAAGTTGTAACCTTAATGTAATGGCAGTTGTAACATAATTCACTGTTACTCAAAGCAAGAATTATTACAATACTTTAGAGAGTAATCATATTTGTAATCTTATTCACTGTTGTTCAAAGAAAGCTTTACAACATACATGATACACTGCAGTGTAACTGTAATAATGTAATTGCTATCGTAACATTTGTGGGCCATGGTAGCTGATTGGACAGAGACTCAGCTTGTAATTTGTAGAGTATGGGTTCGATTCTTTTGCCCTGAGACGGTTACTATGTAGGGACCTTGAGCAAGTCCTTCACTCACAACTGCTTTAATGCTTTAGTCATTTGATAGTGGTGCTTAACAAATACAGAAGTAATAATAAATAATAATAATTTAATTTCATACTTCTTTGATACCAAAAATATCAGTCAGCTTTTTAGTTACTGTTCAGTTTGCCCAGGTTCAATGTTGTCTGCCACCAGACAGTCTTGTCTGAACATTTCACAGTCAGTGACTGTGGTTTATTATTAGACGGTTGATATCTGCGAGAGTTCTGGCTACATTGGTGTCTGGCATTTGCAGAATTAGCTTTTCAGATGCTGCGAGGATCTCTAGGAAGCATACAAATCCATCGATACTGAAGATACATGCATAGAAGATACATTCTTTCCACCCATCCTGTCTGCGGGTCTCTCCCAGTGACGGACTTAGCTATAGGCGTGGGAGGGGCGCTTCGCACCCCACTTCTCTTTCTGGCGCCCCTCAGACCAGATCCGTCCATGGTGGACTGCCAGAATGTGGTGCCCCTCTGGAAATGCTCTTGCCACCACGCAAGCAATCCTGGAGCTGCCACTGGTCTCTCCATCACTGTTTCAGACTAGTTCCCACTGAAGGTGATTTTCCCCATCCATTTCACTTCTGCCCCTAGATCTTTCCCATTAAGACCTATTTAATTATTTAATATTTATTTATAATCTGTAATTATTTAATATTTATTTACATTAAGACCTAATTATTTAGGCTTAAGACCTATTTGTACCATCTTGCTTTTGTTGTCTGACCACCATGACCCACCCACACCTAAAATTCCTCACTCAGTCGATGGATGTATGGCATGTTAACAAATGCATTACTTACTTACTTTCCCGCTGTCTGCCATTAACTATACATGAACTCATACACTTCAATCAAGTGCATGGGTCTTTCCCCAACTGGTTCATACTGTTTCTCAATGAAGGTAACATTTTCCCCATTATGCCCATAAGTTTCCCCTATATGTACAGACTATTGCCTACTGAAGATACATTCTCCCTATCCCGCCCATAGGCCTTTCCCCAGTAATGTCGACCACAAATTGCACCTTGTCCCAACCCATTCTGTTCGATAGAGTTTTTGCATTGTCAGGTGCAATGGTGAGAAGTTTCTCCTTGAGAGCGGCTACACAAATTTCATATTTGTGATTACAATTAGGCCTATTATTCTTCTCTCTATCTCTTTGGTACAGTCATTGATTACGCCTGCACTACTTCCACTGCTATGTATGCACTACTTTCTCTACTTATGCACTCAATGCTTCCACTACTTACGCATGCAGTTTGGTGATCACCTCTTACCTCTTTGTATTTGACATTCTCCAGGTTAAAGGTCGAGTTGACACGTTGCAGAGCCAAGTCAAGATGCGGAAACGCGTGCAGTAGTGAAGTCAACCACGTAACCTGGTACTCCTTAGCCGGTGGTACGTCATCCATCTTGACACAAGGAAACCAACTGACCAGTTGCCACAAGTGGTAGTGGATCGGTTGATCACGACTACGCAATCAAGTCGCTTCCATTGGAAAGAATTACTGAAATATCGGCATGTCTTCCGCAGAGAACAGATTTCAATTCAGTTCATTTAAACTTGATGCTATCTAGTCATGACATTCCTTAACTCAATTCAAATCAGGCGCAAAGGAAGAAAATCGCAAATAACACGCGACTTTCTATATCAAAACTGCCGATACAGTTAGTGGCTGAAATCTCACGTGTACCAACGAATGTGTAGTCGACTTGTTCACGGTTAATTCAAAATGTGCAGCGGTTGTTAATTGCCGTACAAATTTTCGCGATCTGACCTCAAATATTTACAAAATTCCCAATTTCCGGGCATAATTTGCGAGCCTAAAGCGTGAAATTTCCTTTAACAATAATTCCCTTGCTTGTATGAAGCATAAGTGAAATTTTTATCGACTCAGAAATTCCGAAAAATTAACGCGACTGAGCATCGGCATATCGTCGGTTGGAACATCAATCAACTCCTCGAGTCGTTCATCTCAAAACGGTGATGCATTTTTAATGCAAACCAAGAGGAAATGTGAACGGCGAGTCGAGAGGCGGTCTACTTCCGATCTGCCAGGTCCGCGGGTGGCCCAACCACGGGTGTGTGCGAGCTGGACCACTCAGTCGGTTACGAGCAGCCGGCTCGCTCCCCACCGGTCGCTGCCCTAGGCTATACCAGGCACACTCCGATATCGACTTTCGCGACGGTTTGTAACGAAATCAGCGTCATCAGCATCATCGCAGATGCCCAGCAACGAAAAACGCCAGCCTCTGTACCAGCCTCACCTTCCTCCCCTCCTTCTCAGCTTCTAAAACCGCACGCCAAGTCACGTGTCACATGTCGCAAAAATTCGCCTTTGCCGCAGAATCGCCATCATCGCCTGGCCTAAACGCACACATAGGATACATCACGACAGCAACTGCTTCAGACTCTGTCCATCCATCCATCTATCCATCCATACGTCCATCCACCCACCCATCCATACATCCTTCCATCAATAACCACGCGCGCTAGCTCGCTCCTTTCTCCTTCGAGGAGTAAATCGCACGCAATAAGGAAACCATCATCACTGCTCAGGCGCAAAGGAAGAAAATCGCAAATAACACGCGACTTTCTATCTCAAAACTGTCGATACAGTTAGTATCTGAAATCTCACGTGTACCAACGAATGTGTAGTCGACTTGTTCACGGTTAATCCAAAATGTGCAGCAGTTGTTAATTGCCGTACAAACGAGAATTAACAATTATCGCCTGTTTTGAACCGAATTCACGGTGTACAACGTACCCTTCTTGATGCGATTGTCTCTTAACCCGTGTCCGCCAGCCAAGGGCAGCCACTTGGGTGGTCGCGGTGGAGAAGAATTCTAGAGCGCGATAAATTTATTCGGTGTATACCACTGAGGCCGAAGATAGACGCCGGCGAGGCTGTCAGTAAATGCGGTTTGTGCGAGCGTCTGATAGTCGCCTCTTTTGGTGTAAGATTCGGTTTTGAGAACAAAACTCCAGCGAAATATTTAAAAGCACAGGCCACGGCAATATTTTAGCGGTAAAATCGGTAAAAGGCAGCTGTGGACTGATAAAAGTTCTCATTCTTCACTTTAGGACGTTAGTAAACAATGCCAATCCGTAATTTCCAATTGTACCTCTCTAGGTATTGCTGTCTCGGCCTACCTTTGCTTAGGTAGACAAAGGGACATACTGAAAGACAGATATGTTAATATGTACTACATAATTCATTCATTTGATAACATTTATTTAACGACGCCTTCATAACGAGATGATAGGCGTCATACTACTACATAAGTACCTAGGCAGGCTTACTTATAATCATACGCAGGTCGACCAAGCGAACTGAGACAGTGAGAAATACAGACCGTATCAGCCACACAGGTCTCCAGACTGACTGATCCCCATTCAGGCGGCCCAGATCTAGCAAGATTTGACAGAACCCTGAAAAATTAATGGAATGCAGGTCAGACAACTCGCCCTCACTGCTCACTGCCATATATGGATGTCAACTGTGACCAGCAGGCAGTATATATGGGTGTAAGCCGACCGCGCTTAGTTTCTTCATCTATAAAACCATATACATGTACTTTACGTAGGCCTACATATGGTTCTGTAATTGTGGTGGGTACATGTGTACCCAAATTCGTATAATCGCCCTTTATAATTCTGATTCCCACGCAGTCTCTGCATCGCTGTCCGAAGGAAGCTCGCTCTGTTTAGTATACTCTTGCGGGTGGCACGTTTAGTAGGAAAGTCACTTGGGTTGAATGCCACATGCGACATTACGAAATACACCCGTAGATGGGAGTGTTGGAAGGGGTGTCTGAAGGAGTGTCCGATGTGTCAGGTGAGTGATGGGAAAATTACATAAAGGATGCATTTGCTGTATAATTATTTTATCTGCCAAGATGTTGAGCCTTGTCTGACTCCGTTAGGCCTACTTCCGTACCCCATACCAGAGGATTTTGCCTCTGGAACCCAATAGGAGCTTCGCACCCAAAGCCCCATTATAGGTCCCGGTCCCCCAATGTTTACGACAGATCGACGCCTCTGACTACGTTGGTAAAAGCGTACGTCAAGGCAGCTCTGTGCCTGAGAATGCCAGTTCGCAAACCGGTCGTGGCTGTATTTCAGCGATTTGAATCTCGGGCTAGCACGGTCCGTACACGGGGACCTTAAATGGCGTGGCGCCCATTCAAACGGGCAGCGGTGGTGACATGTTAATGTATACGGTTTTATGTTGCGACCGTATGGCCTCGACCCAGCTCATTTTTCAATGAATTAATCGGGTGAGATCATTCACCACCACAACCCGTTTTTAAGGTCTCCGTGTACGGACCGTGCTAACCCGAGATTAAAATCTCTGAAATGAGCCACGACCAGGACGCGAACCGGCATCCTCGCATTCAGAGGCGCCTTGACGTACGACTTAACCCATGACCATAATGCCTTTAACATGACGATAGGGAGCACTATACGAGCTTCCTTGTTAGATCAGACATGTACAAACAAATGTTCCCCAACGAAAAGTTTGAACTAACAACAACAGGCCAGTGAAGCATTATCATCCATTATTACTATCATTATTATTATCATTATTATTATTAATATTAATAATAATATTAATATTATTATTAAAAAAATTTATTACACACTCAGTGTCACATTTTGACACATGAATCATAATACAGCAGCCAAAATATAAATAAGAAAATGCAGAACAGTCGAATCAAAACTTTTTATCCCATCACTGAATTTGTCCCATGTATTTTCATCACTTGCACAAGAATCTCAAAGAATAAATGGACCAGGGTCAAAATTCACCCAAACAAACCCTGCACCAAACATGCGCAACAGCACAAAACCAATGACTTGCAAAAGTGTGACAATATTATTACAATAATTTATACCAGTTTGACTGATAAAATATAAAAATGGCAAATAACTTTGCAATAGATATTTTCTTAAATAACTGATGCTTTTAAAATTTTCTGCCCATAAGCATCTACAACAACATGTTCTTAGAGCATCTGATAAAACTGATCAACAAATAAATCATTTGACACTATTAAGTATTTTACTGATAAATTATTCAGCCACGATTAATATGATTTCAATTTTGACAAGTAAAAAACTATTTACCGATACATATGGTAGCACTTCCTGTTGATAACCCTGGACTTGATGACAGTAACAGATATTATCCTTCCTAAATGAAATTTAATGTAGAAATCGGACGACCATGCAAACGTGACTGGGACATTGTGGAATTACTCATTGCCACTCGGCATGCATCGGTTGCAATGCAAATTCTGTTATTCTTCCAACTAAAACACAAACACCTAAACCAAAGGGGAATGATGAGGCACTTGGAAATTTCTGGGGAGGGAAAAATCAATTTTAGGGTAGAACAAAAATTGAGAGGTAATGTTTTTGAAAAGGCATCTTAATCTTTAGTGTTGGATGCAGTAAGAATAGAAGGTAAAAAATGATAAATAAATAAATTATTCATGACCTTCAAAACTTGTAAAGACAAAAGTCTTCAGAAATTTTGACAACGCGAAATGGTTGTTTGATGTCGCAAAGGTTCTGAAACAATTGCTCAGCTTGCGCCTTGTGGCCTTTCTAAGAACAAATGGGTAAGAAGAGGGACTTTTCAGTGATTATGGGGAATGCATCAGTGTCCTTGGGGGAGAGATGCCTCTGGATAAGCAAAGAACTTGAATCCACTCTGCATAAGAATACACAAAAGGTGATAAATAGATAACAACAAAGCAAAGAACTTCGGCACAGTCGCCAGTTGGATAGAGCATTCGGCTTGTAATGCACTGCGTGGGGGTTTGAAGCCTCCCCTGAGATGGTTACTGTGTAGGGACCTTGAGCAAGTCCTTCACTCACAATTGCTTCGCACCTCAGATTCAGATTTACTGACCTTGTGCACGTAGTAAATGCAAAATACTAATAAATAACAAAGTGCTTTTTTGCATTGAATCAAGTAATTTCCAGTGCTCTACAATTCGAGATATCAATCGATCATGCTACAAGACGGCAGTAGACCAATGAAAAATCAGTCTGTTCAGAAACAACTACACTGAAATCTCCTTAGTCAGAAGCACCGTTACAACGAGCTTAAGCCATGAGGTCCCATTCTAAAGCCACACGAAATCTGGGATTTTTGTAGTGTTACACCAGAATTTGCACTGTAACATGATGCGTGCCACAGCATCTTTGACACGTTTAAAAGGCCCTACATAAATGTTCAGATACATACTCGCGTATGTAATGTAGCCATTACTGATAATCAGTGTCACCATCATCACATTTTCTGTTGTGATGTGTCCGTTCATTTGTCATGGTCGCTAAAAACATTTCTGAAAGTCTTCCTAGCTTTTGATTAAACAACAAGATTGGTAAAAGACCGTGTGGGCCGCCACTTACTAGCGGCTGGTCCCCCACAACAAAAGTTTATCCCTGCAAACCAAAGTTCTGAGTTCAAAATCTGCCGAGAACAGAGATCCCAACAGCACAACTGTCCCACACAAAGCCACACACAGCTAAAATAAAAACAACACTAACAAAATCTAAACATAACTGAATTTCTTCGCTAAGGATTTCGGCACTTCATACAACCAGAGTGCATAGGGTTTTAACAGAAACGATACCCAGCGAGTTGCTCTGCTGGCAACCAATGGTTCTACTCGAGTCCGCAATTGCTCAAGCCATACCTAAACTCAACGAGTTATTCGACTCGGAGTATTTGCACTTTACAATCATGAACCCTTGACGCAAGTCAGAAGCTCAGTAGAGCAGTAATTCAAGCAAACTTAACTGTTTACAATTATTTTTACAGACCAAACAAATCATGTCAACAAACTCCAATACCACCCTCGGAGGCGTGCACACTAGTAGGCCCCTTGGCAGCCACTTCAGACACCTTGCAGAAACAAAGTTGGGCTATACAAGAATACACTCTGACACCGACTCACATGTGGTACACAAACTGCTTATAAACTTAAGTCAGAATGCGCGTATATAGTGATGTAGGCCCACGTTGTAGAGGGCCAGGTTTTTACACATCAGGAGTCTCCCATTAACTAGTGTGCCTTGGTCCATGAATCTCCAGACTCAGGCCTGCAGACAATCCAACAACTGGGCTTCCTTTTTTGCATATTGTGCAATGTGTGACAAATTGCCAATTTCCCAAAACGCAGTGGGAAGCAAACTCCAGACATAGCCGCAGCAGGTTGCAACTTTCCCGTCCCATAGCACTCTTTTCTCATAACAATAACGACAGTCAGGCAGAAGCTTACAGGTTTGAAACCAAACCACCAAATATTCGACTGCACAGAGTTTTACAAGTGTGTTGTCTGAAAGTTTTAGAATTAAAAATCAGTAATTCGGGTCCATAAAAACAGCAACCAACAAAAACAGCTACGAGACTTGAACAGCTGCTCACGAACAGCACTTTCTCCAGTCTAACTTCGAATATAATCTTCGTCTCGGCTAATTTCCTTTGCACGAAAAGAAGTATATGTACACCAAGGAAGCATTGTTTCACCATCAGTTAAAAAAATTCCTAGCATATTTTCATCTGAACTAAGAGGGACAGAGAGAAAGACAGAGAGAGTGCGGCGCCACAAAAACGAAATGAGGTCGACAGCTGGAAGAAGAAGAAGAAACAAGAAGTTGGAGAGCAAGTGGAACAGAAACAAGGATGAAATGAAGTTTTAGGGTAAAGTCTAAGCTTCCTTGTCTATTCCTCTCGCAGTGATACTTCAAGCAACCATGACAAGAGGCTGCAACCAAGGAGCACGTGGCACCGATCCATCCAGGTGCCAAAGCACTATGATGCCTCACTGCAATCATCAAGTGTCTCCATGACGAACGAGGAGACGTCCACTTCAAGGGTCTCGTATCTACGGATGAACGGATGTTCCAGCAACTGTTTGTAGTTTGGACGCTGGCTGAAATCCTTCTTCAAGCTGAAATTAATCAAGAAAACGATCAGTCCCTTAGCTGATTCTTCAAAGACGGGTATTAAAGAACTTAAACTACTTAATTGTACATCAAATAACTTGTATACATTAAGTGCAGTTTAGGGAAAAGGAAGTGATCTGTCAAGTGATCATTTGACATGATGCTCTCCTGAGCTGGTCATTGCATCATCTAATCTGTAGTAGGTTGCCTGGTAACCAAGGATCTTATGTAGATTGCCTAGCAACCGACATCATATCCTTGGTCTTTATTTGCCTCAGTTTCGTAAGCATTTGAAATCCATTTTGTTCTAACATGGTATTGTGTTGTCAGGCTGAGAACACTTCTGATGAGCCTCTTGGTGATTTCAAATACAATAATCTAATTTAATTGCTTCTAGTGTCCTTATCATAATGCACGAGGCATCAATCAATGGTGAATTCAAATGAAATCTGTGTAAAAATCATAACTATTGGGGAAGCTCGGTCAAAATCCAACATTCCAATAGGTTGGGAAAACCAGAAGTAAGGCTATGGTTGGCAATATAACGTAATTCAATCTAACATAATTCAATCCAACGTAATTCAATCTAATGTAATTAATTACTATTTTATTGCCACTATTCTAATGCAGAAGGAGTCAATTGACAGTCACTTCAAAGCGAAATCACCGTCCACAAAAGCAATTTCGGTGAAAGTCCACTCGTTATCCAAGAAGAAGAAGAGAAGTCCATTAAGCCAGATTCCAAGAGGCAGCCACGGGTATGAAGTGTTAGCAACTTAATTTTCTTAGCCTTGGCATATGAGGGTGGGTGGCCAGTCTTCTCCCTCGCCACTTCCCATCAACAGTGTATGGTTGGCATACTCAGTTTAGCTGTGGATTGGGAGTGCAAGTACAGACGAAATCTTTAAACAAAATTCCGCAGTGGTGGGGATGCAAGAGGCCAGGAAAGCACAATGTCAAACTACGGTGGGTAAGCAAGTCGAAACAGATCAGCTTAAGTTTAGACCTAAATGATATTAAATAACTGAAAGAATGTATAGAACTAGGCAGCGAATTTCAAAGCTTCAGGCTAGCCGCTGAAGTAAAGTATCCCATATCTCACAAGAGAGACGTAGGGGAGGCAAACATTTTCTTTTCTTTAGGCTCTTGAGCCGGCAATGGACGAATCCCAAGGTCCTGTACACGGGGTCAGTGCATCACAGGACATGCCGTTTACTTCCCAGCTTTTGCCAGTACCAAATTCTACTGCTTGGTGACAGACGCACGGTGTGCAGAAACAACTTGCCCAGGGTCATTACGTAGAGTTGAACCAGTAACCGCGTGATCATTGACCAAACGCATTACCGACAGACCACCGTGCCACTGAACAGCCTGGGAACCCAACAAGAATGAGGCACCAGAGAAAAACCTGAAAGAACTTGATGGACCAACTAACTAACCACTGGATGATGAAGTCTTCAAATTCTGGGCTGAACTTTCCAGGTGGCAACTTTGGCGGATCTTCTTTTACAACCTGCTTCAGCTGTTCAAATGGAGTTCTCCAAGTGTCATAGGGAAACTTACCTGTCGCCAGCTCAATCTGCATAAAAATAAAGTACAATTTTCTGTTTTGATGTCATTCGATGATATTTCCAGGGACAGGTAAAAATTGAGAGATACTGGTTTCACTTGAAATGGCTAGTCTGCTAAAGTCCATATTATTATGTTTTATAATTTATATTGTATTTATGTTTTGGCTAGTTTGAAAAGTACTTAAAAGGTGCTACAATAAGTTTCATCCTACATGCATGCATACACATACATACACAAATACATTCATACATATATAAATACATCATACAAAGAAACACAAATAAACATAAATAAATAAATAAATACATACATACATACACACATACATATATACATACATACGTACATACACACATACAAATAAACGAAGGCCTTTCAGCAACAGTTTAAAATAGGTACTTGCCATAGAAATGCCAAGACTCCACACGTCTGATTTGATGTCATATCCCTGACCACTGCTCTCAGGGTTAATTCTCTCCGGCTGCAAGAACACAAAAACAAAAATTATCCCCAAATCTAATCTCAATAGAAAATTTCCATACACAGAATTATCTGACTGCACTTGAAAGCAAGATAACACAAGCTTTACTTCTCAGCTGATATGAATAATTGTTTCTAACGACGCCATTTTGTAATTGTGATCAGAAATTTGTATAGCGCCTCTTCAGAGAAACTGATCAGAGGTACTCTTAGTGGTAGCCTTAACGATGCTAAATGTCATTAAGAATGGAACATTCATCCATTAGTAAACATTGCTCAAATAACCAGAAGAGTCACCAATGGCAAGCTCACACACACATGCAGAGCCCAACCAACAGATTCCCAACTAGAGTTGAAAGATGACAGCATGTTCAGAGTTTCTGAAGCACGTAGCATTGAGGATGAGGAACAATGACAAGCGATGTCATCTGCCACCGCTGGCTCACAGTTGTCTCACCATCCAGTGGTATCTCATAGATGAATGAGGATGCGATATCTGGATATGTGCAGGACAGGCATTTGTCGCCTGCCAATGCTCAGGACATGCAAGCATTAGCATATTAGCGCATCCACAAGACATCAAGACAAATGGTTGCTAAAAGGCGCCATATAAATGCTATGATACAAACTTTCTGTGGTGTGGTGGTCTAATGAGTTAGTGCACTGAATCTGTGACCTAAAGGTTGTGGGTTCAAGTCTGCAGAAAAGAGTGTGTTATGACTCTATGCAAGTTGCTTTTGCACACATGCCTCTGTCATCAGGCAGTATAATTGGTACTGGCACAAGCTGAGAAGTAAACCCCAAGTCCTGCAATGCACTGGCCATGTGTCCAGGACCCTGGGATTCATTCACAGCCACCTCAAGGGTCTGAGAAACAGAAATGAGCACCTCCTCTAAGTCCCAATATGGGACACAAAACCTTCACTTGCTTTATCTACATACTTTGCTACCAGTACTTAAAACATAGAAAAAGTTACTTCAACACACACGACAAGATTCTCGGAAACTAAACATGAGTCTAACATTAGTTTAAAGCACTTACAGCCATGTAGGGCTTGCATCCAGCATCCATTGTCTTGGCAACAGAGTCAACGAGGTTACCACTGATGCCAAAGTCACAGATTTTGACCTCTCCGTTGCGATTGATCAGGATGTTCGATGGCTTGACATCTCTGTGTATCACCTTCAGTTCTGACTGCAGGTAGTGCAAGGCCTTTACCACCTGAAAATCCAGTCCACCATCCACTCACGGTCAGTGAAAGAATGCCAAGTTACATACTCATGCATGTGGCATGATCGAGAGGTTCTTAAAAATGCTATATTAAGTGCCATGTTGCACACGTTCATCTAATCTAACCAAATCTCATGACTTCTATCGCACTGTTACCATAATGCAGAAGCATCAATCAATTGTCGCTTCAAGTGAACCTGCAGTCAAATCATAATCCATTAGAGATGCTGGGTTGAAATCCAATGAGTCAGAGAAACCAGAAGTTAGGCTTGGGTGGGTAAGTAAGCTGAAAAAGATAAGTTTTAAATTTAGTTCTGAATGACACTAGGATACCAACAGAATGCACAGAACTGAACTTGGTGGCTTGTACAAAGCTTTGCACCAGCCACCAAGAATGCCCACAGAAAATCCTAAGCATAAAGCTACAAGCAGAACATTCATTACATACCTCCAGAGAAACTGATCCTTAGGTTACCAATAAATGAGCAGTTACCTTACATTACCTCAACCCAGACAGACAAGGATAGTGTGTGGTGGACAGTTAGTAGCAGCAACAGTGTCTGACCCACCGCAAAAGCGATCTTGCCCAAGACATCCTCGGGAATGCTCTTGCCTTTGCTGTACAGCATTCGGTAGAACTTGTCAAGTGACGTGTCCATGACTTCCATACAAATCCACACGTCGCCCTGCAATGGAACACTTTCTTGTTGAGCTCCAACATTTCATTATTATTATTATTATTATTACTACTATTATTACTATAATTGTACAGGCATATTAGTTTCATGGTCCTTATAGCCTTGTCTGTTATGGACTCACTCAGTCATGTGGATAAGTTTGAAGTATTGCAGTTTTCAATCCTTTGCTAATTCAATCAAGTCATAGTCTGTGGTTACATGTGTCAGGCAGTACGCTATTCCGGACATACAGTTCAGCAACTGTGAAACTGTTAAACCACATTGTGTACAGATCTTTAAACGACATGCAACCGACACCTGCATCATGTCATATATTACTGTAACATACTTTCAGTTGCGGTTTGTATTACAACACCACTGCTTTTCACCTGTGCATCTGAGGTTCGAATCCCAGTGAGTCAACTGAAACTGACAACTCGTTGTCAAGCCCCATTACCAATAAGGAAATACAGCACATATGCACAGCAGAACCTACTTCTGTTTCTAACAATGCTCCCTCTAAATATCAGAACTGGCTTTATTAATGCATCCGGTTTGACAACTGACCTTTTCAACCTCATTCAACTTGGAATAGCAATTAACAATTACATATCACAGTTTAGTTGGACAACTGTTATTGTGTCATACCCAATTCTGCTCAACATATGCTTCCACCTACCTTAAAATCATGCTCATTTCGATCAGTCAGATAGCCACATGTGCAGCAATTCTGAGAAATACTTACAAGGTGCTATATTAAGTGTCTTTAAACAAACATACACGTCCACACATCAAACAAACATACATGCAACATACATACATATGTGCTGCAGTATCTTTCTTGCAGTACTGCAGTACTTTAGTGAGGTACTTAAAAATGCTACATAAAGTTTCTTGATCATACATTCACACAGGCATACATGCAGACATAACTACAAGGCACCCTCTGAGAGTTACCTCTTCTTCTCCTTCTTCTTGCCCAACCTTGGGGAAGAACGTTTCAGTATTATCATATGTACTTCTCTCAAGAGGACTCCACAGAAGCATACATACTAACATAAGCACACATACATAATAACATTCTAACAATGTTCATGCCATATGCAAATAAGCTCAGTTTCACATACGACTCCAGCAGACTTCACTACTGTAACTCACTTCTTATTCGTTTGACTAAGGCAGACCTATACAAACTACAAATCTTTCAAAACTCTCTTGCGGGAGCCATAGCATATTAAGCCAATATTACATTCACTGTACTGGCTGCCATTGAGCAACTAATTCATTTCAAAATCCGTCACAAAGTACTACATTCAAATCAGCCAACCTATCTATGTTCCGTGCTCACCCCTCAGAATAATAGATATTGCACTTGATCAATGGACACTGTGACTCTAGCCGTGCCTTGTATACCCGAACAGTGTTGGGCTCTCGGGTTTTCTTGTTGGCTGGTCCAAAGCTTTGGAATTCACTGTTTCAGTTCATTCTGTCAAATCTCTGATGTCATTCAAGTCTAAACTAAAGATGCATCTCTTTGAACTTGATTACCAACCATAGTCTGGCTTCTGTTTCTCTGCATTATCACAATTCAACCTAGCCTCTCCAATGGATTGATTCTGACTGTGATTTTCACTCGAAGTTACCAGTGACTGGTGCCTTGGGCATTATGATAAAGGCACTACAGATGTCTTTATATTATATTAGACATACATACATATATACATACAAAATACATACACACATACATATATATACTTACATACAGTACCCGTTTATACATACACATATACATACATTCATATACACATATCTACATGGCATCCTCTGAGTGTTAGCTCTTCTTCTTGCTCTGAGAAGAGAACCTTTGAGAAGAACTCTCAAGTATCATAAGACATACTTCTCTGAAGAGGGCTCCGTAGAAGCGTACGGTGTATGGACAGTTCCCAGTGCGCATGTTCACCTCAAGGTCCATCAGCAATCGCTTCTGTTCCTTGGAGTTGAGCGTACAGGTGATTCTCTGGCAGGCAAAAGAAAACACAACGGTGAAAAATTTAGACAAAGAAATGACAGCAAGATGGATGAAGCAAGACGACAACGAATGAGAAACGCCATGGCAGCACAGGATAAGGACAAGTAGAGGTCAAGAGAAGACACCCAAGGTGGAATGAGGGCATGCAGCCCCACGCTTTTCCAACTGGAGTAGGGAGTGTTGTAAGCTTTGCCAGGGGTCCACCCCGGCCACCTATAATTACAAAGCATATGATGTCTAATTTTACAGTGAAAACTGACTCCACTTGCAGTCTTACATGATTAATACGTATTGCTGTCATCATGAAGCTGGTTTAGCATTTAAGCTCAAACTTGACGATTAAGTTCTGGCTTTGATTAAACAGTACATTGAAAAATATGCTGGTCACCCCATAGCAGGACCCTGTGTGCTCAGAAGTGGGAGTCAAGTGACCCCATGGACAATGTGGCTCCACCGCCTATGCATAAATGCATGTATATCTATTTGCATGCAGTATGTATGTATGCATGTATAACATATGTGTTTGATATATTATGCATGTCTGTATGTGTGTATAAATGTTGGTATGTATGTAGGCTGAGCATTTAAACAGTGCATTTTAAGAACCTGTCAGAAGCATTGAAACATGGCTATCTGATATTTATCTAACAAGGTGTGTCTTAAGATATGCTGATAACGTTTCTCGAGCCATTTCTGATGGTAAAGTGAGCAAAACACTGTTCCAAAGACGGTCCAGTGCACGAGAAAGCACAAACGCTGTGCTCTGTGTTGCCCACTTTCTGACGTCACATGACCCAGATTCATAGACTCTTACAAGAGTTCCTGTTGACTCAAACTCATCTTAACTCTTCTGACCTTTTTTATTGAATCACGATCTTCCGATTCAAGAAGGGGTATCTTCAGAATTCAGATGAGACCCAAAAACGATTAGTCCACAGACAACCCTTACTGTCGTTTCCTATTACCCGTTGTTTGGTTGCTTTCAAATTTGCATCCGGCTTATCACAGCTGCTATTAAATTCTAGTATCGAATGTAATACTGGCAGTCTAAAAACTGTCCAGTCTCTGATGTGTGTTCACTTAATTATGCCTGAAGGCAGAAAATGAAACCAAAATATCACAACAGCGCTGCAAATACCATGTCAATCATATAAACAGCAAAAATGTTTGTAAATACCGTCAATGATATTTAAATTATAGACGCTGAGAACGTCAAGTTCAGAGCCAGAAGTTTACAAATGTTCAGCAAAATAACACAACACAATATGCTTAAGAAAATTCGATGCTGAATCATTACTATTATCATTTTATTATTAAATTATAATCACTATTAATCAGGTATTAATTACGCATACAATTAAAACGCCTCAAAGGCAAAACTGAGCCAGATATGAAAAGAAAGGTGCTTCTTAACAACATGAAGCAAGTCCAACCTACTAAGATGGCAACAGATGAAATCCTTAAAGATTCTCATCTATTGAAGCCAAACAACTTTCTATACAGATTGCTGCTGACAGTTTATGGCTTCACCTGCAAATTGCGCCTTTCAGGCTGCAGCCTTTGAAGTTCAGTACATTTAAAGCACTGTCCTGATATGATAACAGCAATCCAGTAGCACCACAATTTCTTATGAGTCAGCAACCTCACTACATGGGAGACTTTTACAAAGTCGTCATCATAACTACTACGGCACTCTAAAAATCATCTGATTATTATTATTTACATTATTATTATACTTTTATTACTGTTTGGCTGCTCAAAATGCGTTTGTAGCTCAATATGGTAAATGAGGTTGCAACATGACTAGTGACCCGTCTGTGTGACCTTTTGAGCACCAGCATCAACTGTTAAACTGAAAGTGTTACTAAGTAAATTAAACAGCAACCATCTGGCCTCAACCTTGCTCATTTTTCAATGAATTAATCAGGTGAGATCCGTCACCATCATTGCCCATTTAAATGGGAGCCGCGCCATTTAAGGTCCCTGCATGTGGGCCGTGCTAGAGCCACAGATTAAAATCTCTTAAATATAGCCACTATAAGTAGTTCTATTTTTTTTGGTGATTCAATAAATCACTTTTGAATTGAACTGAATTCAAAGTCGAGGATCACTTCAAAGTGACATTAAACAAGTGTGTTACCTTTACCTTCTTAACTTTTCACCAAAGTGACACTAAATAAGTATATTACCTTTAACTTTTTGCAATAAGTGAGCAAAAGATGAGAACCCAACAAGTCTAAGATACCCGAAGATGGACCATGTTCTTATGTGATCAGAGAAGAGAATTTCGATCCAGATCAGAACGGCTTCCCTCTGCATCTGCGTCCTTCAGGCAAGTGATGCTACACCTCTTAGTTTAACACAACATTCATTTTCTGTTCACCTTAAGACACACTTGTTTAGATCATTTAGATAGCCATGTGACCAGAGAGAGAGATGCTTGAAAGGCATTATATAAATGCTTGTTACATTACATTACCTTTCAGCAACACTTGAAAACTGTTCTCTTTCACCCAGGCTGGAATGGGAGCCCCTCTGAATCGACAGTTTCAAGCTGTGCTATACAATTGATCTGAATGAATGAATACAATTCCAGTGCATCTATTTATAGTCAAATCATCTATGCAGAGGTGAATCATCTACCCAGAGTCAATTCATTTATCTAGAGTCAAATCATCTCTATCCATAGTCAAATCATATATCCAGAGTCAAATCATCTATCTATCCAGAGTCAAATCATCTATCCAGAGTCAAATCATCTATCCAGAGTCAAATCATCTATCCAGAGTCAAATCAACTTCCAGAGTCAGATCATTCATCCAGAGTCAAATCATCTGTCCAGAGTCAAATCATCTGTCCAGTATCAAATCATCTATCAAAGTCAAATCATCAACTCATAGTCAAATCCTGAAGTGTCAAATCAGCGTAACCCAAAAAACAAAACCTTCCTCGCTTTCACATGTCATTATAGCCCCATTGTGCTCTCTTGTGCATTTGACTTTCCTCTTGGAACAATCCTCCATTAATTATAGGTATTGTTTCAATTAATTCAGCTCAGCACATACTTCCTGTTTACCTTAAGTGGCACCTCTTTAGAACACTTAGATATCTGTCTTAGCAAAGTTTCTGAGGTGCGATATAAACGTTTTGTTACACTACAGTACAACTCACGACTCACTATCAGATCTCAGCGTGGCTTCCCCACTGATTACAATTTCTTACTTTCACTACACTTTTCTTACTTTCATTTCTTACTTTCAATACAGTTCCACTTGAAGTAACCATCGATTGATGCCTTGTGCATTATGATAATGGTGCCACAGAAGTCACTAGATTCGATAACTTTGAGGGCCATGACGGATACAATGCCACTGATTTTCCTCATAGCCTGCTTCTATGTCTCAGTGGACTGACCCTCTGGGTGTTGACTTGATTACACCTCGGTTTTTGTACACCATCGGTTGACGCCAAGTGCACTGTACACCAGCAATATGAAGTCCCACAAGTGAGAGGTAGGGGAGGCGCTCCTTTCCTTTTCTTAAACCCTTGACCTGGCAGCGGACGAATCCCAAGGTCCTGGACATGAGGCCAGTGCATCGCAGGACTTGCCGTTTACTTCCCAGGTTGTGCCTTTACCAAATTTTACTGCTTGGAGACAGAGGTACAGTGTACCTAAACAACTTGCCAGGGTCGTTACACAGAGTTGAACCTGCAACTGCATGATCATTGACCAAATGCATTACCAACAGACCCCAGTGCCGCACATACACCAGTGCTACAGAATTTGCAAAGTTATAATAACATGACCCAAAAACAAATCGTTTGCGGCTTACTTTGACGGCCATGATAGTATCGCTCTGTCGATGTCTCATCTTCTCGACAACTCCATAGGCTCCCCGGCCGAGATTAGCTAATGGCTCTAAGTCGGAGGCATCCACCTCAAATGTCTGGTCTCCGATGGTGATGGTCGCCTTCGAGTCTAGTCCTCCAGGTGGCCTAAGAAACAACAGCAAAAACAAGTGTCTGGATTAATAACAATAAAATAATTTTTAAATTTTTAAAAATTTAAAAATAAAAAACAAGTTTAATAATAATAATAATTGCTGCCCTTCTAGATGCAATTCCTACTCTCCAGAATTTTCTAAATCCCAAGGGAAGAAATATTAATAATAAAATTACAGTTCAAAACACCTTCTTTGCAAGTCGCCTTCAATGAGCCCAACATAATAAAAGTATCACCATTCCAGATCAAACAAATCTCTAACACAATTTTGTCATCTTATCCTCGAGCCAAACCAGTAAACCTTTGAATTCCAAAAAACCGTCATAAACGTTGTTGATTTTTAACTCAAGTCCTTTTTTGGCCTCGACTGAGCTACGGTGCTGTAAAAGTAATCTTATTATTATTATTAATTCAACACAACTGCTTTGAATATCACTTTTACTGAGCCACGCACAAAAGTAGCCACTCCAAATCAAACAAGACTCTGACAATTGTTTTGTCTTACCCTTGGGACAAAGTCCACTGGGTGTAAATTATAACAATACCATCGCCTTCAGATGCACTTTTCCAGATAGCCCAAAAACTGGGTCAAGGCCTGATCTTTCAGAGGTCAACTTTCCAAATATTCTTAACCAAATTTTTTATTCCAGAAGGATCATTCCTACTACCTTGGATAAAAAATAAGAAGATGCACAATACACAATATCTGTGAAGAAACACGAGCTCAAACATTCAACACGATGACACACTTCAGTCACAATGAATAACCAAACATACATTTTTAAATACACAGATTTTTGTACTAAAGGTGCCAAGCACCTAAGGGCAATACAAGATCCATCTGGCGAGAGGAAAACGTATCTGAAATGGCTAAGCAGTTACCTGCTGCAACACAAACATTAATTGTCTGGTTTAACTGTCTGATGCAAAAGCACGATCCTTTAGCTCTCTTAATAAAGTTTAAGGATTCAAATATGCTCCAATTTTATAAAGCCATCTCAGACATTACTGTCTGAGATGGCTTTATCTATCACTTTATCTATCTATGGCATCTATCACTTAGCACTGCATCACAGCTAATCATTTGTTCTGCTTTGATTTCGTTTTGCCCTAGTATTGGGTAGCCTGTGTTTTTGATTTGCACTAACTTAAAACAGTGTTTCTATCATAATCTGTGTCGTGAAGAGTGTTATAAAGACAATCTGATGTCGATCATGATCATAGCCATGATGACTGTGATCAAGTGGTCCCTATTAAGCATTCCCTCTGTCACACTGCATGTTTGTAAATACATATCAGGCACCTTTTAAGGGCCTCTCAAGACTTTGCAAAGTTTCAGGAAAATGGATGAAGATACAGATGGAAAGTAAACTAACGCTGGACTGGCGCAATTTGTTTCTGGGATTGGAGTAGTAAGCTTTAGCACTTTTTTTCTCGCTTTGCCTGCAAAAAAAACAACATGATTATTAGTGTTTTCTAAGTTTGTTTGCTTCTGTATTGGTTTATAAGCAATCAGCCATTAGTGTTCCTGATATTTCTGTAACATCTAGACTTCAAATTAACACAGAAAAGGTTTTCCAGGCAACGTGGTCTTTCCAAGGTCTAAACTTCAGACACACCTGTCTCAGTTTGCTCACTTTGCTGGTTTCGCTAAAGAATTTAGATTTCAACTGGAATTCTCCAACAGATTTTATTTTGACTTAAACTTCACTTGAAGTGACCCTCGACTGATGTTTTATGCATCATGCTAATGATGCTATAGAGCTCATTAGATTAGATTACATTTTCCCTGGATGATACAGAGGTTTGCAAACTGATTTTACTGCACCACTTTTAAATGAGTAATTTCATACCAGCCTAATACTCAGATATGTATCCATCAAATCAAATATATTTTACTGAGCACCAGATTTAATACACAATGATTTCAGACTTTGGTGTTAAAATCATATATTTTACAAACACAAGAATACATTTTGTCAAGGACAGAATTATGTGACTGTGATTAAAAGTTAAAAATGGAAAATGCAAAGCACTGTTTGGAATGTTTGCATTCACATCAATCATAAAAGTTCCAATTCAGCCTTATCTGCCAATTAATCATAAAATGCTTAAAACTAAAGCATGTCAATTGGGACAGCAGTCATGTCACAACTGCTGAAATTATGCTGACACCTTGACAGCTTATTGTTTATGCCAAAACTTCCTTATGCAACACATAACAACAACGCAACTGCTGACGTGATGTGGTCAAGCGCACAAATCCGGAATTACCACAAGTTTAGAAAACAAGCTCTTCACATCACAGTTTTGCAATAACCTTATTATAATTGATATGGCATCCAAAGATAGTGCTATATAAAGAGGTAACACTATATGCTTCTTTGAATTCCGCATGTTTCTTCTGCAAGAATTTCAGCTAATGACCCTAACCCCACCTCAATAAAAAGTGATGAGTCACTGTCCACTAATTACTGTAGGTATCCATTTACTAGGCATTCTAATCAGCTACTTGAACCCCCTACTCAACTCTGCTATAAAGAGTACTTGACTGTACAATGTCAGTGGGAAGATCAGACAGTAAGGGAGAGGACTGACCACTCACCCTCACTGGGGGTAGCCAAATGGATAGAGCGCTCAGCTTGTAACGTGGAGAGTATGGGTTCAAGCCTCCCCTTAGACGGTTTCTGTGTAGGGACCTTGAGCAAGTCCTTCACTCACAGTATCTTTGCACCTCAGATTCAGATTTACTGACCTTGCGTGCATAATAAATTCAAAATAATAATAATAATAATAATAATAATAAAAATAACATGCCAAGGATGAGAAAACTGAAGTCGTTCATACTTTATACCCATGGCTGCCTCAGCAATACAACATTGTATTGCTAATGCACCAACCAGTTACACCTTTACTTTACATCACGAGGTTTGGCGAATGCTCCTTTTCTGTCACAGGACCCACTGCGTGGAACAGTCTTCCAGACTATAAGACTAATACCCCATCCCTGGATACATTCAAGCCACGACTCAAGACATATCTTTTTAAGACATCTTATATCTTTTTAAGATATCTTATATCTTTCTAAGATATCTTATAACTGTTGTTGATTTCTGAACTCATGTACAGCACCCTTTTCTTCTGCCTTGGCCATGATCCAGTGCTATATAAATTGTCTTATTAATATTATTACTGATTGACAACACATTAAATTCGTCAAATGGGAGAAGCCAAGGGCTCTGTATTATAGACTGCGACTGAACTATCAGTTTCACATGGCCCACCAAAGGCAAAGGTCAAAGTGTTATCACAGTTGTATGGTGGAAAGCACAAGTCCCACATGTGACCAACAGCATCGATGCAATGTATGAAAGTGTATTAAAATGTATCTAGGCATGATTTTTATGTAGAATGTATTTATTTATGTATGTACAGGTGAAAGAGAGAAGATCTCTGATGGCTACAATAAGAACGAGACAGAGGAAATGGACTGGACACATACTGAGGGGTGATTCCCTTCTGAGAGATATCATAGAGGGAAGAATGGAAGGAAAGAAACGAAGAGGAATACCGAGACAAATGGTACTAGACTGGACGATGGAGGACGGATACGGTAAACTGAAGGAGGAGGCCCAACAACGTCAGGAATGGCGCCATTGGATGTTCGAACCTGCTCATGGGCACAGAACTTGAAGAAGAAGTACGTTCATATGAAGGTCTTACTCCTCTATACATGAACATATGAAGACAATTAGCATAGCACTTTATAAGTATCTCTCAAAACTGCTGAATACAGCCATCTACTTTTATCTAAACAACTGCACAGTACGACAGTCTGAAAATATTTCATGTGCAGTTAAACGAAATAATATGCAAACGCAACAAAAGACTCCTTCAAGTGCGAGGTCAAGCGTCGAGAAGATGAGCTTGAGTCGACGTGCCGATGTCAGAACTTGATGTCGGGGTGGACAGTCCAGATGTCGTGGTGAGTTGCCAGTCCATCGCATCAACCTCTACTCTATTGCACAGTTCTTAATAGGCAGATTACTTAGTGCCGTCAACTGATGCCCTGTCATTAGATATTCGTGCTGAATAAAGAAAATCAAGAAATATGGAGGAGTTTTAGAAGTACAGTTAGGACTACTTGAAACTGTTTAAATTGGTAGCAGCAGTTGTTCATATTGTTTTAAGAAGAAGATCTGAAAATTAACATTCTAACAGCAGCTGCAAGTATTAATCCCTTTCAACGCATTCATTGTGATAATGTATCATTTGACATAATGTTCATTATGCAAAACCTTACAGCTCTGCAGCTCTGACTGTGGTTTCAAACTGATCTGCATCCAAATAGGATATTCAACTGTTGCTGGGTATCCTTGTGACGTTTTCGAAACAGGACAGGCAGGTCTGTGAAAGCATTTGCCTTTCAAGCCTAGGACATCGGTCTCTTGGCGCTATAAAAGTCATGTACGATTAATGACAGCATAAAGTCCACCCAGCATTCAGGATACAACTTCTAGCGATTTAATTATTGTTCTTGCAAACTGGAAACTTGCAGCAAGTTCAAATATTCGCATGATTGTCGACGATAATGCTCGGCGAACTTTTAACGCGCAAGTCATCTGCATACGTCAGATCCAGGACCCTAAAATTCCACCTTCGCCCCGCCGAACTTACCGGCCCTCAACTGCCAAATAAGTGCAGCATACTCTGAAAAAAACTTTGCATTCAAACGACTCACCTCCTCCGGTTCCGCTCGCCATCTCTTGATCTCCTTCCGGATACGCAAATAATTAATTCCAAAGAAAGTTATACGAAGTGTTCGTAGCGAAAATGAGTCGGGGTGGGTCGCAACGACGGTTTAACAGAAGCGGCGTACCAACAGGATGCGTTGATCGCTGCAAGGAACGCTACCGCCTACGGCTCGATCAGCGTGCGAAACAGATTGTGCGATATACGGTGATGTTCGTCGACGTCCTATCGATGAACCATGCCGTACGGCAGCTTGGAAAGCCCGCAGGATTAATGGAAAAATTGGATTCGAATCCAGAGCCGAAGATATTTTCAGGTAACTATTCACCCACCAACCGACCCACTCACAAAAGCAACAGGCAAATCGCAATGGATACGCTACGAAGTAAGGTCATAGTTAGGGATATCTTTTAGGTTAAGTATAAGGTGTTTCGCAGTCGTTCTTGCGAGTTATGCAAAGGAGTGTGTTATTATATTTTGCATTGTCCCATTATTGCCAGTATCGATTGTGAAAACTGTTGCTTACTATACCAGATGCGATTTCTGAAGCGTTGATCTCAGAAGAGGGAAGCCCGCTGACGTCACTCAAGGCTGAATCATTTCTGGCTCACTGCCTCGCCAGTCTCAGATTTTATAGCGCTTTAAGTTTTGCTTCGGCAACTATATTCTAAATAAATTTCACCTCTATTTTATCGTTGTTGATATACACAAATGGCGTTTTTAATTTATATTTTGACGAGCTTTAATATGATGTAAATGTATACGTAATGATGATTTTGACTCAGTAATTAAACACAATTTCGTAAAGGCAAATATTTGCACCCACTAAAAAAGGCAACGGTGGTAAAGGATCTAACCCGATAAATTCGTTGCAAACAAGCGCTATACACAAACGTGTACATTTACATTATAGTTTAATTTTACTGAAATTTGCTTGTAACAATTTGTTCTTAATACGAAGTTTCTACACTAAATCCTTTCTTATGTTGACCTACTGCGTAGACCTAATCGAGCGCGCAGTGAATCATCTTGAATGCACATGTGCAGACTTTGCGACATTTTTCGGGTAAAGGTTCTATCGGAAGAGTTGCCCAAATGAGGTAATTCTAACGCTGTTTCAGGGCACGCCGATTGTTTACTTTACAGCCACCTGCACAGGCTGCATAGGCTTACCCAGAAAGGGTCATGTCAAGGCCTACATATGAGTCACTCACGATGACTCATCAAACTGGGCCGCATCTTCACACTCCGACCGTCTAACTACAAGAAGGATATTGAAGACAAATCCTTTTCTGCACTGCAAAGTAAGGCAAGGCAAGGCAAGGCAAAGCAAGGCAAGGCAGAGTAAGGCAAGACAAGACAATGCACTACAAGGCAACGTACGTAAAAATGCAAGTTAAGGCTAGGTAACAACGTAACGTAGGGTAAGGTATTCCGCTGCACACACATCCTGTTGCATTTAACACACAGCTCCTGTTGCATTTAACACACAGTACCTCGACTCTAAAACGATATCCCTCCTGAATTTTGCAAAGTCTGTTCCTCTATCCACCATCATCTGTCTCGAGCCCCTCAGTCTATTACTCCTCAGGCATTCCATTCAAAACTGGTCTCACCTTTTCAAGAAATCCTACCATGATCCATCGAATCCGCTGCATTCCCATTTCTCTCGGCTTAACCACAACCCACCCAAACAGCTCCTCTGTCTTCTTTTGGGTCTTCTGGCAATCGGACTTGGTTCTTCACATGGCATCTTTGGACAACCCCACTGACTTGACACAGCGCTCTTGAATAAGCTGGTGCCAAGTGCTTAGCTTTTAAGTAGCACTTTAGAAATTTTCAAGATGACGATTATCGTTCTGTTCAGAAAACATTTTCAAACTGCCTTAAAATGCACTTGTTTTGATCAGTTCGATAGTCATGCGTGCAAACCCTTTAGCACTAAATAGCACTATATTCTGTGTCTTGATACACACATACATATTTATAATGCTGATCGGTTTAACAATCCCTGACCTTCCTCTGAGATAGTTAAAAAAACTTACACTAGATGTTGCCAGGATAAGTAGTCTAAACCATTGTGGACACGATTTTTGTCATTTCTGCAGAGTCCCTCATTGCAGGTCCTCGATCAAAAATTAATCAGTCAATTACTTAGAAGTTGTGAGGCTTAACAAGATATTGCCAATTTTAACAGGATCTGAAATCCTAACATACTGGAAAAGGCCAGCACTTTACCATACTCTTAAAAGTTACATCTTGCAACAACAGACATTAATGTAGCCACAATGCTTAAAGAAATAACTGTCTGGTAATACAGAACAGATAATGTGGCCTACACTCTTAATACTAATGTCTGGATACAGTACACACTAACATCCCAAGAACATTCATAGACATCAATTATTTGAGCATATAACCAGATTCATGACCAGTTTTACAGCCAGATATTATTGTGGCCTTTTGAAGTAGTTTGGCAAAACTGTCTGTAGTCAGTCAACAAAGAATATGCTTTTACAACCAGACAGTTGATGCCTGTGAGCATTCTAGCCACAACAGTGTCTGTTCTTAACAGACATTACTTTTAAGAGTGTACAGCCACCTACTTGCAAACTAAAACAAGTCAAGACATCAAATCAAACTGTTTTGAAGTGATTACAAATATTTATTTGGTATATGGTATATCCTATGTGAAAATTAAAATATTGCACAAAGTCACCAAAATGTCTGCTCAACGGTTGTCTGGATAAAATTCAGCTAAGTCAAAATGCTGATCATAACCAATTCAAAACCAGTTAAGAAACGAGTAGTTAGGCCAAGTGACGAGAATAACAAGATTTTTGTTGATTGTTTTGTAGACAACAGCAAACTAACACCAACAATAACAACATTGTTATATTTTTTGTTTAGATTCGTAAATTTTCACAATATTTCTTCCAAATAATAAACAGCACAGAATAAATAGAATATATATATATATATATATATATATATATATATATATATATATATATATATATATATATATATATATATATATATATATATATATATATATATATATGTTTTTCATACACTGTCATCACAATAGGTCAACGTTTATAAATAAATATGTTAAATGCTAAAATGTTAAAACATTTTCTTGAAAATGTTAATAACAGAAATATCTTATAAATTTATTTACAACGTTTCATAACAATTGAACAGAGGCTTTCCAACCAGCCCAGGTAGTTTTGGAAACAGGTCCAAAGCACATTCAAACTTGAAGTCCATCAATTTGATCAATTTAAGTTTTGGTCAGAAATTCCTGATCGATTTTTAATAACATCTTAATAATATTGAAATACCTCAATTTTGATTAAATAAAAAGGGTAGCTTTCCAAACAGCTGTGTTCATTTGACTCGTAGCACGAGCCTCCACTGGTAGCAACTGGTGGCCAACTATGGACCCAGCAAAGGTGGCTGTAAGTGTTTGGAGGTTCTAGACTAGAATTTCCACTTTCTTCTTGAAAAATAACACATCTTTGGGGTAAAATTGTTCAGACAAACAAACAGAGATGCTAAACTTCTAGGTATTATCTCCCAGAAATAATTGCTTCTAGTAATCAAAACATATTTTATTCTCTGAGAGATAACTGCAGCAAGTAGTTAGATCCTGCAGTCAAATCACATAATATTCTCGAGGAGAAAATAACAGGATGTGTGTTCATTTTCACTCATTCTCTTTCTCTGTTACATGCATCACTGGATTCTTGTCACTGGCAGATCCAGAAGCTTACATGAAAACTGGGACAAGTAAACAAGGTCACACTCTGCCTAAAAACCAGACTTCTGACGATCATTTTCTACTGTCAACATTTTTTACTGTACAATCTTTTCATGAGTTTCCCAGGAATTTTATTAATTTTTGTTATCATCTGTAGTTCCCCCCCCCCGTTGTTTTGACCTTTTTCCTCAGGTAACCCATGCCCCTACTGGTTGGAGGGAGGCAACTCAATTGCATACACCCTTAATTAAATTGAAGCCAGTGCTGGATTTCCTCTGGGATTCTTGTTTCCTGTCACCTGTCTTTAAGAATGTTTCACACCCCACCTCTAAAATGAACTAAACTTTCCAAACTATCGTTACCCAGATTCCTCTCCTGCATTATTCCGCAAACACCCACCTCGCTGGGACCACAGTGGGCCTATAGCTGGCCACCAGTGGCACACAGTGGGCCCAATGAACGTGGCTGTATGATACATACTGCAAGATAAACATTCCTACCTGGCTCTTGCAAACTCATTTCAATCTAGCATAGGCTGGTCTCTCTTGTACAGCTTAGCTACATGGTGCTAAGAAACTGTGAGATCCTGTCTTACGTCACGTTTACTTAAGCTCTCTTAACTGTTCTGAAAAATAAAAATTGAGAAGAAGAAGTCTCTCTATAACAGCTAGCAGCATATTGGCGAGTGCAAAACTACAACCGTTTACGGTGTGGTCGTTAGTTTTACGAAAAAGTAACGCAACTACGACAACAAAGATAATGAATATTATCGTAAATATCTCAACAGCTGATAGATCTAAAAAATCACATAACACAATCTCTAAGAGTTTCAAAACCTCCGAACACCAGACAGATTTGTTCAGTTTGCATTGAAAACATTTGCTCTGCAAGACGCTGGAGCAAGTTGCTCATAGCCAAGAAAAATATAAGAATGTACACAAATTTGACGACATAGCAGTGTTTAAGTTTAGTAAGTCAATGCCTATTAGGATCAAGTATCGCTTTCACTGTGTCACTTCAGTAAATTTCCCTACAGTGATCTAGTGCCACTGTGGTTTTCAAGGTACAGGTAAGGCGATAAAGGTAAGGCAAGGTAGAATTCTGTGCATGTATTACCTGCATTTTTCATCACCTCTGAACAACTTCATGGTTAATGGGTGAAGAATATTTTGGTTGAAGCACTAACAACAACAGCAATACATCGAACATTCTTCATGGTTTATGTAACGCGACAATGAAAGGGGATGTCGCCCTGAATAGCCTAGGTGGCGCTGGATTGAAAGTGGACCTACTTCGGTAGTCTGTTTACTAGTAACCATGAAAACCAACAACTAGTGCATACTTATTTTCCTATGAATCTATCTATCGCTGCTTATTTGCCACAGCAGTCACGAAAACACCACCAATGTTGTCTTTGTTTTCATACAAACTGATAACTAGATGCTTGCCACAACACAGATCGTAGTTCATGTCAGTGCTCACTTTCACGCATAGCCACCTAGCGGACTAATGTAAGTTAGTAAGTAATGCAACTGTTAACACACCATATGTTCTTGGCTGAGCAAGGAATCATAGTCGTGGGAGGGTCACAGCAGTCAGATGCACTGGGAGTCAAACTGTGATGCCCAAACTAAATGCAAGCACGTTATCAATCTGGGATTATTTGGTCACACATGCAGAATGAGTAACGATAAGAAGGTCAAGACGTTAGCGTTCGGAATGATGGATGGCCCAAAGAAGAGAGGCCGACCCCATAAACAATGGGTAGATGACATAACTGAATGGTGTGGAACATTGCTCAGGCTGGTGGAGGACAGAGGACACTGGAGGAACATTGTGCATGATGCGGCCGAATCTCGGAACGAGGAAGGCTGAGAACGGAACGGAACGTGGAACATTGTTCCAGGAGCTGAGCCATGCCACACTAGAAAGACAACAGTGGAGGAACATGTGAGAATGGCATCGGACACCTACGTGCACTGAGTCCATGGTTTATGATGATGATGATGCTGATGGTGACATTATCAATCTGTCATAATAGTCTTCTTGATACAGTTTCCATGCTATAAAATGCAACGTTTACGAAGTGCTATCTAAAGAAAACTGCACTCTTCTTATCTCAAACACTTTTAAGCAAAACCTGTCCCAAAAGAAATTTCTTCTGCAGATTTTTCTTCTGAATGTAGTTGGTTTCAGTTAGAAACCAAAAACGATGACCTTCACAACAGAAAATATCAGCCCTCCGTGAAGTCCAAAATGAAATGATAATGGAATAATACCTATACAATTTATCACCTACCCAGTTCTTTATCGTGATTTACGACTTGTGCAGTTATGGATTTTTCTGTGCAAATGCTGCACCATCCTGGGCATTTTAAGGACTTTTTGTTTTGGAAAAAACTCAAATATCTTGAACTGCATCATGTAAGCCTTCACTGATTCTGCTGCATGTACATCTGCCAACGATATCAGGTCGTCAATTACGCTAACAGAAGTGCAAGTTGTTATGGGTAACTCTGACAAAAGGGTATGATATTTAGCTTGAATGTCTACATGCTGGCGACATCTAGTGTCAGTCTTTGCAACTGCCTCAGAGGAAGGTCAGCAAGTGCTAAACCAGTCGGCCACACCTCATGAAGTACACGGCAATGATGAGAGAAATACATTTGCTGCTGCTGTGATAATGGAAAAACCTTGACACTAGATGTCACCGGAATAAACAGTAGTCTACACCATACAGATCATTTCTTTCACTTCTGCCGTAGAAATCTCATGTTTTTTATGATTAATTATAAACCAACAAAAGCAAAGACTGCAGGAACTCTTCACTAAGCTTCTCTGTAATGTGATTTTGGATCACAATCTTCAAATGTGTTCCTGTAAACTGGCTTATAAACAGATTTGTTTACAGACATGTAAACAGACTAAAGTTACGTTCTTAAACCAGCCCAGAGAAACCATTCCAAATTAAGCTTCTCTCCAACATAATTTTGCAACATACCCTCTCCAATAATGGGGAAAATAATATTTTTTAAAAATTAGGACTTACTATACAAATTGCTCAATAATAATAAAAATGTTAATGTTCCTTAATAATAATGATGATAGTAATAGTAATAAAATAGCAGTAATGATAAATAAAACATTAATGATGTCACCAACAGTAGTAGCAATTCGATTGTTAAAACTATACACAAACAAAACCACTGACTGCATGCCACCAACAACAACAACGATGAACAAGATGGCCACTAGGATTACAGCAAAAACATGGAATGTCTTGATTACTGCCACAAAATGGCGACGGACTCCAGAATGATGCAATTTCTTGCAAAAACCTTATCATCCACATTTTTCATAAAGCCACAAATAAAGCTAATTGTCAAAACAAATACCAAGAGTCAGAAAATAATATTTGTGACTCAAAAATGTAGCTAAACTGATGAACTCCCTTTCTTGAAACTTGATTTATACAGGGATACCACTTAATGTTGCACACCTTCCTTTTGAGGATTGGGTTATAGCACAAACCCACTGTGGCCCCCAATTTCACTATGTGTATATCCTCAATGACCATTTTACATCAGGCACTCACATATCCAGTCAAAATCCAAGTTTCATTACGATTTCAATGTAATTTGAAAAAAAATTCTTGTTTCAGGATTTACACTGAAAAACACGTAAACGAATTACCACAAGATGCTTCTATACCACGAAGTGAGAATGGAAACTAGCACTGAATCCAACTGAGGGACGAACGTGAGATTATGGTTACTCATTTAAAGTTGTTGATGTCTGACGATATCTACTGGGCAGGTGGTACATGAACAATCGCGTGCACCTCTTCCGCTACGGCAGCAAGCGCAAATTCAAACTGTTCCTACAACATGACGCAAATCAAAATCAATTGTTGTTGTTGTTGTTGCCGCTGCTGTTATTATTATTATTATTATTATCATTATTATTATTATTACTACTACTACTACGAGGATGCCAGGTTTTAAAGGCAGTTAGATAAACCTCAAAAGTAAAAAGTGTGACACATGGAAAGCAGACACAACTGTAGTTTTTATAATCACCATATAATTATTGCAGTTGTCTTAATACAAACATACATACATACATACATGCATGCATACATACATGCACGCATACATACATACAAACATACATTCATACATACATACATACATACATATACACTTGTATACATTATATGCATACACAATTGTAGTCACCATGCTCACCATATAAATATTACAGTTGTCTCATTACATACATACATGCATGCATGCACGCATGCATACATACATACATAGATACATAAGTACATACATACATATGTACATACAAACATCTGTGGTCGCTATAGACAGTCATGCACCTACACGTACCTGCAGTACATAAATACGTTTCTAGATGACATAAACGTTTGCAGTTACCTTAATTCTGACCATGTTGACGCGTTGGTCACGGATATGCTCCAGTGTTGCCGCAATATCAATTTCCTTGGCTCCTGTGTTTATTAAAATAATTTCCTTATTTTCTCACACCAATAATGAATAATAATAAAAATAGAAACGACGAATAAAAATAGAAACATTAATAACGATTAATAAGCACAATGAATAACTGCACTAAGCAACTGTGCACTTAATTACCAACAAGAAGATGCTTATAAGCCTTAGTCTTCGATAGAATAAAGTGGCAGAGGAAGAAGGCTCAGCAGCAGCTGTCTTCAGGGTCTGTTTATTTATTGCAAAAGTCAAGTCAGTCTGAATCAAGGACGTAAAACATGTTGTGGACAACCTCTCCAGGTTTGCTAAATGAATTCTACTCAGCATGCTCAAACCCACAATCGTTTGATTAGAGACCAGTGCGCTACCAAATACACCGTTGCATCGCATATTTTTTTAATGTCTTCAGCATCACCAACTAAAAGAAGCAGCAGAGCTCAAGAAAAAGGTCTAAACAACAGACGCATCTCTTTCAAGTTGCTTACCCACCGTAGCCCAGCTTCCGGTGTCTCAGACCTATCAGAATTCAACCTGGCTTCTCCAAAGGATTATGATTTTGAACACGATTTCACTCAAAGCGACCATCCACTGATGCCCTGGGCATTACCTTAACTGTGCCAGAGAAGCCTTTACATTAGATTATATATCTTATGAAGCACTTTCTTAGACAGCGCTGTTCAGGATCCTTCAAGAGGTTCAGTTAAGTCCAGAGATTTGGTCTATTTAGATGTATTGAACTATTGCTTCACAGATTTTTTCCACTGAGTAGTAACCTCTCTAAGATGTACTACATAAATTTACCAATACCATCACTATATCCTCACCTTATACAACATTATAAACATAAGATGCAGTGTTGTATGTATGTATGTATGTATCACTAAATATGTAAAGCGCCTTTTAAGTAACTCACAAAGGCTCAGCAGCATGGCTACCTAACCGTCCTAAATAGGAACGTCTTGAGATGGGCAGAAAATGTCTGGTGGAAGAGTGTTCCAGATAGATGGCCCCACAGTGGAGAAGGCGCAGCCCGCCCAAGCAGATGTACGAGAACGAGGTACAATAAGTTGACCATGTGTCGCGTAGTCTCAGTCGACCAGGTTGATCAGCAGCTGGCTTGATGAGGCATTGTCAGTGCCTCATAAACAGAGGGTTGCAGGTTCGAATCTGCCTCAAGCCACTGTGTAGCGACCTTGAACAAGCTGCTCATCCACAACTGTCTGTGAGGAAGGCAACGGGAAACCACCTCACTCCTCTCGTCCTTGGGTGGCATCGAGCCAACGGACCTGCCTTCGGGCAGAGAACTCATCATCATCATCATCATCATCATCATCACCATCATACAACATCAATACAATGCTTATTACTACTGACGCAATATCTTGGTACAGAAATTTACCAAAACTGATGCAGTATCTTATACGTTAAATTGACAGATACTGAAACAATGTCTTACCCTTATGCAGACGATTCAGAGCCATGTCGATTAAACAGTAGGTTCCAGTGCGTCCGGCTCCATCACTAAAGCATGCCACAAACTTCAAGGTCATTCATGGGGAAAAGTTTACATGTCAAGGTCATTTCACAGTAAAATGCATGGAGTCATTATAAAACTGTCAAAACTTAAAAATACTAGAGGAAAAAGCATAAACATCAAGATTATTCCATGCAAGTACCGGTAGCACAAATGTCAAGGTCATATACCGCCCGGTAATTGATTGGATGAGCGCTTGGCTTGTAATGCGGACCGTATAAATTCGAGCCTCCACTGAAATGGTAAAAGTGCAGGAGTCTAGAGCTAGTTCTTCGCTCGCAATTCATCAGTGCCCTCGACTGACGCTCAGTATTAGATAGTGGCGCTTAATAAATGCAGAAATAATAATAATTCTGTAGCAGAAGAATTTGAGGATTATTCCAAATGCAAAAGGTCAAATACCAACGTCATTCAACAAGAACATTTACAATGTCATGAACATCTTAACAGCAAAAGCAATCAAGATTTCAAAGTCACAACCTTGAAGCCTTTATAAACCGTCTTATCACCGCAGTTGAAACTATCAAGAAGATGCAAAAACTCAAAAGTGAGATTAATAAACAACAGACTTCTGATTGAACTGATACAGAAAAGACACCCACTGAGCGTGTGTTGCAGTTTCCGGTTTTCTTGACTTAACCTGTTCGGGTCGGGAGCGCTTCTGTTGAGTTTATTCTCGAAGAGGCGCTTTATAAATCTTAAATTACAATTACAACTAGGCAACAAGGAACAAAGTGCTGTATTCTGGCAAAGCTAGGTATGATGCTGGTAAGCAGGAAAATGTGCTTTGCTGTTCACTCAAACGTCCAACAGAAATTTATCTGAATGTCACCTGAATGCTCAAGTGTTATTAAATTACCAATATGCACTGCTCACTGAACTTTTCTGCAATGAAAACTTGGAGTAAACATTCACAGTGAAACAACAAAGACCTTGTTTGTGTTGAGTTGTCAAGTTGATATAATTATCAGACTTGAGAATAACCAACAAAGTTTTAAACGTAATCTTATGAAGAAATTAAGGAGTCATAACGCTGACCTGCAGTGAACTACAATCGGACAAGAACGACCACGGTATGACTTGTTCACTTTCCTACAGAAACCAAATGTTATCTCAACATAAAACATAATCGATAACGATAAAACTGAGTCACAATGCTTGCAGTAACCTACCTAGATGTTGATAAAATTACACTACAGTATCTACGAATGCATGTATGTACGTACAAATTGTAGCATGCATATATGTATGCATGCATGTATGTATGCATGCATTATGCAAGCAGTTGATTGTATGTATACATGTATGAATGTACAGTAACGTAATCGTAATCATAATTCCAAGATTTCTACAGCGCCCAATGAAAGCCACGTCATGGGGACCAGCTTATTCATAGGCGCTCAGTCAAAACAAAATTGATAGGCAAAAAGGTTTGGTTCCAGGTCAAGATCCAAAAGTCAGGAAGAGACACATGGCAGCTACGGTGGGCAGTGTTTGGGATTGGAGCAGCAATAGAGATAAGAGGAAGAAGGATAAGATCTGTGAAAGAGGAAAGTTTTCAGTTTTGAGTGAAAGGTCAAAGCAGAAATTGCAAGCAGTGGAGCATAGGTGAGTTAATATGATGGGTATTTATGTCCCTATGTGTGCATGTGCATCTATATGTATGTATGTATGTATGTATGTACGTATGTATGTATGTATGTATCTGAACATTTATACAGCACTACTAAGAACCTCTCAAAGAAAGACCAAGGAGCTTATGTCATAGGTTGCAAGGCAAACAATTCCAGAGGTGGGCCAACCAACCACAGCAGAGCTTCCGTGCTGCAAGTGCATTAGTTCAGAACAGAAGGACAGCCAGGTAAGAAGGCAGAGCAGAGTCAAGGGATGTTACCTTCTGAAGTCCAGCAGGGTCTTGGTTGATGAAGGTATTCCGAGATTTGGCCAGGTAAGAAAGTGGAACTGAGTTATGGTTCTCGTTTCATTCGTCTGCAAGTTCTTCAGAAAGAAACTGCGAACAACGTAGTCATCGCACCATGCATGCTCCGACACCAGGTGCACCTAAAACAAAAAGGTAAGTAATGTACTCTAGGATCGCATTCGTCAGCTGCACTGGCTTCCTGTTGAATGCCAAAATAAGTTTAAACTTCAATGCCTGACCTTTAAAGTCCAGAATTCCAGCCTTCCATCACATCTTCATACATTACTAAATCCACATCACTCTCCTGGACTGTTGCGTTCTTCTTATAGGTTTAGAACATTTGTGGGATCACATGCCTTTGAGCTACCGCATTCCTCATAGTTGGAATCGTCTACCACAAAAAGGATCGACTTGCCAACTCGCTATCTTCATTTAAATCACTTGCCCAGACCGACAATTTTAGTGTGGCTTTCACAGAACTCTGTCTTGACACCCAGCAAACATTCATCTGCGAATCACGTTCAGATTTACTGATAGCCCACATAATAAGTGCCTTAAATAATAATAAATAAACGTAATCTAATGCAAACTAATGTAATCGCAAGTAGAATAATGACTAAATTAAAAAGTAATATGATGCAACAACATATTGTAATGTAGTATTGTTTACAACATAATAATGTGACATGTAAACTATTGTAAACCCATATAGTCATTTTTATTTAAGGTTATGCCGTGTTTCCTACTTACATGAATTACACTGTAATTATGTAATATGTAAACTAATGTAAATCCATGTAGTCTGTTTTCTGCTTACATATATTACAATGTAATAAAGTAATATGTAAACTAATGCAATCCAATTTGGATGAATGAGTAATTAGCAGTCACTGGAGAGTGAAAAGCTCATGTACATAAAAATGTGAGAAGTCCAAAGCAAACACTTGTATGCTAACTAATGATTTATTCAAAAAAATTTGAGAATAAAATTTACATGATTGAACTTGAACAGTATTTCCCATAAACGAGAAGCTCCTAAAAGCTGCTATATAAATAACTGTACGTGTAATTTTTTACAATCTTTACACAATTTTTACAATGAGAAATGACCTCGTAGATGTGGTAGAGGTCGCTTCCCTCCTCTGGCCAGTAGCGATGACAGACTGAAATCGTGTTCTCTGTCAGGCGAGTCAAGTTGACAATCACAACACTTCCCTGCTCCCAGACCATCTGAAAGAAAAGTTGTAACATACTGTCAGGTAAAGTAAATGTAAATTTAAAATGACACGTTTTTCTATAGGGACCATATGACCTTGACCCTGGTCATTTTTCAATGAATTGACTGGGTGAGATCCTTCACCACTGCTGCCCGTTTGATTGAGCACCATGCCGTTAAAGGTACCCATGTACGGACCATGCTAGCCCAAGACAGAAAAGCAGTAATGAAATGTAAGCTGAGGTAATGTAAAGCTAGATAATGAAATATAGGTAATGTGAATTTAATTGTAATACTATAATTCTGAATTGTAATTTTGGTAATAATAATCACTGCTACCGCTCCCAGACAATCTGAAAGCAAACTAGTACTATAGTGAAAAGTCAGGTAATGTAAAGCAAGGTATAGTAACTGTTAGCAATAATATTTATGTATGCAAGTATGATGATCACTAAGAAAGCAGCCATTCTCAAAAGCAATGCCAATTACAAGTAATAGTTGCCATCTGCCAGTAAAACCGTAATGTAATGTGCCAGCAATAATCGCCAGTGATGATCATTGGTTGCCAGTCAGGAATACAATCATCTTAAATGATAGCAATTGTAGTAATTACTGTAACACTGTAATTTTAAATTGTCATTAATAATTGTAAATATTCAGTAAATCATTGTAAATTGTCCTCTGCATATCCTGATCTTGTATGTTAGAAATCCCTACTTTAATGGGGAAAAAGTTCTGTGCGAGACCTGCCAGAAGTCAGCCACAGTGTGTGGCAGTGGGCCTTGCGCCGCTATGTAGGCCGGATTGCGTGGATCGTGGTCAGTCTGAAACCCAGAAAGAAACATGCTTAAGCTTAGATAATGCATTGTTAACAAATGCACCACTTACTTACTTAGGTGAGGTAATTTCAGGTACGGTAATATAAAGCAGCGAGCACATCTTATCTATTCCAAATTGCTTCTATAGTAAAGTATCCCATATCCCACAAGCGAGATGCAGGGGAGGCGCTCATTTCTTTTTCTTTAGGCCCTTGAGCTGGCAATGCATGAATCCCAAGGTCCTGATCATGGACCCAGTGCATTGCACGATTTGCCGTACTTACTACAGTAATTGTAATTTGCAATTTAATTGTAATTTGAGATTTATAAAGCGCCTCTTAGAGCATAAACTCAACAGAGGTGCTTCCGACCCGAAAAAGTAAAACCACTGCTGAACAGTACAGTCTTCAGGCGCCTGCGGAACACTGAGAGGAGGAGAGAAAGGAGTGCCACTATCATAATGCACAAGGCATCAATCGATGCATTATGCATTCAAGCGAAACCATAGTCGGAAACCACTTAGACACAGAGTTCCCCAAGTTCGCTATATTTCTGACTTGTGGGGATTTGCGGATGCCTCGCTGTCGCACATCAATTCGAACTTATCTTGTGTGTCTTAGAATAATTCTACATTTAATGTAGGTCCTTTTTCGTGTGACTCTGGTCAAGAAACATTTCTGACACCCTTTGGTTACACATGCTTAGATGATCAGTTAGATGGTCATGTATGCACGGCTTTTGAGAGGTTAATAAAAGGCGCTATATAAATGCTTAGATGCATGCATACAAACAGATACTCGTACAAACATACATACAAGTACATACACACACCCATATATATATATATATATACATATATATACACACACACACACCATATACACACAAACATACACATACAAACATATACATACATGCACATACACCCATACATACATGCAAAAATATATACATGCACATACATACATATGTACACACATACATGTACACATACATATACACACTTATACACATACATATACACATACATACATACACATACATACATACACATACATACATACACATACATACATACACATACATACATACACATACATACATACACATACATACATACACATACATACATATACATACATACACATACATACATACACATACATACATACACATACATACATACACATACATACATACACATACATACATACACATACATACATACACATACATACATATACATACATACACATACATACATACACATACATACATACACATACATACATACACATACATACATACACATACATACATACACATACATACATACACATACATACATATACATACATACACATACATACATACACATACATACATACACATACATACATACACATACATACATACACATACATACATACACATACATACATACACATACATACATATACATACATACACATACATACATACACATACATACATACACATACATACACACACATACATACATACATATACACACATACATACATATACACACACATATATATACATACATACATACATACACATACATACATACATACACATACATACATACATACATAAAATGCACCTGACTAGAGCCAGAAACTGCACTTACGATGGTGCAAGCATTGATGTAGTCCGACCCGGACACATTGCATGCCGGGTTTAGCTTCACTCTCGAATGTTCGTCTGGAAAAACATTTTAAAAGCAATAGAGTCACCAGCCAACCACAGAGAAATTTACATCCATTCTGAATCCAGGTGCACCTAATCTAATCTAATCTAATCTGGAAACTTATATAGCGCTTTTCTAGCATAATGCACAAGGCATCAATCGATGGTCGCTTCTAAGCGAAATCGCATATCCATAAATCGCAATCCATAGAACCCAAGTGCATCTGGTGCAACAGACAATTTGTTGCCAAAGCACGCAATTTCTGCATCGGCCTTTCAATCAAAACTGAAAACATTCCTCTTTCACAGATCCTGTCCTGACTCCCCTTCTTCCTCTTATCTCTCTCTCCACTCCAATGCCAAATATCACTCACCGTAGCTTCCACGCTGTCTCTCTGCCTGACTCTTAGATCTTGACCTGGAACCGAAAACTCTTTTGCCTATAGATTTTGTTTTGGCTGAACGCCTGTGAATGAGCTGGTCCCTGTGACGTGGCTTTCACTGGGGGCTGAAGAAATCTCAGGATTACGATTACAATTACGCAACCAAGCAGACATGCATAATTTAGTACTAATGTCAGAGGAAAATGGCATTAATGCCAAAAGGAATTGTCTTAATATTAGGGGGAATTTTTACACAAGGGTCAAAAGGGAATGTTTACAAATACAAGAAAAAGATATTACTGTCATAGGGGGCAGAGCAGCCAACTGGTTAGAGCACTGGGCTTGTAATGCTGAGAGTATGGGTTCAAACCTCCCTGAGATGGTTACTATGTAGGGACCTTGAGTAAGTCCTTCACTCACAACTGTTCAGAGCCATTGATTGATGTTTAGTCAATACATAGTGGCACCTAATAAATGCAGAAATAATAATAATGATGTTATTATTAATTTAATAACAATAACAATAATAATAAAAACAATAATAATAATAATAATAGAATTAATAATAAATAAATTAAATAATAATAAAAATAATAATAATGATTACCCTTTAAAAAGCTTTAAGAGTAATTTTTGTTCCTGAAGGATTACACTTACCTCGGACAAAAAAAAAATAATAGTAATTATAATAATAAAAATAAAAATAAGGAAAAAGTACTAATGGCAAAGCTAGCAGTCCACCCAGAAGATCCTTCAATCCTAGGACCACCTGGACTATCGCTGAAAGAATTGCATAATATAAATGAATAATTACATTACCAGTTTTGGAGTTCTGCAACACATCACTTGTGCAGAAAATCAGCATACGGTATGCAGCATTTATATAGAGCCATTTCAGTCTTACATGGTAAGATGTCAGTGTATCTGTTCTTCCTCATGTTAGTTGGTTCGATGGCGGCCACAATCGAACAGGGTTCAGCATCATAAGCGCACAGAGAGTCCCATTCCTTCTGAAGACGATCCTTATTTGTCAGATGATCCTCCATGTATGACTGAAAACAACATGATCACCAATGGTAACAACATGATCACCAGTGGTAACAACCTGATTACCAGTGGTAAAAACCTGATCACCAATGGTAACAGCATGATCACCAATGGTAACAACAAGATCACCAATGGTAACATAAGTAACAGCTCTTGTTTTATTACTGCACGTATTATCATATATCTATTTATTTATTTATTAATTTATCTATTTATTTATTTATCATTTCTTGAACTCAAAGGATAATGTTCCAAGGATATCAATAAAATATTATGCTCCAAAAGAGAAACTGATATTAATTTCATTATTTTGTCATTATCATCATTATTTTTAAACACTTACTAGGATAATAAAATTCTAAACATCAGCAAAGAAGTTAATTTCCTACTAGGATTATGTGTCCAGTTGAAATGTCCATGCTCGATGCAACTGGTTCCTCTGTCCTACAGATCAAAATATAAACCAGAAAAAACATATGGCTTAAATAAACATGGCTTAAATAAACATGGTTTAAATAAACATGTCTTAAATAAACATGGCTTAAATAAACATGGCTTAAATAGAGGCAAGTAAGCCAGAAACAAACATAAGCCAAGAATTACCTACATTAATAAAACTCAGTCCATTGAGTAGCTCCATCCGATGATGCCTTGTGCATTAGACACTGGCATCCTAAAAGTTACTAATTGATAATCGTAATCGTAAGCTCAGGATTTCTACAGCGCCAAATGAAAGCTAAGTTGCGGGAACCAGCTTACACACAGTCGCTCAGTCAAAAAGAAAGCTGCTGAGGCAGGTATGACCAGGTTCAGTTCCAACTCCAGATGCAAAGGTCAGGTAGGTAGACAGGCAGAGAGGCCAAGGGGGATGGTGTTTGGAACTGAAGCAGCAAGAAAGATGAAGAGAAGGAATCAGGATAGGAGTGGATAACTACACCTACTACTAAATTTCAGTCATATAAGCGATAACCAAAGCCAGGTGAAAGAAGCTTTTTTATAATGATTTGGACCAATGTGTACTATTTAAATTTTCCTCGGACAATTTCTGAATTTAGAGGGATCATTTCAAACTTGGAGAAGTATCAGTAATACTAATAATATTGAACAATACTTATATTTATACAACTACCACTACTACTACAACTACTCCCACTACCACTACCACCACCACCACTACCACTACCACCACCATCACCACCAAACTGCACCACCACTACTTATAATAACAATAATAGTAATAATAATATTATTATTAGTAGTAGTAGTAGTAGTGGTAGTGGTAGTTGCAAACAGCTCCTAGTATAATTTTTTTCCTGAGGGATTGCACTTACTTCAGGCAAAAAAATAAAAAAATAATGATGATGATAAAAAGAATAATAAAAATAATAATTTAAAAAATATTAATTTTAAAATAATAATTTAATAAATAATAAATTAATAAAAGTAATAATTTAAAGAAAATTATTTTTTAAAATAAAAATAAAATAATAACTCTAACAGAGCTTTATCTAGCACTTCAATGCTTTCATCAGCAGCTTTGCCACAAAGCATTACACCAAGAGAGTAGCTAGCTTATTCATTAAAAAAGCCGGGTAAAAACCAATAACAATAACATATCAGCAAGAGATGTCAATGACGACCGACAGTTCTAGAACTAACCATGACGACGTGCTACTTCCTGTTGAGTTGGTTCTTCCAGCCTGCTCAGCCGCCGAAATCATTTCCACGCGACTTGCCTTGTGTACTGGTTCTGTCTTTTCCGTCAACTTTGCCTGCATGTGCTGGCGGCACAAGTCCTACACGCATATAGACAGGTAAAAATAAATTAAAATAAAACAATAACAAGACAGGCTTAAAGTTAAAACACAATGCGAAAAAATAACCAAAGTTATTTAAATAACTTCATTTATACGTCTAATCTAATCTCATCAGCAACTATAGCATAACCACTTATTTTCTAATCAAAAACTATTTTCAAAAATCTATTTTCTAATCAAAAACTATTTTCAAAAATCTATTTTCTAATCAAAAACTATTTTCAAAAATCTATTTTCTAATCAAAAACTATTTTCAAAAATCTATTTTCTAATCAAAACTATTTTCAAAAATCTATTTTCTAATCAAAAACTATTTTCAAAAATCTATTTTCTAATCAAAACTATTTTCAAAAATCTATTTTCTAATCAAAAACTTCTACAGTATCATTATCATAACAGCAATCGATGGTTGTTTCTAAGCAAAACCACTTATCAAAATTGCAATCCAATCTATTCTAATATGGAAACTTCTAAAATGCCATTACTGTAATGCAGAATGCATAAATCGATGATGAATTCTAAGCAAAACCACATTCCAGTATCTGAATCCTTTCTACACAACCAGTCAAAATTCACGAGGCCTAAAAGACCAGAAGACAGTCTATACACGGAATATTTTCATAATAGGTCTATTTCTTAGTGATCACACTGGGTTGGATGATGTACCAATGAAAGCCCAATTACACTACATAATGCAACAGTATATTACAGAAGATATTACATTACATTGTGTAAGAAATATGCTGTTTCATGCTTGAGAAACAACTTATTTCTACATTAAATATTTAAATTAGCTTTTTGATTGGTAAGGGTGGGATAATGAAGAGGGATAGCTAAAGGGGCATATTTTATTTTGTAGCAAAAATGTTTAAGCGCAAGGACAAGGTATTCGCGTTTTAATCAAAGTTATATTGAAAGATTCACTCTTTATAGTACAGTATTTTATGCAAAAGTTAGCTGCTTGTTTAACCAGTATGTTGTTAGGTGAACTACCCAAGTTGAAGTTGAACTACCCAAGTTGAAGCTGAACTACCCAAGTTGAAGTTGAACTACCCCAGTTGAAGCTGAACTACCCAAGTTGAAGTTGAACTACCCCAGTTGAAGTTGACGTTTCTAGTTGTAAGAATTTCTGATTGAATTTGTGTTATTTTGTTCCCACCCTTACCGATCATACATCTTGTAATAAAATAAAATTTAAAATCATGGTTGTTTCTGTGGGGATTTTCTGAAAGTTACATTCAACAAAGTGCACTTTGTTGTGCAAAGCTCACTTTAAGATCCTGTCCTGAAATTGCGCTATATAAATCTTTACAAATGACAGCGCTGAGCTGCCAGGCCTTCTCTGTGGCTGGTCCAAAGTTTTAGAATCTTACTGCAGAGTTCTGTGCATTCTGCCAGTTCTTTCACGTCACTCAGGTCTAAACTTAAGGCTTGTCCGTTTCAACTTGCTTACCCACCATAGTCCAACTTCTGGTTTCCCCAACCTATCAGATATTGACCGGACATCTCCAACGCATTATGATTTTGACTACAGTTTCATTTGAAACAGTCCTCAATTGATACGTGTGTGGTATAGCATAGCTATAGAATTCATCAGACTGGGTTAGATTGGTGCTTAATTCTTGTTTATCTGACTATCACACTTCAACTGAATGCCTCCAATGGATTGATTTTTGACCAAGATCTCAATAAAGCAACCACTGACTATGCCTTGCGCTTTATGACAACAGCGCTATAAAAGTTATTAGATTAGCTTATTTGACCAATCTTCTTCCGACCTGATATTCATTGGTTGTTTCGTCCACTCCTTTTCCTCCGGCCCACTTTGAGATCTTGTCCTTCAAATGCGCATGACGACGCATGACGTACACAACAAGAGCAGCTGCTATGATTACGCCGACGATTCCACACAGGACGTACATCGTGATCAGATACTGTCGAGTACGGCTGCCAGTACTCATCCGTGGCTGGAAAAACATTCAAAAAGTATTCAAGTATGTTAGACAATTTCTATAGAGCTTAGGGAGCAAAAGATAGCTTGACTACATGGTTTTTGATTCAACAGTAAATTAGTGAAAAAACCTCGATCAATTGTAAATCACACAACTGAATAGATGCTTAGGTGAGTAAGAAAGTAATAGTTTAATAAAGTAATAAAGCAAATATTTACAGAACACCTTCAAGAAGTTTTTGAAATGTGCAATGTAAATATTTCAATACATACATACATCTCCACACACACGTACATACATACATATATATCTACACACACACACGTGCATGCACACAAACAGAGATGGAACAGCCTGATTTGTTTTATAACCTTCTTCACCTCTCTCAGGTGAACATTTGGAAACAAGTCATTAAAGTGGACGGCAAAGTCATTAAACTGGACGGCAAAGTCATTAAACTGGACGGCAAAGTCATTAAACTGGACGGCAAAGTCATCAAACTGGATGGCAGCACAGACGAAATAAAATCTGCTGGAGAGAATTCAGTGCCATAAATCAAGTGGTTATGGCAGACAAGAACAAACAGCTGCACACAGAATACCCAATCAGCACAAAATCATACATAACGTCCAGTTTGATTTCTACCATATTATGCAAATCACCGTAACACCAATCCCTGTGATTTGCGTATCATACAGTACAAACGTTATGCAAAAGGATATGAAGTTTAATAGTAGTTTTAGAATCCAATTCTGATTCCTCATCCTCTCTTCATCTTTCTTGCCGCTTCAATTCCACCCACTACCCACTAGAGTCGTCTGCCTGCCTATCTGCCTGACCACTGAATTGGACTTGGAACTGATTGTTTTGACTGAGCACCTGTCAATAAGCTGGTTCCCGTGTCTCAGCTGTTTCAGTGCTGAAGAGAGATAACAATTTCTTAAGGCACGTATCTCATAAGGAAAGGTTGTCTGGTTGATACATTGCTGTTTTCATGTTTGTGCCTCGGTCAAGGGATCCTTTGACCCTAGGACTATGGCCTCTGAAAACACCTGTATTCACTTTCCAGGCTATTAATTTCTTTACTGTATTTACTACATGCACAAGGTCAGTAAATCTCAAAGCCAAGACAAGGGCATGCAAACAACATGACCAGGGTTGCTACACAGAGTCCACTCAGCAGGCTCAAACCCACAACTGTTGGATTCCAGACCCAGTTTGCTACCAAACTGACCACCACTGTAACTGTAATCGTAATTTGAGATTTATTAAGCGCCTCTCAGAGAATAAACTCAGATTCGCCTGCACCATGCAAGACAAGTGTGTGCAAACAACTTGTCCAGGGTTGCTATATAGAGTCCACTCAGCAGGCTAAAACCCACAACCATTGCATTCCAGGCCCAGTTTGCTACTGAAGCGACCACCATACCACACACAACACAGAAGCAAAATGTGGTAAAATCTTCAGTCATTCACTGAGTCTAGATTTAAAAAAGCAAATCGATCAAGTTTAAGCCGTCACTCACCATTTCGAGTGGTTCAAGTTTTATGAGTGCATTGTCCTTCGTCAAAGCTGAAAAACAGGCAAAACAGCACTTCTGAGCACATCTTAAAAGGTGCTACAAAATGTCAGATATTATTGTTCATTTTGATGCACTTATTGCGTGCAACGTCAGTAAATCTGAATCCGATGCATGAGACAAGAGCGGGCAAACATCGTGTTTACCTGTCTCTCTTCCACTCCAGTGGTAAAAGGGTTTGCCTGATGTCGAAAGCTTTTCATAAGGTCAAACACTCACCTCCTCTATGGGGTTAACAGATAAAAATATTTTTTTTAAAGTTTCAAATCTAACACAAGTCTGGCACCAGACTTAACTAAATAATTTTTTACCTCTTCGAATGTATTACCTGATGCAAATGTGGTATCATCAGTTGGAATGATGGTGTTATCTTCTGCAAATTTAGTACTAACTATTGGCAATGATGGTATTTACCTGATGTAATGTATGTATTACCCGGTATAATAAATGTATTACCTGATGCAATGAATTTATTACCTGATATAATGTAATGATATAATGTAATGAGGGTATTTATTACCTGATGTAATAATGATAATGCCTGACAGAATGCTGATACCTCCTAAAATAACGATAGTGCCTGACAAAATAATACCTCATATAATGATGTTAATACCTGACAGAATTCTTGGTAATACCCCATAGAATGATGGTAATACCTGATGGAATGATGGTAGTTAGGGCCATCTGTAACCCTGTACCTGGTATCACCATGGGAATTGGATTCTGAGACAGACCCGTACGAAACTGTCCTGGATATTCCACCTTCAGAACTTTCTCTGGTGTTTGCTCCTTCGTACCAGTAGGCTGCTGACTTCTGTAAAGTACATCACAGAACTTTTGGCTGAGGCACACTGAAGCGCACTTACTGAAGACATGGCAACTGCCTGGTTCAGTGCCTGCCTCCCTTGTGACCTGATTTGTGTACGTCAAGTCTCCACTTAATTAATTATTCATTCACTTAATTAATTATTCATTCACTTGATTAATTATTCATTCACTTGATTAATTATTCATTCATTAATTCCAAAGCATCATCATCTAGCAATCATTTACAATGTAGCCTATATATTTTCAAGAAGTTCAAAAAATCAGTATGAGATATGGTAAGATGGGGTAAGGTACGGTAATGTATAAGAACATGATAAAGTAAGGTAACACAAGTCAAGAGCACAGTCAGAGGAAACACCTCACAACAAGGGTGAGGATTGGACCCAGACCCGCCTTCATATGCCGAGGCTAAGAAAATGAAGTCGCTAACACTACAAGCCCAAGTCTGCCTCTTGGGCTGAGCTGAAGGGGCCACCCTTCTTCTTCTAAGTCATTACTAATCCTTATGCGCAACTGCCTTCTAGGCTCTGCTCCGTCCTACTTAACCTCTTTTTGTATTCCAGTTTCCTCGTTGCCTGCCCATGCCTCCCTTCGCTCAGCTACCCGTGGTCTCTTGGTAGTCCCTCGTGTCCGCACTACAACTGCCCAGTCCAGGAGCTTTGCCTTTGTTGGCCTTTCCAGCTGGAACTCCCTTCCAATTGACCTGCGGCTTCAGTTACTTAGTCTCTCTCCTACCCAGTCTCGCAAACGCCTGAAATCCTTTTTGTTTGTTCAAGTCGGAAGCGCCACTGTTTCCTAAGTGGCGCTTTATAAATGTTCGTTTACAATTTACAATTACTACGCACCTCTGTCGGTTGACGTCATCATCCGACAGCATCTGTTCCGCTGTCTCTGCTTTCGTTTCACTCGGCTGTGGCTGATTCTCATTAGCCTCACTTTCTGCCTCAGCATCTGAGAATGATGGAGATAAATCAGAGGTAATGTAATGTAATAGAAGATTTATACTTACTTATGTAGATACATACATACATACATACACATGTGTAGATACATACGGTACATACATACACACGTATGTAGATACATACATGCATACATATGTATATACATACATGCATAGATACACATGTTCATACATACACACACAATATGCACGTGTGTATCTGGCTATTTATGTAGCACCTTTTTATGAACCTCTTGCAGGCACTGAAGCATCACTGTCTTACAGATCTAAATAGATACAACTTAGGTTGGATATTGAGACGTTTCTCGTTTCAGACATCTATGTTTGGTAAGGTAATCATCCAGGTAATCAACCAGGTAATCAACCAGCTAATCAACCAGGTAATCAACCAAATAATCAACCAGGTAATCAACCAGGTAATCAACCAGGTAATCAACCAGGTAAAGTAAGATAAAGTAAAATATTATTACTCAGCTAAAGTAGGTCAGATAAGGTAAGTACAGTAAGTTCAGATAATTGTGCAGGTAAAGTAGGTTAAGACAGGTAAGGTCTAGTAATGTTAGGTAATCACCCAGGTAAAACATAAGGTAAGGAAAAGTAAAATAAGGTTTGGTAGTCAGGTAAAGCAAAGTAAGGTAAGGTAAGGTTATTTAAATAAAGGAAGGTAATCACTCAGGTAAAGTGCATGGTAATGTAAAGTAAGGTAAGGTAAGGCGGTCACTCATCTACTAAATACCTCTATTAACAGCCACTCTCAAAGGACCTTTCAGCTGAAGCACAAACGTGACAACAGTAATCCAACAGCTTGACAACATATCTTTACGTTTACATGGCTTGACAACAATTTGTCAATTTCATATGATGCAAAAGGATTCGAATCTCAGACACAGAGGTGAAAGGGACCTGCACTATGCCAGTGCAAACAGAAGCACAGCAGCTGTCTCTATGTGAGTATTTATGTAGCGCCTTTGCCGATGTCTTTGGAGAGGACTCCGTAAACGTCAGGCATAGGTAGCACTTAAAACATCACTGAATAATAAATAGGTCATCAAGAACTCACCTCAGGGCATGAGGCCACGATGAAAGTGCGGCAATCTTTGACCTACATGTCCTCAGTTCAATTCCCTTATTAAGTAAGTAAGTATGTAAGTAAGCAATGCACTTGTTAACATGCCATACATGTCTCTTGGCTGAGAGAGGATCTTAGGGCAAACACATAAACAATTAAATACATGTCATGGCAAACAAACAGAAAAAGATGCACAGCCACGAAGACAGACATACACAATGACACTCAACGACAAAGACAGACATACAGAATGACACTCAACGACAAAGACAGACATACAGAATGGCACATAACACACAGACAGAGGCAAACAGAGACACACTCATGTCCACAACTCCTGCAATTCAGGTTACCACGAGACACCGTATGATGTAGCCGATTGGTAGACATGAAATTACTGATTCGTTGTCAAGCTGTACAACCAAAGTTGTCCTTTTGTTGCATCACTCTTGTACTTAGTCCTTCCTGTGCAGTCTGCACATCGGGCAACACAGCTTCTCCATTCATCTCTGTCGACCGCTAGTCTTCCTGCCTCATCCCACAACATCGCCACACTCAAGGTCGTCTCTGATGGTCTCTGGCCAGTTCTTCCTTCATCTTCCCCTCCTCCGTGCCCCTTCAGGAATCCAGTTCGTTGCTTGATTGGCTCTTCTATCTTTGTCCATACGAATTACTTGTCCCATCCATTTCAGTCTTCTCTTTCTGATGGTATTCTCTGCATCCTCTTGTCTTGTCCTTTCTCTTATAGTTTTATTTGACATCTTATCATGCCATGAAATGCACAGAATTCTTCTCAGCCATCTGTGATCTGCTGGCTCCAGTTTTTCTTGATTGCCACCGTCATTGGCCAAGTTTCTGATCCACATTGTAGTGTACTTAGTACAATGGCTTTATACAAATGAATCTTTGTCCTCAAACTGCACCCATTATTCTTACATATCCCATTATTCTTCCATATCTTCTCAAGTATCCCAAAAGCAGCATTTGTCTTTTCTATGCATATCCTTAAAACATCACTGAATAATAAATAGGTCATCAAAAACTCACCACAGTAAGAGGTTATCAGGGTTTGTAACGTAATAGAAACTGTAACTGCTACTGTAATTTCAGTTGCAAAACAATGATTCTAGAGCATTGTAAGCTGTGACGTACTTCTGGGATACAACACAATAGCAACCGATAGCAAGTCATAAATAAGGCTCCACTTCAGCGAAAAGATTACAGATTAGACTGTAATTAGAATTGTAATCGTAAGCTCGAGATATCTACTGCACACTGCACCCAAAGAAAGTTAAGTTGCAAGACCAGCTTATTCACAGGCCATCAGTCAAAACAGACTCCATATACTAAGTGTTTTCATACACACATAAATACATGAATACACACATACACACATACATACATGTTCATACATACATGCATACATTCACACACATACATATATTGATACATACACACATACATACCTAGATACATACATATATTGATACATACAAAAATATGTAGATACATACATACATACACACATACATACATACTTACATATTCAAGCATACTTACATACATACACACATATATACATATTTACATATATTCCTGCATACATACACACATATACACATATACAATACCATACAGTATGCAGACAATTCCAAAGGAAAAAACTACATACCTGCACAGATAATTATACATTGATACATACATAAATAGATACATATATACATATATTCATACAAACATACACACATACATACATGCAAGCACACACATGCATACATACTTAAATACTAACATACCTACACACACATTCACATTCATACCTGAGTCGTCACCATCTCCAGGTGTATAATGAACAACGACATTCGTCATCATCGCTGGAGACTTCTTCACCGCACGACCTGCATTACAGCATAAAGGTAAATAAGAATGTAAATAAGTAAATTAGTAAGTAACAGTGCTCATACACCACCAGCAAAGTTTAGAAGTAAGAAAGATCTTAATACTGGTGCCACAAAAACGCTTATTGCATTACCTGACATTACATGGTCTTAGCTTAACTTGCCTTACTGCACCTTGAAGTGCTCATAACCAAACTGGTTTTGAGTTTATGATTATGATTACCTTTCCTTATGGTACATTACCTTTCTTTGCCTTACCTTAATTAACCCTACCCTACTTTATCTTACCTCTTTCTAACTTATATATTTGCCCATATTCTCTTAGCTTATCTTGCCTTACCTAACCTAACTGTTTTTGCTTTCCCTATCTACTTTACCTAACCTTATCACCTCACCTCACCTCATCGCGCCGCACCTCACCTCACCGCACCACACCTCACCTCACTGCACCCCACCTCACCTCACCGCACCTCACCTCATCTCACCTCACCTTACCCCCTCAACTCACCTCACCATCTCACCATACCTTACCTTACCCCACCTCACCATCTTACTTTACCACATCCCACCTTATGTATTTGACTGTAGAACACAATTCCTAATGAGATAAGTTTAAAGAGGATTTTAAGAATTCACAAAATTCCCACCGATGGGTGATGAGGATCCACCTTGAATTCCCTCCGCATTCTCTTCCTCCACTAGAAACTCTTTCAAATCACTGAGCTCATCTGACGACAGATTATTCAAGAAGTCATCAACTGCTCCGACTTCTCTCATCTGCCTTCCATCCGTATTGTGGTAGCGCTTCTGATATGTGACCCCATTGTATTTCTCGTTTCCTTCATCTACCAGGTCATGGTAGCCATCTTGCCTTTCCCATTCTCTTCCGTTTCCATAACCAGAATACGAATATCCTCCTCCATCCAACATCGCTCCATCTCGAAGTGCTGACAATGGATAGGTTTCTGCCCGATATGGAAAGGATCCAGTACCTTTCGGATCGCAGTACTCCAGGTTCAGTTGGAAATGGTAGCGGTAGGCGAGTAGTGTGCTCAGAAGCACACACTGGGTGAACTTGTGACGCCAGGTGTAACCACTGTCGATGAGAAACTGAAGGATCCCTTCGAGTTCCTGCAGCTGTTCGCTCATCAGCTTGTATCTGTGGGTGTCTTTCGGGAGCAGGATCTTCTGACAGTTTCCAAAGAGACCGTCTGAAAAAAACATAAATTGAAAATGCTGTCACCTGAACTGAAAAGCAACGTCCAACTGGCTAACCAACCATCTTTTAGCAAGCACTTTTAAAGTCCACTTGCTAAACGATGCAATCAAGTCTGCACTTGGAGATCAAAATATGCATTTAAGTCTGTACTTGCAGATCAAATGATGATGCACTTAAGTCTGCACTTGTAGATCCAAAGATACACTTAAGTCTTCACTTGTAGATCCAAAGATACACTCAAGTCTGCACTTGTAGATCCAAAGATACACTCAAGTCTGCACTTGTAGATCCAAAGATACACTCAAGTCTGCACTTGTAGATCCAAATACTCAAAAGACACACTTAAGTTACTCACAGATTACCACTGCCTTTTTGGAATTGTAGTCACATTGTAAATGTAAATTGAAAATGTAATTGAAAATGTAATTGAAAATGTAATTGTAAATGTAATTGTAAATGTAATTGCATCTGACCTGACAACACAAACCACGACCAACAGAATCACTTTTAAGGGCTTACAGGAAGAGGCAAAGAAAGGATCTGTCAAACCAGAGGTCAAGGTTCAAATCCATCCAATACAAAAAGATATTACAAGACTTCTGTCCGCAAGTGAACTCATTATAAAATGAGTGCACTGACTGTAAAATGTCAGTGGGAAGATCAGGTGGTGTGGGAGAGGACTGGCCACCCACCCTCATATGCTGAGTCAGAGAAAATGAAGTTGCTAACACTTCATTCCCAATTCTGCTCAACACACAGTTTCAACCACTTTACATCATACTTGCCCTCATGTGCAAAGGGCTAAGATAATGACATTTCTAACATTTCAAGCTATTTTGGAGTTAGCATTTCTCTTCCTTTAATAAAAGATTTGTCTGCTAAGAGCAGACAATAATGTTGCTGGAGCATTTGCAGACCTAAACTGTCTGCTGTCATTATCGCCTGGAAATCTCAACTCCCTAGCGAGTAACTAACCATCAACGCATTCTTCATCGTCATTGCAGATCGAATTACTGAACTGACATCCTACACAAAGAAAAGACCAGATCAATCAATCAATCAATCAACCAATCAATAAATCAAGCAAGCAAGCAATGAATCAATCAACTGATCATTCAATCAATCGTCCGATCAATAAATCGATCGATCAGTCAATCAATCAGTCAATCAGTTAGTCAATAAATCCATAAATTAAGTCTGTCAGGTGATACATCAGCCAATCAAGTCATTCATTTTGAAATTAAATCAGTAGTCACTCACTCATTACACTTCATGACTTAAAATGGACTTCTCTAGATAATTTAGATTTTTGACAGACACTTCTTAAAAGGCGCTATATCAAGTGTCTTGATATACATAAAATATGTCAATAATTGTCATCACTTTTAGCACCATCGCCGACGTCATCGTCACTATTAACAATCGTAATCGCGAACTTGAAATTCTAAAGTGCTACTTAAAAGCCAAGCTTAGGGCAACAGATTTTTCACGAGCGCTGCGTCAAGTCACTGGCGTTGTCCAATGATGCCATGTCAAGAACTAAGCACGGTTACCGACAATATCACCTTCATTGTCACCAAAACTGAACCATATCGAACCACCATATGTGTGTTGTTTACCCCCAAAAGGGGTTAACCCCAAACACAGCTTGCACATAACAAAAACCAGTAAGCCCGCCATGGGCCACCCCCTTCTCCCTCCTTCACCCCCTACGCGAACAAACCGACACCCGGGGTATCGCATTACCACCCCCGCACTCACCCACATGTCCATCGATCATTTGTTGCCCACCGGCGACGCCAACCAGCGACAACAGGACAACGAGAGCAACGTGCAGGCGTTGCACGGCCATTCTTCGGCGTTTCACTGGCTTCCACGCGCGATCCATGGCGTGGATTCGACTCCGAACATGACCAGCTGCTAGGGTGAAAACCTTCACTCGTCACTTTCCAAGATGGCCGCCGATGTCCTTTCGCAAACAATCCGAGCGTGTGTATCTGGGTGCGTGCGTTTGTCGTTCGTTGGCCAGTCCTAATGCAGAATCAGCTGCTGTGTCGTTGGCCACTGTCGGCACTGCTGATGCCGCTTCCAGCTGCTGCTCTGCTGTGGCTGATACACGCGCACCAATCACACGAATGACGTCGTTCGCTAGCGTGGGAGGAATGGCCGGTGGAAGGTATTGAGGAAGAGAGGGAGGAAGAGAGCGATAGGGAAGGCGGAAGAGGATGGAGGTATGGGGTGGGATAGATGAAGGAATTGAGGAGGGAAGGATGTACGGAAGGTCAGAGAGACAGAGAGACAGTAAGGGATAGAGGTGTGGCGGCAGAGAGGAGGAATCAGATAGGAAAGGATGAACGTAGAGAGAGAGAGAGAGAGACAGACAGACAGACAGACAGACAGACAGACAGAGACAGTGACAGAAAGAGAAAGAGACAGAGACAGACAGAAAGACACAGAGTCAGAGAGGCAGAGATAAAAGGAGGGAAAAGGGAGGCAGAGGCGAAGACAGCGACAGAGAGAAGGCAGACGGAGACACTGTGAAGCAGCAAGGAAGAGAAGGGTATGGACAAAATGATGGATTGAAGGAGGGAATGAGAGGGGTAATGAAAACGAGATCGGGCGGGGAAAAGGAGTGATAAAAAGATGGTGGGAGAAAGTAGTTGATGGAGGGAAGGGATTAAGGAGAAGAGAGTTCATCGGGGATAATGTATGTCCAATAACCTGGTGGACGCGCATTGACCGCAGCCGCCGTCAGCAAAGCAGATGGCTACGAACCCAGGAGTCTGTAGCAAGCAATTAATCAAATGTATTTAGTGATGTCCGTCGGCTTTATAAAATTTCATAGGCTTTGTCTAGGGAGCACCTGTTGCTGTGATGCTTGAAGATGATCTTTCGAAGTGACAGTCGATTAGGCATTGAACCGTCGACTCTATTGATTTATACTGTAGCATTAAGTCGACAAAAGACACACAGTCTTTCATTTTCGTATATGTGAACAGTTCAGTGACAGTTGTGCTTGAACGTAAACAAACAAATGCTCAACACACGAATCTTTCGACAAAATTTTAAAGTCAAATTATCAATTGAGCAGAAGACAGACCCCTGCTACAATATCTCCTTCGCGCTTTCCTCCCCTCTCCTCTCCATCGTATCCCATCCTATCCTATCTCATTCCAACCTATTCCGTCCTATCCAATTCCATTCCATTCTATTCTATTCTAACCGATCTCATCCCATCCTATCGTATCCTAATATGTCGTATCGTATTCCATCCTATCCCATCTTATTGCTTCCTATCCTGTCGCATCCCATCCTATCCCATACCATCTCATCTTATCCAAGTGTCGTATTCCATTCCATCCTATCTTCTCAAGAATCGTGTCTCGTGTATTGGCGCTTAATAAGTTCCTTATTTTTGCAAGCCTAACAGTCTAACAAGATGCGAACTGAAGACCAGAAGCAAACTGTTCGTCCACCAATCGATCATAGTTTTCCTCCCCGGGGGTCGTTTGATGGCTTGGGTCGTGGGCGATGACATATTTGCTGGAACCAAATGACGAGAAAAAATGCATCCAAACAAATCGACAACATCCATCCATTAGTCTATCCATAAATTACTGCTTTCCACTCCTCTTCCTCCCTCAGCACTGTCCATCCAGCCAATCATAAAAATTAAAACGTTTTAAAATGCCCTCTCTTCCTCAGCTCCGTTCCTCCAATCGAAAAAATGACAAATTCTCCCTCTACCTTTCGCTTAATCCATCCACCCACCCAGCCCATAATTAGTTTTTCTTTCGTTGCAGTCCCCAACTTTAAGGTGTACTCTTTAACGCCCCTGCGAATCGACTCCTCTTTAAAGGGAGGCTGACTAAATACGCCTGATATGTGGCAGAATTTTTGCAAGTCATGTTATATCATTTCCGCCACAAAACGCACAAAAAACGAGGCCACTTTGACAGACTCGGCGTCCCGTGGCGACGAAAGCGTGCATGACAACGCTTTGAATAAGAATGACAAATTGCCTACAAATAGTTTTGCTAAACTCCACAAGTGTAAAACTGTAATGACAGTGGCTAATGCAAGCATTCAAAAATGGCCGGTGCAAGAAAGCAAAACTTCGCCGATTTCTACATAGCTGGAAGTTAGAAAACATTAAAAATTCGTCTCCATTGGTGAACTGTTAGTTTCTTAGATTATCATAATCGATCAATGGATACTCCTGCTGTGCCCTGTACCCGAACAATGCTGGGCTCTCGGGCCTTCTCGGTGGCTGATCCAAAGCTTTGGAATTCAGTTCAGTTCGTTCTCTTAGTTCTTTGATGTCGTTTAAGTCTAAACTTAAGACACATCTCTTCCAACTTGCTTACCTACTGTAACCTGGCTTCCAGTTTCTCTGACCTATCGGAATTCGACGCGGTTTCTCCGACATTTTATGATTTTTACTGCAATTTTATCTTGAAGCGACCATCGACTGATGCTTTGGACATTATGATAACGGCGCTATATAAGTCTTTAGATTAAAATCGTAAACTTGAGATTTCTACAGCGCCGAAAGAAAACTAAGTCATGGGAACTAACTTATTCACAGACAGATTATGACCGTTTTAAGTTTTCCATTGGCCTGTATTGATGGCTCGTTAATTTCCAGACTTTCAATGATATTTTTAGTGCTCCAGGTTGCCTATTATATGACTTTTGAGTTCTCCAGATTTTCGTGACTTGTTTTCCGAGATTTTTGTTGAGTTTTTAGTTTTCCATATTTATACTGTAACTAAATTTTTACTGTATTATTTGACAATGTTAGTATGCAACCCTCACCTTAACCGGTTCGGAGGCAAAGGCGTTTCCAAATAAATCGAAGGGCTAACAGACCAATCCCTGATCCGCCCATTAATGTCCTAAATTCGCCCTGTTTGACAATCCACCAGTCTCTTGAAACTTTGGTTTCATCTGATCGCCTCGTGCGAATTCGATACCACTGTTGTTTAGCAATTTTTTCTTATATTTTAAGCAGACAAAGCAGTCAAACATGCGAAAAATATGAGAGAAAATGTTTCACAGCCGGCAACGCTCGCGCGAGTTAAGGTTCTGAACTTCATGGGCTTTCTGTCTGTCTGTCTGTCTGTCTGTCTGTCTATCTGTCTGTCTGTTGTCTGTCTGTCTGTCTGTCTGTCTGCCTGTCTACTGTGAGTAGATTAGATTAGATTGATTAGATTAGATTTATTAGATTAGATCAGAATAAGGGACTGCTCTTCTTAATCTACACTGACCTGATACATACATACATAAGTGCCTACATACTTACATACATAAATGCATGCTTATATTCATTGCACTTAACTATACTTAAGCAAAGTAAGATGCAGGAATCTGTGGTACCGAAATCACTCATTAATTTCGCGTCTCTGTCAGTATTTTATTACTATTTTTCATTATTAATAATCAGAGATTTATATCGCGCTAATTTACGATCTCTCCTTTCAAGTACGATAGTTTAGTCCATAGTGCGAACGCCAGGGTTCCGATCCACATGCTCAAAACGAAGAAATCCACGATGGATGATATACTTGCTACTTGCTTCCACTCATCTTGCTCATACACACTCGGACGCACCAACCACCCGACGCATATACACGCCCCCACGCATCCAACGCCCACGCATGCGCCGTGGCACGCACGAACGCGCGCACGCGCCGACCAGTCTGCTGCTTGGATTGACCAACGCTGCCTGCTGCTTTTCATCGGCTTCGTTTGCATATCCTGTGGTAGGTCGTGATGGGAGACCAGGGGAGCATTGCCCCCAAATGAACCCTTGGCTCCAAGTTATACCCCAAAAGATTTACTCATGTTATTAGATTATATTAGTCTGGATTAGCTTGGATTGGATTAATTATGGACCATCTTGTCACAGTGTAATATGCTAACTAGGTTTGGCATTAATCGAAGATTGTTGTCCTCTCATAGGAAGACCTCTCTGGCCCCCCATTTTCGAAAACCTACCGCCGTTGCCATGCATATATGCCGACAGTGAGCTGGCCATTTGTGGAGGCGTGCACACTGTTTGTACGCGTGCAATGTGTATGCATGTGTGTGTATGTGTGTGTGCATATGTGTGCATGCGTGTGTGCTTGTGTGTATATGTGTGTGCATATGTGCATTTATGTGTGCATGTGTGCATGTGTGCGTGCGGTGGTGTGTGTGTGTGTTTGCGTGTGTGGGCGTACGTCGGTGCGATCCTATTCCGTGAGATGATCCGTCTGCGATTATTAATCGGCGGATTTAAGGAGACGTTTCTGGTGGCGACTGTATTGCGAGATCAGCTGGAAAGAAGCATAAGATCGACTTACGAGACGAACAGTTTCTCAGCTGGCGAATGGGTCTTGGGTGGATCGACGCACGTGCCAGGCGTGTGGCTGAACTCAGCGTGGGTGGATGTGAGTGAGTGTGTGTGTGCTGTGGGTGTGTATTAGACGCAGACAGACAAGCAGACAGACTGACAGACAGAGAAACAGTGACGGGATTGAGAGAAGAGTTAGTGAGTGAGATGTTGAGTGAGATGTTGAGTGAGATGTTGAGTGAGAGTTGAGTGAGTAGGTGAGTGGGTGAGTGGGTGGGTGAGTGGGTGAGTGAGTGAGTGAGTGAGTGAGTGAGTGAATATACAGACATATGGACGGACGGGCAGACTGGCAGAATGGGGGGGGTGAAAAGACAGACAGACAGACAGACAGACAGGTAAGCAGAGAGTGAGAGAAATATGAATAAGACAGACAGACATACAGACATGGAGGTTGAGGAGAAGAAAGAGGAGAAAGACAAGCAGGCGGACATACAGAGAGGCAGATGGGTACGAGAGAGAGAGAGAGAGAGAGAGAGAGAGAGAGAGAGAGAGAGAGAGAGAGAGAGAGAGAGAGAGAGAGAGAGAGAGAGAGAGAGAGAGAGAGAGAGAGACAGTGGGGTAAATTTCGGCCCGACATCAAATTGCGTGCCAAGGAAATCATAAAACCATCAGAACCTGCTCATCTTTATTCGAAGTCTCCTGACTTCCGTTTGTTGCCAGACATTAATCTTACTTGAGTCGCCGCACTGACGATAGACAGACAGGCCATGGATAAGACAGAAGCTTTGCGGTACAAAGCCGTTCAGCGAAGACTCCTATAGTTCGGTCATGTGGATGGAAAGCCAATTGATTGAATCCGACACAATGCATTACATGCAAGATGCGCAGGAAAGAGAAGCGAAGGAAGACCAAGAGAACTACGTTGGATATACAACAGCGACGAAGACAAGAAGACTTCGACTAAACATACAAAAGTAGAAGATTTGACAAATGAACGTAACGAATGGAGATAATTTATTCGCATCCATCGCTGCCTAATCACTCAGAAAACAACGATGATGACGACGACGATGACGACGACGACGATGATGTTGATGTGGAGGAGGAGGAGGAGGAGGAGGAGGAGGAGGAAGATAATGAAGATGAAGATAGTGATGATGATGATGCTGATGCTGATGCTGATGATGCTGCTGGTGCTGATGATGATGCTGACGACGACAATGACGACGAGGACAATGATGATGATGATGAATCGTAAGACAGTGGCCACGTTAGTGTCTGCAATTAGAAGACATGACTTTTCGGGTAGTAGCCACATTAACGTCTGCTGTCGATAGTCATTTTTTCAGTGTGAAATACAGAATTCTACGTATGCCGTCAAAAAACGTGTAGAACTTTGACAGCCAAGAATCAGTCCATGTCTTGTTTTCGTTCGGGACATAACGCCGACTCGAGCACCCTATGTATGTATGTGTATGACTATTTATATAGAGCATTTTCAGAGCGCTACAAAGGCTTAAGACCTGTCTCCGCTCACCATGCAAGAAATATTAACTCTTGTCAAGGCCGGTATCTTCTCGAGCCTCGAGACAACGATTCGCCTGTCCCAAGTCACCCAAGCGCATCGATCGGCTTCGACTGTTACCACCTGACTCGACGTCGTTGACTTGACTGAAAGCCCGGACGAGCCCCCACATCTGAACCCGGGTTAAGCCTCCGGGTGATGCCGGGAGGTAATTCAACGGATGCCGGCGCTCCATTTCAGCTATTAAATTGGATATGTGTTGCCTTTTGATTTTCAACTATTCGCGGCAAGAACGCCGAGGGATTTGGCGAAAGCGCCCTGTGTAATTGGACCCGTGGAGGGAGGGAGAGAGGCAGGCAGGCAGGCAGGCAGGCAGGCAGGCAGGCAGGCAGGCAGGCAGGCAGGCAGGCAGGCAGGCAGGCAGGCAGGCAGGCAGGCAGGCAGGCAGGCAGGCAGGCAGGCAGGCAGGCAGGCAGGCAGGCAGGCAGGCAGGCAGGCAGGCAGGCAGGCAGGCAGGCAGGCAGGCAGGCAGGCAGGCAGGCAGGCAGGCAGGCAGGCAGGCAGGCAGGCAGGTAGCTCAGGTAGGGGTTTGAAGGGGCCCTGGGTTCGCGAACAGCCGTCGTCTTAGCGGAGGAGTATTTTGCATTTTAAGTAAGACCCTTAACCCGCGAAGAATCAATCTGTCTCGATCTCTTCATTGGACTCTAGACGCCCTCAGGCTTTCTGTGTCTCTCGCTCTAACTCAGCCTCTGTCTGTCTCGCTGTCTGTCTCGCCCTGTCTTTCTGACGCCCTAAGACTCTCTGTCTCTCGTACTCTGTCTGTGTCCGCTTGTTTCTGTCTCTGTTTCTATCTCTCTCGCTGTCTCTTTTCTCTTTAAATGTAAATGTGCATGTTTTGTGTAGCGACCGTATGGCCTCGACCCTGCGCAATTTTCAATGAATCTGTCGGCAGAGATCCTTCACTACCGCTGTCCGGGTGAATGGGTGCCACGCCATTTATGGTCTCCTATACGGATCGTGCTAGCCCGAGATTTAAATCTCTGAAATATAGCCACTATCGGTATGCGAACCGGCATCCTCACGCACAGGAGTCCCTGACGAACGCTTTAACCACTGTAGCTAACACCAGCACTCGCTCGCTCTCTCTCTCCTCTCTGTATTTATCTGTGTCTCTGTGTCTTTGTCTCTGTCTCTCTCTCTGTCTTTCTGTCTCTTTCTCGGACCCTAGAGACGCCTGAAGGTTATCTTTTCTGTCTGTCTTTCTGTCTTATTTTGTCTCACATTTACTCTCTCTCATGGTCTTTCCATTCTCGGACTCTAGAGCTATGGAGCTTATGTATTCATCCCCGATGCTTTGAATACGTGGCTCATCCCTCGATCTGTCTGTCTGTATGTATGTGTGTATGCATGTATGAAAATGCATGTCTGTCTGTCTATCGGTCTGTCTATCTCTCATGAGTCTGTCTGCCTGCCTGTGTGCATGTCTGTCTGCCTGCCTATCTATCGACCTGTTTGTCAAACCGTTCCTATAAGCCCTCTTAGCGCTCTCTTACACTGCATTTGTGTCCGCTTAAAAGGTCTCTTTCCCGCCAAGACAGGAGACCAGTACAAACTGATTGAAATCGGTCTTCCGTTATTTCGCAATTGTCCATATTTACAAAAACCAGCTGACTCATTAAAACACAAACGCAGACCACGCGAACGCGTCGAATAATTAATGCTGGCGTCATATCGCCTGCACGAAGAGCGTCGCCAACCCACCACACCATACCTACCACGCTTACAGCGCGCAGCAGCTTTGAGCACGTGATCAGCGCGTACATAAACAAATCAATAACCCAATGACTCTTGAAAACTCTATGCAAACCTCGCGCTTAAAACTTGTTGACTAAGCAGCACAATATTACGTTCACAATAACATAATTATCATTATTATCAATCATTATTATCATTATTCATTGTTATTACTTGGTATTGATCATTGTAGCCTCTTGAAGTACTAAGACATAACTATCTGGCGTCTGGCAACACTAAATGCGCTTGACAGTTAAAATGTCCGCAAGCTTTGTAGCCACACTAGTGGGCCTTCAGTGGCGGATTTCGGGGGTACGGAATCCACCCCTTATCCAGTCTGATCACATCTAATGTATTCTTATCTTATCTCATACTGATTTGTATAGCGCCGTTATCATAACGCACAAAGAATCAATCGACGGTCGCTACAGATGAGACCGTATACAGTCAGATATCATAATCCTTTGGAGAAGCACTCCTTCCACATTTGCTGTCTGTTTATTGTCTTGACTGTCTGCACTCGGAACGAGGGACTCATGGCCAATGTGGCCACTCGATCCATACTTCCACAAGTGTCTGCCGTTAGTAGTCATAACTTTAACGAGTGCGCATAGCGAATGTAGAGTTTGCGTGACACCTTCACATTCCAAGAGCAGAAATAATATTTATTCTCCTTTCGCACGTCTGTTTTGTCGCATTTCACAACAGAAGCAAAGATACTTCAGTTCGTACATCCCGTTTAACAAACACTTCATTGTGCCGTTATTTATTTGCGGTTCTCTGGCGTCAAACAACCGTCTTCTGGGAGGTCAGACAGTTTTGCCGACTGGATTGTACTTTATACTGATGTACAATACTCACAAGTATGCAATATACGAGTCTGTTGACGAGCAGATGTGTATCTGAAATCATAAGTCATAGTTTGATTGCTTGCTCGGCTGTTAAAAGTGTATGCAAATTTTCAATAAGCAGGTATATTAACATACCACCTGCTACGAAGAAGGAATGTTGAGCCGAGTTCGATGACAGCTGCAAGGTTAGGTAATGTGATTATGTCTCTGTTCGATGTCCATCCTTCATACCGACAAATATTTGCACTTGATCAATGGACACAATGACTCTTGGTCTTTCGTACCAGAACAGTGTTGGGTTGTCGACCGTTCTAGGTTGCTGGTCGACGGCTTTGGAATTCGCTGTCAAGATCGATTCGTTTCGTCAGTTCTTCGATGTCATTCAGGTCTAAACTAAAGACTCATCTACTTAAACTTGCTTACCCTAACTTCTAGTTTCTCTGACTTTTAGGAATTCGACCTGGCTTCTCCAACGGATTCTGATTTTGATTACGATTTCACTTGAAGCGACCATCGATTGATGTCTTGGATATTATGATAACCGCGCTATTGGCGTCATTAGATTATATTAATTGTAGATGTAAATTTAATGTATGTAATTGTAGCTTACATTTAATCTTCGAAATTTCTCGGTGCTATGACCTGAAAGCTGCGTCAGAGAGACCAGCTTATTCGCCGGAGCGCCATCGAATCAAGTCGTAAGAACCTGGTTTCATGGACAGTTTCGGTATCAGGTCTAAGATCTGTAGTGTCATTCCGAGGGAGGCACTGATGTACCGCGGATTTGGAATCATGAACTCAAACTTTTAAAAGCGCTACTCAAATGCTTATTCACGAGCGCTGCGTCAGGTCAGTGGGGGTGTCCAGAGATAGTGTGTAAAGAACAAGATCCGATTGCCAGAAAACCAGAGACTGAAGAAGGAGGAGCTGCTTACGATGAGTTGTGATTAGGTTGACAGAAATAGAAAGGCAGCGGCGGATTGCATGGATCTGGACGAGATTATTCGTGGTGGAACTCAGTTTTAAATGTAAGACAATTACCGGTCGTCTAGGGTTCAAATCTCGGTGCGTCAGGTAAAATATCGACAACTTCTCATCAAGCCATAAGGAAAACGTTGTTGTTGTTGGACTGTTGTCGTCGTGTCTGTGCTGTAGCCGGAAGAAACTTTAACATCAGAACCACGTCTCTGAGGACAACTGATGCTTAAGGCACTTGAATGAGCGATTAGGCCTACCTTACCTGAAACCTGACCTTACCTTATACATTACCTGACCTTATACCCAACCTGACGACCTTACAGGCTTACACCTTACCTCACCTTACCTTACCTCATTCTATGCCCGACGACCTTTATGAGGTTCACATATTCACACATGCGCTATATAAATGTTCTGGAACATACAAACATGCATACATGTCTTACCTTATACCTTATATACCATGCCTAACTTTGCCTTATACCTTGCCTAATACCCAACCTACTGTAGCGTTACATCTTACCTAACCTTACCTTAACTTATACCTTAACTTATCTTATACCTTACCTTACTAGACCTTACCTTACACATTACGTGACCTGTGTTTACGTTACCTTACCTTACCTTAGGCCTAACTTCCGATTCCGAACCTCAGCTTACCTTACTAGACAGTTTGTGTAAGTGCTGTATATATGTGCACATTTAAGGTCACCTCTGACAACACCTACCCGTATATATGTTTATATGTATAATGTATATATATATGCATATATATATATGTATGTAGCAAGGCACCGAAACTGTATTTTGCCGATGAAAGCCGACTGTGAGATAGAGATCTAGATCTTCGACGAGATCAGACAGGTTTCTTCAGTTGGTTTTGTGAGTCGGCACAATGAAGCCAATTGTGCTGATCGTTTTCATGTTAATTTTTAAAGCAAAGTCGGCTTTTTTGTGATCCGCTGGGCCTGACTAAAGTTCCTGCTCTCTGATAAAATATCCGGCCGTCGGCTTATAAAGCTGTTCGTATATTGTCCCTGTCACGAAGCTATAGAATTCTGTCCTCCAACTTTCAGCTAAGAGTCCTAAAAATATACCTTTCTACGCTATATAAATATCCAGATAACTAACTTCACTGACTGACTCACTCACTCACTGATGGACTGACTGATTGACTTAACTACTGACTGATTTACTGACTGACTGATTGACTTATTGATTGATTACTGATTGAATAATTGACCGAACGATCGACCGACTGAACAGTCAATTATCCAACCAACCATGTCTAAGCCTTTGGTTTCGATCCTTGCAAGCTTTGGTCCCAGAAGAAAAGGAACGGTGTTCTATTTTAATACGATGTTCTATTTTCTTGCATGAGAATAAAAAACATCGGTTCTTTTAACTAAAATTTTGGCTTCATCCTATATTTAAATCTATATTTAAATTAAAATTAAATTAAATTTAAAACTTAGATTTAGATCTGGTTCGGACGATTTTAGTGCTCATAGTTTAGGTGTCTGCGTTATTTACGTACCCCAACCCCCAAGCGAGGCTGAACTCTCCTGAAGCCTAACGCCGAAACAGTTTTCATATTCAAAACGATTTTCGTTTAAGTCATTCAAGTCATTCTTGAGTCCTCTCAGACACTCGGCCTCATTTGCATCTTTCAAACACCCGACTTTGATTCAAAATTAGGCCAGAAGCGATCGACATAATTGTCGCTTTTGTGTCGGCTCACAAAACATGCTGAGAACGCCGTCTTGTCAGGACGAATTTTCAGATCTATATCTGGAAGCAGGCTTTCATCGGCAAAATCCGTAGTCCCTCGAGACCGGTTTGTCATCTATTCACATCGACGTGATATATGATCGCCTGCGCTAAGCAGGAGATAGTCAGACGGTTGGGTATTAGGGCAGGGTTGATTACCTGGGGCTATGATTATTCAGTACGGGAGAGCACTAAATGTGCTGAGGTGACCCCCCAATTTGGGACGCGCTTTTAAGCGATACGCTTGAAACCGAATCGAATGGCAGAAGCGTTTATTATGGTTCTCCGGTAAAGATACGACTTGTCTGAGTCCTATCACTTGGATACCTATGTGAAGTCACTCCCACCTGGATTGACAGTTACTGCACATAATGGGAGCAGCAATTCCCAAAGCAGACAATCTTTCCTTAACACCAGTTTAAACCATGGTAACAGCTCTTCACATAACGAAAACAGCAATCCCAATACCAGACAACCTTTTCTTAACTCCAGCTTAAACCATGCTAACAGCTGTTCACATAACGAAAGCAACAATTCCAAGACCAAACAACCTTTCCTTAGTTCCAGTTGAAACCATGCTAACGAAAACAGCAATCCAGCAATCTTTCCTTCCTGTCAAACCAGTTAACTCTACCTTCCTCGTGCCGGCTTCCCTAAAGACTAAGAGTGCAAATAGTGTAAATAGTTGCTTTTCGGACGCTTGTCTGTCCGAAGGCCAAAGCGAAGACGTGGGTTTGAATGAAATGGCGAACATTTAACCGTTTTCATTGTGTAATAGTGCAAATCAAACACAACGCAATGTGGCCTCGCTAGTCAAATCCGCTTTCCAGTTCAAACAACCTTTCAGTTGCAACAATTAAGAGACTGCTCGAGTTAAGCTCTCCATTCTTATCCTTTGTGCTATCTAGGAATCTCGGATACGCGGGTCACAAGTTCTGGCTTATACGGAAGGGTTAAAAATCTCAGGTCTTGCACACAGTCCGCGTGTTAACTGTTCCACTTCTTGTCATTCGCACGACCTGCCTTCGGGTTTCAACTCGAGCGATGAAACACACGAAGTTTTAGAGGTGGATCACTAATTACTTAGCGCTGCTGTCACGATGCAAAAGGCATCAATGGATGGTCGCTTGAAGTAAAACTGTGGTCAAAAATCGTAATCCCTTAGAGAACCTCGGTCATGAAACCGCAAATCAGACTATGGGGTAAGCAAGTTAAAACAGGCGAGCCTGAAGTTTAGGCACGAATGACGCGTTCTTCTAGTATACAGAGAAACCATTAGTCCTTTTGTTAGGACTTAGTAGTCTTACTAATTAGAATTACTGTTATTAGTCCTACTATTAGTCCTACTAAGTAGAATTACTATTATTAGTTCTGTTACTAGGAATCAGTCCTCTGGTCTCATAAGAATAATTAGCCTTCTGTTAGAAACCATTAGTCCTGTTAATCGAAAAAATTAGCTCTTCTGTTAGTAGCTATTAATCCTGCAATTAGAAATAATTAATCCTGCCAATAGGAACCACTAGTCTTGCTAATTGGAATAATTGTTCCTTCTATTAGGAATTATCAGTCCTTCTAATTAAAATTATTAGTCCTGCTAGTCGGAGTCATTCGTCCTCTTAGCAGAAATAATTAATGCACGTATGTATCTAGTCTTTTATATAGCGCATTTTAAGAACCTCTCAAAAGCGCTGTAATCCTTCGTAGTTATAACATTAGTCCGTCTAATAGGAATCTTTAGTCCGGTTAGTAAGAGGCATTAATCCTTTGTAGTCAGAACCAATAGTCCTTCTAATAGAAACCATTGGTCCTAATAGGAATCTTTAATCCTTCTAATAGGAATCTTTAGTCCTTCTAATATGAATCATTAATCCTGCTAGCAAGGGCTATTAGTCCTTCGTAGTTATAACCATTAGTCCTTCTAATAGGAATCATTAGTCCTAATAGTAATCTTTAGTCCTTCTAATAGGAATCATTAGTCCTAATAGTAATCTTTAGTCCTTCTAATAGGAATCGTTAGTCCTTCTAACAAGGGTCATTAGTCCTTCGTAGTTAGAACCATTAGTCTTCCTAGTAGGATCCCTTATCTAATCAAGAGGAAACAGTTCTCCGTAAGAGTAGCCGATGTTTCTGTGCCACACAGAAAACAGCTTGTCTTACTTCTTCTTGTAATTGTTTTCTTGCAGGTCCCTCTGTGTGGTTGGTCAGGTCCGTCCCTCCGCACACACCTCACGCGGCTCGAGAGCTCTTCAATCCGTATCATTAACATAGGTACACTCGTCTAAATGATTTACGGTCCGTAGTCAACAGGGGCGGCGAGCCGGCCGTCTACAGCGGACGTTGGTATGTTGGCTGGCCTGTACCGGGACGGTGCAATACGTCGCTCAGCTGTCCCATCGACAAAGAACTTCACGACAGCCGCAGTTTCACGCTGGTCACCTGCCAGCCGTCAAAGCCCTCTGTGTTTGCCCTAGCGGACGGGGTAACGTTACAGAGGTCATGGGGACCGTTGCTATCCAGGCCGATGGGGCACTGGACGGCGTGCGAAAGGTCGATTCATTATGGGGCTAATGGACGACCACCTGTGAGCAGGAGGGATGATTGATTAGGTGGCTCTTGTTGAGGGAATTGGGCTTATGCTTGGACGGTCTCTGGCGGGGCACTAGATGAGGACAGGCTCTGCGCACTTGAGGGGTTATGCGATTTGTAAAAGCGCTGCATAAGCTGGTGCAGGCTGTATAAAAGGGAAACTTTAGTCAACCCAATGGTTCGGATTAATTATAAATGTCCTATTGAAGATACATTTGCACATACATTTCGTTTGACCCATAGATTTTTCGCATTTTGGTTGGGACTATCCCCGTTGAAGATACACCTTCCGCATTGATCGGACTCTCTCCCACTGAAAATGCATTTGCCCAGTACTTTTCAGCCCAGCACATAGACCTTTCTCCACTGGTTTCTGGCTATCTCCCATCGAAGGTGCATATAGTTTTACACTTCGCACGTACCGGTGGTTCCAACACTGGTTCATGCTGTGTTCCATTGGCAATGCACTTTTAACGAAACAATTGAAAAAGTTGACAAGGCAATGGAAAGAGTTAACATAATGTAAACGGTTAACAGGGCAATGGAAAGAGTTAACAGAACAATATAAATGGTTAAGAGGGCAATGGAAAGAGTTAATATAACAATGTTAACGGTTAACAGGGCAATGGAAAGAGTTAACAGAACAATATAAACGGTTAAGAGGGCAATTTAAAGGCCTAACAGTAGAATGCAAAGGGTTAACAGAACAATATAAACGGTTAACAGAACAATGTCAAGAGTTAACACAACGATGTTATAAATGGTTAGCAGAACCCTGTAGGGCTAGTGGAGAGGTGCCAACCATTCCACGACATTATCACAAACAACGCTCGGTATGTAGTCGCGTCAGTGGGTGATCTATGAATTCGTTTATGGCGAAATTGCAATGCAAAAGCCGTCTTTAAAGGCGACGGCGTCAACGCCATAAATTAAAGCATTTACGGCTGACAGGGAAATTATATCCTAACAGCCGAGTACCGAGCTAACCTCATCTCTCTGGCTTTCCTTGGCTTATGCTGAGCCAGATTGATGCGGGCGGCAGTTGTCCGCTTTCACGCTTTACTACAGCAATTTCTGATAATTTTAGACACTTTTTAAAACCAGAGTAGCTTTAATACGCAAAGCGCTTTGTTTGTGGGCCTAATTTATTTAATGAAAAGCAAAGGAAAAAAGATATCGTAAGGTTGACGTCAACGGCTCTGGCTGCCGTAAGATGTCATTAAATGCAGGATCCTTACCAGTAGGTCATGTGTAAACACCTGTAAATCATACTCTTGGGATCTTATACGTTTCATTTAGCCGTCTTCTGAACTCCGCCACTGCCTTGTTTGGGGGTAGTGCCAGTCCCATGCTGGATAAAGGAGGAGGGCGACGGCAACGGCCTTTGATGCCATAAGATGTCGTTAAACACTGGAACTACTACTAGCCGTCGTCCGAAATAAGCTTTTGTGAGGTTATATGTGAAATCAACGTTAACGGCCCTGGCAGCCATAAGATGTCGTTAAACACTGATTCGATAGCCACTATTGTGTAGGATAGCTCTTAACACTTATGGCGTAATACATACTATCAGTAGATACTTTAGTGTGGGTAAATCTCTCAGACACAAACTATCTGGTGTCAAAGCACATTCAACATCGCCTACTGTCAGACAGCATTGCCTAATTACAACAAGAGGCCACATTAATGTATGGCTGTAGTTCACAGCATAGTTATCAACATTATCATGGAGCGTCGCTCTCAGAAGTGTTGCCATTTCCACGACTCTGCCAGTCGTCTGGGTCTTCGGCTCGTCTCCACTCTGTGTGTTGTTCAGAGGGAGACTATCCGCCTCCACCATATAACCTAATCTAATCTAATCCAATGACTTCTATAGCACCTTTATCATAATGCTCAAGACATCAGTCGATGGTCGCTTCAAGTGAAATCGTAATCAAAATCATAATCATTTGAAGAAGCCAGGTCGAATTCTTGTAGGTCAAAGAAACCAGAAGTAAGGCTACAGTGGATAAGCAAGCTGAAACAGACGAGTCTTAAGTTTAGACCTGAATAACATAACAGAATTGACAGAACAAACAGAACTTGGCAGCGAATTCGAAAGCCGTGAACCAGCAACCGAGAACGCTCTAGAGCCCAACACTGTTCTGATACGAGGGACAAGAAGAGTCATCGTGTTCACTGATCGAGTGCAATGTTTGCTGGTGTGACGGTTGAGCACTGAGCATAGATAGGGTCCATGTGTGTCTTCGTCGTCCGACTGGTCGCTTACAGCCTCTCTTGGGTCTGAGATCAGGTCTCGGAGCGCCCTAGCGTATTCCTGCTTGCCATCGCGACTGAAGAATGAGGTGTGTGAGCATTCCTGCTACATCCAGACCTGTCATTCAGGTCTAAACTTCAGACTCGTCTTTTCAATTTGCTTACCTACGTAGCCTGGCTTCTGGATTCCTTGACCTATTCGATTTCAACGCAGCTTATCCAGCGATTACAATTTTTGACTACAGTTTCACTCGAAGCGACCAGTGATTGAAGCCTTGTACATTGTGATAGCATCTCTACAGAAGTCCCTGGATTAGACTAGGCTGACCGAACACTATCCTGTAACCGAAACCTTCCTGCCTATCGATTTTGTTTTGACTGAGCGCCTGTTCATAAGCTGGTTCCCGTGATGTAGCTTTCGTTGGGAGTTGTAGAAATCTCGAGCTTACGATTTACGGTTATCGATGGGCAGGTCAGTCGAAGAGGGACAAGACTAACCACTTGCCCGCGTATGCCGAGGCTAAGAAAATGAAATCGCTAACACTTCATACCTATGGCTGCCTCTGTAGGGACTGATCCTTTGCTTCCTCCTCTTCCTCCTTCACTTCTTTCATTTATTGTTCATTGAAAATAAAAAGACACAAGTTTACCCTGAAGCAAAAGTATTGGGATACAAGCGGCAGACTTAATTAGAACTGACCAGAGTCCCACTTAATTAGGGTCTCCTATTGACAAACAATGCAGATGGAGACAAATAACTTCAGAGACTATTTAATATATCTTAACTAATGAAAACATCTTAACTAAAAGAAAAGAAAATATTTATGACCCCCTAAACCAAGATTGAAACTAAAGAACTAAAAATTTACAACTCATTACAAATTGGACATTTGTCACAATTAGGAAACTATGGGGTTGTTTCTTTAAATAAACGCAAATTAATCTTATTCTCTCCTCTTCCTCCTTCTCCTCTTCCTCCTACTTCTTCTTCTTCTTCCTCCTCCTCCTCCTCCTCCTCCTCATCTTCTTCTTCTCCTCCTCCTTCACATTCTTCTTATGCCTTCTCCTCCTGCTTCATCATCATCATCTTCTTCTTCTTCTCCTTCTCATCTTCTTCTTCTCCTCCTCCTCCTTCTCATTCTTCTTATGCCGCCTCCTCCTCCTTCATCATCATCATCATCTCCTTCTTCTTCGTTTTCTTCTTCTTCTTCTTCTTTGCGTTCTTTTCCTTCTGGCTAGGCTACATCATCGTCTTTTGTTTCCATTCATCACTTTTAATCGCTTTGAAAAGTGTGCGGAATTTTCCTCGCGAGCCGAACAACAAAGAACACAGCGAGCACACCGATAAACGTCATCTGACTGAGGCATTCAGCAGCGGGAATTTGTTTATCGATTCCAATGCGGGCCTGCATAGCTGGTTACAGCGTGGGCAAATATTCTGCGTAGCTTTTTCGCACGTGCATCAATTATTGCTTCGGCTTTAGTGAAGGAATGACTCAATGACTTATGACTGCAAAAGCATTTAAGGTGAAAGTATCCCTCGCTATCACACTGGGAATCTTTAACAATTCCAAGAGAATTTCGCCCCAGGTGCCCTGACTGAGATGGAGACCGCAGTTATGCGTGACATTGTTCGGGTCTTCAATCGTCTGCGCTACGGCCAAAGATCCTTTAGAACCCCTGCGACGATCATTGTTGAAAGAGGCGTGAAAATTAACGATTAGATTTACCTTGTTGTAAATCGCGTAAGTGGTTTATGCTAGAGAATCACTTTGACTTTGTTCTCTAACGTGTTTCTCTATCCGAAAACGGAGGATCGAATCTTGATTACCACTTATAGCAACTTTTAAGTACCTTGAATAATTTGGGAATGTACTGCTAAAACAATCTCCAATTACATTCATGTATAAGCTCCTCTCCCCTTTCTCTCTCTGTGTCTCTCTTTCTGTCTCTCTCTATGGTTTTCTGGCAACTGGACTTGGTTCTTGATATGGCATCTTTGGACAACCCCACTTACTTGACGCAGCGCTCGTGAAAAAGCTGGAACCCTGCGCTTAGCTTTTAAGTAACGCTTTAGAAATTTTGAGTTTAAGATTACGATTACGAAATAATTGACAACGTACAGCATATATTTTCTGTTTTAAAACGCCCTTATTTAGAATTGTTAGATAACCATATGTGAAACGCTTTGTGAGGTATTAGAAGGTGCAAGTGTCTTGATGCATACATACATCTAATCTAAAGACTTCTATCGCTATAATAATGCTCAAGGCATCAATCGTTGGTCGCTTCAAGTCAAAATCGCTGTCAAAAATCATATACCGTTGGAGAAGCCGGGTCGAATTCCGATTTGTCAGAGAAACCAGAAGCCAGGCTACGGAGGGTAAGCGAGTTGACACAGATGTGTCTTCAGCTTAGATTTAAATGACATCACAGAACTGACCGAAGGAATAGAACTCGGCAAAGCATTCCAAATCCTTGGACCAGCAACCGACAACGCTCTAGAATCCAACACCGTTCTGATACGAGGGAAAACAAGAGCCATAGCCTTCTTTGATCGAGTGCAATATTTGTTGGTATGACGGTTGAGCATGGAACAGAGATAGGTCGGCTGATTCAGATGTAGTACTTCGTGGATTATAACACAGATTTCAAACCGGACTATAAAATAGATTTTAAATATAGTAGATATACATAACTTCAACACACGTAGCTCTCTAAGCGATACAAACAAATGTCTTTCAAAGCGGCCTGAAATGTATTGCCGAAACAGAAGGTATTTGCAGTGGAAGATTGCCCGAGAGGGATGTCCAATAATTAAAAAGGCAAGATAGGGCCGAGCTGATGTGAGGAAGATCGGCAAACACATAATGTAATCGTAATCGTAATCGTAATCATAAACTCGTGATTTCTACACTGCCCAAAGAAAGCGAAGTTGCGGGAACCAGTGTATTCCTCACAGGCGCTCAGTCAAAACAAAATCGAAGAGCAGGTAAGGCCAATCTCACGTACACACGTATAGTCCTACCAACGAACAGTTGACATGTGTCGCATATTCAAAGTCCCTGGTCGGAATTGCGACGAAGATGACGGACGACATCGAGCCGAATGGAACGCTCGCAGCACCCGGTTAGACTCGCCTACCAGTCATTGCTTGGTAGATATGCATAAAACTGTCCCCGTGTGGACCTAGTCGGTACTATCACGCTGCATTATTTATCTACAAATTTGGAACGCAGAATGGAACGCGAATGGAACATAACATAAAATAACATAACATAAAATAACATAACATAAAATAACATAACATAAAATAACATAATAACAAACCATAACAACATTACGTAACAACATAACTAAACTTAACAAACATAGCAGTACGAGTAATAAAATTATCACCCTATTTTATCAACATTTTCAACATTCAGTTTTCGGCAAAAATTACACATTTATTAAGAGAAAACTTCGCATTAAAGGTTAATTCTAATCAAAGCTTCTTCGCTCGCACACGCTAAAATGGCATTAGCAATCAGTCAAAAAATTGCGGGTCACAGAATTACCATACCTTTCATTACCTTAAACTTACCTTGCTTTAGCTTAGCTTGTCTTGCATTGCTTCACCTTCCTGTACCTTATCTTACTCGAGAACTCCTATATCATAGGGTCCATCCTTACTTTACCTTACCTTACCTTACTTTACCTTACCTTACCTTACCTAACCTAATCTAACCTAATCTAACCTTATCTTACGTTACCTAACCTAACCTTACCTAATCTTATCTTACCTTTACCTTACCTTACGTTACCTTACTTTCCTCTCCTAATCTTACCTTACTTTACCTTGCCTACCCTACCTTACCTAACCTTACTTTGCATTACCTAACCTAACCTAACCTTACCTTATCTCACCTAACCTTACCTAACCTTATCTTACCTTACCTTTACTTTAAGTTACGTTACTTACCTTGCCTTCCCTAACTTTGCCTTACCTTTCCTTCCATAACCTTACCTTGCCTTACCTTGCCTTAACGTGCCTTACCTAACCTTGCCTTACCTTGCCTTCCCTAACCTTACCTTACCTTATCTCACCTAACCTTACCTAACCTTATCTTACCTTACCTTTACTTTAAGTTACGTTACTTACCTTGCCTTCCCTAACCTTGCCTTATCTTTCCTTCCATAACCTTATCTTGCCTTGCCTTACCTTGCCTTGCCTTAACGTGCCTTACCTAACCTTGCCTTACCTAACCTTGCCTTACCTTGCCTTCCCTAACCTTACCTTACCTTGCCTTACCTTGCCTTGCCTTAACTTGCCTTGCCTTACCTAACCTTACCTTGCCTTGCTTGCGTTGCCTGGCTTTGCCTTACCTAATATTACCTTACTTGATATAAAACTGAGCTAGCTTGTGTGCCAGCCTTGCAAATATATCTCGTGAATCAGAAGTGACATCGCTCCTAATTTATACTTCATTATCGAGTTCCGATTCATGCCAGTCTGTCAGTTTGCAAATAGAACTGATGTAGTGCGGTCAGTCATGCATGACGCCAACGAGACAGCTACGCCACTTGGTGGTCTATTCAATACTCATAGTACTTCGGATCAAAAGCTGCTTTCAACACGTACCGTTTTCCAACTTATGTACTGTACATGTCTATGCCTCCCACCACAGCCGGTACTCTCCGGTTTTTCAGGGTTTATCAGAGCTCCCTACTGACCGACCGGCTGTACATTGAAGCGACCATCGATTCAAGCCTCTTGCATTACGAAAACGGTGCTACGTTAGGATTTAGATTAGATTTATATTTAGATTAGATTAGATTAGACAAGATGAGATGAGATTAGATAAGATCAATTTATATCAGATTATATCGGATCATATAAGATAATATTAGAACAGATCAGAATTGATCAAAGTATAGAGTAAAGATTGTAAAAGAATAGAATAGAGTAAAACAAAATGGATTAAAATGGAATAGAATAGAATGCAACAGAATATAAAATGGAATAAAATAGAATAAAATAGAATGTTGCTAAACAGAACAGAAGGGAATAAAATACAATAGAATACAATACAGTACAATAAAATAGAATACAATACAATAGAATGGAACAGAATAAGAATAGACTCAAGTGGAATAGAATACAATAGAATATAATAAAAGATAATGCAAAAGAATGGAACAGAGATAGAATGGAATGCAATAGAATGGAACAGAATAAGTATAGAATGGAGTGGAACAGAATAGAGCAGACCAGATAAAATCATACTTAATCAGTCTATACATGTCTAAGTCAGATTTTCTGACCTAACTGGTGGGCTACCATGCAGCCCCGCGTAATCTCGACTTGGCTCTAGCGGCGGCAACAGGAAGGTGTGAAGAGAAACGATTAAGTGCGCAGTGGACAGACAGAGATGATGAAGATGATGTATGTCACCCGGATGGTTAAACAAGTGGACGCGTGCGATCGAAACGAGTGGGGGATAAACCCATGGACTTAAGAAAAGAAGGAAGGAAAAATGGAAGGAAGGAAGAAAAGAAGGAGAGACAGAAACAAGGATGGCAGGATGGATAAAAGAAGAAGAAAGAAAATAAGAAAAAAGGAAGGATGGAGGAAAAGAAGGAAGGAAAATAGGAAGGAAGGATGGATAAAAGAAGAAAGAAAAGAAAGAAGGAAGAAAAGAAGGACGGAGGGAATGAAGGAATGAAAGAAAAAGTGATGGATGGACGGAGGAAGGAAGGAAGAAAAAGGAAGGAAGAAGGAAGGAAGAACGGAAGAAGGATGGCAGGAAGAAAGAAAGTTAGGAAATAAGGAGTACATAAGAAAGGAATGATGAAAGGAAGAAAGGAAAGACGGAAGGAAGGTGCCTTACAATTACCGACCACCTACTTCGAAGTCCTTTCCTAGCGACCTACTATATTGGGAACCTCACTAGAGTGTGAAATGTCCTTTTCACACAAACACCCACTAGATCAACAGTACTGCAAGTTCATGCTTCTCTTCGGCTGTTTCCGCCAGTTTTTTCGCACACGTGCCAGACAGCGATTCACTCACCCCACCCGACACGGGTCTCACCTCACCCAGTTACTGAATTCATCGCACAGCCGCGTGCAACCGTGCAAGAAACCCAATACCCCTCGTCAGGGTGACTAAATCGAGAACTCTGTGTACTGATACAGTTCCTCGGATGAGTTGATCCATTCTTGTCGCCATGAATTGTTATTAGGCTTAGAAGACGCAGCGGATTACAGGTACCACTGGCGGATCCAGAAATCTTGAAGGTGGTGGGGCTTCTGACGATTAATTGCGTCAGATCAGCGTCATTCGGCGAAAGTTTTCCTTTGACGCCGATTGACTGTAGTCCAATCTGACGCTCCTGGACTATTGAAACGCTGTCCTTGAGGGCATGTCAATGTTTTGGGAGTAAAACAGCTTTAGTTCATCCTTAGCTGCGCTGCTCGATTCGTCACTAACCCGGCGAACTTCTCGCATATGTCGCAATATATAAGTCAAGGTTCTGAAAGCCCGTGTACAGGAACTTGTTGGTTCCGCTCTCCTGCTTGACGATATGGGCAAATGGTGCTTTCCTGCGCATTGGACTGTCCTTCTGGAACAGTCTTCCACTTAAACTTAGAACTTACCCGCTAGAAATAGCTCGAAAAACAGTTTCAGCTTCTCGTAAGATTCAGCTTCTTAAGTATCTTAGACATGTTAGGTTTCCGCGCCGTTGTGATGTTTCCAAAGGTGGTGCTACACAAATAGCCAGATATGCACGCATATAAGGTGCATAATAGTCTAGTGGCTAATGTGCTGGGCTATCAATCGAAAGGTTGGGGTTCAAACCACGCTAGAGTAGAAATCTGTTTCCTCGTCTTCACTTGCGCCTCTTAGCCAACTCAGCTATACGGACCTTACCCTGTCGGTGAGGGAAAGGGCTAGCCACTCGTCATCATACCCCGAGACTAAGAAAACTGAAGTGGCTAACACTTCTGTAGCTCAGCACAATTTTTTACAGTTTCTTACGGTTTTCTTCTTTACTTTCTCAGATCCCCATGACTTCCTTAAAATTTTGATTTTTTAAATTTCACTGATTTTACTATCATTTTTTTCTTTCCCGGAGTATCGATGACCGTTTCCAGTAGGCAACCCCGCCCAAACCAGTTTTGAGGGGGGGGGGGGGTAATCCCATTAGACTGACTTCCCTGGATTCGCCCTTGCAGATAACTGGTGAATGATATTACGCATTAGAAAACGGTGCGTCTGTTTACCCAGCCTTATAGCTCAGTCGAACTGCTTTTGCCTGGTCGACTGAAAGGCGAATTGCAAATAAAAGGTTGTCGTCAACAAAGAGAGAAGATCAATTCGATCCTTGAAACAGTTATTACATGTTACGATATACAGTTATACCTTACGGTACGCTGCCCTAGCATACCCTACCCGATTTTAACTTATCCTAACTTATACCATACCTTACCTCATATACTCTATCTTACCTTACCGTTACGTTACCTTTGTGACCTGACCTGTCTTTCCTTTTCCTTACCGCGCCGTACCTAATTACTTTACGCTAAATTACCTTACCTTACCGTAGGGCCTACCTTACCTAATCAGTGTACGCTCACTTACCTTGGGGTGCCCTGCTTATCTTAACGTACCCTACTTTACCTTACGTGTAACTTATCCTGCATTTTCTTACGCTACGCTGTGTTCCTGACCTGTGACCCCTGACCTTGAAATGAACGACAACTGCGCAACGAACTACAGCCAGCGAAACCATACCTCAGAAGTAACCGGCTGTGACAAATGCTTCGAATTTCGATCGATGCTACAACGAAATTCCCACAGTTCGACATTGATCACCATTAGAAGTAACAATTGCAATCAAAAGCAGACATTATCATTGCCAATACGTCAGCAGCAAAGGGTGCATGGTAAGCCAGTGGTTAGCGTGCTGACTGTCAATCCAGAGTTCGAGGTTTCGAATGCATACTGGAGCGCAAAAGATCTGTCGAGATTTCTGATTTTCTTGTGCCACCTAGCGAACTCAGCAGAAAACAAGTATACTGACCGCTGACGTACTTTCTCGCTTGCTGAAGTACTTCCTGGTCTTGGTGACAGTTGGCATCATTAGGGCTTGCTTGGATAGTGCTTTTGTGAAGTATTTAAATAAGTAAAGTAAATGAAGTATCCCATATTCCCAAAGTGAGACGTAGGGGAGGCGCTCATTTCCTTTTCTTGGCCCTTGAGCCGGCAATGGACGAATCCCAATGTCTTAGACACAGGACAAAGTATTTAAAAGGTCTATATTAAAAAATCTGCCTTTCCTTGCCTGCCACTGCCTTCCCTTGATCGCCCCCCTTTCCTACGGTTTCCGTTCTTCCCTTTCGATCCGTTCCATTCCCTCAAATCCGTTCTGTTCCCTTCCTCTTTGTTGCTGTGCGGTCTATTCCTTTCCTTCCTTCCATCTCCTTGTTCTCAGTTTCTCCAGGGAAATCCCTAATGTAACGGTACAATCGACGTTAATCTCCGTCACTTCGCCGCCAATGAAATCCCTTACTCGGCAGAAATTCTATGACTTTCTCACGCGCCGTCGACGCCGCGGGGAGGGGCATCGTTCTGGATGACGTCACACGAACGAGCGCAGACGACAACGGGTATTCAACGCATGCCTTCACTTTACATTGTCACAACAACCACCACCCACCACCCTCCCACCATCAAGACCACAGCGGCGACCACCAGGGCCTTGTTGGAAGCAAACGGCCAGTTGGGCGGAGTTTTCCCATAGCGTTTGCAGCTCGGCCATCGCATCGGGCACGTGTCGATGGGTGTACGGCTTTTGACAGGCATGAGTCGCAGTAAATCGGGTCTTTGTCGAACAATGCAACAACAATATATCATCGTGCGCGCGTCGAATAATGCCCCGTCTGTAAGAACTTCGAGAGAGGGGTATGTTGCGGGACTTTCTTACGCTATTGAGCGGAGGGTAGGAAGCAGAAGAAGGCGTTGGTTTCTCGTCTAGACTAGGAAGATGCGCGCCTTTCAAAACTTCTGTGAAAATGAAAACTGTTTCTAAAACACTGGAGTTTTGACGATGATGGATTGTGCCAGGGATGTGGTCCACTTTTCAGTAGCAAAGATTTTCAAATGTAACTGTCAGCAGAAAACGACAAATACCAAGGCATGAACTTAACTGTAAAACTAGCCTATAAGAGAAGTCGGACTCAAAAACTATAAATGTTACTACTACAACAACAACAACAACTACTACTACTACTACCATTATTACTTCTACTACTATCACCACTACTACTATTATGTGTTTAATTGAATAATTAGTTTTAAAAATTAAGTAAAAATGATCCCTTGTAATTTCTTAATTTTATTAAGGGAATAGGGCTCGACACAACACAGTACTAGGCCTATACAATACATTTATATACAAAGTTATGTATGAAACAAAGGCACAGGCCTACAATGGAGTACAATAATCATAAACTCGGGATTTTTACAGCGCCCAACGAAAGCTAAATCGAGAAAACCAGCTTATTCACAGACGCTCAGTCAAAACAATATCGATAATCAAGAAGGGTTCCTTTCCAGGTCAAAATCCTAGTCATGTAGGCAGACAGTCAGACGGATGGTATTTGGAACTGGAGCGGAAATAGAGATAAGAGGAAGAATAAACAGAATACAAACGATAAACAACAGTAGAGTAAACAGAGTACAGTGAATTACGACAGAAAATTCTTTAAAACTCATGCAACCAGTGGAGAATGTTCCCACGCACTTCGTTAGAAATTGTGGAAATAGACCTATAGACCAATATATTTGGGGAAATCTAGCCTATGAACTCATGTTGGATAAGTTCCCCCTCTCTACGAATCGCACCCCTTTATTCTCAAAACAAACAGTAAATACCCCTACATCGTTTTAAAAGCCCTCCTACTTCGAAAGCTAGTCTTCTAGATTGCTCACATGCCATTAAGAGCAGAAGTCTTGCTTATGTATGCCGTGCATATAGGAAAGTCATAAACAGGTCTTATTTAAATGGTTCGGTGTATACGTGACAGAGGACCTAATGCCCTCACATTTACAGTTAGCCGATTTAAGCTCCTTCAAACGTATCGCAATACTTAGTGTATTGTGCTGGATTTTATTATTCAATTTATATAGCGCTTCCTAAAGAACAAATATATAAGGACACTCCAGGTAAGACACCCGAAGATACAGGTGAGGTGTTAAATGCAGTGAGTTGCAACAGTCCTGCCTCACGCCGTCACCTGAGCTGGAATAATTGAAAGACAGTATTGTCTTTGTCTTGTCTTCAACCGTCCTTGAGCCGAGGATTGGCTGCACCACGGACTATTTTGTGCCATCTGCTTCTGTCCCCGGTCTCCTGTAATAACAGGTCGAACTATAATTCAGTCCGCGACTTGATGTTATTGATCCATGTCATTTGAGTCTTCAACGAGCTCGCGGGATCCAGGAATTGTGCCTTGGATGATATCTATCTATAAGCAGTCTCCACTCTTTCGTAGCACAATCCCGCGGTATGAAAGCTTCCTCTTCTTGTTTAATCCGAGCAGACTCCTCACTACTTCTGCCGTCTCTAGAACTCACTCATTTGTCTTCGGGAGCCACATGAGCACGAATAAGTGTAAATGGTAGACAGTATACTGTTTCAAAATCACGAACGTATGTCAATGCGAAGGTTATGAAAGTCCTGGCCCATGCAGAGATCACCTGGTCGAAGAAGGCGGACAAAGATTCGCATATCATCTATAGATATATAGCAGCCTGATCTTGCTAATGTTCTGTCTGAAGTATACTTCAGACAGAACATTGAATTGAATTATGGATGAAATAGGCTACCAGTGGGGGACTTGGTCAAAAATATACCGAGATATGCGATATATACACATACATAAATATGCATACATACATACATATGTATACATACATACATACGTACATACACACATACCATACTTTAAAAATATATACAAACATGCATGCAAACATACATACATACATGCAACATTCATGCGAGCATATACCTATATACACATACATACACACATACATACAACTACCGCTTACACATTGTATTTTACGAGAAAATACGAAAAAACCGATTTCCGCGAAAACTGGTTTCCTAATAAACAAGTTTTGGTGTTAAAACGTAAACCATGTTAAAACGTAAACCAGTTTCAGCTGGACCGCTATCGAAAAAACCAGGTGTCTTATTACCCGCTATTTACCCAACCAAGGCGCTTGCTCTCTCTGTCTCTCTATCTGTCTGTTTGTCTGTCTTTCTCTCTCTATCTGCTTCTTTCTCTGTCTGTCCTCTCTCTGATCTTCTTGAAGGTGAGTTGGTGTTTTTTATTGTTGCCATAACGACGACATTGGATGCTCCTTTGACCAATCACAGCTCGACTTTGCAGTGGGCGGAGTTTTCCCAGAGTATCGAAGTCGCCAGAACAGACAGAAGGACAAAGAGACAGACGAAGAGAAGGACAGACAGTCTGACAGTTGGGAACGTGTCGTCGTCAGCCTTTGTATGAAGCACTGAAGCGCCAACAGATAAAGAATGTAACACGCAAGACACGAGGAAATATTTGCAATAACACTGAATATATAAATTGTATATATACACTTATACAGCAAACACGACTTATATACATTTATATAAAGTTTTAATAGATGTTTACATAATTCGCATAGAAATTTATATATTTAAAAATATACATGAATAATATATATATATATATGTAATTTTATTCATGTATATACTCATATGGACCATACATATGCATAGAAATATATAAACTATCATATATATACTTTACCTATGCCTTCATATTTATACACAATATGTATATATACATTCGCCCACTGAAAGTCTTATGCATATAATACGATTTCATTAATTATACAGATGCATGCATTAATTTGCTCATATTTTTACAAGAATTACATGAAGCTAACGGTCGAGATCGGATATTCACGATAATGCATACAGCTGTGTTGATCGTAAGCTATTCAAGTGTAATTGTTGTAAAGCAAATGAAAGGAAGAATGAAGCTTTGTAGTCTGACTTATTTTCCTTTTAGGAGAAATGGGGTAGCTCGATTTTTTATCCGAACTTTCTCTTCTACAAACCAGACCTGCTTGCTTGCAAGGAAAAAACTGACTTAGTTAAAGGAAAAATGTTTTAAAAAATTGTAACGAGTTCAAAGTTGAACTGGTTTGCGGTGCAAGAACGAATAGTTTGTCAAGCTTTGTGACATCTTGTGTCGTCCTTATATAGAAGAACATTGCGCGGTTAAGTTTCTTCACTTTTTTCTTTTGTACTTCACAAAGAATTAAACGTGCTAATGAAGTCTTCTATATTGAACTTTTTTCCTAAAACATTGTAAATAGTCTACTTCATCTTTCGACACATGAGAATAAAAATACGAAAATCGACAATAGCACCATAAGTTACAATAAATACTTGCGCAAAGGAATAATTACAAATAAAGTAATTTATAAATAAAGATGTAAATAAATCTAAATAAATACAAGTTTATGAATTAATTGTATACCCGAATATTTATGTAGCACCTTTTAGGTACCTCGCCGATTCTAAAGAACTATGACAAGTTCTGCTCTATAAGAATGATGATCGTGTATAGTTGGAAAAGGGTTCCACTGCATGTCTCACGCACACACGTAGATACCGATCGATCGTGACATAGTATTTATGTATATAAGTATGTCTGCATGCATCCGTGTATCTATGTGTGTATATGTTTTTGCATATATTCTAACCAAAACTGGTAAATCAGACCAATAACCGGACCCTTAGTAACACAAAAGAGTGGATGTAACCGCGGTGAATGCAACGAAAAGTGGACCAACCCCCGGCGAGCCTAACCCTACAATTATTTCACTTACAAGAAATTAAAAATTTCAACGACTACCATCAACAGTGTAGAAAGGAATACTTGGAAAACGTCAGAAAAGCACTAGATTTTACAAATGACCTGCAAGGATGGAAGTATTTCATTCGTACCCATCCCGCCATATTGGCTGGCGTCAGAAACTGATGATGAAGGTGGTGGTGGTGATGACTATGATGGTGGTGATGACGATGATGATGACGACGATGATGATGACTCATCCTCCTTAATGAAGGCGCTACATAAATTGACCAAAACTATACGACACAACACACTGCTTCAAGTCAGCGTAGGGCAAAGCGTTTCCGCGGATACTCTTTCAACTGTAGCGATTCCAATCATCTCTGGCAATTCATGGCTGTTTGGCCAATCAGAGAGATGACTGCAGCCGCTATGTGGCGTCGTGGCTCCGAAACAAGTCGTCGACGGCGAAGGGGCGAACGGAGGGAAGCCGAATAAAGTGTCTCTCGAGCGTGACCGCATCGCGTCGAAGCCTGCCGAGCGCGCGTCGTCACGCCTGAGTGAGCTCTACAAAGGCGGCGCCGATTCTAACGGGCGGCGGGGAGGGAGGTCCGCTATAAGTCGCTGAAACGGTCACCTGCTGATGACGTTTTTCATCTGGGTCTTCGATGTCGTTTAACTGTCACAGTATAGATCGACGGAGCGACAGAGAGTTAGCTTGGTGCCAAAAGACCGTGCCGTAGATATTTTTTGCGCATTTGTAGAGGACAGAGAGAAAAGGTCGGACGGAAACTGGAGTTTGACTTGAAACGGATTCCGCAAGATGTCGTCCGCAGCACAACTACGGAAGGTAAGACTGGCTGATTGGATGAGCTCTGTCCTGGTATGGTCAGAGTGGCGGGTTTGAGCCCAAACTAAGACCGAAACTTTGTAAGGATTTTGAACCCCTTCATGCTTTTGTGTGTGTTACTTTTATTCCTGTGTTAATTAATCTTAATATTTTCTTCAATCAAAGCTTAGCAGTCCGTCAATCCAATCACTCATTCAATAATTTATTTATTTATTTATTTATCCATCCATCCATCCATCTAACTATGTAATCGTTCATTTGTCCCTTCGTCTGTTAGTCCGGATTCGAAACTCCCTTGATACGGCAACTGTGTAGGGACCTTGAGCAAGTCCTTCACTCACAATTGCTCAACACTATGGACTGATGGTTAGTCATTTGATAGTGGCGCTTAATAAATGTAGAAATGCAGAAGTTTGCGTCGACTGCCCTAGTCTAGCCAGATTTGACTCTCCTAAGAAATGGATTATCGGGTATTTTGAATGTGGAGCCTTCGGATGAGAAATGCCTCCAAGCGTCCCTTCCGGTGAAGGCTGGTGGTTTGGGATTCGCTGTCCTTCTACATATGCTGGCAATTTCTGCTTTCTTGGCTTCTGCTGCGAGCATGAGCGAACTCCAAGCACACGTACTGCCACCAGAATCAGCCGATACCTCAGATGAACTGACAATTACCGCGCTCATTGCATGGATGCATCTTCACGGGTGCAGAACCACAAGGAAGATCAGCAGCTCAGCGAGAAAGAGAATGGGACAGTCTTTGGACAAGCAAGGCGTCGGCGAGCTTACATGAGTCTGAGAACAACCCACTACACCGCGCTCGTCTCTTGGCCTCTCAGGCACCACATTCTGGAGATTGGATGCTGGCTCCTCCAGTAACCGCATTGGGACTCCGTCTTTCTGATGAGGTTATACGGATTGCGGTTGAAATGCGACTGGGAACCACATCTATGTCACTGTGGCGAAAGAGTCTACTCCAAAGGTCTCCACGGTCTGGTCTGCAGAAACGCCATAGCATGCTTAACGACATTATATGTAGAGCGCTTGTCAGAGCGAACATCTCTGCTCAGAAGGAACCGTCGGGACTCACCAGGGAAGATGGCAAACGACCGGATGGCGTGACTCTTATCCCGTGGTCTCGTGGAAGGTTTCTCACATGGGATGTGACAGTTTCTGACACATTTGTAGCTAGGATTTACATCAACCGGACCATGTGAAGCCGCAAGCTGGACAGCCACAGCCAAAATATTAAAATACTCAACTATAGCCAAAACCCACGCTTTTGTGGCGGTCGTAGTAGAGACCAGCGGCGCATGGAGTACGGAGGGTTAGATTTTATGGGGGAGTTAGGACGAAGGATGACCATGGCAACCCACGATCCATTGGAGACCAGCTACTTGCTCCAAAGACTCTCGGTGGCTGTCCAGCGTGGGAATGCCATCTGCTTTTCCGGAACCTTGCTATGATAAACTGCTGAACACTCATAAACATTGATCCAGCCATTGCCAGAATAATAATAATAATAATAATAATAATAATAATAATAATAATAATAATAATAGGAATCATCGGGAAAAAATAATAATAAATAACTCATAATAATCCCTCCCGGTCTTCCTCCCTCCCTCCCTCTCTCTGTCCGTTTATTCGTCCTTCTGCTTGTTAGTCCGTCAGTCCGTCTATCCGTCCATCCATTCCTTCATCCGTCCATCTATCAAATCCATCAATTCATCCATCATCCATCCACCCACCCATCCATCCGTCCAATCATCCATTCCTCTATCCCTCTATCCAGCTTTCCCTCCAGCCAGTCAATGGGTCAAGGCAAGGTCGACGTCAACGGCCCTGGCAGCCAACAGATGTTTATACATATGTCTGCAAGTATTTGAACATTTATATGGCGCTTTTGAAGGACGTCTCGAAAGCGCTGATATCGTTCTAAAAATAGCGTTTATATCGCTTCTTTTGACGCATAAACTCAGCGTTTGCGTTCAATTGCAAGTGGTTCTGTGTTTGTGCATGGCAAGGCGAGGTTGTGCCTTTTGTGCATGACAAGGCGAGGTCGACTTCGAAGGTCCTGGCAGCCATAAGATGTCGTTAAACACTCGATACATGGACTTTTACATGGACTGAATACAGTGTTGCTGCCTAAACGCGAAAGCTCACAGAAAATTTGCCCAGATTTAAAGCAGATAATTGTGAATCGCAATGGTAATCATAGAGATTTCTACAACGCCCAATGAAAGCTAAGTAGCGGGAACCTGCTTATACACAAAGCGCTTAGTCAAAACAAAGTCGATAGGCAGGAAGGGTTCGGTTCCAGATCAAGATCCAAGAGGTAGGCAGGGGGGCGGGCGGGTGGACGGGCAAGCAGACAGGAAGGCAGTCAGACGGCTACGGTGGGTGGTGTTTGGAATTGGATATGAAATTGTGAAATGTGAAGCCAATACAATGCATTGCGCGTAGCTTGAAAAGGAACGATGTACGTTCGTATTTATATACAACTAGATTAGACTAGCTTGGATTATACCAGATTATTTTACTTAAACCAAATTAGAATACTTTACATCAGATAATCGATTCTTACGGCTACTGTTAACAAGCTCTCAGATGTTTCAGCCGAAAATTTACTTCGACGTTCTGTAATCGGAGTCTAATGACTATTGTTGCGTGTGGAAATGAGGCAAACACCTTGTCTTAGAAGACAAAATGGTAAAGGATACACACTTGTTTCCACATCTCCACAGAAACTCATGCGACACGGTGGTCTATCGGTAACGCGTTTGGTCAATGAACATACTGTTGCAGGTTCGACTGAATGTAACGATTCTTGGCAAGTTGTTTGCGCACACCGTGCCTCTGTCACCAAGCAGTAGAATTTGTTGCCGGCGTAAGCTGGGAAGTAAACGGCAAGTCCCACGATGCCAGGGGCCCCATGTCTGGGATCTTGGCACTCAATTGCCATCTCAAGGGCCTAGAAAAGGAAATGAGCACTTCCTCTGCTTCTCACTTGTGGAATATGGGATACTTTACTTTCTTACGAGGAATCGGTTGACGGTCGCTTGAATTAAATCCACAGTCGAAATTCACAACCTGTTGAAGAAGCCTGGTTGAAAGCTGATAGATCAGAGATACCGGAAGTCAAGCTATGTTGGTTAAGGTAGGTAGGTAGGAAGGTAGGTAGGTGGGTAGGTGGGTAGGTAGGGAGGTAGGTGTTAGTTAGTTACCGGCGTAAGCTGGGAAGTAAAGGGCACTTCTTGCGATGCACTGGCCCCGTGTCCAGGACCTTGGGATTCGTCCACTGCCGACTCAGAGGCCTAAGAACAGAAATTTAGCACCTCCCCTACTTTTCTCGTGTGACATGGGAGCTTTACTTTAGGGAAACTCCCCAAAGGCAGTACATTTGTTTACAGGCATCTCTAGATAATCCTTAGGCCCTGCTTAGAGTCAAAGGATCACTCGGCTGAGGAACAAAGAAACACCATAACAATATAATGACAATACAAATTATCCTTTACATTCCTACAACTCATCTACCAACCCAGAAAGGATGAAGGGCTGAGTTGGTGCTAATTGGACGGTCGCTGATCCAAGTACTAACCCTGTTCGAAACATCATAACTTGCCGCATTTTCCAAAGTTGTATTATCAGCGCCAACCTGTCAGCTTTTCTTTCACATAGCGCTATAGAAGTTGGGAGAAGAGATAAGAGAATTTTCTATTCGTCGTTTCAGATAAAGAAGCCTCTAATCGAGAAGAGACGTCGAGAGCGAATGAACGACTGCCTTAATCAACTGAAAACCCTCGTTCTGGAAGGCAGGAACACAAACGTATGTAGAAATGAATGCAGGCAGTGAATGAAGGAAGCTAATGCATTAGCTTCCAGCAGGCTTGAATATTGTGACTTACTTTTAATATTAGCATCACAAAGAGCGATCTACAAATTGTTCAAAACTCTCTCGCCAGAGCCGTAACAAAAGCGCTTAGGTATCAGCATATTACACCAATATTGCATTAGTTACTTTGGTTGCCCACCGAGCAAAGAATCCAGTTTAAAATCTATTTTATGGTTCACAAAGTACTACATCTGAATCAGCCGACTTACCTCTGTTCCATGTTCAACCCTCATACCAACAAATACTGCGCTCGATCAGTGGACACTATGACCCTTGTTATTCCTCGCATCAGAACAGTGTTAGGTTTTAGAGTGTTCTTGGTTGCTGGTCTACGGCTTTCGAATTCGTTGCCAAGTTCTATTTGTTCTGTTAGTTCTGTGATGACATTCAGGTCTAAACTTAAGACTCATCTGTTTCACCTTGCTTACACACTGTAGCCTGACTTCAAGTTTTTCTGACCTATCGGAATTCGACCTGCCATGGCTTTCCCAATGGATTCTGATTTTTATTACGATTTCTCTTAAAGCGACCAATGAATGATGTCTTGAGCATTATGATAACAGTGCTGTAAAAGTCATTAGATTAGAAAGGAATGAAGGAAGGAAGAAGCGTGGGAACGAATAAATGAATGGAATGAGAGAATGAACTTGCAAATTAAAGAGCAAATGATCGAATGAATGAATGAATGAACGGATGAACAAGAGAAGGAACAAACGAATAAATGAATGAATTAACAAACAAACAAATTAATTATTTAATTAATTAACAAATAAACGAAAGACTAAACAGTTTTACATTTCTCGTTTCATCATTTAAGGTTTCCGTTAAGCCTTTCTTAACAAATTTGTTTATTTACTTTGCGTTCTTCTTCATTTATTCATTTAAGCCACTTTGCATTTTTTATTGCGTTTTTATGCTTCTATTTTTTGTTTGAGCTCTTTGGGTTTAATATTTTTTCATTTATTTACTTTTTGTTTTGTGAATTTTTTACATTTCTTAGTTTTGCTCTTCGCATTTCCTCAATCATATTTTTACATTTTCCTCGTCCATTTTCTACATATCCTCGTTCATTCAGCACAGTTTGTCGCTCATTCGTTTGCTTATTCTTGTTGCGACGCGTTACCACCAACGACCAGCTGATAATTTTTGTCGCTGGCTTTTGAAATCGATCTGAGCAGAACAAAGAGTCTCATTGATCGAATGTTGACATGAGACTGATCATGTTCAGATCATGTTACAAAATATGGGGCGTCGTTCGAGCTCAAATGACGAAAATATGAAGCCGTGTTCATAACTTTTCTTATTGTCGATAAATTGTCGCACTAATGCAAAAGCGGAGATCGGAGTTCTAATTTATGGAACATCAGGGTGGTGTGGAGTCGGATGAACTAGTGACGAGATGGGTTATGGGGACGAAGTTGAAATGGCTAAAGTCAATTGCCTGCAGTTTGAAGCACTTGTCGTAAAGGGACGTTTCTACAAAGCGGCGTTTCAACAAGTTGTCGGTCGTCTATAAGAAAGTTCGATAAATCATTGGGGTTGTCTAGAAATGTATTGAAAAACGATGGTTCATATTCAGGTGTGATATGTGGTCGTTTAAATTTACAGCTGTGTTGCAATAGAAGGTCCATTTGTTGCTCGCTTGTATGTATTTATGTACGTATGTATGTGCGTAGGCATGTATGCATGTATGTATGTATGCATGTACATATGCATGTATGCTTGTGTGTATGTAGGTATGTATGTACATACGCGTGTATATATGTATGTATGTATATATGCATGTATGTGTTAAGGAAATAAGAAAGCCTGTGACGAAGTAACACATGTATATGAACTTTTGCATTCATTTATATCGCACCTTTAAATAAGCTCTGAAAAGCACCGCTTCGAACGGTTCCTCAAAGCTTGGATTGATCAGCGTCCGCTTAGAAGTGTTAACAGATGTACAGGATAATGTATTAGTGCGAGTGTTACTGCGACCATCTGGCGATTTACCAGAATCCGACATATCTGCGGCAATCACGTTTCTCCAACGCGTCTGGAGCCGTACGAGAACTAAACAAGTATTTACTCGCCTATCTCGGGCAGGGCATCTAAGGTCAAATATTCCTTCTAGAGAATTCTATGCTGCTCCCCGTTACACATTTTTCATATTATTCGCGAGTTGGCGTGGGAGTTATATGTCGCAGTTTTATAAATGCACTAACTAGACGACAGACCAGGGGTCTAAGGCTATTGTTGTATAGGCTAGAACTGTTCTCGGTGAACTGGCTTTACGGAAAGCTGGGCCTAAATTTTGGAACTCCCTCTCTGTGTCTGTTCGTTCTGCTCAGTCGCTTCTGTCGTGTCGTTCTCAACTTAAAGCTTACCTGTTTTTAAATGCTCATCCACCATAGGCTGCTTCTCTGTCTTGTGGACTAACCTTCTGGATATTTATCTGATTGCTGTTTGGCTTTGATGCCTTTTGCATTAGACACCGGCAAATTGGAAGTTACTAATTACTATTAATTATTATTGTTATATAGATAGTAAGAATGAGTGTCATATGTTGGTGTATTGTTTGCTGTAGTCGAATGAATCTCGCTATTCGAAGATGGAGAAAGTTGATATCTTGGAGATGACGGTCCGCTACCTGACAGATCTGCGTCACTCCTTCTCTTCCTGCACTGGTTCCCCGCAGTCCTTAACGGCCAAGTACATCGAGGGATACACCGAATGCGCCTCGCAGGTCGGCCAGTACCTCTCCACTGCGAATGAACTGAGCGATGATACGCGCCAGCGCCTTAGCCAACATCTCGTCGACTCCCTGCGGCGGAAGTCACCCGCTGTCTGCTTTCCGAGCCCTTCTGCTGAACCTCAGACCACCGGGGTCCTGTCTTTTGGCGAACACTTCGATTCGTGCAATCCTTTCCCGTCTCAGGGTGCCACGGACTGTTCGTCAACTATGTTGAAGACCTCCACCCAAAATCCATCCATGCTGTCATCGAAGTTCGCCGTTCTTAAGGCTGAAAGCGAAAGCCTAAGTCCTCCAGCATGTTCCAGAGTTATCATTCCTCTTTACCTTCCTTCCCTCTGTTCAGCATCGCCATCCATATTACCCATCAACCATTCTTCCACTCAGCCACTTGCATCAGCAACCTACCAGTCTGTTTCCGTATCTCCGGTGCTCAACCCCGGCAGCTCAACCCCATCAACTTCGTCGCCGACCCTGTTCGCACCCTCAATATCACCGAACCCTGCATCCCCTAAGAAGCTTCAAGTGATAAGTGGATATTGCGATCGCCATGGCAACAGCCTCTGCTGCAGCAGTCCAAAACAAGGCGACGAGTGTCCTTCATCAACGTCCGTGTTCAACCTTCAAGATGCTCGATCTTTAACCGGGAACTGGAACCCCTCCATCTCACTGCTTCCGTCAAATTCTCTCTCAGTACTTCCAGTTGTAGGAACACACCATGTCGACGTGCAGCAGACCTTTCCACCGGAGATTGTCTGGAGACCTTGGAACAACTGCGGTGGAAAGACGTCCTAGGAGAAAGACTGACGACTGTTTCGACTACGTTATTAATAAATTATTATCAAATAACATTAATATTTCATGCATCTATTAATATTATTATTTCAAAAATTATTTTTAAACACTATTAATATTTCATAAATCCAGTGACAGTTGCAAGCAGGAGTCCTGAGTAGACTAAATCAGACATCTCCAGCCGTCATTATGTAAGCCATTACGCGTTTGTAAAATTTTCCATTACTCAATGCAACGTAATTAAAAAATTATTATTATCAGATTATTATACATTATTACTAGTTCATAAATCCACTGGCAACTGTAGGTAGAAATGCGGAATAGACTACGGCAAAAATACAGCCGAATCAGATTGCAATCCAGCCGTGGCCTTACTGTTTAAGTTCGGATGAGCGAAATATCAATCGAATGAATGAATGACATTGAAAATCTTCATCCTTATGTTGCAAACATTATATGTATGGGGGTTCTCGCTTGGGACATAACTTCGCAGGGCGCGGGTAACTCCAGCCCAGTCCTACGCTCAGAGCCACCCGCCTCACTGCCCCTTCTACTTCGCATGTACAATAGTCGTTCCGTATCGTTTCTGCCCATATTGTTCGTTCTCTCTAAGAAAGGTTCAGGATTAGCCGCTTCCTTAAAGGAGTCCACACTGTAGCGCTCGGTTATCTGGTTTTAATTTTTTTGTATTTTAAATCAAAATATGGCACCAATAACAGTCAAAATAGGCATACGAACAAATAAAAATAGCAAACAAGAGTGATAGTCAGCCACTGCAGCAGAAAAGCTAGTTTCTCTGCCCTAAGGAAGCTAATATGAGTGAGTGTTGCATTCGTATAACGATACGATGAAATTTAAGCAAATTCAGTTTTTATGACAGTTCATCCTCCCATCAACATAAGCATCCGCCTTTTTTATCGTGGAAGACCTCTTTTCAGAAGTCTTTTTAACATTACGATAGCAATAGATTATGATGATGAGGATGAAAACGAATGACCATGATGATGAATGATGACGATGAAGATCAGATGAATGAAGATGGTGATGAAAAAGATGATGGCGATAAATGATGATGATGATAATGATGAATGATGATGATAACCATAGCAATTATTGATACAATGACGAAAGGTGGTGATGATTACGATGATGATGATAATGAATGATGAGAAGTGATGCTGATTTGATGATTTTAACAGCGACGAATAATGATTATGAATCACAGTGTTTGGTAAATTAGGGTGGTGATTGCAACGAGTTCAATTCAATGTCCAGGCGAAACAACAGGTGTGCAGGTATTTGAAGTGCAGCACGACTTAGTGGTGCAGCGCACAGAGAATATCGTACAACTCATTCGTATCACAGAAGTGTGGAGAAATCGACATCACGAATCTCTCATCTGCTCGAAAATCTTGCTCAAGTTCCAAGAATATCTTATCTCCTGATATTATCATGAACGGTACCTTCTTGGCAAGGACAGCATCCGCTCGCCCAACCTGAAGACAATCACGAGATTGTTTAAATCAGGCTGAGGCAGAGAATAAAATGGAAACCACAACAAAGGTGAAACAGTAAACAAACGAATTTCAATCATTTCATATCATGCAATATGACCTTGATATGAAGTTGCTAACACCACGCTGCATCTTAGGGTTTGCTTAAGGGATGATGAATTCATTTTTATCCATCTTTGTTTAATGATCCCAAAACAACTGAAAAAGATACAAGTTCACCATGAACTAAACTGGTTATGGGGGGGGGGGACAAACGGCAGATCCAAAATGGAGCAAAATCCCGCTTATTTAGGGCCGTCTATTAAAAAATAATACAGATGGCAACAGATAGTGAATTTTTTAATGAAAATTATGTGACATAAGGATTTACTGTTTAGTTGTATTAGCCACAAGGGTTTGCAGTTTGCTATAGCCAGTTGTAATATATATGAACAGCAGAGCCTTCTAAAGTAACAGATAGACATATTAAAACATACGTTTAGGCAAATTGAAACGTCTGCTGCGTCCTTTCCTGATCCAGACGGTTCGCTAATGTGAATGCATTCTCGGGTCTTCGCCGCTGCGTACGCTGGATCGCTGTAAGAAGACATAAAGAAACAGTTACCAAGTCAAATGAATCTGTCAAATAAACTGGACAGAGCCTTATAGGTTTAAAAATAATGAAGCTTAAGCGAATGCTGTCTCACTTTTGTGTTCAACTCCTCAGCCTGACCTGCATCCAAATCACTCAAGCAACACACAGGAATGCTCAATCTGCTTCCGGGTATAGTGCGTATGCAGGCAACTCGTCAACAAAGACATGTAACAGGGTCTCTGAATGCAGTGTCATCAATGGTAGTTATACGTTTTATTTCTGTTGCTAAACGCGTGACTTTACATCCATACAACGGACATAAGATTAAAATTAACACAGGCATTATTATAGGTAAGCACTATTGGTAAGCAGATTTATAACAAGCATAGTTGAAGAAAAGCCTCAACTGCCACTCCGATGCAATTCACACAACTAATTACTGACATCAAACCGGTATCATTCATATTCTAAATCACATTCCTTCAATATTGGCTGTTCAGAATTATTTGATTCGACTAGTAGCACACTCTTATACAATTATAATAGCAAAAACTGCGCCTCTTACTTCTTGGGCTCCTTCCAGGAGCAACTTGCTCCCCGAAATCCCCACAATAAAATATTCTGCGGCAAAGCAAATGGAAGTTTGTTGAAGATTTTACACCAGTTGTCCATGTCAATGAACACTATATGACTCCTAGTGTGCAGGCCTTTGGGCTTCCACTTGTCCACGTCCGTACGAGAAAGCAACATGTTAGATGCACTTGAGATTTGGAGACTTTCTTTTGGTGACCAGTTTTGACTTGACCCGCATGCATCTGCAGATCCGTTCAAAGGAATGGTTTTCTCGGATTTAACTTGCACAGACAAAGTTGAAGATGGTAATGTCTGCAAGTCTCGAACTTTATTGCTGAGATCGACACGTTGACCGCAGACTCTCAGCAGAAAAGCCAAGATCTCAAAGACATTGGACGGATCGATGGATTTTGCTGTTTCGGTACTGACAGCCTGGGAAAATTTCTCGTTTTCTTCAAAGTTCTCAAAGACATTGAACGGGTCGATGGATTTTGCTGTTTCGGTACTGACAGCCTGGGAAAATTTCTCGTTTTCTTCAAAGTTCTCAAAGACATTGAACGGGTCGATGGATTTTGCTGTTTCGGTACTGACAGCCTGGGAAAATTTCTCGTTTTCTTCAAAGTTCTCAAAGACATTGAACGGGTCGATGGATTTTGCTGTTTCGGTACTGACAGCCTGGGAAAATTTCTCGTTTTCTTCAAAGTTCTCAAAGACATTGAACGGGTCGATGGATTTTGCTGTTTCGGTACTGACAGCCTGGGAAAATTTCTCGTTTTCTTCAAAGTTCTCAAATACATTGGACGGGTCGATGGATTTTGCTGTTTCGGTACTGACAGCCTGGGAAAATTTCTCGTTTTCTTCAAAGTTCTCAAAGACATTGAACGGGTCGATGGATTTTGCTGTTTCGGTACTGACAGCCTGGGAAAATTTCTCGTTTTCTTCAAAGTTCTCAAAGACATTGGACGGGTCGATGGATTTTGCTGTTTCGGTACTGACAGCCTGGGAACATTTTCCGTTTTCTTCTTCACCATATTGAGCCATAATTAAGTCTGGAATGCTTAATGACTTTGAGCAGAGAGTAGAATTATGGTCAATGAAGGTTGATGGTGCAGAGATCCACGGGTCGCAAGTCAAGCTTCGATCTTCGCCCGAACTGTTTTGCCTTTTGACTCCTCTGCTCAAAAGAGGTTTTTTCACAGCCGAACTCATCTCAGAAAGATCATCCGTTGCCGATCGTTTCCGTGACATTTTCATCTGACACTTAACCACTGAGAATCCGATTGTTGGTGTATTTTCATTGTTCGCTATACGAACCTTTTTAATCTCAGCATCGTCTTCCAAATATTCCACTCTGTCAAGGGCAATGCCCGAGCAAAAAGCATCAGCAAAGACCCCAGATGGACGCGATTTTGTTGCATTCAGCTTGGCGTCTGACTTCGCACTCATGTTGCAATCGGTAAGGGACTCTGAAGTTGAAGTCTCCATGATAGCCGCAACAGTGGGATGCGAACTGTCCTTTGCTGAACAATGTTTGACTACCAAGAAACTGGACTATCGAATTCGATACTTCCTAAACAATTATAGCCACAATAGATAGTTGACTCCAGATAACCTGCACCTTTCAATACCTAATAAACCTTAACCAAACAACTGTTTTATATAAAAATCAACATAAAGTCATAAAAAGCTAATTCTTGTTTAAATTTTCTAACTCTGAAACTTTCACGTGTCACGTTTGTTTCTTCCGCTCTATTACCATTTTCCACTGCTTCATACTCAGAGTAAATGCTGTTTCGATGTGCAAGAAAGTCAACATAGCAGGCACACACTGAACCGGTCAGCAAAGTAAAGTAGTGAAGCAAAGACATCACATATGGCTAGCGATTTGAATACTTCGATTTGACGGTATATATTATTTCATATAAATTGTAATTATACATGATAACTTCTAATGCACCGGCGCCTAATACACAAAGCTTCAACTGAATGCGCATCAAAGCCAAGTCGCGGTCAGGTCAGTACCAAGAAGGCCTAAGAGACAGGGTACGGTGGTTAAGCAATTTGAAAAAGGTAATTCTTCAGTTGAGAACGAAATAATATAAGCGACTGAGCAGAACGCACAGACACAGGGTTAGAGTTCCAAAGTCTAGGTCCAGCAACCAAAAAGCATGTACACCAAGAATAGTTCTAGTCCAAGGTATATGACAAGAGAAAGTTCATTAGATGACTTAGTTGAAAAATGATAAGTCTGGGGAACAAGGACTGATTTTAAGTATATGGCTGGCGAAATATCAGTGTTTTATAAATCTTAAGCCTCGACCTCAGACAAATCCTTTGCTGAACAGGAACATAGTGCAAACATTTAACAGAGGTTATATGCTCATATTTTGATGTATCAGTTATGGCTTTAGCCAAGGAATTTAAACTCTTTGGAGTTTCTGCGTGTTTGACTTTTTGTCGCCAACAAGAATCGAGATACAGCATTTTAGACGATTGGAGACCAATGAATTTGCCAGAAATATTCTGGATTCTGGATACATGGGGACATAAAACCTAATTCTTTGTATGTCACGAATATACATGCATGACAACTTACAGAATATCATATACACAGTCGGTGAGAGATACAGTAGAATAAAAAACAAACCATGCCCAAATTACGAGCATCTTCAGCCAATACAACAAGTGATTTTTGATTAGGTATATGGCTGGCGAAAATGTTAAATGTAAGCAGAGTGAGCAAAAGAGGCGTGGTTTTATGTTTTAGTTGAGAGTCATTTGCATACGTAAAGGTACAATATATTTGCGTTGATATGGATTGATGTTGAAAAAGTTGATGACAGTGCAATATATTTTACAGTTACCTGTGAAGTTCTAAAATCAAGAGTTTAAGTTTAAGTTCAGTTGTATGTAGTTGAGAAGAGCGGAATAAAAAGTAAGACTACTTACAACAAGTGTTCAGCAGCGCAGGCAAAAGTTTTCGGCCAGAGAGAACAAGGTTGCAGGCAGATAAATCTGAGAGTTAGATCTTTATTAAATGCAACAAGCACTTGCAGTTACATTGAATGATGTAACTGGTTTTATTAGATTTGCTAAATACCTCTTAATCTTTGATTAAATTAACATACAAGTGCTGGCAGACAGTAGCGCAATACTTGAATTCGAACTTAAGGCGTAACTGAACAGTAATTGTAATTATAATTGACACTAATGTACTTGTAATTTAATTGACCAAAACTGAACAAGATGTAACTGTAATTTAATTGACTAAATACAAAAGTAATTGTTATTACTTTTTTGTAAATTGACTAACACAAACATAGAATATACAGGGCTGTCGCACTTTTGGTGATGTTGAAACCTATTGCAGGCAAAGCGCACTTTTTACAGTCATTAAAGCCTATTGAAGTACGAGCTGCTTCAAGTGCTTTACCAAAAACTGGAGAGTGGTGGCAAATAAAGCAAACAGCAACATCCGTCATTGGCGAATATTCTAACCATGGGTATAATGTAAATCATTCGCCGAAATCAGCTTTTACACATAGTTTGTTCTTTCAGTGGATACAATTTTAAGATTGGTTGAGATGGCCCATCGTCGGATGCTAAACACAAGTCAATAGGGCCAGGAGGTCTGCGTTTGTCATGCTTGTTCTACTTGGCTTTCGACTAAAATTCTCAGATCGTCTCTCAACTGAGAAAACGTCTGCGATTAACAAGAATTATCATTTAAAATGCTTATTTTTAATATAGCAACTTAGCAAACAGAATTAAACGCATTGTATAATATGGTTATGAGTTGAAGTTAAGCAACTCAAGAAAATGTTTGTGCCAAGACTGTCGGTTGTCTGTGATGTCGCTGCTTAGGGCTGGAGTTTACCCAACAGGATCGGGCCGGGCCATATTTTACCCATAATCAAATATTAATAGCTCAACAAAGATAAATTGTAAACCATACTAATAAACTCATGATTACTGACCACAGTTTCATCAAAATTAATTGATCGAGAGAAACACGGATAGAGACAGACAGAAGGACAAAGATAGACTCACAGACTGACTTCCAACAACAGTCTGACGCAGACTCAGTATTGCAATTACTCGATCTGCTGGTTCACGTAAACTCCGAATGACCTAGGCCTATACAATCGCCCTTGTTCTTGAGTAGCTCTGAATGGGTGGTCGCTCTGAAGACATTTGTAGGCGTATTTAGAGCTGCCAGCTTTGAGCTTCAAACTTCGAAATAAACGAGGAATGAAGAGACATGGTCGATAAAATGTACCCTGTGATTGAGTGAGTGAGAGTGAATATGAGTGAGCGATCGATCAGTGGACTGCAAAATAATCTGCCTAAGTTTAAGGTCCAGCAAAATTAAATACCGATGTATCGAGCAACTTTGTAAAGCCACAATAAAGCATAAATTAGTAAATTGTTCTGACCTGCAAATTGCGCTTTTAAGTGTTCAAACTTAACGAATTTATTAGATCGCTGAAGAGATTTTTCGGTCGTTGTAGTCGCGTTGACGTTTAAATTTTATATACACACACCAGGTATATAATTTTATATAAACAAACCTGGAAACAGCAGAAGAAAATCGATTTTCTGCAGCAAGATTCGAATATAAGTAAAATGAACTAAAATCAGCTTAGATTTTAAATCAATGAAGCGTCTGTTTAACTATGACGTAACAAACGACAACGTTTCAGGCGTAACAGTTGTTGCGAGCTAGTCGCTATGTCCAGCCAAACTGAAGGAACTTAGATCGCCGTGTCCGAACGAGTCTTTGTTTGCGAAACTGTGGACTAACTCATCATCGAGTTGGGTCGTCGAACCGTGAAAATTTCGATCGAAATATTTTGTAATCTGATGATAAGAGAAAGTGCTTGAGTAAGGCGTGCTGCAACATAATATCAATGTTTGTAGCGGGCCCAAGTACTTATAGAGCGCACTTACGACTCTAGTTTGAATAAGTAATAAACCTATAGGGATTAAGAGAATTAGGTAGGCTGAACGAGACCGCTACCGGGACATTGGGATACCACTTTATAAATATTCTGATGGAGATACCACTTCTTATGGTGACCATTGTGATACCACTTTGGGATGGTATAATTCTGTCCGAGGTGCTGCGTTGACCCATTCTGGTTTTCAGGGAAGCTGTTGAATACAGAGCAGTCTGTCATGTCTAAACATGAGCTTTGGATGCGAAGTAGGACAAAGGTTATCCGAGTCATTTGTTATTGCTCTTCACGTTGACGAGTTATTTCTTTGCTGCGGATTGATTGAACACGATTGATTGATAAACTGAGGTTTTTGAAGTGATCAATTAAAATTGATCGAACAGTCGTGATAGATCAATGTATTGATCAAGATATGATGATTGATTGATTTAGCATTGATTTTTGAATTGTGATCATCAGTATATTGTAATTATTTGATCAATTGATTTAGATTGATATATCGATCGAGATTTATCTGATTGACTTATTTTAAGTTTGTATCAGTGTACTGCATAAGTTCTCAGATCATTATCATTAGGCAATATTCTCTAAAATAAGCATACTGTGACATCATAATAGTCATAGAAGTATGACTATACATTTGTGACATCACAATAACGCGATTATGTTCCCAGTAGCACCAAAATTAATGGAAAAATGTTTCTTACCATGGCAGCGATTTTGTCTGCTGTCTGGTTGAAAAATGGTAATGGCTTAAATGATTCTGCGATCACATTAATTTTCATTTGAGTAGATTATTACGGCAGAAAGCGTTCTAATCATAGGCGTAATCTTCGACGGACTGAAGGTACTCGTACCCCTCACTGGTTTGAAGGTTACAGTAAACTCCACTTTTGGACTGGAGGTTGCTATATTCCACTTTATCCATACCGTGAATAAACATTGCCATCAAGTTTAGTATGAGCTTGAATATCTGCAATGCGTTGAGTCTTCATACTATTAGTAAAACAATAATTATTATGGTAAATGAAAAACGATGGAAGAAGCTGGTACTCCATCTTCTAAACCAACGCTGCCTCTGGTTCTAACCATACTATATAGTGTCTGAAAATGTCAGACATAAGATTCAACTGTTAGGATTGAGGTACCCAATGAAAATGTGCTGATTGGGTGAGCAAATGTGTAAAAGAAAAGCACACACTAAGGATACAATCTCTGGGTTACAGTCCAGATGCGGATGGGTATGATGCAGTCCACTAAGCGGCTATAGCTACAGTCGGATGTGTGTTAGAACACCTTGTGTGTGATAGTACACCGCATATACCTCAGCTTGCCAGGCAGCCTGGTTGTTTGGGCTCAATGTGGGTCTAAGCAACTTGGCTGCCACGGACCAAGTTGACGCAGGACGCTTTCGGCAGTTTTTCATTCTGCTTGGAATGCAAGTCTAGACTCAGTGATGAGTCTTGAAGTCAGAAATAATATCTAACCGCTACAGGTTAGATACCTTTTACTGAAGATACCTAGATATTTAGGTACCTTTATGGAAGTAAAAATAGAATAAGTATTATAACGCGCCGGATGATTGCGGTGTGATCTTCGACTAAACTGTCAGCTTTTCTGATATTATAACCCATCCCTTCCGCACTTGCTTCATGCTTATTCGTTACCTTTGCAGAATTTGCCCTGTCCCTTTCTTCAGTATTTCATCACACAAACTCACCAATGCTCCACCGCTGGCAATTTCTGCTTCGGCCTTTCACTCAAAGCTCAAAACATTCCTCTTTCACAGATCGTACCCCTCAGACACTCCTTTTCCCTCTTATCTGTCTCTCCTCTCCAGCCTCAAACACCGACCCCGTAGCAGCCACGCTGTCTCTCCGTCTGACTTTTGGATCTTGACCTGGAACCGAAATATTTTGCCTATCGATTTTGTTTTGACTGAGCGCCTGTAAATAAGCTGGTTCCCGCGGCGTGGCTTTCGTTGGGCGCTGTAGAAATCTTGGAATTGCCGTTACGATTATGATTAGGACTACGATTTTGATGTGTCCATCGAGAGATGTGTCCATCAAATAGGCGTAATTGTAAATGTAAAACTTAATTTTCTAAGGAAATTTCTAAAAGTCTTGCTGCTTACTATGCTGTGAAGTCACCACACACTGAGTAAGAAAATTATTTATATGTCTTGTTCATTTGTGTCATAATCTATGTACACGACTACGTAATCGTAATCGTATCGTAATAGTAACCTAAAACTTTCTACAGCGCCCAACTAAAGCTAAGTCACGAGAAATAGCTTATTCACAGGCGCTGAGTCAATACAAAATCGATAGGCAAAAGGGTTCGGTTCCAAGTCAAAATCCAAGAGTCGGGCAGGTATGCAATCAGACGGCTAAGGTGGGGGTGGTGTTTGGAATCGAATCTGCAAGATTGATAAGTGGAAGATGACGAATGGGGATAGGATCTGCGGAAGTGGAGTGTTTTTAGTTTTGAGTGGAAGACCTGATTGCAAGAGGTGAAGTAATGGTGAGTTCGTATGATGGATCAAACAATTATAGTTATTCTGGTGGGAGTTTATTCCAGACGGCTGGAGTAGCTATGGCTGTGGAGCGATGTTAGCAATAACAATAGCGACAGTAACAATAACAGTAATGAAAACACTTGAATGAATAATTTAGAAATGAATTTTAATCGTTCCCTACATGGTTTCGCCTACGGTGTAGTCACTGTCGGTCAGAAAGTTCTTGTTGAGATAAACCATCTCATAACAGCAGCTTCGGAATCCGTTCCTTAGGAACTTAAGGTTGTACAGATTGAGCGAGTAATACCATCTACGAAATCCCGCATCCTCCAGTTGCTTCAGCAACCGATAACTGTCGTATAGTATCTTTCCGTTTCTTTCCTCGATATGGAGTTCGATTCCGAGTTGTTTAACGCGCGCCAGAATTCCACTTGGAAGAATCGCTTCAATCGAAGCCCATTCTGCTCCCTCCACATCCATCTTAAGGTAATCGATGACTTTCTAGACAATTAAATAAGCACAACTAAGCGATCATCATACATAAACAAACCATGCTCAGTACTACTTAAGTAACCTTCTGGTAATCTTTAAATCTTTAACCAAATATACATAACTAGGTGGTATTCATACAAATACTAACCGAGCTCAGCATTGCTTAACTTAACTCCGCCACTGTCGTATTCGGGTGGTGCCAGTCCCAAGCCTGGATAAAGGAGGAGGGATGCCATAAGGTGGCGTTAAACAGTAGAACTACTACTACTACTGCTACTATTGCTTATCTTCATCTTCAGGTAATCGATGGCTCTTCAGAAAATTTAATTTAGAGTAATCAGACAAAGGTATTTAACTACCAAATATTTTCATCCAAATACTAACCCGGCTCTGGATTCCTTAATTATAAGTCATGAAATTCTCGTTGATAATAAATTATATGCAGAAAATTGCGCACTTATTAACCGAAAGTGAAAAACGTAACAGTAAGTCTTTAGAAGCAATGTAATACTAATATAGTAATAGTAATAATTCCGTTAATCGAGTTTTATTATCGTTAATTGGGGAATTAAGACTTGCATTTGAATCGTTCAATTGCGCGATCAGTGACGACAGCGTCCGTATTGTCCATCCTTTTTGGTCCACGGTGTCTTGACCACCAATACCAATCCGGTAGAACCATACGTTGGCATTTCTCTGGTGGTCCGTAACCGACATGCTGCACACGGACAGACGCAGACACTAATAGAAGGACAGTGCACGACAGACGCATAGACACAGATACGCAGACAGACAAACACACAGGCACACAGAAATATAGTAAAACAGTGTGATATAGACAGACAGACAGACAGACAGACAGACAGACAAACAGCCAGGCAGTGCAGATTCATGCATCTTCATCTGTAATACTTTAATATGGAACAAATTTTTTATTCGATTAGTCTAACGAATAGTTGGGAGTATTTTCACATAAAAACGTCTCCACAAGGGGTCCATAGGGCCACGACCCCCACTGCTAATTCGGTTTAGGAGTACAGACGTACACACATATAAACATATATATGTATATAAACACATATATACACATATGTGTATGCACACATATATACATATATATGTATATACACAGACATATATGTATATATACACATATACATACGCACATTGATATATATGTGTGATGGTGGCACGTGCCAGTGCACCTGTCGGTTGCATATCGTGTTAGAAGACGTGTTAGAGGCAGTGTAAGAAGAGGAATTTGATATGTTACCACTCCTTAGGAGGATTGAATATAAAAGGATGAACCTTAAAGGAGGAGAAGGAGAAGAAATAGGAGAAGGAGAAGATAAAGGAGAAGAAGGAGGAGGAAGGAGGAGGAGAAGAAGGAAGGAGAAGGAGAAGGAGAAGGAGAAGAGAAGGAGAAGGAGAAGGAGAAAGATGAGGAGAAAGAGAATAAGGAAGAGGAGAAGGTGGAGAAGGAGGAGAAGGAGGAAAAGGAGGAGGAGAAGGAAAAGGAGAAGAAGAAGGAAGGAAAAGGAGAAGAAAGATGAGGAGAATGAAGAGAAGGAGGAGGAGGAGACAGATAAAGAGAGAGAAAGAGAGAGAGAGAGAGAGTGAAAGAGAGCCAGTCAATCAGGGTTAGTACATATTAAGGCCTAGGTTTTATCAAAGTTTTATCGAAAATCAATAAAGACTTGGATATGAGAAGCGGTTTGAAAAACTGTTTTAAGTCGAATAAAACTCGTAGTGAAGTACGCACGCCTTCAGCTCATAACAACATATTACAAACATACAAATCCAGAAACACATACACATACATACACATACATACACATACACGCGCACCCACGCTCACACATACGTATATGTATGCATACAAATTTTGTGCAATATGTCTAATAAAATCATATACATACTGACCTTTCGCGCGTAATAAAGGCAGTATATTTAATATATATTCCATATATTTATATGTATGCATATCTTACTCTATTTCAAGAGCTAAGTGAGAGTCCAGGGCTGTTGCACGGAGTCCGCTCAGCAGGTTCGAACCCGCAATCGTTGGATTACAGACCAATCGCGTTAACTACTAGACCACAGTGTTTCGCAACCTGTAATGTAGGCGCTATATAAATGTCCAGGTATATTGATACAGGCAACCTGTGATAAAAGTAACACGTCCCTCTGACTTGCCTGGGGTCGAAACTTCGCACTGTGCACCCAAAGTTCTCGCCAACAGCGTCGTCAAAGCTGAAGTCGTTGTTTATCCTGCAAAAGAAACCAGATATGTGACTTCGGTCTGCCATTAACCTAATCGCACACTTATGTGCGAAGGAAGGAATCGTGCATTAATCTGTGGTTTAAGAAATCGTGCATTAATCTGCGACTAAAAAATCGTGCATTAATATAAGAATAAACGAATCGTGCATTAATCTGCTACTAAAGGAATCGTCCATTGATATCACAATAAATGAATCGTGCATTTATCTGCTTCTAACGAAATCGTGCATTAATCCTCGACTGACCTCCAGATATTTAAAACTTACAAATATATGGATTAACTTGCAAGTTTCATCGTAGATTAATGCACTATTCCTGCTATTGCTACATGTGATTTTGCTTACACATTTAAAGGAATTTAGTCTAAAAGTAAAGGAATCGTGCATTAATACATGTATAAAGCTATCATGCATTTTCCATGTGCAGGTGTTTCTGAACTTTTATAAAACGCCTCTAAGGAATCTCTGATAAGCACTAAAAAAATGGATTGTTTATAAGCTTAATCGAACTGCTAGTGCAATGGTGCATTAGTCTTCGTTTAAATGAAACGTACATTAATCTACGATTAAGATTTTTATGTATATGACAAGAAAGGGAATGTGAGCAAGAGCTAGACAGAGTTCAAATGAGGGCAATTTCTTGCAACGCAATAAATTTAATTTGCAATCAATTTTGTAGATGATAAGCTAGTAACAGTTAATCTTTCTTAATTAGCCGCAGGTGGTTTACCGAACGCTTTTATAAAAGGATCTTTGCAGGGGTTTTATATTCTTAAAATCAATAACCACATACTTTCCTCAGCTATTGGCGAGTTATTTCACAATATAATCCGATGCTATTGAAGTTTATATGAAAAGCAAAACTGATTTTTTAAAACCTGGGAATTATTTTTTAATGCTGGTAATAAGCTAAGATATGATGTGGATAGCGTAACGCGGAAGATCTATGCTGCTGGCGATTGAGAAATGGAGATGAAAGATAAAAGGCGAATTCAAGATGTAAAAAGAGGAGAAAATTGGAGAGAAGAAAATTCCAGCGCGCAACATCCTGACAGCCGACAGATTAATTAACATGTGCATCTCGTAAAGGAGTTGAACACGGATAATCATTGACCGAATCGGATCGGGGACTCGAAGTTGTTCGAAAGTAAAATAGAAAAGTATCCCATATCCCACAAGTGAAACATAGGAGAGACGCTAGATACTGACTGACTAAGTAATTGAGTGGACTCCGTGGACAAGTTGTTTGCGCAGTACGGCACGGTGGTCTATCGGTAACGCGTTTGCAGTTTCGACTCCGTGTAACGACCCTGGACAAGTTGTTTGCGCACACCGTGCCTCTGTCACTAAGCAGCATAATTTGGTACCGGCGTAAGCTGGGAAGTAAATGGCAAGTCCTGCGATGCACTGGCTCCCTGTTCAGGACCTTGCAATTCGTCCACTGTCGACTTAAGGTCTAAAGAAAAGGAATAAGCGCTTCCGCTACGTCTCACTTGTGGGATCATATGGCATACTTTACTTTTTTATCTCGCGTTTCAGATGCGGATTCACTGACCACGAGCTCCTAATAAATGCAACTTATGAAAATAAGTAAATAAATAGACACAGAGTCATTCAAAGGTCAACCATTTCAGCGTTTTGTCATCGCCAGTGCATCGCCTATAAATCTAACCTTAATCAGAACAAGTATAACTGCCAAACATTGACTTTATTTTCGTCAGGGACCACAGACAAATTTTTTTACCCATAAAGTGTTCGCTTTGGGGTCAGAATAAAGCCTTGGGGCTTTGTTTCCCATGAGTGCAACATGTGGTCAGACAACGTTTACGATCGCTCGAAATTTATGCAAATTTAACGATCCCTATTTAAAGTAGGACGCTATTTGGCAAATTCACTTCATCCTGGAATCAATATATTTGAAATGTTTCCTTTATTGATTTTTGTCACTGCTACACAATAAAATCTAGAAGACCTCGAAGAGGCTTTGAAAAACCCAGCCATATTGCATTAGCCTACAAACGTTGCAAATATCGATTTACACATTCGTAAGAGAGTCTCTTCATTTTCTAGTCCACCATCTACCAATCCATCCCTTTTATTCGTCCATTCGCCCGTTAATCCAGCCGCCTAATTCATCCATCCATCCATCCAATCCATCCAATCCATCCATCCATCCACTGCTCCATCCATCCATCCATCCCTCTACTGCTCCATCCACCCATCCTTGAATCCGTACGTTCATCCATTCATCCAATAGTCCAGCTATCCATCCATCTTTCAATCTCTCCATCCATATATCCCTCAATCGCTGCATCCATCCCAGCCTTCACTCCGTCCAACGATTAAGCTCACCCAAAAGAGTAGACAAGGCAGGGCTTCTGCGGATGATATGGCCCAGCGATGCACATGTCCCATCCTCCATCCAGGGCATTCCCAAGACGTATCGTTCTCTCGCAGGCCACGTGATGTCTTGATAAAAACCTACATCAAAATCACTTGTTCATTCATAAAAGGCAACTTGAATATTCCATAGGCTCTACTGTAATGTTAAGTAATTTAATCTATTCTAATAAGATCTAGTATGATCTGATAAATTCTAACCTAATCTAAAGACTTGTATAGCGCCGTTTTCATAATGCCCAAGGCATCAGTCGATGGTCTCTGCAAGTGAAATCATAATCAAAAATCATATTATGTTGGAGAAGCCGGGTCGAGTTCCGATGGGTTAGACAAACCAGAAGCCAGTGGACGAATGTTCCGTTTTTAATGACATTTAACATCGTTAGCGCAGAGAGCGCCTCTGATGAGTTTATCTTGAAGAGGCGCTATACAAATTTCAAATTACAATTACGATGGATAAGCAAGCTGAAATAGATGAGTGTTTAGTCTAGACTTGAATGTCATCAAAGAATTGACAGAATGAAATTAACTGGGCAGTGAATTCCAAAGCTTTGGACCAGATACCGAGAAGACTGGAGAATCCCACGCTGTTCTGGTATTGAGCACAGCAAGAGTTGCTGCTTTTATGTGAGGGATGAGTATGGAACGTGGATAGGTGGGCTGATTTAAATGTAGCACTTAGTGACATATTTTGAAATGAATTCTTTCTTCAACGGCAGCCAGTGCAATGAATGTCATGTCGGTTTAATGTGCTGTTAATATGCTTTGAGTTCTGGATCTGATTTAATCCAATCTCACAGGATTTTGATCTGATTTGATCTAATCTGCTCTGATCTAATCTGATTGATCCGATCCCATCCAATCTAACTTAACTAACTTAACCTGATCTAATTCTATAGCGCCATTACCGTAATGAACAAGACACGAGTCGATGGTCGCTTACAGGCAGAACTCTATTCTGAAATCAGAGTTTCCACTGCACAGAACCGATCGAGATCCGAAGACCCCGAGGACCACACGATAGGTTACACAGGAAAAGCAACGTGAAACAGATGGAATTTTAACCCAGAGCCGAAATTCCAATTGTAATCAGTAACTTCCCCGGTGTCTAATGCACAAGGCATCAACCGATGGCGCACCAAAGCCAAAACCGCAATCAGGTCAATATCTAGAAAGGTCATTTCGCTAAGGCATGGAGACAGCCTATGGTGAATAAGCAATTTGAAAAGGTAAGTCTTAAGCCGAACGACAGTTCATACACGGGACCTTAACTGGCGTGGTGCCCCTTGAAATGGGCAGCAGTGGTAAAGGATCTCACCCGATAAATTCATTGAAAAATGAGCAGGGTCGAGGCCATGCGGTCGCTATAGAAAATCGTGTACATTTACGTAAGAAAACTTGCAAGAGGCAGAAAAAGGTTGAAATTTTCAGAGTAGGCCTATATTGTTACCACAGAATTGGTGAGGTGGTGAAGGATCTGGACGAGGGTTAAGCTGACTCAAGACTGTTTTCAGACTCTTTAAGACTGACTTTAATGAACTGATGAACTAATTAATGAAGACATGCAGATAAACTAACGAAAGCGTTGTGGACTGAAGCAAAGGTTACACGTTATCGGTTCAATAAACTTCGACGCAACGGGAAGCAGTCGGAAGCACTTAGTAAGGAGGAATGCGACCGTCATAACAATATCACACAAATGGGTCTGATTAGCATTTGTAAACGCCGGTGCAACGAATTTATGTCCGATAAATTCATACAAACAATCGACTATTTAAAAGAGATCGATTTAGTTTATCAAGTATGCAAATAGGATGATTGTTTGGCGCGTGGCAGAGGTTTGAAATGATTCATCACACTGAGTGCACGCGTGCTTTGATAGAATGCAGCGGTAGCGGTGAAGATGTTTATGTCGGGAGAGGTGACAGGCGGGAAAGATCACGCATCAGTGCACCGAACTGGCTAAGAATTCAGGTAGGCCTATTTGCTGATTTATGACATGACGATGCATAGATCGAATGGCGAAAAGATCGATGATAACAAGGGATCGTAGTGAATGTCGACTGCGAGATTGAATTACGCGATTTCAAGGTTGAAAAGTAAAACAAGGATGCATGAATGAATGGTTGGATGGATGAATGAATAAATGTAGGCCCTACACGTAAATGTACATGTTTTTCTTTAGCGACTGTATGGCCATGACGCTGCTCATTTTTCAATGAATTTATCGGGTGAAATGCTTCACCACTGCTGCCCGTTTGAGTGGGCGCCACATCATTTGAGGTCCCCGTGCACGGATCGTGTCAGCACTAGATTTAAATCTCTGAAATATAGCCACGATCCGTATGCGAACCGGCATCCTCACACTCAGAGGAGCATTTACTTACGCTTTAACCAATGTAGCTAAACAGGCCAGCCGAGATACCATGGCGACGATTGTGACGTCAATATGTGTCAAGCCAAGTGAGGCGCCTTGAGGTATGATTTAACCAGTGTATTTAACTAGCTCAGCTGAGATACCATGGCGACGATTGTGACGTCAATATGTGTCAGGGTAAGTGAGGCGCCTTGACATAAAGCTTTAACCAATGAACTAATTAGACCAGCTGAGATACCATGGCGACGATTGTGACGTCAATATGTGTCAGGGGAGTGAGGCGCCTTGACGTAAAGCTTTAACCAATGAACTAATTAGACCAGCTGAGATACCACGGCGACGATTGTGACGTCAATATGTGTCAGGGTAAGTGAGGCGCCTTGACGTACGCTTTAACCAATGTAGCTGACTGACCAGTATGGATGGCTGGACCGATGGATGGACAGATGAATGGATGGATGGATGGAAGGAAAGAAGGAAACGAAGGTTTATTGAATGAATAATCGGACTGATGAACGAACAGGAAGAGATGAAAAATTTGTAGCATCTGAAAAAAGCAAATCCGATAATCGATTATTGACCTTACTTGATCATGGCAATGTCTGCTTCATCGTCCGTCATCTGCTCGTGAAGCTGGTCTCTTGAATCTCCGATGAAGATTAGATCACCACCCGTCGTCCTATTCCAAAGCCCATTTAACTTCCTCAATGACTCAGGTAACATCTTAAAGCGCAAATCTTCACCCTATAAATATTTACAATTAAATGTTGTTATTTCATTGACGGATCCAGATGTAAGGATGAGTGTTCACTTTTACTTGTCTTACTCTACTTTGGCTCATCTTACATTACATTACCTTACTTTACCTTGGCTTAACGCTCGCTACTTTATTATGCCTTACCTTACTTTACCTCATGTTACCTCACCCTACCTTACCTTACCTTAACCTACCTTACCTTAATTTATCTTATTTTACTCTATTTTGCCTTATCTTTCATAACCTTACCTTACCTTATCTAACCTTACCTTGGCTTAACTCGCGCTATCTCACTATGCCTTACCTCATGTTACCTTACTTTACCTTACCTAGCCTTGTCTTACCTTACATTGCCTTACCTTATCTGACGTTGCCTTACCTTCCGTCACATTGCCTTACCTTACTTAACCTTGCCTTACCCTACTTTACCTTATTTTACATTACCTTGCCTTACCTTATCTTTACCTTGGCTTAACTCGCTCTACACCACTATGCCTTGCCTTAGTTTACCTCATGTTACCTTATCCTACCTTACCTTATCTTGCCTTACTTCACCTTATATTGCCTTACCTTACCTTACCTTACATTGCCTTATCATCTGTCACTTTGCCTTACCTTGGTTCGCCTGACCTTACTTAGTAAATAAGAGAAAGTTTAACTTACGCGCAGCAGTAGAAAGACTAACGTAGCCACGACCACAAAGCAGATGATGAAATATGGACATTGTAATCCACGCATCGTTGGTAGACAAGATGACTTCGAAGGACGTACATTTGGTTTCATTCCTTTTTGTAACTCGCGACGGCAAACAGATAATCACATCGATCCAACTGGTCCATAGGGCGTCAGGGCTGAGGGGCAGCGGAGATACAATCCCCACTTATAAATCGGGAAGCAGCTTTGCTCAAGCTGGTTAAATAATTTAGTGTAAAGAGGGCTGTCCTATACTAGCTTATGGTCGTCTGAAAACCGCTGGATCGGTCACAGGGCCCGTATGCACGACGTAACACGACGGCTGTAACTGCCAGTTTCATAATAACTCTCGCTTTAGCCTGACCAGCGAATAAGAAATTGATATGCACAACGAGGTCTTTGGGCATTAGGCCCGAACTAAGGACAGTCCAAATCGAAATTAGGCGTAAGTGGACCTAGTTGATCTCGCCTAGTGAAAATAAACAGAGGTGAACGTCACATTTCGTCCATTTCTTTCTCAACAATTATATTTACAATAAAAGTCACAGCGTTAATACTTTCTTAACTTAATTTAATTTAAAATATTATGAAACAAGATAATTTGTGTTTGAAATGATCCTCTCAGAGACATCATGAATATTAATATATTACAATGAAGACAATGAATAATTCATGTGGTCTTAGCAAAATGATTTTCGCGCAAGCGCGATCAATAAAACCACATTTATACTGGGAAAACCCTGCGTAAAAATTACCTTTCAAAATCTTAATCCGCAACTATAGTTATTCTGTTTCCTAAAACAGACTCGTGCATACCGCTTTTCGAAGGCCGCTAGTCAGACTAACTAATCCGGCGTAGGCGCTGTCGGCGACTAACTTCAGCCATGTTCATGCTTAGAGGCCCAGGATTTAAAAAAAATGTTCGTGTGCTGGTTGCATCAAAACAACTCAGTGGGCTATTAACATCGCAAGCGCAATCGTAAGCTCGAGATTTCTGAGTCGCGAGAACCAGCTAATTCACAGGCGCTCAGTCAAAACAAAATCGATAGGCAGGAAGGGTTTGGTTCCAGGTCACGATCCAAGAGCTAGGCAGGCAGATAGTCAGACGGCTATGGTGGAAGGTATTTGGAATTGAACTGGAAAATTGAACTGGAAAGTGAGATAAAGGGATAAGGAACATGAATAGATGTTGAGTCAAGCCTCGGAAGCGTATGCTTCTACCTACCCTGACGACGTATTTAACCATTCCGTCTCTCTGAGTGAACGAAATTTTCAGGTCGAAGAAGGCCAGCCCAAATGTGCTCAGGCACCACAAATGATGTCGAAACGCTGTAATAGTGACCTGGCGAATTTCCTTTACGGTACCTGACCTTACTTGACCTTATCTCAACATATGTCAAATACATTCTGCCGCATTTTTAGCCTTTCCAGCTCAGTGAATTTTAGCCTTTCCAGCTCAGTGAATTTTAGCCTTTCCAGCTCTTGTAAATTTATATCAGTATTAAGGCACTGATGAGATAATCATGTTCAGTATTTTTAAAATGCACATCACATTAAGGTTTAGTATTTGTTTACACCTTCTGAAAATCAAATGCACGATCTCATTACAAGAAACTTAAGCACATACCTAACAACCACGTTTCTTGGGCCCGCTTTGGGCCTATAGATGGCCACCGGTGGCACATTGCTGGGCCCCTCTGGACCAAATGCACAAGACTGTCTGGAATGGTAATGCCACAAGAAACTTTCGTGTATGGTCCTATTACGAGAAGCTTAGCGCGTGGTACTAGCAGACATACGCTTGTGGTCCAACTAAAAGAAACTAACGTCTTCCCTAAACACAAGGTCCTTTTTGAAAGAACTAAAGCTTGTGGCCCTACTACAATAAACTGAAAAGCATCGTCTTAATCTTTACAAAACACTCAAACGCATAGTCCTACTACATGAAACTTAAGCGCATGGTCCAGCTAAAAGAATAGCCTACGTAAAGTAATTAATTCACGGTTGAGATAACTTGGGTTGTATTCGCAGTGTTCTCAGTGACACTTCTCTTCAAGAGCATCTTCTTGAGGTTCTTTCTGACGAGTTCGTGTTTCGAAGCGTAGATCAACGGGTTTACACAGGTATTGAGGAACAGAACTAACACTGACGAGTAGTAGAGAGTGTTGTCGTACGGGACGAGGCCCACGACATTCAATACCACGTACAACTGATTCGGAAACCAAGATACGACGAAAGATAGCGATACAGCGAACATTGTGATGAGGATATTCATTTGAGTGCGTTTTGCGTTATTATCGTCCCTGTTAGAGTTGCCCTGCGATACACGACTTCGTTTGCGAATCGCAAACAGTATGCTACCGTAGAAGCAAACGAAGAGGAAAAGTGGTATGACAAACTGCCAGGTAATGATGAACAACACAGTCGCAGCAGATGCTTGCCGCGAAGGCCAGAACTGAAACGTGAAGCACTTACCACCGACGACTTTGCTCGTCCACACCACACAGATGCTCATAAGGACGCCATTTGTCCAAGTGAAGCCGATACCAACAATGGTCATCCAGTCCTTGTAGAATCGCTTGTGCAGAACGGGAAAGACAATCTTGAAACATCTCTCTGCAGCGATCAAGACGAGGCTGGCAATGGACCCGATTTGAATTGTAAATATTAGCACATCGCTGTTAAAGAGAATGCACAGAGCAAAACCACCCGATCCTTCGAAGTAGAGATGTACAGATGCAAGCTTGTAAACATAGACGATAATTAGCAAGAGGCTCGACAATGTGTCCATGATGATCTGGTTTGTAAGGAAAGTGTTGGAGGTGTTTTTTCGCAGTTTCTTTGAACGGATGGCTCTGAGCACGAATCCATTCATGACGAAACCCACAACACCGAAAACCAAAACTAAGCATCTTATGATGAACAAGAATCTGGGGGTATCAGAGGCAACGACATCACTGGGTTTAGAACTGCTATTAACCTCTTGCGGCCTAGCTACAGAAGAGTTTATCGATGAATTAATGCCACCGCTGAAATCCCAATCTCTAGACCATTGAGTTGTTTCTTCGGCGACCATTATCTCTCCCGAAAATTCCATGACAAGCTTGTGCTGTGTTTTACAACCTAGCGTGACGTTATGTGCTGCAGTGTGATTTAATGTAATGCCACACTGAATCTCAGAGTTCTAAGCCGTGCGAAAATCGCTCGCAGAAGACCGATTTCGGTTGATCGTCGGTATTCAGCTAGGTGGATTTCGCCCGCAATTGACAATTCACAGTTGTGCCTAGTTAAGGAAGAGGTCAGCGCCAAGTCACTAGTTCCACCAAACGTGCCAAGATTGCACGCTCGTTCATCAGTACAAAAGGCAGTAGGATCGTTCCCTCTCCGTCTTTTGCAACCAGTAAAGACGCTAAAACTTCATATAATTCAACGAGACTTGGCACTTGAAATTTATGGACCACTCAACAGCAATTAGCAAAGTCGCGAAATTCCAAAACGCATAACTCATTCGAATTTAGTGGTGCCTCTGTACGCAACTAATTTGCGCTAACGCTTATCTGCCTTACGACTTATCTGCGAGTCTTGGTTCTGTCTTTTATACAACGCTGGCAATGACGCTGATAGAGATCGATACATATTGCCCGTCATATTACGGCTTATTAACCTAGAATACTAACTAGTTAGCTAGTCCATACATAGAATGAATGCCAATTTACCGTCGGCAAATCCGCTCAGAACTTGGTGTACAGAGACTATGCATTCGAGAAATTTTCCATCATGCAGAGTCATTAGAGAACAATGAACGCTAATTAATCGTATGGAGTCAAGAGAACGAAGAGAAGAGCATTCCCTTAAGTCATGATTGCACAGCATATGGCCTGCGGGTCACGTTTTGGCCCCCTCGAATGGGTTCATCCGGCCTTCCGAGCCTTTCAAACTTTTGAATTTGTATTTATATATAAAATTATGAACTGCTATTTGCTAACAATCGAACGGCTGAAGCAGACAAAATTACTCAGATGTATAAGCGCAAAACAACGCCAGATACCTCATTAGCACCAAGACTATACTCGGCAAAGATGCATGTTGTATACCAGGTATATGATCTCGTGGTAGGTAGAAGGCTTATGTGTTTGCACTGTTTTGATTAATGGTGAACTGTTTCTTTGGTCCCCGAAGTCCCAGAAAAATGTGGCCCTCCGTCCGAAAAGGTTGGAAACCCCTGCCTTCAGCCAACCCCGAGAGGCAGTCATGGTACGAAGCATCTACAACTTCATTTATATCGGCCTCGGCACACGAGGCCGGTAGCCGGTCCTCTTTCTCGACGCTTCTTAACATAACATAACATTCTTTTTATTGATCCAAAAAGAGAAATATAACAGCGAAAAGCATAATATTCACAATTGTTTTAGGAAACAAAAGGAGAACCCAGAAAGGACCAAAGTCCCGCTTATTAGGGTCCCCTCTGTACCAACAGCTATTGCTAAATGACGAATGATTGACAGCATCATTAACTGGAAAAAAACATAGTAGAATCTGAACGAGTTGTAATACAAAAAAATGAACCAAACAAGAATAAACCTTAACTAGTGAAAAACTGAAAAACAAAAACATATTTTTTATTTATTTAGATCATTAAGGTACGCGCGCATTGCTTTCTTGAACAATATCAAATTAGGCTCAGAACGAATATCGTGCGATATATTATTCCAAACAGAAGGACCAGCACATTTGATAGAAAACAGTCGAGTGTTGGTACGGGCAAAACTTGCACGGAAATCATCCCGAGATCTAGTAAGATGTGCATGGAGCTTCTCCCCACCGATAGTGTATTCGTTTTATAGCTGAATTCGCTAGGTGGCGCAATAGAGCAGAGCATCTTTCTGCGCTGGTGTGGACATGAACCCAAACACCTGGGTTGACAGTTCAGCACGATAACCAATAGACTCTCTTGCACCTTCCGGATTGAGTGATTTGAATATTAACTTGTACTGTATACCATGTATAGAGAGATTTATCAGAAAGAACACTGCCATAGGATGTGGTAAGACGGTAAAGTGCTAGGCAGTTGTTTCACAAAAACAACAAATCCTCTGGCAAATTGAAGACAACCTTGTCAAGCTATTCTGTCAGATCTTTCGAACCTACCGTTACGGTTCTGCTGATTTTTGCACAGTTGTGAAATATAAGTAGCGCAGCTTGTATAAAGCTACTAAAATTCACTTCATGACATAGGCGGAGTCAAAAGTCAGCAATTTGAGTCTAACTTTATTGATTGCTCTCTCTCTCTCTACTCTCTCTCTCTCTCTCTCTCTGCTCTCTCTCTCTCTCTCTCTCTCTCTCTCTCTCTATGTGTCGCTCTGTGTCCTTCTCTCGCTAGTTTGTATATCTGTCTCGCCAGAAACGATGCAATTAATTAGTCATTGTTGAAACTGCGGGGTATTGGCGGAAGATAAATATGAACCAACAATTACATACGCAGTTCCCTTCGGGAAAATTAATACCTCTCCATCTGACAACACTTCTATGAATAGTGCATATCTTCGTCATCCACTGTCTTAGAACATCACAACATGAACACACGCCTAGTAAATAACTGTATAAGAGTTCCATAAACTTCGGCGTTCGTCAATTCATCCCAGTTGCAACAGGATGTGTGCCATGTATAGGTCTGAGATTAAATAAACTTCTTTGACTTATTTGGTCCACTTTTAAAAGTAAAACCATCTGTAGTAACGAGGACAAATGTCACTCGTGTGGCCAGAACACTCACGGACAAAAATTATCTAATGCGCACAAGTCATTTAGTCTGAATTGTTTAATTTGATTTCACTGACGCTGGAAAGCAATAACAGTCAGTGGTTTGCTGCCACAACTAGCTGTCTTTGGCCCAAATTCACTCCTTGACATGGGTAAGTCAACACTCGACAGCTTAGGTCTAACTTCAATGATTAGTCTCTCTCTCTGTATCTCTTAGTCTGTTTCAGTCTTTCTTTCTTTCTTTCTGTCTCACTTTATATCTCTCCCTCTCTATTCTTCTGATGCAAAATTGAAAGTTTTCGATTTCGTCAGAATCGTCGAGAAATAAGCAACTCAGCAGCGAACTGCTGTGTGAAAGGTTACAAAGATTCACCTTCGGGCAAACTGCTTAGAAATTAGGCTGATAATCGATCAGTAGACGCTAATTTAGTCGCTAATTAACTTCCCTATCTTCTGGCTCTCAGACAACGTGCACAGTAATTAGGGAATATTATTTGCGAACTTAGTCGTCGGTGATCGGTTTTCACACGAAGTCCTTACAACGTCGTTACTCCTCTTGCAATCTGCATTGTTGCAGGGCTCTTCTTTGTCCGTTTCTACTATGAATAGCAGAATAGTTCTCGGTCTTCCTGTTGTCTTCATCACCTTCATTACTCCCTCCAGTTCTATTCGCAGGAATGAGTTCTCACAGCGAACATGCCCCATCTAATACATCTATTTCTACCTGACGGCTCTCATAAGTTTTATATACCTAATATATAATATTAACTTAATATTAACTTAAGATCAGCCTCCTCTGGCCAACTGCTTGTTCCAAAACTCACCAAAAACGACGTGTGGTTTTCGTGCCTTTGAATTGCTGGTCAACCTTTATGGAATTCATCACCACCAGCTTCTCTTTCTCTTATTTCATTTCGCCAACAATTGAAAATGTTTTCTCTTTTTCCAGTAACTCGCGCTTTTGAGGTGAATTCATAAATCAGCACGATATAAACTTATGATTAATAATTATAGTACTTCACCACAACCATGATAATGCTTCGTTTGTTTCATGTTCTGCAGTGTTTAAAATTTCAGGACGAAAATGGAGCAGCAAGCGCCGATAAAAGCCTCTGCTGTTCAGTAGCCCACCACGAGACCTCAAAGCGGTCCCCGATGGTTGGTAAAGTACGCAGAGGACGACTGTGTGTTCGATGGTACTCGTAGATACGGGCGCCCATAAAGGGGTGATGAAGTCGTTGTCAAACATGTGCAATGGTCATCTATCACGAACACTCACAGGCACGGTAGTCTAGTATTCGGTATTTTCGGTAGCGCGATGGTTCTGCAATCCAACGATTGAGGGTTCGCGCCTGTTGAGCGGATTCGTGTAACGACCCTTACCACTTATCTTACGTGTTACGTGCGTAAATCACACCAGTGCAAATGCCTTCGTATTAATAGCATGTTATTGTAATTAGTAACTTATGTTGCCCCGGTGTCTAATGCACAAGGCATCAACCGATGGCGCACCAAGGCCAAAACCGCCATCAGGTCAATATCCAGAAGGTCAGTCCACTATGACAGAGCGACAGCGCATGGTGGATAAGCAATTTGAAAAGGTAAATGGTGGTGAATAGACTTTTCGGTGGCAGAATGCTAATGGGTTTGCTTTGCACCTCAGCGTTCGGAGTAGGAATCGAGGTGCGTCAGGTAAAAGTACTTACTTACTTACTTGACGATTGAATAGCCAAGTTTTCATGTCGTGTAACACCTTCATGCATATGTCGTAAAGATTGGCATCATATGTATTTGCTAATCTAAATATCATTGCATATGATTATACCTAAGTAGTTGTAATTAATAGTGTAATTGTAATTAACTTCTGTCGTGCGGGTGTCTAATGCACGAGGCATCAGCCGACGGCTCATCAAAGCCAAGCCGCTATCAGGTCAATATCCGGAATGTTAGGTGTGTATGTATAACTAAATCCTTCGAATCACAGATTGAAATCATTTAATACAGAGCTGATGCTCAATATCTAGTGTAGCTGTGAAGAGGATATCTAGCAATCAAAAGAAAATTTCAAATAATAATTAGTCTCTGAAGAAAGTTATTTTAAAGTGTCTACGCTGAGCTGTACAGTTTGACCATTGCAAACAATCGGCTGATCTGTGGCTTCGAATAAAAATGCTTAAACGGTGTCTTAAACCTAAGTAAATGATCTGTAGATGACAAATAGTCCTACTACAAAACATAGTTAATTAAACGCCTCGTGCTACAATGAGTAACTCAATCTCGTCGTCTTCACTACGAGAATTCGAAATCGACGTAGAGTATATATTCAAACTGCGATGACTGTGAACAGTTAATTCGCTGTTGAGACGACCTGAGTTGTGTTTGTTGTGTTTCGATTGAACACTTGCTTTAAGAACATTCTTCTGAGGTTCTCTCTGACGACCTGATGCTTCGAGGCGTAGATGAACGGATTCAAACAAGTATTGAAGAAAATGAATAGCACTGACGTATGATAGAACGTGTCATTGCTCTGAATGACATCAGTCTTGCTAAGCATTACGAATAGCTGATTCGGAATCCAAGATATGGCAAAAGACAGAGATACGGCGATCATCGTATAGACGATGTTCATTTCACTGCGTTTGGCGTTTTTCTGAAGAGTGTTCGGCATATCTTCGTTGGTGTGGTTGGCTTGGAACACGCGACTACTACTTTTGCGAACCGCGAACAATATGCTTCCGTAGAAGCATATGAGCAGAAACAAGGGTATGAAAAACTGCCAGCTAATGAGAAACATTCCCGACTTTGTGCTTGAAGCTGGCGTAGGCCAAAACTGGAAAAAGGCGCACTGGCCATCAACGACTCTGGTCGTAAACAGGACAGAAATATTCATAAGGATGCCATCTATCCAGGTGAACGCAATACCAACTCTGGTCATCCAGTCCCGGTAGAATCGCTTGTGCAGAACGGGAAGGACAATCTTGAAACATCTCTCTGCGGCGATGATGACTAGGCTGGCAACGGATCCCACTTGAACTGCAAACACTATGGAATCTCCTTTGAGAAGAATACACAGAGCAAAACCACCCGGCCCCTCGTAGTAGACGTTTACAGCTGCTAGCTTGTAAGCATAGACGATGATTAGTAGGAAACTCGACAAGGTGTCCATGATGATCTGATTCGTGAGGAAAGTGTTGGAGGTGTTTTTCTTGAATTTTTTTGACAGAACTACTCTGAGAACCAATCCATTCATGAGGAACCCAACCACTCCGAAAACTACCACGACACTTCTCACGATGATCACGAAGCTGGACGTACCAGAAGCATCGACCACTGAACTGTTTCTGACCTGTTGCGAGCCGAGCAGAGACTCATTCAGTGATGCGCTCGATTCGTAAGTCGACTCCCAACCGTCCGTACATGGTGTACTTTCTTCTACAGCCATTCTTTATTAAATAACTTGAAGAAAATCTTGTTTATTGCTCGCGACTGGCCGTGAATACAGTATAATCTGATAAAACGTGGCTTACTGAGATACAACTTAATGTAATCTAAGGCAAATTCTAGCAGTTTCTCAAACGTGCACAAAATCTTTGTGAGAAAATCTAGCTTTTTCTTTGCATTGGCGTTCAACAAAACGAAGAGACTGACAATTATACGGTTGCACGTGAAAGCTTAAGAAACACTTCAGTGCCGGACAATGTTTAATTCTTTCTGTTGTTGACAGTGGCTGACTTTGTCAAGAAAATCACACTATTAAGAACTAGCCTATTCAACTCCAGTCAGTCTCTGCCTATGACAAACTTTGCCAACAAATAAAGTTGGTAGCTTCAGAATTATGCTTGTAAGGCTAAGAAAAGATCAGTTTCTACTCAACCTGACTCCTGGATGGATCTCCGTCGTTTGCTGTGGACAGTCGATATCATGAAAATCAGAATATTAAAGACTACTCACTCTCAGTTAGCTTTCCGATCAATGGTCAACCCTCGTCGGCTTTTTGCGGTGAATAAGCGACGTTAAGGAAATCAGAATGTTAAAAACTGTTCAATCTCACTTTGCTTTTGATCGAGGGTCGACACTCGGTCGGCTTTGCTGTGGATAATCGTTGTGACGAAAATCTGAATATTAAGAACTATTCAGTCTCACTTAGCTTCTGTCGATCTCCTCCGATTCTCCCAAAATAATAATAATAACAATAAGACAATTTAATAAGACAAAGTACCACAATCCGCAAACCGCGCGTGCATCACCATGGGACCGCTGCGGCACTCGGCTGAAATTTATAGAGCCGATCAGGTCCGTAGATATCAATGGCTACTGAGGTAACTGCGTGCATTGTGATGCCTCAATTATTAAACAATTATATTTAGATCTACAAGCTCATGTATTCAAAAAGTCAGCCGTCGGCAAATCCGCTTGAAGATCAGACGGATATGCGAAAGAAAAACAAGAGAAAGCATTAATTAACTTTAATATCACCCCGAACGCTCAGAGAATTAAGACATGCATGGACATTAGCACTGAGCAAAGTAAGATGGGGAATGGGGACACCTCCGCAAATTCCCGATGCCAAACTTTCTAGAATATTCAAAGGCGAGGCAAACTTATTCAATGAAAGTTTTTATAGCATTCAGGATGGGGCGTTTTTACGTCGTAAAGATGTGAATTGTAGTCGAGCTTGATAGCTTCTCCGTTAGAAAGCTACCCAGCGGTGTTTACGGGCATGTTAAGGGAGCGCGCAAAGTAGACTTAGGTACTTGAGCATTCATAAACCACAGTGGGTTCTTATCATATACGATGCGGTTTGCTCATTCTTCCCGCATATGATACGTGTTATTCTTTATCCAAACTGTTGGATATTGATCGGACGGAAATATGAATCTGTCATTAAACAATGGCATTGCCTGAAGCAGTTAAGACCCCGATGTATCGGATGATACACCTGAAGGGTATTTGATGACACCCGCTGATGTTGAACCCAATAACCTCCTGACACGCAATGTTTTGGTGTTTCTGAATAGCAATTTCTCTCAACAATCTTGTTAATCTTCCTTTCTTCCAAATCACAGGATCTTAATGGCATTCGTGCATGCAGTTTAAGAAGTGATGTTTGCTAGCAGCAGATCTAAGTGTGGCTACACTCTGGCAAAAAAACTGTCAAGCAACACACTCAAGCATTTGTCTGATCGGCTGTTGTAGATATAGTTGTAGGTAACTGTAGGTAGTTGCAGATGTAGTTGTAGGTGTAGTTGTAGTTGTAGGTGTAGTTGTAGGTGTGGTTGGAGGTAGATAGCCGATATGACGAATGCCTGACAGTTTTGTGTAAATATTACAATAGGCATATTACAAAATACCACATTAATTAATCTTTGGCTATAAGCTACAATCATTGTGCTTTTTAATCAGACAGTTGAACTTTATGACTACATAAGTGTCTATGGTTTCTAGACATTTTTGGAACTGCAGGTAACTTTGTAATTAACGCTTGGTACATTTTGAATACTAATGTCTGCTAAAAGTAGACAATTTATTATGTCAAAACGTTTTTTAGTGTGAACTGTTTAATTTGCCTGGTTAGAATCATTTACACAGTAATGCACTTAGTGTGGCTTTATAAACATATGTATGTATGCATGTTTGGATATGTTTATATATGCATATATGGATGTATTTATGTATGTATGTATGCATACATGCATGGATATATACATGTATTTATGTATGTTTGTATGTATGCATTATGTTTGCATGTATGGATGTAAGTCTGCAAGTATGTATGGACATATTTATGTACCAAGATAGAATCTTCTGCAAAAAATCGAACTGTTTCGGTTGATGCGCCAGCAGACATTGCAGCTAATCTTAAGACAAACCGCTTTAAGTCTGTTTGGTAGCGATGCAGCGATGCTCCTCCAGCACCTTGATAGGTTTCAAAGGTTCTATGCAAAGGTTCAGCTGCATACATAGGCCTACATACACTTAATATAGCACCTTTTGTAAGACCTCTGCACCACCAATAATTATTTGCAGGCCACACCATAGCTGTGTTCAACCACCAGACATTATTATTCAATGATCCCGGCTAATGAGTCCTCCATAAAGTGCTGACGATAGGTGCTAATTGCCGTCGCCGGTAGCATTTGTAGAATCCGGAACCTTACCGCTTCCATCCGGATGTATTCTTCCAATTAAATGGAGTTGTTTCCAGAGGTGAAACCGAACCAACGGAAGAGGTTTGACGTGATCGCAGTGCTTGCTGTCGTTATCTGCATGGATATTCTGAGTATTATTAAACAGTTTGGGGGTTTTAAGGGTAATTTTGAATGACCCAGGGCTAATAACGATCCGTGTTGGTGTTTGTGTTATGGTAGTGATGTTGTTGAAGTTGCTGTCTTTGGAGATGGTGAAGAGGTGCTGATGATGGTTGCAGATGACGATAATGATGATAATGATGGTGTTGGTGGTGGTGATGATGATGGTTGCTGGTGGGATGATGGTGGTAGTGGTGGTGGTGATGATGACGAGTGATGATGATGGGGTGGTGATGATTATGATGATGGTGATGGTGGTGGTAGTGGTGGTGGTGCTGATGGTGGCCGATTGATACGATGCATCTACCTCACTGCTCAGCCCACACACACACACACTGTCTGTCAGTTTGTCTGTCTTTCTGTCTGCTTTATGCCTATCTATTTAGCCATCAAATGTGTGTTTATTCGTAGTTGAATTAATTATTATCGGCGCCGTTGTTTTCTCCGCCTTTGCTTATGAAGAAAGAAAGTTACAAACTTTAAGTGTAAAGTTATTCCACATGTATCAACAACGTCTTTCATTTTAATTATTTACAATTGTTCCACTTGAATTATGTTATGCTTGTAAATAGCATAGGAAACAAACCACTTATTATCATAAGCTGATGTCCTGTTTAACATTCTAGATTAGCAACTTGTAACAGTATATATATATGCATGTATGAATGTATGTATGTATGTATATGTCTGTCTACTTGTTTGTCTGTGTATAACTGCATGTATGTTTTTGAATGGAAGTCTTTCTGCAATCAACGGAGACAGAGTATGTCATGTACTTGGGCAGTGAATGTTGAGTTTCGAGTTTTCCACGATTTGATAGGTTTATTTCAGATGAATTCTAAAGTTTTTTCTGTCCTTACGGCCATTTTAAGGTTCAAGTAAGCAGTGTCATGCTAATTTCAGGGTTTATGCTTCCAGAATCCACTCTGATGGACAGTTTTCCCGTCGCGTTCTTAACATGGATAATTATAATATCTTTGGAATTGTTTGATCGCCATTATGATGCTCAATTAGGCCACCGCGAGCGATTGACGAGTCACGATGACTTATGTCTTCAGCATTGTCGCCATTTTGATGCTCAAGAATCCACTCAGTAATGGAGACAAATTCTGTCTGCAATTGTTTGTCGCCATTTTGGTGATCAAACAGCCAGTCATGCAATAGACGAATTCTATGTCCATGTCGCCATAGTGATGCCAATCTATGCTATCGACTAATTCTACGGTATATCTGTAACTTCTGTCGTCATATTGAAACGCAAATAACTCATCCAATGATACAGACGAAATCTTTGTAATTCTTGCCATTTGATGTTCCATATTTACATGTAAGCAGACCACCCAATAGACGAATTCTAAGTCTTTGGCCAAATACCGAGAAAATTCTATATGTGCAGCGATTTGAGGCCATTTTGATGTTCCAGTAGTCCACCGGATATCTGCGAATTCAATATCTGCAACTGTCTGACGCCATTTTGAATCTCCAACGTGCCTTCCATTATTGCCACAGACAAATTCCTTCCATATAACTCAGACGAATTCGATGGCTTTGCTGTTGCCTCTTGCGGTGTGCTTACACATCGGAGTCATCTCATTGGACGACAGGAGCGTGCTTCGTCGACGGGCGGCTGCTATGTAGGTGCTCGACTTGAGACCGGGGTTCCTCTGGTAAGTACTTCGGCTACAGTTCCAATAAGTCACAGCTCAGCGAAAGAAGCCATGCGCGTAGGATGTATGTTCTGGCATGGTACGAAAGGGAAGGAAGGAAAGGTTAGGTTATGTAAGTAAAGACTAGGTTAGGATAGGTAAGGTAAGGTAAACTAAAGTGAGGTAAAGTAAGGTGAGTTAATTGTAATGTCAGGTAAGGAGAGGTAGGATATGGTATGGTAAAGTGGGATAAGGAGAACGAACAGCAGGCAAGGCAAGCTATGGTAAGGTCAGGTAAGGTAATGTAAGGAAAGACGAAATGATTTGAGTCGAGCTGCGGTAAAGTGTAATAGGATTCAATAACGCAAGGTAAGTTATTGTGGAATAAGGTAATTGAAGCTATGGTTACAGACCGTACCCTGTTAAGGTAAGGTAAAGTATCAGACAATTTATGAACAGTTCACATGATTTACAGGCGTATTTTGTAAACAGAAGACAAACTACGGTGGACTATTCGCTAGCGCGCTGAGACTGTAATCCAGCGATAGCGGGTTCGAACCTGCTGAGCGGACTATATGTAACGGACCTGAACTCATCAAGCGCTTCAGGATAAGACTTGCTGACCTTGCGCGCTAAATAAACAGATAAATAAAATGCGAATGGATATCATAATGCCCTTTAACCTTTTTATCGCGCTATTTCCTGAATTTCGTCCTTGCATGAGCGAATTGATGCAATTACACTTCGAATATAAACAGGCGACCCAGAATGCACCTGGTTTCCGGCTGAGCCGGCGTTATGCACGCCGCAAACGCTAAACCCGGATGCAGCACATTTGACGTCGAAGCCCACAGGATATACAAGATATCTGATTAATTAAGCGTGACTGTGCAACGAGGTGTGATGGCGCAGCGTTAAGATCTCGTATGGTGTGTGTAACTATAAGTTCTTTCGTCTAGCGCATTTTCACGTCTTCGCCAGGTATAAGCCTGTATTGATATCTCACTAACTGAGCTTACTACTTCCGCTTACCAAAGCAAATTCTTAGGATGAGTAGTCATATGCCTTGTCAAACTTTAATAAACATATTTTTAGCTAACCTTAAACGGCATCACCCAAATATACTGATAATGGCTTATCAGTATATTCGGTAAGCCATTACGTACGAGATTATCAAAGCGTACTAGCGATATTGATAATCACTTACAATGACTTTCCAAATATATTTATAATGACTTACCAAACATAACTTTAAAGGCTAAACCGAGCTTACCTGGTATATTTATAACGGCTAACAACATACATTCATAAAGGTCTACCAGAGCTTACCATATATATTTAGATTGGCTTACCAGATATATTTCGATTGGCTTACCAGATATATTTAAATTGGCATACCAGAGCTTACCAGACATATTTAGATTGGCTTACCAGAGCTTGAAGATGACGATGGCGACGAAGAGTATGAAGGATGATCCTGCCAGTATGACGCCATACATCCACGGGTTTGTCGGACCATCCTCTGTCCAAATGCAGTAACAGAAATACCCTTAAGAGGTTTCGTATTCCTAAGGAGTAGGCTACTTAGCCATATAGCTAAAAGAACCTTCAAAGTGAGTTGCTACTCATGGCGCTATGCAAATTGTCGTCATTACATTACTTTGAGTTGCGCAGCATTTCTCATCTCATCTCATCACAATACATCCGTTATTATTATTATTATTATTATTATTATTATTATTATTATTATTATTATTATTATTATTATTGTTATTATTATTATGCATTTATTACGCGTGTAAGGTCAGTAAATCTGAATCTGTGTTTCGATACTTTACAGTGGTGCACGTCTGTGTAGGTAAATCCAGTACCTCTGAGATCGTAGGCCTACTTATTAGACATGGCATCTAGCGAGTAAAAAGTAAAGTATTCCATATCCCACAAGAGAGACGTAATGGAGGCGCTGATTTCCTATTCTTTAGGCCCTTGAGCCGGCAATGGATGAATCCCAAGATCCTGAACAGGGAGCCAGCGCATTGCAGGACTTGCCGTTTACTTCCCAGCTTACGCCGGTACCAAATTCTACTGCTCGGTGACAGAGACACTGTGCACAAACAACTGGCGAGTGTTTAGACAAGTACAACCGAGAGAATGAAGTTACTAGAAGTGTGTCGCAATATCCGCTGTTTGAACAATAGCCTATTATATGTACTGTTTATGTATTGTCTTGTGTATTGTTATACGTATTGTTATATTATTGTTATATGTATTGCTATATGTGTTTTATATGTATTGTTATATTATTGTTATATGTATTGTTATATGTGTTTTATATGTATTGTTATATTATTGTTATATGTATTGTTATATGTGTTTTATATGTATTGTTATATTATTGTTGTATGTACTGTTGTAGTGTAATTATACTAAGAAATTCATATAGCTTCGCTTCCAAAGAAAATAATCAGAGGTGCTTCTGCGATAGCTTTAACTATGTTAAATGTCATTAAGAATAGAACATTCATCCGTTAGTAAACATTGCTCAGTTAACAGGAAGTGTCATCAGTGGCAAGTTCTTCTTCTTCTTCCTTCTGACTAATTCCAACCAGAAGGAAGAAGAAGAAGAAGTCATCAGTGGCAAGTTCATGAGTACAAGCAAAGCCCTGCCAACAGATCCCCAACTAGAGTTGAAAGATGACAGCAAATTCAGAGTTCCTGAGTTCCTAAAGCAAGGAGCATCGTGGATGAGGAACGACGATAGGCGGATGTGATCCGCCGCCGATGACTCACGGTTGTCTCACCATCCACCAGTACCTCGTAGATGGCAGACAACGCGGTTTCCGGATATCCCTCGGACCGACGGATATGTGCAGGACAGGTATTCGTTGCTCGCTGGCCGGTAGGTAGTTGAACCATTCCGTGGATGACGGTCGGTACCCCTCCAAAGACTCTCTTCGCCTTTCCTCCACCGAATCCAAGATCTCCCAGCGTAGATCTGAGGTCTGAATGTCCAGCTGGAATCCTGTCCCCCCTCTGTAGGTGGACCCTTCCAGTCACAGAAGGTCACGATAACATGTTACAAAAACCGTCTGAAACGCAGTAAATCCGCGTTCAAAACGAGAAATAATTCCAACACGCAGGCTCGGCAACAGTAACAGTCCAGACTTCCAGAATTATCGAGCAAATCTCCCGTTTAGACCATATAATCCGGCAAAATGACATAAATATAGCCAACGACCGATGTGGCCGCGGACATGCGACCATATCGATCGTTTTATGCATTGTTTTATGTATTGCTTTATGTATTGTTTTATGCATTGTTTTATGTGTTGTTATACGTGTTGTTAGAAGTTCTGGAGCAGTTTGTCTTATATTCTTCGATAGCACTAAGTGCTTACCACTTGTTGACCTAAATATACAGCCACCACAAGGTTTTAGCTTTCATACTTAGAAAGAATCTCAGGTCATTCTAAAAATAGTAATGTATATATTTAATATTTACACGTAAATATATTCAGGCACATGTTATATATACATTCATTTATATGCATACATACATACATACATGCATGCATACATACATACATACATACATACATGCATACATGCTTACATACATACATACATGCATACATGCATATAAAACATACATACATGCATACATGCATACATGCATACATGCTTACATACATACATACATACATACATACATGCATACATGCATGCATGCATACATGTTTCGTGGTAATAAGTCCACAAAACATTAAAGAGCCCAAACACAGATAGGATACGATAAAATGAAATACAATACAATACAATGCAATACAATATATTGCAATAAAATGCAAAACAACACAGTGCAATACAATACAATGTCGTGCAACGCAGTGCAATACAATACAATGCAATGCAATAAATTAAATGCAAAATAATTCAGTGTAACACAATACAATACTATTGAATATCGCAATTCTTCTGAACCCAATACACCTAGAGTAGCCTACAGCGTTCTGTTGGCCTATATTTTCATTAAGCGGCCAATCCTACAATTCCTGAGGCCACAGTGACTTCAAATACCAGCCAGTTTATGCCCCCAAGAGAACACTGACAGCTAGATTAGTGAAGAAGTCGGTTTCCGTGCAACGCAGTCATTTCGTGCTAGTCCGAATCGCTTTCACACGGTTCTGATTTTATGACCACAGTATACTTTCAACCACGCTAAGTCTTAAGAACTCCCGCGGATTACACGGGACCGTCTTGATCTGTTGCAGCCTCTATAAAGCCTTGACTTCGGCGATTCTCGTTTTCAGTTCAAAGATCAGTTGGTGGTGTTTCTCTTGTATGCCGCGCGATGGTCTAGTGGTTAGCGTGTTGCTTTTTGAATCCAGACGTCGAATGTTCAAATTCCGTCAGTAGAAAAAACATATTCTGAGATTTCTGCTCCCCTAACAAGCTTAGCCATAAAATGAGTACATCGACCGTACAGTGTTACGGTATTAGAAAGTAGCCGCCAGATGTAGCTCCAGAAAAGTTTTCAGCTCATCTTAAGATGCACCTTCTGTTAGACAGTCATGTTTCAGCCCCTCTTTGAGGTTCTTAAAAGGCGCTATATCAGTTGTCAAATATATACGTACTAACGTTGGGAAGCTCAGGCGTCAAACGAATTGACTGATTATCCGCCGTCATAAGCCGAGGCTAAGAAAATGAAGCCGTTATTACCTCATACCCATGGCCGTCTGTCGTGGCTAGTGCAAGGGACGGCTCTTCTTGTTGCTTCTGAATCAACTGGCGGGATAATCAAGTCATGTCCCCCATCCAGGGTGCGATTGTGGTTGGCGGGAGTTGGGACAAGACTCATGGGCGGGGAGAATGATGACAAAATATACTTTCAATGTGTGTATGTGTGAATGTATGTATATATGTATGCATGCATGTATACATGTCATTGTAATTGTAATTTGAGATTTATAAAGCGTCTCTTAGAGGATAAACTCAACAGAGGTGCTTCCGACCCGAAGGAGTAAAATCACTGTTAAACAGTACAGTCTTCAGGCGCCTGCGGAACACTGAGAGGGGAGAGAAAGGAGCTCAAATCGCAATTCTCGAGGGAGACGATTCCAGCAGGTGTGACCAACGTAGGCGAAGCTCCTGGACTGGGCAGTAGCGGTGCGCATTCGAGGGACAAACAGGAGATCCTGAGTGGCCGAGCGAAGGGTGCTACGGCCCGGCAACGAGGAGACCAAAGTGCAGAAGTCAATGAGGTAAAGGGGCGCAGAGCCAACAACACAATTGCGCATGAGGGAGAGAATCTTAAAGTGGACACGCTGCTGGACGGGAAGCAAGTGAAGAGTGTCACGGATATAAGACGAGATGTGGCCATATTTTGGAATGCCTCCAATTAGAAAGCATGGCGTTACCAAAGTCAACCCTAGTGCAAATGAGGACACGGACCAGTGGAGATAGCGTGGAAGGAAAGAGTACGGCGAATGGTGCGGAGCTGACGAAGGTGGTAAGAACAAGAGCGAGAGACGCTGTTAACATGAGCAGACAGGGTAAGCTCCTGATCCAACACAACCCCGAGATGCCGGACCGTAGTAGAGAAAGAGATATCCGGAAATCTATGGCGTAAGGAGGAGAGATCAATCTTGGCGAGATGTAAGCGGCCACCAACCCAGATGAACTGGGTCTTATTACAGTTCAAACGGAGGCGATTGGAGGACATCCATAGGTCAAGAACAGAGGTGACATCGAGAATCCTCTGGACAAGGGCAGGGGCCTCCTCCGCCGGACCATGGGCATAAGCCTGGGTGTCGTCTGCATACTGAAGGATGGCAACACTCAGTGTGAGGAGGGTCCAAGCTAGATCAGAGGTATATAAAATATAGAGGAGAGGAGCTAGGACGGAACCCTGGGGAGACCAAAGAAGACGGGGGACCAGAGGGACCGTGAGGGCCCAAACACAACAGATTGAAGGCTGTCTGACAGGAGTGACTGAAATCAGGTGAGGGCAGAACCAGTGATGCCAAAGGAAATCTCCAAACGCTCCAATAGAATGGAGTGATCAACGGTGTCAAAAGCAGCAGTTACATCGAAAAAGGCCAGAAGGGTGACCTGCCTGCAATCAGTAGCCCCAAATACGTCAGCAAGAAGGCGAGTCATAAGCGATTCGGTGAAATGTATGTGTGTATTTGTGTGTATGTATGTATGTATGTATTTGTGTTTATGTATGCATGTAGGTAGGTAACTATGTCTGTAAGAATGCATGTATGTGTGTATTGATAGATGTAAGTACGCATGTATGGATGTATGTACGTATGTGTGTATGTATGTGTGAATTTGTGTAAGTACATGTCAGTATGTATGCATGCTCGTGTGTATGTATATAGGCCTATGTATGCATGTATGTACGTATTGATAGATGTATGGATGTAGGTTTGTACATGTATGTCTGAATGTATGTACGTATGTTTGTATGTATATAGGTATGTATGTACTTATGTATGCATATATGTATGTATGTATCTGAATATTTATACAACCTCTTTTAGGAGCTCTCAGAAGTGCTCAGACCTCGTCAGCCAGTGATCTGGACATTCATAAAGCGCCTTCTCTTTAAGCTCTCCACGCACTGCGGAGAAAATCCGACCTACAAGGACCCTTGTGAAAACAAATGCCTGTCTATGGTCTCCATCGCCAGCCACTGAATCTGCTCTTATCAACAGTTCCTCCTCTCTTATCTCTTTTCAGCATCCTCTGCATAGATCAACATCTCACGCCCATCCTACACACACACACACACACGCACACGCACACGCACACACGCATACACGCACACATCTGTATATACATTATATATATATAAAATAAATATTACCTATGTTTTCGTATTATACATGTAGATGGATGTATATATTAGAGAAGCTGGTCAACTGATACTCTTGTCTATGTGTTCTTGTATACCGAGACATTTATGTATGCAATTGCCTATTGGTAGGTGTGCTGAACTGTCAACCCATAGATGGGAGGTTTAAAACCCTATCAGGATATTAAGAAATTCTAAATTTGGTGTTCCATTAGCGCCCTCTGGCGAGCTTAGCTGTGAAATGAGTGCATCGACCGTACTATGTAGGGGAAATATCGGGTAGCGTTGGAGAAGACTGTTTATCGGCCTTCATATGCCGAATCTAAGAAAAATGAAGTCGCTAACAATTCATACCCATGGCTGCTTTCAGGGTTGGTTCAAGAAAAAGCTCTTTATCTTGGGTGTATGTATTTATGAGCGTTTAATTGTTTATGTTCATGCACTGTATTCATCATCATAGCCTGGCATGAGGGCAAGACTGTCGCCAGGGATGTGACTATTGAAGACAACGTGTTGTCTTATCTTGTCTTCAACCGTCCTCGAGCCGAGGATTGGCTGCACCACGGACAATTTTGTGCCATTTGCTTCTGTCCCTTGTCTCCTGTAATAACTGGTCGAACGATAATTCAGTCCACGACTTGATGTTATTGATCAATGTCATCCTGGGTCTTCCTAGAGCCTGGGATCCAGGAATTGTTCCTAGGATGATCTCTTTCTCTAAGCAGTCTCCACTTTTTCGTAGCACAATCCCGAGGTATGAAAGCTTCCTCTTCTTGATTAATCCGAACAGGCTCCTCACTACTCCTGACTTCTGTAGGACCCACTCAATTGTCTTCTTGGTAGCCCGCGGTACTGGAAGAATCTGCTGCAGACACTTCATTTCAAATGCATTCAGTCTTGCATCTTCATCTTTCTTCATGGTCCAGCGCTCACATCCATGCTATGCCACTGGCCTTACAAGAGCTTCCAGAAGGGCTGAATCATATCTGCTTCACTCCGCCTGCACTGCTGGACCAGTGGCCGAAATGGCAGCCAGAGGAAGGTTGCTAAGTATGAAAACCTGCCTGCCTCTTACCAGTTCGTCCCTTTGGCATTTGAGAAACTTGGCCCGCTCAATCTCCAGGGATTGTGTCGCCATCTGACGAGGGTTTTATGAGACTCAAGAGAGACTTCTTTTCTGTTTCAACGCCTTGCCACAAGAATGCAACGGTTCCAAGCCATCGCTTTCCGAGGTACCTTAAAAGAGCCGGACATCTGCGAAGACCAGCCATTTCAGAAATGCATTCCCTATTGTCCCGAATAGTATTTCCACACTCTATGGATTTTGGGTTAAAATAATAATAATAATAATAATAATAATAATAATAATAATAATAATAATAATAATAATAATAATTAATAATAATAATCTCTCTGCCAGAGCCGGATGAGACGTAGCCGTTGCAGATGCTCACTTCTGTCTCCGGACTAATTTTTTCACCACCTGAGGGATTATACCTACCTCGGGTAAAAATAATAATAATAATATTTTAATTCCTGGGGAACTCGAGTAAAAAATTAAAAAATAATTAATAAATATGCATAAAACCTAAGCATATACATATGATAACATAAAAATGTACACATGAACACAAAAAAGCAACGGAGAAAAATTGTTACAGACCAGGATAGTATTTGATGTGAACCACTTGTTCCGTTGCGTTGCTCGAACCGGACATTGCTACAGCATGTGGTTCTTATAGCAGATAGAATTGCTATAGCATACGTCATGTGATTCTGTCACATGACTCCTTGACTGCGTCAATTCCAGCATATGAAGTCACGAAAACAATGTCAGTAAGTAAGTGCAGTTTGAAACAGCATTCGTTGGATCAGTCTGTAACATCAACATGTAATGTAATGTTAACCAGGTTTTTATATTGTGGTGGTAGGTGGCCAGTCGTCTCCGTTGCCGTTTGATCTTCACAGTGACAGGGTACAAAAATGCAGAGTAGGGTGTGTAGATTCTGCGATGCGTGGTCTATCGATAACGCGTTTGGTCAATGATCATATGGTTGCGGGTTCGACTCCGTGTAACGACCCTGGGCAAATTGTTTGCCTCTGTCACCAAGCAGTAGAATTTGGTACTAGCGTAAATTGGGAAGTAAACGGCTAGTCCTGCGATGCACTGGCCCCGTGTCCTGGACCTTGGGATTCGACCATCGCCGGCTCAAGGGCCAAGAAAAGGAGATGAGCGTCTCTCCTACATCTCACTTGTGGGACATGACAGCTTTACTTACTGTATGTAATAGATGTGCGCGTCTGAATGGGTTGCTCTCTGTGTTTCGGTTTTCTATTTCGGCAAATCTGTGGAACGGAAAACGAAACACATACCGATGTCGTCATCAGGGTTGAGTCAACTGTATGATAAAAAATTAAATTAAATTACAATTACTACTGAATCAGGCCTACACATTTTTCAGCTCAGGGCAACTAAATTACATGAACATTATTGTCAGTTACGATTACAATTACTGATTGGATATAGCAAAGCAAAGCCACCAGACCATGGGAGTGGCCCGTTGGCTTCGTGGAAGTCTCATGCAGCTGCCTTTCCGTTTACAGCTATAGCTGTAAGAGATATCCTTTCGATTCCAACCTCCATTTCAACACCATTTCAAACCAATCAACCCGCTTACCTTTCTTTCTCCCTACAACCCTACCAACCATCTAGATCTCTGCAATCAACCTCACAAAACCGTTGTCTTCCTCTGACAACAGAGGTCATCGGTCTGAATTCTTCCGATGCGGATTCAGCAATTCTGCACCAGCCATCTGGAATAGTCTCCCTGTTTACATCACTCAAAATATCTCGCTAGACATATTTGCAATGCGGCTTAAGGCCTATTTGTTCAGTCTTGTTTCTTGTCTGGCAACTATTACTCACCCACGCCTACGAATTCTCGCTCAGCTGATGGACATATGGCGTGTCAAAAATGCAGTACTTACTACTCTGGAGACGTCTAAATTGCGGCTTATACTCTATGTTCTTCTTTTATTTGAGTCTGTAATTTTCTCTTCTCTAGCTGTAGCTTTCTTTCCTCAGCTTAAGCTTGTAACTTTCTCTTCGAAACGCATTCTTTCCTCAGCTCCAGCTTTTCGTGCTTCAGTCTCTAATTCAGCCAACTCTATTTTCCTTTCTTCCTTCTTTTATTTTCCTTGTGGGGCTTAATTTCTGATTGTTTTGCTTTAACACGCCAATCCTCCACACCTGCTTTCTGAGGTGACAGTTTTCTTCTGTGCAGCTGCAGTTTACTCAGCTCTTTCGTGTCTTGAACCTATCCTCTTATGACGAAGCTTGTTAAGAGCTCATTAGCGTCTGCCGTTTTCACTCCACACATTTGTAAGATTCCCAAAAGTAGCTACATGAATGTTCAGCTACATACGCTAGGGTACGTTTGCAGCCATGACAACCTGCATGTAGTTGCCAAGCAACGTTAATTGTCTGATACTCGAATGGTCGCGCTGCAAGTGACTGACCAGTGTATATCTAGTACCGAAGGCGGCTATAGTATGCAAAGTCAACGCACATTCGCAGATGGTGCCATCGATTGATACCTTGTTACTTCCGAGGTGTGTATTCATAATAATGCGCGTAGAACATCTGCGGGACAGTTCAATAAAACGTCCTATGTTTAACTGTACTAAATGTACCCTGACCTAACTGTGCTAAATGGGAGAGGCCAGTTCAGCCATGCTCTCCCATACACTCAGATGGGTGCATGACCGGCATGCCCCTGATCCGCTTTTTGCATTTACATAGCGCCTTTTTGGAACATATGAGGTACCTAAATGTTTACATGCGTACGTATTGTATTTCTATACATGTAATAGAGAGGCTTTCCTGTTCTTCACTGCCCTCTCTCTCTTGCATCACACACACATACACATACACACAGACATACACACATACACATACAGACATACACACACATACACACACATACACACACGTACACATGTGTGGCAATATCTGTTCATATATCTGAGTATATTCGAACATCACACATATGTATATTTATGTATATATAGACTTATGTATCTATTTATCACCGTAACATATATAATACATAGATATATAGTTTAATGATAGTGAAATATATGCATGTGTGTATGTAGCCATTTACTGTTGACGAGTTAACAATGGTCGTTCAGCGGTCAGCCTGATTTCCAGCAGCTAACGGGTGTGGCATAGCTTCCACGTTTATCTATTTATATATACTGTAATTATATGTTGTGAACCATTTTAAACACGTCAGCATACATAGATATAGCTATTAGGTAAACACGATCGCGGACATAGACATGTACACGTTGTTTGTAGGTGTTTATGTATGTAGGCATGCATGTATGTATATATGTGTTATATGTCTGTCTGTGTGTATGTATGTATTCTCGTCGTACGTTTTATTTGCCTTTTGTTCTGCATTATATCGTTGTAATTGGATATTTAAGTGACGCCAGGATTTTATGGCTGCTCTATTTGATAGGATATGTCTAGCAAGAACTTGTCTTAGGCCTTCGACAGAACTCCAGTCTGGACATTAGAGGTAATTCAAGAACCAACCATATGACACTGTCCAGATCATAGTAGCTGGTTTCTTGTGGATGACAACATCCAACTGATACCATCCAAATGATATTAGCCAACGGTATAACGAGATGGTATTATCCAAATGACAACATCCAAGGGTTTAAGGTAAGGTTTTTCGTGGAGCTCGGTAGCCTACAGATTAGAGCACTCGGCATGTGACGCGGAGAGTACGGGTTCGAAACTCCTGTGAGTCGGTAACTGTTTAGGGACCTTGAGCAAGACCTTCAGGAACAGTTGCTCAGTGCCAACGATGCTTTATCGTATACTTCGGTCGTGTGAGCACTTCTGAACTTTGGGAGGAGGGCAACATCAAATACAATTGCATTGCATTGTACTTCAAGTTAAGTATGTTTCTATCTAAGGTTTTATCTTAAAGATTTCTGCTTAAATTGGCTCGCAGTCAATAAACAATTATTTAGTTTACCATACCTTATCTTGTTTAAATAATCCCAGTAAAGTTTCACCCCAAGGACCTGATAAACAATTTCCATACCTTAGCTTACTTCGCCCCCAATTCTATTGCCTTAAATCATTCTAGAATAGACTGTGCAAAGGCCTCAACAAAAGATTTTCTTACCATTTCAAATAGTGCCGCTGTTTAAGTTGGTCTCACTGACACAGCTTTTGTGTAGCGCTGAGAATATCGATTTACAATACATTACGATAGCTTACTTTGCCTCCAGTTATCCTGCCTTATTTTCCGAGTAGGGCTCTGTCCCAAAGATTTTCGTATTCTAACTAGATATGCCTTGCTTTAACCGTCGTCCCTTAGAGTTGCAATTAGTCTTGTTTTGATGGCGCAGCTTAATAAGACGAGCGCAGTCAACGATAGATGAACTCACCTTGAGACGATGGTTCGCGATGCCGTGGCACGGTCGGTCGTAATTCGGTTTGCAGGCCAGTCTCAGCAACCGAGTAGGAGGCTGATGTTGCTGTTGCTGCTGCTGGTAGCGGTGCCGATGACCAGATGCGATGCTGTCGATGCCGACAGAGATGATGGCTGGCCGACTTATCCCGAGGAAGAGCGACAGCAGGTCTGCAACGGTCGACCGAAGCTAACGGGAAAATATGGAAGGAGGGAAGGCCAGAAGGAAGGGAGAGAGGGAATGAGGGAGGGAGGAAGGAAAGGAGAGATAATGGATGGAGGAGGGGAGAGATAGAAGACCAGACGGAGAGAAGGAAGAAGAAAGGAGCTGATGGATGAAGGTGACTAGGGAGAGTGGGTGGGAGAAATTGAGGTGGAGGGTAAGAAAGGAGGGAGAAGGTAGGTAGGAAGGAGAAGGTAAGAAAGGAGGGAGAAGGTAGGAAGGAAGGGAGAAGGTAGGAAGGAAGAAGAAGGTAAGAAAGGAGGGAGAAGGTAAGAAGGAAGAGAGAAGGTAAGAAAGGAGGGAGAAGGTAGAAAGGAAGGAGAAGGTAGGAAAGGAGGGAGAAGGTAGGAAGGAAGGAGAAGGTAGGAAAGGAGGGAGAAGGTAGGAAGGAAGAAGGTAGGATGGAAGGAGAAGGTAGGAAGGAAGGGAGAAGGTAGTAAGGAAGGAGAAGGTTGACGGAAGTGGACGAAAGAATAGTAGGGAGGGAGGAAGAGGTGGATAAAAAGAGGGAGGAGGGACGGACGAAGGTCAGAGGTGAACAGAGCAAGGGAGAGCGAGATGAAAGTAAGGAGGGAGGGAGCAAGGGCTGATTGGAAGGAAGATGGGAGGGAAGAAGAAGATATGAAGAGAGAGAGAGAGAGACGGGGAATAGAAGAAGGGTGGCAGAGATGAAGGGAGGGGAAAAGAAGGCTTGAAGCAATAGAGGGAGAGAGAAAATGGAGGTCTAGCGTGATGAAGTAAAGAAGAAAGGAAGAAGGTATGAAAGAAGAGGAGGAGAGAATTAAGAGACGGTGGAGAGTGGTGGGAGGGAATGAGGAGGGAGTGGGGAGTGACGTCATATAGGCTTATGAGTTGTTTTCTCTCATGTCAGTTCGTCATCTTAGGACGATGTCACCGCTAACGAATCTGCCCTCAGCAGAAAACCTTTTACCAAGAGACTGACTGTGTGTCGGTCTGTTCGTCCGTCAGTCTGTCTGTCTGTCTGCCAGTCTTCTGTCAGACAATCTATCCGTCTTTCTGTCTGTCATTCTGTCTGTCTTTCTATCTGTCTTTCTGTCTGTCTTTCTGTCTTTCTGTCTGTCTGTCTTTCTGTCTGTCTGTCTTTCTGTCTGCTTGTTTTTCTGTCTGTCTGTCTATCTGTCTGTCTGTCCGTCTATCTGCCTGCCTGCCTATCTGTTAAGGAGTTTCAGCTGTTGGCGGATTTGTCGTTAGCGGCGACACTGTCTTAAGATACTGGATTGACCTCAAAGATGCTAGACATACAGACAGACAGACAGACACACAGACAGACACACAGACAGACACACAGACACAGACAAACACACACTCACAGACACACAGGCATATAGACCCACACACAGGCACACACAGACACATACAGATACACAGGCACACACACACAGACACCAAGACAGAGAAAGAGATTATCTGCTAATGACGCTGGACGATATTTTGAGTCTGCTCAGATGAAACGGTCGCTCATGCAATATAACGAACGCTGGTAAACACAGCCGCTACATAAAAGCCCAGTTAAATTAAATTGCGTTAGAAATGCACCGAGTTTCAGCCGAACATTAGCGACTTCCTGTCTGGAACGGATTTGCTAAGTTGATGATGATGATGATGATTATGATGATGTTGATGGTGATGATGATGACGATGGTGATGATGATAATGTGTATGATGTGGATGATGATAAGTGATGTCTGGGAACAGCTGACACCAATGTTACCAGAACGCTATTTGACATCAGTTGTCTGGAAATAAACCACAGCCACTTTCCTTAGTCTAATCTAATCAGATCAAATCTATTCAAATCTAATCTATTCAAATCAAATGTTATCTCATCTTATCTTATAGCATCATATCATATCATATCTTATCGTATCATATTGTATCATATACCTTACCTTACCTTACCTTACCTTACCTTACCTTACCTTGTCTTATCTTATGGTGATGTACAAGGCATAAATTGTTGATGATCCTGTCTAAGCAAAAGCTCCTTCCGAAATTACAGTCCACTCTACACAATCAGCCGAGGTTCATGTCGCTCCAGAGACCGCAAGATGGGCTACGTTGGATTAACATCCGGACAGGATCAGACTTTATACATCAATCATTGTCTGCCGATAGCCAGACATTGCTGTGGACTTTTAAAGTACACAGAAAGAACTGTTTGAGGCAGTTGACAATGACAGATGATCCCGACTAAAATCCAATCTCTTCCTGAACTCATTTCCTTCGTCGGTTGCTTCCTTATCTTCTCTGATTTCCTTCTTGACTTTCGACCGGACTCAACCTGGAATTTGACCTGCACAACGATCTTGCTTAGTAGCGACCATCGACTGATGCCTTGAGCATTATTATGGCGCTATAAAATTTCTCAGATCAGATTAGAATGTGTTTTGCCATCAAACAGTTGGCGGTTCTAAAATGATTGCATTGGGTCTCTTTTGAGCAGAGAATTAATTTTAAGTGTGTGCAGACAATGCATTAAAGTCAACCGCAGCACCTTCAATATATGTCTTAGTACCCCTCAGAACAATCATCGCTCCACTTGGCCCTGTGACGGCCATATTTCGCTGTGCCTCGAGTTAATGTATGTATGTATGTATGTTTGTATGTATGTTTGTATGTATGTATGTATGTATGCACTTTTGAATGTATGTATGTACATGTATGTATGTATGAATCTAAACACTTGTATAGCGCGTTTTAAGAACCTCACAAAGGCGCTAAACTCTGCGGTATCCTAAACTATGATGTATACTATACTCTGTGGTATCCTAAACTCTGTGGTATCCTAAACTCTGTGGTATCCTAAACTCTGTGGTATCCTAAACTCTGTGGTATTCTAAACTCTGTGGTATACTAATCTCTATGATATCCTAAACTCTGTAGTATACCATACACTAGAAGATGCCAAGAAGGTACATCTTAACACGGGTTACTTTCCGATACCTGGTCGTTAAATGTACACGTTCTTCTATAGCTACCGTATGACCTGGACCTTGCTCATTTTTCAGTGAATTTATCGGGTGAGATCCTGTCCCTTTTGAATGGGCGCCACGCCATTTAAAGTTCTCATGTATGAGCCATGCCAACCGAGATTAAAATCTCTGAAACATGGCCACCATCGGTATGCAAACCGACATCCTCACGCATAGAGGCGGTTTGACGTGCTCGTTAACCAATGTAGCTACCAGTTTTATCTGTTGCTGGCCCAAGGTTCTGGAATGCACTTCCAGAATCTATTTGCTCTGATAATTCTGTGATACATTTCCGTTCTCCACTCAAAACGTTTTTCTTTCAACGGGTTTATCCGCCTTAGGGTATCTTTCTGTCCCCTCGGATTTATCCTCGGAATTGGCGTATTGCGTGTTTGGCTTTTGAAGCGCCATCGATTGACGCCCAGTTATTATTATTATTATCATATCTGATCAGGAAGTTTATTAGGTGATATGAGATCTGATCAGTTGAGGCCTATGCGATCGAGGTTCGAATCCGAGTAAGACTTGGTGTGAAGTTGACAACTTGTTTTCCTGCCATGTAAACGTTGCAAAGAAGGGTTGTCCTGTTCTACGTCTAACTCTTTCTTTTCTTCTTCCTTCTCTTCTTCCTCCACCTCTTTTTCTTTATCCTCCTCTTCCACTTTCTCATTCTTCTCCTTCCTCCTCCTCTTTTTCTGTTGCTTCTTCTTGAGCTATTTCCTCCTCCTCCTCCTCCTCCTCTTCCTCCTCTTCCTTTTATCCTACCTCTTCTGCGTCTGTCCTCTTTTTCTTCTCTTCCTCCTTTTCTTTTTCTTCTTCTTCTTCTTCCTACTTCTCCTCCTCTTCTTCTTCCTCTTCCATTTCCTACTCCTCCTCCTCTTCTGCTTCATTTTCTTCTCCTCCTCTTCTTTTTCTATTTCCTTGTCCTCTTCTGCTTCTTTTTTCTGCCTCCTCTTCTTCTTCATCCTCCTCCTTCTCTTCCTCCTCCCTCCTCCTCGTCCACTCCTTCTTCCTCCGCTGCTTCTGCTTCTGACACTCATCGTATTGAGACGACTTCTAGGCCGACCCCTACATAAACAATGAAACTAGTTTGCTTGGCCTTCTGCAATTTTCTCCAGAATCGAGTTTCTGTCTTAATTTCGCGAGCGTAATGAAGATACACTGTTTGTTTTTCTTCTCGCCCATTTGTATAGCGCCAATCTACGGCAACGACAAGGCATCGATCGATGGCTCCTGACCAATAACAGGGACTCCTTGTGTTGCTCTGTACACTGAGGTTATCAGAGAAACGTAGAACCCGCACACTCTGGATTCTAAGGTGAGCACTTTATCAACCGGCATATACATACATACATACATACCTAGACATATATATTTAGTGTAGTTAACAGATATATATATATGTATATTTAACTTTAAATCATGTACATGTAAACATACATATATACATACATACATATTTTGTTCATATAAAACTTATACATATACATATATACACATAACTACAATATAAAATATGTAAACATATAAAGTATATATATGTATAAATATATATGTACATATATATAACACGTTTACATATATATATATACATGTATATGTAAACTTTTCGAGTTTTGATACTATTAATAGCTGATATTATTTACTTTTTGTTGGAAGCGTACTGTGGAGTTAACAGATATATATATATATATATAACCTTAAAGCATGTACATATGCACATACATATATACAATGTAAGGTAAAGTAAGATGACATGAGGTAAAGTAAGGTAAGGTAGAGTGAGATAGATATATAAATTTAGTGGAGTTAACAGATATATATATATATATATTTAACTTTAAATCATGCATATATAAACAAACATGTATACATACTTACATATTTTGTTCATTTAAAATATATATGCATATATATAACACGTTTACACATATACATATATAAAAATATGCATACATATATAACACGTTCATATACATACGCATATATAAATATATACGCATACATAACACGCTTACATATCTATATATGTATGTGTGTATATATATATATATATATATATATATATATATATATATATATATATATATATATATATATATATATATATATATATATATATATATATATATATATATATATATATATATATATATATATATGTAAACGTGCTTGAGATTAGATACTATTAATAGCTGCCTATTATTTATCATGTGTCGGAAGCCTGCTGATAAAACCAAATGAAAAGTGCACCTGCTTAGATGCGGAAGATGAGAGGGCGAGAGAGATGGAGAAGACGGCCAGAGAAATGATGAGACTGGGGGAGGGGGGTTAGCGTGAGAGAAATGGCCCAAAGAGACTGAGTGACAGTGAGAAGGGTGAGGTCGTACACAGACACACCCAAGCGGACACATACACATACGGACAGGCACACAGAGACGAACAGACACACACAAACAGGCACCCAGAGGCAAACATACATAGAAAACGACACCACAGATCAAAACAGAAAACGAACCGAGACATCCACAGAAATATCAGCACAAACGCAGACATACCCTCAGACACACGGAGACATCCGAAAGATACATCAGCACGAACATACACATATCAACGCAGACACAAAACCCACCCATTGCGAACAACAGTGGGCGAAAGCGCGCAATAGATTATCATTAAACGGACGCCTATCAAGAGCTTTACGAGATCCACAGGAGGCTGCGTTTCTTGGTCTCTTCTGAATGGTGAAGATATTACGTTCAGATTCCGAAGGCTTAATCGTAATCGTAATTCCGACATTTCTAAAGCGCCCAACGAAAGCCACGTCACAGGGACCAGCTTATTCACAGGCGCCCAGTCAAAACAAAATCGATAGGCAAAATGGTTCGGTTCCAGGTCAAGATCCAAAAGTCAGGCAGAGAGACAGCGTGGCAGCTATACGGTGGTTGATGTTTGGGATTGGAGCGGAAATACAGATAAGAGGAAGAAGGGTTTATTCTAATTAAAACGGTCAGAAAATTTAAGACGAGCTCGAGCCAGTAGGAATTATCCGGTTAGTTTAACGTCGACAAGTAAGCAATGTAGATACAATAAATGTGAAAGTAAATCTACATTTATCTCTATAACGACCGTATGGCCTTCAATCTGTTTATAGCGATAACGCGGGGTTATTTATCTCTGTATGTCTGTATAAAATTTTCATTTAGAAGACATCTTTGAACAATGACATCATTGTAGACTAACAGAGGTTTATTTCCGACAGAGGTTGAAATTCGACTGCATTGCTTCTAATGTGCAGAGTCACTCCCAACATACACCGAACAGATCATACTGCTGCCCTACAAACACTTCCAACATACCCCTTGTAGATCACGCTAGTATGCTACCACCCTAGAGACACTCCCAACATACCCCATGCAGACCTAATTGCTGTACTGTACCTTTTCCAACAGCATTATGCCAATCCCATCCACCATGGGTTGCCCATCTCTGCCTAACATTAAACTCCAAACATTTCGAGTTCACTGGCTCCAGGGATCCAACGAAATCCTGCAGAGAACAGCATTCGTCGTTTCTGTAGCCTAGAACAGCCTTTGTCATCGTTCTATCGTTCACCATTACCTGCAGGATTCGCAACGATCTCATTTTCGCCAAATGACGCAATTTCCTGACGAGATTTTTGACGGTTATTGAAAACGAAGTTTATGTAATAATATAGACAAAGTTTAAGCCGGCGTAATCCCTCTTCTAAAATCATCTCTGCCTCGATCTCAGAAACTAATATAATCTAATCCAGGGATGTCCAACCGTTTGGGGTGAAGGGCCATATTGCACTCTTCTAAGACTTCTGGGGCCGAAGACAAAATTTCATCAGTAGGCCTAATCAAAACAACGTAACGCATACAGACTAACAATAACTTTATTTGGCTACCTCAAGATCGGATTCCACATATTCAGAGTTTCGATGATGTGTTTTGTACTAATGGGATACCTGACATTGCTTTTGCTTACTCAAGTTAGCAGTTCACAATTTTACACGTAAAGATAAAAAAATGTATCAATGCTCGGCGGGCAGGATGAACCCATTCGGCGGGCCGGATGTTGGACAACCCTGATCTAATCCATTCCAATTTAATCCAATGTAATCCAATCCAATCCAATCTGATCTGATTTGATCTATTCTAATATCATCTAAACTATGTAACCTAAACTGATCTATTCAAATCCAATCCAATGTAATCCAATCTTTTCTAATCTAATTCAATCCAGTCTAATGACTTCTATAGCGCCATTATCATAATACACAGGTCGTCAATTGATAAGTTATCTTTCTCTTCCAAAAGATGAAAAATCTAAAATTTCCCAATGAAACGTTCAGAAGACTTCACCGTATTTAGAAGAAACCTCTTCTGCAAACAGCAGATGCAATAAAGCGTAGCCCGAGTCGTTGCCCTACAACAATTACACGGGCCGCCATTTTGTCCAGTCTAGAGATTACAGATTGTCTCGAGTTCAGCGTCTGCCACCTGCGCTCTCAACCACGATCCCATTGCGTATTCAAACCACCTCAAGGCTTTATGTGTCAACGACCTGCAAGATTTGTGTTCATGCATTCTTAATACAGTTTCCAACGATAACGATCGATTCGTAGTCGAAATATCCCGATTTCTTTAGCGCCTGTGAAGTTACGTTATATTAGAAATTGCAACATATTACAATATCTCACTCGCATTATCTTGTCGACTAATTGTAATTTTAATTAGTAACTTCTATCGCGCCGGTGTCTAATGCACAAGGCATCAACCGATGGCGCCTCAAAGCCAAGTTATAATACAGCGAGAGATTGATGCCAGTAGGGTAATGTAAACAGAGAGAATACTCCAGATGACTAGTGCAAAATTGCTGAATAATTAGGTGAAAATCGCATGTTTATATCACAAATAGTAAAATAAGTTACACATTTTAAAATTAGATCGTAATCCCGAAATTTCTACAGCGCACAACGATAGCCAGTCCCGGGGACCAGCTTATCGCGAGTGGAAGTATACCATAACTATAACTCGATCGAAACTGTTGTGCCCTGGGGTCGTGAAGGTTTATGAGAAAAGTAAATTGGAGCATATTCAGGCGCCTACATGGCATGCCTTCAATCGTCCTCGAGCCAAGGATTGGCTGCACCACGGACTATTTTGTGCCATCTGCTTCTGTCCCTTGTCTCCTATAATAACTGGTCGAACGATAATTCAGTCCACGGCTTGAAGTTGTCTACCCATGTCATCTTCGGTCTTCTCCGAGCTCGGAATCCTGGAATTGTGCCTTCGATGATCTCTTTCTCAAAGCAATCTTCAATCCTTTGAAGCACATGCCCGAAGTATGAAAGGTTCCTCTTTTCGATTAATCCGAACAGACTCATCTCTACTCCTGACTTCTGTAGGACCCACTCAATTGTCTCCTTAGCAGTCCACGGTACTCTAAGAATCTGCCCCAGACACTTCATTTCAAACGCCTCCGACGCTACCATCTGTTAAATTTCCATAAAAAAAACTGGTTCAGACGAATATGTACACGACTGGTATAATAATCGATGCACAAGTCTTCAAATTAGGTGATCAAGGGAACATGTTGAATTAAGTTTTATTACGAAGCCTCGTAATAAAATTAAAAATAAAAATACTTAGACAGATAAATATGCAAAAAACTGGTTAGACGAAGTTCGCTGTGTCTGGTGCGGTTACAGAAAGCACTGAAATGTCGATGCAACAGCAAGAACGGGATAGTATGGTCCGTACACGGGGCCCTTAAATGGCGTGGCGCCCATTAAAACGGGCACCGATGGTGAAGGATCTCACCCGATATAATTCACTGAAAAATGAGCAGGGTCGAGGCCATACGGTCGCTGTAAAAAAACGTGTATATTTGCATTTACTTCAGCGCATAAATACGGCCGCCATTTAGAGAAAGACGCTTTTCAAAGCAATAGTTGGAGAATTAACGGCAGACGGACGGACGGACGGAAACCGCGTATCGTCGAATAAATCCTCCCGCAATATTCGAATGGCTTCGGTCGACGCACGGCCAATTTCGCCAACGCACATAAGCGTATTTTCGATTTTTATAGCGCCATGTTTATGCGTTGGCCCGGTCTGTCTGTCTGAATCTCTGTTTCTCTCTCTCTCTCTCTCTAAATATATATATATATATACATATATAGAGAACATCAGGCTTTTGGGTATAACATATATGTAAATATGTCTTTGTATATATGTATGTACATATATACAGATGTGTATGTATGTATATATATCGTGGTCGTGAGCTTGACACAGGAAGCATTCAGACGTTTTACGATGCATTAAATTGACATTACGTTTTCTGCTCAGCTTTTTGTCCCAACCGACAGACAGACACAGATTGACAGGCGGAAAGACGGACAGACAGACAGACAGACAGGCAGGGGAAAAGACACAAATGAACGGACACACAAACAGACACAGACATACATACACATGCAGACAGACAGACAAATTGTCAGTCCGTGCGTCGTCTCTCACAGACAGACACGCACGTACAGACGGCAGACAGAAAAATAGCCACACAGACAGACAGGCGGACGAACAAAAACCCGACAGTCGACAGAGAGAAACGCAGACAGACAGGCAAGCATACAGATAGACGTATCGTTTACAGATACCGGCTGCGATTAGTCGACCAGGCTTGGATTTGAAACAAAAAGCGCAACCACGGCAACGCGTATTTATTACGACCCATGGCAACGAACCAATTTGAAGATAAATTCGCTTCACAGACCAAATATGTAAATTTGAAATTTATAGTAGAATAAACTTATTTATATATCTTAAATGTATTGCTATATTATATACTATATTATTTATGTAGTAATTTGCTTAGACGCGTGTATATGTATTCCAGCAGTGGCGCTACCTGGCGAATTACATGATACTAATTAGACGATTGGCCGGCTGAATATTTAAACATATTTGGTAACATGAACATTTTTCTTCTTTTCTATGTTTACCCCTTTTTCTTCCTCTTCCCCTCTTCTTCTTCATTCTCTTCCTCCTCTTCTTCTTGTATGTATGTATCTGTACTTCTTCATCTTCATTATTTACGCATTAAATACGTCTTTTAAGTAGTGATGAGAACTCGAATAACGGTGTCGAAATTCTTAATGACCAGCATTGATTATGATTATTATATCAATATTTACGATATGTTGATATATGAATCTTTGCTCTGATGTAGCTCATTTATCAGATTATGTGTACATACCTACTTAAATAAATTCTCTGATATACAATATGTCTACGTAAAGTATTTGAGTCCAAAGAAAAACGAGAGCCATCGGAAAGCGCAATTAAGTCGACATTTTCATGCAGAAGACCTAATGAATATGAATGGTACATCTCATGAATATGAATGACCAATCTAATGAACAGGAATGAGTCCATCTATATGCTTGTATCCATACCGTCACTAATCGCCAATCTATCTCGTTGTATAGCGCGTGATAGAAGTTCTCTAAAGGAGCTATACAAATATTCAGATACATTCATACATAAATCTTCTTACTCGTCTATGCCATGAATTTGCATAAATTTTCATACATGCATATGTAATACAAGAATGCGGATAAGAAAGCTTATATTGTCTGCATAACTCATCCAGAGCAATAATTATCTAACTGCAAGGCACAGTGATTTCTTTATTATATTTATCAGAAATTTATCTATCAGACCAGCTAGACTTGAACTTCTAAAAGCCAACTTGAGTTCATGCGTCCGGTCAAACCATCATTGCATCAAAGGAGAGAAGGCAAGGGAACAGAAGGAAAGGCAAGGTAACGCAAGGCAAAGTAATGGAATGCAAGGCAAGGCAAGGTAAAGGAATGGAAGGCAAGGCAAGGCAAAGTAATGGAATGCAAGACAAGGCAAGGTAAAGGAATGGAAGGCAAGGTAAAGGAATGGAAGGCAAGGTAAAGTAATGGAAGGCAAAGGAAGCAAATCAAAGGAATTGAAGGCAAGGCAAAGTAATGGAAGGCAAGGCAAGGCAAAGTAATGGAAGGCAAGGCAAAGTAATGGAAGGCAAGGTAAAGGAATGGAAGGCAAGGCAAAGTAATGGAAGGCAAAGGAAGCAAACCAAAGGAATTGAAGGCAAGGCAAAGTAATGGAAGGCAAGGCAAGGCAAAGTAATGGAAGGCAAGGCAAAGTAATGGAAGGCAAGGTAAAGGAATGGAAGGCAAGGCAAAGTAATGGAAGGCAAAGGAAGACAAACCAAAGGAATTGAAGGCAAGGCAAAGTAATGGAAGGCAAGGCAAAGGAATGGAAGGCAAAGGAAGACAAACCAAAGGAATTGAAGGCAAGGCCAGGCAAAGTAATGCAATGCAAGGCAAACGAATGGAAGGCAAGGCCAAGGAATGGAAGGCATGGCAAAGTAATGGAAGGCAAAGGAAGACAAACCAAAGGAATTGAAGGCAAGGCAAAGGAATGGAAGGAATGGAAGGCAAGGCAAGGCAAAGCAATGCAAGGCAAGGCAAAGTAATGGAAGGCTAGGTAAAGGAATGGAAGGCAAGGCAAAGTAATGGAAGGCAAAGGAAGACAAACCAAAGGAATTGAAGGCAAGGCAAGGCAAAGTAATGGAATGCAAGACAAGGCAAGGTAAAGGAATGGAAGGCAAGGTAAAGGAATGGAAGGCAAGGCAAAGTAATGGAAGGCAAAGGAAGCAAACCAAAGGAATTGAAGGCAAGGCAAAGTAATGGAAGGCAAGGCAAGGCAAAGTAATGGAAGGCAAGGCAAAGTAATGGAAGGCAAGGTAAAGGAATGGAAGGCAAGGCAAAGTAATGGAAGGCAAAGGAAGACAAACCAAAGGAATGGAAGGCAAGGCAAGGCAAGGCAAAGTAATGGAATGCAAGACAAGGCAAGGTAAAGGAATGGAAGGCAAGGAAAAGGAATGGAAGGCAAGGCAAAGTAATGGAAGGCAAAGGAAGCAAACCAAAGGAATTGAAGGCAAGGCAAGGCAAAGTAATGGAAGGCAAGGCAAAGTAATGGAAGGCAAGGCAAAGTAATGGAAGGCAAGGTAAAGGAATGGAAGGCAAGGCAAAGTAATGGAAGGTAAAGGAAGCAAACCAAAGGAATTGAAGGCAAGGCAAAGTAATGGAAGGCAAGGCAAGGCAAAGTAATGGAAGGCAAGGCAAAGTAATGGAAGGCAAGGTAAAGGAATGGAAGGCATGGCAAAGCAATGGAAGGCAAAGGAAGACAAACCAAAGGAATTGAAGGCAAGGCAAAGTAATGGAAGGCAAGGCAAAGGAATGGAAGGCAAAGGAAGACAAACCAAAGAAATTGAAGGCAAGGCCAGGCAAAGTAATGCAATGCAAGGCAAAGGAATGGAAGGCAAGGCCAAGGAATGGAAGGCATGGCAAAGTAATGGAAGGCAAAGGAAGACAAACCAAAGGAATTGAAGGCAAGGCAAAGGAATGGGAGGAATGGAAGGCAAGGCAAGGCAAAGTAATGCAAGGCAAGGCAAAGGAATGGAAGGCAAGGCCAAGGAATGGAAGGCAAGGCAAAGTAATGGAAGGCAAGGCCAAGGAATGGAAGGCAAGGCAAAGTAATGGAAGGCAAAGGAAGACAAACCAAACCAATTGAAGGTAAGGCAAGGCAAAGTAATGTAAGGCAAGGCAAAGGAATGGAAGGCAAGGCAAGGCAAGGTAAAGGAAGGCAAGGGAAGACAAACCAAAGGAATGGAAGGCAAGGCAAAGGAATGGAAGGAATGGAAGGCAGGGCAAGGCAAAGTAATGGAAGGCAAGGCAAAGTAATGGAAGGCAAGGTCAAGGAATGGAAGGCAAGGCAAAGGAATGGAAGGCAAGGCAAAGTAATGGAAGGCAAGGAAAAGTAATGGAAGGCAAGGCAAAGTAATGGAAGGCAAGGCAAAGGAATGGAAGGCAAGGTAAAGTAATGGAAGGCAAGGGAAGACAAACCAAAAGAATGGAAGGCAAGGCAAAGGAATGGAAGGCAAGGCAAAGGAATGGAAGGCAAGGCAAGAGAAGAGAAAGGAAGGGATTACTGGGGACCAAAGGGATGGCAAAACAAGGGAAGAGAAGGCAAGACACTGAATGGAACAGAAGAGAAGGAAAGGAAAAGAAATTCAAGGCAACACAAGAAAGGAAAAGGTAAGGCACAGCAATGCAAAAGAAGCAAAAGCAATATCAAGTCAACTGTGACCGCTGTGAAGACCATGGTGCTATGTGCAGTCGGCCGTGGTGGTGTGCCTGCCTCGGTCATAATCGGCTTCACCAGCTGCGATCGGAGGCAAGTGGTGAGTCGAGGATGCGATTGTGAATCTCAATGAAGAGAGGGATGTAAGTCAGAAAGTCCAGGAAATCGACGATTCCTTTGTTCTCCCGGTTGAACTTGCTCAGCACCTGAGCATATATGCAACCCAATTATCGCCCAGTAACACTAATATAAGCGCGGCGCAGTGGTCTATCGGTAACGCGTTTGGTCAGTGATCATGCGGTTGCGGGTTCAACTTCGTGTAATGGCCCTGGGCAAATTGTTTGCGCACACAGTGCCTCAGTCACCAAGGAGTAGAATTTGGTATCGGCGTAAGCTGGAAAGTAAACGGCAAGTCCTGCGATGCACTGAACCCGTGTCCAGGACCTTGGGATTCATCCATTGCTGGCTCAAGGGCCTAAAGAAAAGGAAATGAGCACCTCCCCAGTCTCACTTGTGGGATATGGGATACTTTACTTTTTTAACACTAATAAAATTGTTACCGTGATCGTAAATTCACATTTATATAGCACCTCTTCAAGAAACCTCATCAGAAGTGCAACTGAAGGTACAACACAAAACCAGGATCGACGCAGAATGTTCTTCAGTCGTTGGCAAAATAGAGGCAGAGAAAGGACAAGAAGCTTATGTTGCAGATTTTGTGGTAGTCTGTTCCAGAACGAGGGACCGACAAAGTTGAAGCTTCCATGAGGCATTGTGAAAGAACGGGGCGGGCAACAACCAGATCACCCTATGTTGCAGGGCGAAGAGCTTTGCGGCCAGGAACGGATGATGTGAAACACATTGAGGTTGTGTAGGCCTGTGTAAAAATAAAAATAATAATAATAATAATAAGATTCTTTCTCCGGAGCGTTTTTTATAAGCCCCGAGGGATCATAAATACCTTGGGCATAAAAAAAACAATAATAATAAGTAAATGGTAAATAAGGCAAGTCCTCACGTATTTCGTGTGTTCTTCGGAGACTCCTCCAGCAGCCAGCTCCACCCCAAGCATCTGGGCCGCGATCTTCCCCAGGGGAACATCCACATCATCTTCCGTCAACAGGGTAAACAGCTCCTAGGTAATCAAAGATGACGTCATTATCGTAATCGTCATCACAAACTGGAACATTTGCATTTAACTGGGTTGATCGCGCTAAGTCAAGTCAGAGGGGTCGTCCAGAGATACCTTGTGAAGAACAGAATTCGGTTGCCAGAAGACCAGAAGGGGAAGCCAGAGGAGCTGTTACGACGGATTGTGTTTAGGTTGAGAGAAATGGGAAGGCGGCAGATTTAACAGATCAGAGTAAGTTCCTTGAAGAGATGGGACTTAAGTTTTGAATGGAAACCTGAGGAGTGATACAGATATCTTATGAGAAATAAGCAGTTGCATGCAGACCAGATTGGGAAGGAGAAAGAGGAACTGTTGTAATGTAATCTATCATAACCTAATCTCAAAATTCATATAGCGCCGTTATCGTAATGTACAAGGCCTACCCTGTCCTACTCTACCTGCCTCACCTTGGTTGACCCTATAATGCCCTACTCAATCTTACCATACTGAAAACTTTATATAGTGCCTACTCCACTCTGCCTTACCATGTTCAATCCTTCCATACTTTACCTTGTATTACCTTACCATACCATTACTTTTGATATCCAGTAGGCTTAACTGCTCTGTGGCCCACTGCTCTGCCTTGCCGTGACTTACCTCTCCCATTCCTATGCCACCATACCAGCACTAACTTACCTTATTTTACCTTACCTTACCTGGATGACGTCATGCTTGCGCTTCGGCGTGTTGTTGCCGACCCGTTTGTATTTGAATTTTCATCGGATTTTCGTCAACTTCGGGCGTTTTTTGCGTTTTCTGTTGGATTATACCTATGCTATCTAACTTGTGGATTACTACGGCTTGTTTGTTTTTGGGTTAACGAGCGTAAGTTATCTTAATTTTGTTGGAATTAAGTTGACAAGATGGCCGCTCCTTCCCCCACTCCTCCGACTCGTGTGTACACTTCCGCTGAGCTACGTATCTACAATCAACCCGCTCTCACCATTCGACGTTCCTTACGTAAGACTCTATTCAAGCTTCATCTATGGCGACCGGCATCTTCACGACCTGGATTATCATCTCCCTCCTGCCAATCTCAGCCTACACCGCTGGACTCTGCTCCGTCGCCTACCTCTCGGCTGCCTTCAGACCTGGGTGGCAGTGATGGACTTAGACTTGGGACACTGAACGCTCGGTCACTGGGAAATAAGTTTATGGAGATCGCTAACTCTATCTCTCAGCATAATCTGGATATTCTCGTCGTCACGGAGTCTTGGCACTCCTCTTCCTCTGATGTTCCGGTTCGACGCGCTGCTCCTCCGGGCTACCTATTCCTCGACGCTCCTCGCCCGGTTGATCCCTCACGTGATTCGCATCCTCTTGCGCAAAATCATGGTGGTATTGTTGTCTACCATCGAGAACATTTTCGGGTCAAAAAGATCCCTCTTCCTCTCCCTGTTTCCACGTTCGAAGCATTATGCCTCTCCTGCGCCACGACTCGTGGTCCAGTCACCGTTCTTGCCCTCTACCGGCCAGGCTCCTCTCCTGTTACGTCGACCTTCTACACCGAGTTCTCCTCGCTTCTGAAAGTCTTCGCCACCTTCAACTGCCAGCTAATCATAACCGGGGACCTGAACATCCACCTCGAGAACCCAGATCTTCCAGAGTCTGTCCGCTTCAACGATCTGCTTTTCCAATTTGGCTTCATTCAGCATGTCGCTGAATCTACTCATGTGCTGGGAGGCTGGCTTGATGTCATTATCACCCGTGATGACTGTAACATCTCAGATGTTATAGTAGAACCTCCAGCTCTCTCAGATCATGGACTTCTTCTATACAAGGTTCCTTTTCTATGTACCCAGCCAACATACGCGCTTCGGCTTGTACGTGGTTGGAACAACTTGGACCGTGAGGCATTCCGTGCTGGTCTGAACAATAGTCCTCTTTGCGGAGACCTCTCCTCCCTCGCTGGTCGCTCGTCTGAAGAGCTCTTTGCTCTCTTTGACTCTTCAGTTCGCCTCCTCATCGATCAACTCCTTCCGCTTCGTCCGCAGCGGGCCCGTCGGAGACCGTTAGCACCTTGGTTTGACCGATCCTGCCGTACTTTACGTCGTGATGTCAGGCGGCATGAGCGAAGGTATCGACGAACACGTGATCCTGCCGATCGTCTCGACTGGATCCACCATCTTCGCTTAATGCACCGTGAGTTTCGAGCCAAAGAAATGGCATACTGGGAGTCATTGATTGAGCGGGAGAGGAGCAATCCGCGTCGGCTCTGGTCTTCGCTCTCCGGTGTCCTCGGCCGTTCTACCGCTTCTAACTCTCTGGCCCAGCCTCCGTTAACAGCGACCGACTACCTCGACTACATGCGCGGGAAGATCGACTCGATCCGCCAATCCACTGATGGTTCTCCTCCTCCTTCCTTTCCTCCTACGTCATCTAGGCTTTCATGCTGGAAGCCTCTGCCTTTGGACGTCCTTCGTCGGCTCCTGCTGGAGTCACCTGCTAAGTCCTGTGAACTGGACTTATTACCACCATTTTTAATCAAGGATTTTATAGATGACTTAATTCCGTTCTTACATTTGCTATGTAATACCTCCCTGGGTCAGGGTTCACTCCCGGCTTCTCACAAACGTGCTGTAGTCTTTCCCTCTCTCAAGCGCCAGGGACTTGACCCCAATGATATATCTAACTACCGACCTATCTCTAACCTTTCCTTCCTCTCTAAGCTTCTTGAAAGATGTGTGTCCGTCCAACTGGTCGACTACCTTGACTCTAACTCCCTCATGCCTCCTCTTCAATCCGGATTTAGGAAGTTCCACTCTACTGAATCACTTATTACACGTCTCCTGGCTGACGTCTTTGGAGCTTTTGACCGTGGACATGTTACTCTTCTTGCCCTCTATGATGTTAGTGCTGCTTTTGACACTGTGGATCACTCTATCCTTTTGGAGCATCTAGAAAAATCTTTTGGCATTACTGATACGGCCCTTCTTTGGTTTCAGTCTTTCCTCTCAGACCGCTCTCATTCTGTTATCTTTGGGCCTACACGTTCCGCCTGGTCCCCTATACCTTTTGGCCTTCCTCAGGGTTCTGTTCTGGCCCCTCTCCTCTACATTCTGTACACTGCCGACCTGGCACGGGTTCTCCTTCCCATGGGTGTTGCTGTCCATCAGTATGCAGACGACACTCAGGCCTTCGTTCATGGCCCAGCGGAAGCGGCTTCCTCTCTGGTTGAGAGAATTCTTGACGCAACATCTGCCCTTGATCTCTGGATGTCCTCTAATCGCCTCCGACTGAACTCTGCTAAGACCCAGTTCATCTGGCTTGGTGGTCGTGCTCAGCTGGCAAAGATTGATTCATCATCCTTACGCCAGAGGTTTCCGGACATTCTTTTCTGTTCCAAAGTCCGTGATCTTGGGGTTGTTCTGGACCGGGAACTCTCCTTGACCGATCATGTTAACAGTGTCTCCCGCTCATGCTTTTACCACCTTCGTCAGCTTCGTACCATCCGCCGCTCCCTCTCCTTTCATGCCGTTACTACTCTAATTCATGCCCTTATCTGCACTAGGGTGGACTTTGGTAACGCTATCTTTGCTGGACTCTCACTTGCCAATATTTCCAAGCTTCAATCTGTTCTCAATGCTTCTGCCCGTCTTATTGGAGGCGTCCCCAGGTATGGCCATATAACTTCCTTTATACGGGACACTCTACACTGGCTTCCCATTCAGCAGCGTATCCAGTTCAAGATCCTAACGCTTATGCGTAATTGTCTTGTTGGCTCTGCTCCATCTTATCTTAGGGACTTCTGCATTTCGGTCTCCTTGGTTCCAGGCCGTAGCACTCTCCGGTCGGCCTCCCTTGGACTTCTGACTATCCCTCGTATGCGCACTACTACAGCGCAGTCTAGAAGCTTTGCCTATGTTAGACCCAATAGCTGGAATCGCCTTTCCCGAGAGCTCCGGCTAGTATTCCTCAGTTTGTCTCTTCCGCAGTTTCGCAAGCGCCTGAAGTCTGTATTATTTGCCAGTGGTCTCACTGGTTCGGGTCGGGAGCGCTTCTGATGAGTCTATTCTTGAAGTGGCGCTTTATAAATGTCAGATTACAATTACAATTACAATTACAATTACCTTATTTGACCCTGTTGGTATAATTCAGTGTGACTACCTTGGATCTTTCCATTTTTACATTCAGTGCTTCAAAGTCGAATTTGTTGATGAGTTTTCTGATGAAAGGGCTACAGAATGAAAAAAACATTTAATTAGCAATAAATTATTTGATGGAACTGCAAATGCAATAGCTACTGGGATAAAACAAGGGCGGATTCAGAGTGACCACGCTGGTCACGACCCCATCAGAGTTCAGAGGAATGCCATCCCCTTACCTTACCTCATCTTAACTTACCTTACATCACTTTATCTTACTCTACCTTAATCACTTCACCTCACCCCATCAAACCTTACCAATCTTACCTTACCCTACCTCGCTTTATTATTTTATCTTACCTCTTCTAACCCCCTCATCTTGTTTGTTCTGTCTTGAACCGTCCTCGAGCAGAGGACTGGTTGCACCACAGACAATTTTGTGCCTTCCGCTTCTGCTCCTTGTCTCTTGTAATAACTGGTCAAAAGATAATTCAGTCCACAACTTGATATTATCGATCCATGTTACCTTGGGTCTTCTCCAAGACCAAGATCCAGGAATTGTGCCTTGGATGATCTCTTTCTCTAGGCAGTCTCCCATCTAACCTCACCCTAGCTAATTACCTTTCTTGAGCACATTTTGTCTTACTTTACCTTCCTTACCAGAAGTTTCTTGACTAAATTGATTGAGGTGCAGACTCACTCGACTTGTGCCACTTTTTCTGAGAGAGCAGCGATGACTGCAAACAGCTGAACATCGATTCTACGTCGCCCCGGAATATTCAGGATCTAAACGAAAGACAATCACATCATTATGCGCATAATCTACATAGAATTGAATACTTCTTATTTGTTTGAACTTCTGCTGCGACCAAGTAACTGTAATTGTAATTAGTAGCTTTTATTGCGCTAGAGTCTAATCCTCAAGGCATCAACCGGAGGTGCAACAAAGCCAAAACTGCAGTCCTATCCATATCCAGTCTACTATGCTGTGACAGTCTGCATATCGGTGTGTTCGCTCGATTCCTGCATTGTTCTGTGCGTTCTTGGATGGTGTTTCATGCCATCTGATGCTTTACCACCATTTGGACCCGTCTACCATTAGGATGTACTATGTTCCCAACTGGACAGTTGAGCCTCAGACCTACAGAACTTTATGCCTTCAGCAGCCGGGAAACAAATGACCAGCTCCATCGATTGATGATGCCCTGTCGTTATTTAAGTTATTTTTATAAATCCATTTGTCAAACCTATTACTGTGCAAGACAAGTGTGCACAAACAACCTGTCCAGGTGCGTAACACGGAGTCCACTCAGCAGGTGCAAACCCACAATCGTTGGATTACAGACCATGCTACCGAATAGATTACCATGTCGCACATTAGACACTTGTGCTGTGTAGACTAAAGAGGAAAAGAATTGTTCCTACAAAGAGTATGTATTGGAGTTCCTTCTGTGTGATCAGGTGGCCGTTGATCTGTTGTAAGGCTTCTTCCAACTCATTCAGATTCATCTCGACATCCTAACCGATTCACAAAGAAATCGCTGATTAACATCTTTTGATATCAGTTGAATAAGTCGATTAAAGTACTTTAATGCAATATTTATAATTAATCGCTTTTTTATTTTATAATCATGTGAATACTAAATCACACCATGGATACTTTATGTTTTAAGAGGAAGCTGTGAAGGATTGGCTATCGAATATTCCTGTAAATTGAAGTGTTTATAACACTTAATAAATGTCTTTTGAAATATTTTTTAAAAACCCATGCTACATGTTATGCTGTTATGCTATGTTAGGTTATGCTAAGCGGTTATGTTATGCTATGTCACGTCATGCTGTTGATTTTACTGTTATGTTATGCTACATTAATTTGTGTTATGCTATGTTATGTTTACGCTATGCTGTTACGCTATGCTATATTATTGTTGTTAAGTCATGTCATGTTACACTATGTTGCCATATCATGCTGTTATGTTATGCTATGTTATGCTGTTGTTATGTTATGCTATGTTACGTTAATTATGTTGCCATATTATGCTGTTATGTTGTGTTATGCTATTTTATGTAATCTTATGAATGTTTGCCGGAAGAGAGCTTCCGACCTGGGGCTCTCGATGGAAATGGCGCGCTTGCCAAGAGCTGTCCATGTCATCAGTTATAACCAGAGTAAGACACACACACAAAGTGCAAATAAAACTTTACCACACTAGGATGAAGCCTTTGATAAAGTGGACTCTGCTTGCGTAGGAACTTCTCTGGTTTGGCATTGGCTGTCTGAGAATGCAAATATTCATCTCTCGCATACAGCTGTAACAGCTTCTTCTCATCTGCAAGAAAATATAACAAAAGTGGTTCAAATAACAAAATCACAACAACCAATCACAGCCCATACACGTCCTAAATCTTAAAATCATTATTTATCATGAATTATTAATTATTAATTTTAAGTGAGTATTAGGTATGTCGACCAGGATTAAATAATCCAGCATTTGGTCGAGGCTATAATTTGTCAAGGTCATGCTGTTGGTTCCTTTGTCTTTCCAGCAGAGAGTAACAAACATTCGAGTTCATTGGTTTGATATGAGCACTTCCAAGTCTCACAGTTTCTTTCGATTATAGGATGGGTGCAATTTCAACAGGTTGTTTCTGTTTCCATAGCCCCTCAAAGACGAAACATCAAGGTCAACCGTCTTTACAGCTGATTCGATCTCCTATTGCTGACTAGTTCCGCAATTCAGGCTGAAGATCGGTTAGGGTCTAAAAGCTGCTCGAGTCTCATCTAAGTCCGTCTGTCTGTCTGGCTGTCTGTCTTTTCACTCAGTGATTCAGCCATCCAACGACCCACACATCCGTCGATCCGTCCGTCTGTCCGTCCATCCACCAATCCATCCATCCATCCCATCCATCCATCTATCCATCAGTTCATCAATCCATCCATCCATCCATCCATCCATCCATCCATCCATCCATCCATCTATCTATACACCAATTCATCCATCCATCCAGCTATCCATCCATCTATCTATGCACCAATTCATCCATCCATCCATCTAGCCATCCACCCAACTATCCTTCAATCCATCAATCCAAGGTGACAAACAAAGGTCACAATGCTCTTACCTTCAAGGTCATCGATGCGATCGTCAACGTCCTTGAGTTTCTCTTTGAGTCGTGTGATCTCCAGATTCAGGCGACAGAGGTCAGGATCTTTGCTAAACTGTGACCCAAAAATGTATGTTATCTTATTTTATCTAATCTAAAGACTTCAAAAGCACTGTTATCAGTATGCACCAGACTGATATGATCTTATCTGATATTTCTAATTCAGTGCAATGCAATCCAGTATAATCTAATCCAATCCATTTTAATCTGCTCCAATCCATTCTAATCTAATGTAATCTACACTAGTATTATCTAATCTAATCCAATGCAATCCAATCCATTCTAATCTAATCAACTGTAATGTAATCCAGTTCAATGCAATCTGATCCATTCTAACCCACTCCAATCCATTCTAATGTAATCTACTCTAGTATAATCATATCTAATCCAATGCAATTCAATCCATTCAAGTCCACTCCAATCCAGTCTAATTTAATATAATCCACTCTAATCTAATCTAATCCAATCCAATCCACTCTAATCCACTCCAATCCATTCAGATCAAATCTAATCCACTGTAATAGAATCTGCCACTAAACAGAGACTAAACAGAGTGCAGAGAATGAAGCGCAGAGGGACTGACAGCGTTGAGATGTTTGTCTTGAAGTCTGGCAATTATTTCCAGCTCCCCAAATGGCTTTGGCTCTTCTGGCAACTGTTGCACTGTTGTTTCATGCATCGCTGGCTGTTCTTCCGGTTCAGGGGCCCTGATCGGTGCCTTGGATTTCTCTTCTTCCGGTGCCTCTTTCTTCGACTTCTTCTTTCCCTAGAAAAGTATAAACAAAGGACTGGTTAAGTAACTGATTGGCTAAAAAAATTACAATTAAAGAGAAAAATTTGTAGATAAATAAATGATTAGATGAAAAAATGATCAGATAAATAAAATATTCGATAAATAAATAATTAGATAAATAAATGATCAGATAAATAAATGATTAGATGAAAAAATGATCAGATAAATAAAATATTAGATAAATAAATAATTAGATAAATAAATAATCAGATAAATAAATGATTAGATGAAAAAATGATTAGATAAACATACGATCTGAGAGACAAATAGTTACATTATAGAAGAATCAAATAATAAGACTAATAAATGATTAGATTAAAAATGAACATATAAACACATGATCAGAAAAACAAATGATTAGGCAAACAAATTATTTGAGCATAAGACAAACAGAGACAAAGAGATGCAGAAATGGAGTGAGACAGAAAAACAGAGAGATGCAGAGATAAAGACAGAGATAGAAAGACAGAGATGAAGACAGAGACACACAGAGACTGAGGTAATGAAGAGAGACAGAAAGATGGAGACAGAGACAGAAATACAAAGAAAGATGCAGACAGACAGACATACAGACACAGAGATATAGAGAGGAAGTGACACTTGCACTTTTCTTCTTTGCCGTCTTTGGCTGTGGATCATAGGATGGATTCGTCAGCTCCGGAAAATGTTTCTTCGTCAGGTCAACCAACAGCCTCACTTTCAAAGCTACATCATACAAGAACAACTCAAATGATTATGACGATGATAACAACAATGGTGAAGCAGATGATGACTGGCACTGATCGTGTTACTGTTCTTGTTGGTGATGATGATGGTGATGAAGATGAATTAGTTGATAATATAGCTGGTGAAGAAGGCAGTGAGTAGTTGTTTTCATTGTTGTTATCTATGATTATGACGATGATTGTGGTAATGATAATAACAATGGTAATGAAGACGACAACGATGATAATGATGATCATGACAACATTAAGGAAATAAGGAAAGATGAATCCCACTTCTGCATCACAGAACTTGCCATTTACTTCCCAGCTTATGCATCAACCAAATTCTACTGCATGGTGACAGAGACAAGTGTGTGTTAACAACTCGTCCAGGGTTGTTACACAAAGTCTGCTTAGCAGGCTCGAACCCGCAATCGTTGGATAACAGAACAAGTGCCCTGCTCACTCACAATTGTAATCGGACGTTTATATACTGCCTCTTCAAGGAACTAAGAGAAATGCTCCTGACCTGATAACACTAGACTGGTAGCAGTTTGCAGTGTTTAATGACATTTTATGGCACAAAGGCTGTTGACATTGATTGGAAAAAATTTGTATAGTTTTCACTGTTTCGTTTTACTCTAAACACAAGATGATCACCAATCAATAGTGCTCAAACTCTTTCCACCTAAAAACAGGTATAAACCATGCGCATTATAGAAGTCAGTGTTTACAAGCTACTTTCTTACCTGTGTAGGTATTGATTTAGTTACTCATCTCAGCATATATCAAGGTATTTTCTTACCTGTTCAGGTATCGATTTAGTTACTCGTCTTGGCTAATGTCAAGGTATTTTCTTACCTGTGCAGTTATCGAGCTTTTCTTGGAGTATTTCATACTTGTCAATCAAGACGTCCAAAGTGTAGTTAATCTTATCAATGTTTAGATCGCCTTCATTTTTCCCCGCCTAACAATAAGGTAATTAGAACAAGATTACTTCTTTCTGCTACAGACCTTATTTTCTTGGCCTCAGCATGGCGAAAATGAAACATTTTGGAATCATTGAGGAAATCAAAGAGTGTAAAAGGGTTAAGGAAAGAATTAAAGTTTAGTATAGTACTAAAGGCAAAACAGAGAAAGAGCGTACTCTTCAACAGCCACAGCATACACTTCAACTACCATCATGTACTCTTCAACCTACCAGAGCATACTCTTCAACTACCATAGTGTACTCTTCAACCTACCAGAGCATACTCTTCAACTACCATAGTGTACTTTTCAACCTACCAGAGCATACTCTTCAACTACCATAGTGTACTCTTCAACCTACCAGAGCATACTCTTCAACTACCATAGTGTACTTTTCAACCTACCAGAGCATACTCTTCAACTACCATTGTGTACTCTTCAACCTACCATCATGTTCTCTTCAACTACCATAGGCTTCTCTTCAACCTATCACAGAGCATATTCTTCAACTACCATCGTGTACTCTTCAACCTACCTAAGCATACTCTTCAACTACCATAGTGTACTCTTCAACCTACCAGAGCATACTCTTCAACTACCATAGTGTACTCTTCAACCTACCAGAGCATACTCTTCAACTACCATAGTGTACTTTTCAACCTACCAGAGCATACTCTTCAACTACCATTGTGTACTCTTCAACCTACCATCATGTTCTCTTCAACTACCATAGGCTTCTCTTCAACCTATCACAGAGCATATTCTTCAACTACCATAGTGTACTTTTCAACCTACCTAAGCATACTCTTCAACTACCATAGTGTACTCTTCAACCTACCAGAGCATACTCTTCAACTACCATAGGCTTCTCTTCAACCTATCACAGAGCATATTCTTCAACTACCATCGTGTACTCTTCAACCTACCAGAGCATACTCTTCAACTACCATTGTGTACTCTTCAACCTACCTAAGCATACTCTTCAACTACCATAGTGTACTCTTCAACTACCAGAGCATACTCTTCCACCTACCATACCATACCTCTTCAGTTACCATAGCATACTGTTCAACTTACCATAGCATAATCTGGCTTCAATGCCACACCGACGCAATCGATGTCGTGAATTCTTTTCACTTCTTCATCAGTCAACCGGGTCTTCGGCGGCCTTGAGCTCTCCTGCTCAGAGGCAGTGGCCACTCCTGCCACTGACTGACCTTGGCCTTGATCAGCCTCTTTCTTTGCAGCCTCAGGCTTCTGTCCTTGACCGTCCTGATCCTCCGTTGTAGGTGCATTGTCATCAGGGTGTGGTACGTCGGCATAGCGGTAGACCTGTTCAGATGTTGCCTTGCTGAAGACCCTCAGGTACAGAGGCAAACGATCGGGGCTAGAACGGAAATACCACAGAAGATCCAATCTAATCGAATTTATCCAATCCAGTGACTTCTATAGCATCGTTATCATAATGTTAAATGAATCAATAGATGGTTGCTTCAAGTGAAACCGTTATCAAAAATCGTAATCCTTTGGAGAAGCCCAGTCGAAATCCAAATTAGGTCAGGAAAACCAGAAGTCAGGCTACAGTGGGTGAGCAACTACCTCAGTGTCATCCCTGAAGAGCCGACCCTGCTCATTTTTAATGATTTTATCGGGTTAGATCCTTCACCACCACTGCCAATTAGCTGCAATTCACAATTGGCATCATTAGACCCACATCAAAATCTCCGAATTGATGGAAAGTATCCCATATCACCAAAGATAGATGTAGGGGAGGTGTTCATTTCCATTTCTTGGCCCTTGGCCTGGCAATGGACAAATCCCAAGGTCCTGCACATGAGGCTGTTTACTTCCCAGCTTATGCCGGTACCAGATTATACTGCTTGGTGACAGAGGCACAGCGTGCACAAACAACTTGCCCAGGGTTGTTACACGGAGTCGAACCCGCAACTGCATGATCACTGACCAAACGTGTTACCGACTGACCACCGTGCCCCACAGAGCATATGTATAGTAGTGCTAAATAATAGCGAAGATTTCAACTCACTGAATGATGCAGTACTTGGCCAGCCAGTCTAGCGGATCAACTATGTCCTTGACTTCAGTGATGGATACTGGTGCACCCACTTGTCGCCTGAATGTCATCATAGGCCGACTCATTCTTCTGTGCATCAGAAAATAATTTTACCCTTCTAACACATTTTACTCTAGCTGCTTTTACTGCTATTCCTACTAAAATTACAATTATGATCACAGTGATACTTCTATCGTTGCAAGCATTTGTAATATTGTATAATTACTATCACTACTATTATTGTTACTATAGTAATACTAATTATTACTATCAATATTACTATCACTACTGCTATTATTGTTACTATAATAATACTAATTATTACTATCAATATTACTATCACTATTACTATTATTGTTACTATAGTAATACTAATTATTACTATCAATATTACTATCACTACTGCTATTATTGTTACTATAATAATACTAATTATTACTATCAATATTACTATCACTATTACTATTATTGTTACTATAGTAATACTAATTATTACTATCAATATTACTATCGCTACTGCTATTATTGTTACTATAATAATACTAATTATTACTATCAATATTACTATTACTACTACTACTACTATTCCACTACTATCATAATTACTATCAATATATTTCCTACTATGACTATAGTTATTACTATTCTTATTACTGTTACTTTTACTATTACTATTACTGTTACTATTACCATTTACTAATATTGTTACTGTTACTAATACCAATATGGTTTACATCTACTGCTCCTGGTACTGCTATTATTACTAATAATTTTTCTATTTATAATAATAACAGTTAATATTATTATTAAAAAATTGTAATGGTGACTGGTCTCTATCAAGTTCCTCAATGAATTCCAAAATTAATTTTTTGGTAATTATTTCAATTACTTCGACTTAATCTACTTAATTTAATTCAACTGACTTAACCTACCTATACTTAACGTATCTTACTTTATGTTAATTTATGCTAATTTATGTTAACTTATGCTAATTAATGGTAATTTAATTAGGCATTCTTCAGGTTCTCTTGACTTTTTCCTTCTCCTTATTGTTGTCGGGTGACCTGCGAGGGACTGACCTTGACTTGCGTCTACCTCTGACGGCGGGTGGAGGAGGTTTCTGCCTCGGAGGTTCAACCATTGGAGGAGGGGTCTCCACTTCCGTTGTGCTCAGCTCACGCGCTGGCTTCACCTGCAGCAAATGCAAAGTTAAAGGTAACATACCTGTACTTGCAATTCTATAGACACTCCTCAGAAGTGTGGATGGATTGATGGATGGATGGAGGGGCGGATGGGTGGATGGATGGGCAGATGGATGGATGGATGGATGGATGGATTTAATGGATGGATGGATGGATGGACGGATAAAGTAATAAATGCATGAAATGATATATGGATGAATGGATGGATGGATTTAATGGATGGATTTAATGGATGGATTTAATGGATGGATGGATGGATAGATGAACAGATAAATTAATGAATGCATGAATTTATGGATGAATGGATGGATTTAATGAATGGATGGATGGGTGGGTGGATGTATATATGGATAAATTAATGAATGCATGAATTGCTGTATGGATGAATGAATGGAAGGTCAGATTATGGATGGATGATGGTTACGTTGGATTGGTTGGGTGGGTAAGCGTGTGGATGTATGGACGGATAGACATATGAATAGATGGAAGAATGGCATTGGGTGGATGAGTGGATGGATGACTGGATGGATCGCATGGATGAATGAAGGGATGGATAGATGGATGGTTAGATGTATGGATGGATGTGTGGATGGATGGATGGATGGATGAATGGACGGAGGAGGGATAGATGGATGGATGGAAGATAAATGGAAGAATGGATGAATAAAAATTTGACCGGTTCAACGAATTCCATCATCTTTGGTGGCAACGGTGGATCGATTCTCGGCAGTGGAAGAGGTTCTGGAAGCCTTGACGAGAGGTCGATTTTTGGAAGGGAGTGGTCCTTGAAGATCATCAGCTCATCTTCTTCTTCAGGTTCCGGTGATGAGTCCTTGGAAACACGCAGCACCTAGTGTTGTTATGATTACAGAAAATATGCTTATTAATTTCTTTAATCGGTAAAGTTTATGCATGGTTTTATCATCATCATTACCTCATTATTTTGCAATAATAATGAAAATACTACTACTACTACTACTACTACTACTAATAATAATAATAATAATTCATGCCGTTGCAGATGCTCATTAATGTCTCCGGACTAATTTTTTCACCACCTGAGGGATTATGCCTACCTTGGGTAAAAAAAATAAATAATAATAATGCAACAACTGCTGTAGCACCCCTGTACTACAGTATCATTCTAACATTCATTACTATTATGATTATAATCATCATCATCCTCAGTATCATCATCGGTTTAGTAGTAGCAATCATTACTGTATCATTAAAAATTATTCCTTTCAACATCAATTGTCATAGTGTTCATGATTCAACATCAAAGTCTTTGTAGATAGTGGACATTGGAATAAAATATGTCTGGACCAAAAATCTCGGATAAAATGTCCCAGATAAAACATCCAATGAACAGATGTATAGTGTAATATTATAAGTAGTAGGTAGCAGTAGTGGTAAGAGTAGTAGTAGCACTAGTAGTAGTAGTGGTGGTAGTGGTAGTAGTAGTAGTAGTAGCTGTGGTAGCTGTTAATCATCGTTTTTGTCATTGTCATCAGTGTCATAATTCTAACATGACTACTTGATTAGCAGTATCACATTATTATTATAAAAAAATTACTCTCATTATCATTAATTGTCATCGTCGCTATCATTGTTGTTGTGTTGCCAAAGTCATGGTCACTATGCCAACATAACATTGTCAGAAAAGCTACCATCCAATTTTCTCTTCTGATTCAAATCTGTAGCCTTTGTGCTGTTGTTATTACTGTTAATATTACTATCACTGTTACTATTATTTTACTATTACTAATACCGTTACTGTTATTATTACTGTTAATATTACTAATATTATTACTTTACTATTACTAATACCGTTACTGTTATTATTACTGTTAATATTACTAATACTGTTACTTTTACTATTACTTTTACTATTACTAATACTGTTACTGGTATTATTACTGTTACTATTACTAATACTGTTACTGATTGTTTCACTATTACTAATACTGTGCACTGGGCCACTCCTGTATGTCCTACCTCGCGAGGCAGCGGTGTTCCAGTTGTTCCCTCGTCTTCTTCTTCCTCTGACAATCTCCTCCCCTGAACTCGTCTCTGTTCGCGAGACTTTTTCTCCTTTTTCGAGACTTCTTTCGACTTTTGTCGTGGCTTCCCCTCCGTCGGGTGCCCTACACTGCCTATAGCAACGGAACTTAGTCAGGCAAAGGTAAGGTTAGGTAAGAAGAGGTACCATGAGGTAGTTATGATTATGTTATGTAATTTAGAAAGGTACAGTAGGTAATGTACGAAATTAAGGTAAATCAAGGTAATTTAAAAAGCTATGATAAGGTAACTAATGCAAAAACTAAGGTAACTCAGAAAGGCAAAGTAAGGTAAGGTAACTCAGTAAGGCAAGGCAAGGTAAGAAGTTTAAGGCAATTTCGAAAGTTGAGGTAAATTAGTACGGTAAGTTTTATAAAGGAAATATGAGGCAACTTAGTAAGGTAAGGTAATTTGGAAAGGTTACTTACCTTACTCTTACTCTAACTTGATCTTACCCTATCTTACTCTATCCTACCCTACCTTGCTTTACATTACCTCAGAGCTGGAACCGCAAATTACCATACCTTCATCTTCAGCTTCCTCTTCATCTTCCTCCACCTCTTGATCCGAAGTCGATCCAGTATCTTCTAATTTCGCTGATGCAACAACCGACGGCTTCTTCTTCTTCAGCGGCGTCTTCCCTGAAACTTTGTTAAATTAATTAAATTAATTATCAACGAATGCCTTCAAGAGGTACCTAACAGGCGCTATGTAAATGTCTAGTGATATGATATTGCATCGCACAACTTGTCCCTTAAAAGTAAACCGTGTTCGAGAATAGTGCTACAATACTCGAGGCACAAGAAAGGCCTTGTATATATTAGAGCATTTACAACGTGCGCAATGTCAGTACAGCCGAATCTGAGGTGCGGATTGATATTATTAATATTACTACTATTATTATTATTATTATTATTATTAGTAGTAGTAGTAGTAGTAGTATTGTAAATTTCCGCTAGGACCGCCAGATCTCTTAAGAGATCTTAAGAGATATTATTATATAGATATTATTATAGATATTATTATAGATATTATTATTATTATTATTTTGATTATTAGTAGTAATATTACCACTAGAACTATTAATATTAGGTCTAAGGCAGACACGCCGTATGGTGGCGCTGCACTGCAACAACTCGAGACAAAGGCGTCTTAGAAACAATGAAACCAGACTGCAATTAGGTGAATGTATCTCAATATTTATGTAGTTAGACATGTATGTATCTGGATAAAAATCTACGCATCTAGATATTTATGTATGCATGCATGCATGTGTGTAATGTATTTATGTATCAAGATACTTGATATTGCGCCTTTTAAAAACCTCACAAAGGCGTTACTGACGCTAGCCTAAGTGGTGTTAAATGTCACTAATTTTAAAAAGTGACTGAACAAGCAATGTTCGTATAACTAGGAATGTCACCCGAAGCAGAAATGTTAAGCCTAACCAACAGGTTTCTATCATGAGTTGACAGATGATAACGTGTTCAGAGTATGTACATGTACAAATGTAGGCCTAAATGCGTATGCATGCATATATGTATGTAGGTATATGTGTATATATGTATGCATGTACATATGTATGCATGTATGGGTGTATGTATGAACATGTATGTATGTATGCATTTATGTATGCATGAAAGTATATACGTATGTAAGTATATGTATCAACTCATTTATATAGCCCCTTGAAGACTTCCCAATGAGAATAAGGGAGAGTTAGTGTAACCAACACATTGAAACAAGTGGAGAATCTCAAGATAAGCGAGTACACACACAGACGTTGCACTCTGGGTGACTGATATTACCTTCCTTATCATCTCCCTCATCTACAGGTGAGCTAACCGCAGCTGGTGATGCTGCAGGTGATGACACTGCTGCTGCTTCAGCCGCTGAAATGGAAATGCTACGTTTAATTGTAATTGTATTGTAAAAGTTTTATAGAGCCACTTAGAAGAACTTCAAATTTCCACGGTACTGGTTCTCAACGGAACGAAAGCAAACGCAGAAGCGTCGATTATGAGTCTGGTTTTATGTCGATTATGCTTCTGATTTAATGTTGATTATGCTTCTGGAATAGGGTTTTACCTATTCCGAGCGTTCTATCCAATAAATTGCTGTTGTATGGACCTTGAGCAAGTCGTCTTTCACTCACAATTGCACAGCGCCATCGACTGATGTTTATTCATGACATGGTGGCGCTTAATAAATGCAGAAATAATAATAATAATAGTAATCAGTAGTAGTAGAGTAGTAGTGGTAGTAGTAGTAGTAGTAGTAGTAATAATAATAATAATAATAATAAGAAGAAGAAGAAGAAGAAGTTACTCAGTTACTTAATCTCTCTCCTACCCAGTTTCGCAAACGCCTGAAATCCTTTTTGTTTGTTCAAGTCGGGAGCGCCACTGTTTCCTGAGCGGCGCTTTATAAATGTTCGTTTACAATTACAATTACAATAATAATAAAATTACTAGGCATCAATCGATGGCGCAGAGTTCTTGCGAAAGACGTGCTCAAGGTCCCTACAAAGTAACTGTCATATGAAAGAAAGCTCGAACCTGCCCTCTCCATATTACAAGCCATGTGCTCTATCCAACAGGCTACTGTGCCCCACAATCGGCTACCGTGCCCCATATAACATGTAAGAGAACATAATACTCAGCGAATGGACATATGACCTTTTAACAGATGCACTACTTATTCACTTATGTCAGAGATTATGTCATTAGGAACATTACGTTTCATGCAGGGTAAAATAACCGACCATTTTACAGCGACTGGTAAGTACGTCTTTCTCGAAGGCGCTCCTTGCCAGCCTGCAATAATTTTGTCACTACTGGTGAGCCCTCGCACACACGTAGAACACAACGGAAGGAGCTCCATTCACGGTTGATAGCACCAATGCACTTACCTAGGCCTATAGATAATGGCGCTCAGATAAGGACATCGGATATCAGGCAGATCATAAGGGAAAAGAAGATAAGACAAAGAGAACAAGAGACCGACCACTGTTTACTAATTTTTCTCGGCCTCGGCTTATGCCAGTCCCTCACCTTCCTCTTCCGCTTTCTCTGCTATTGGAGGTATAACTTTCGCTGAAAACAAAACCGTGCTTTTAAACTCCACTCATTCTTCCTAAATGATAATCTTCGATTAAAATTACGGTTGATTCATTCTTCCTAAATGATAATCTTCGATTAAAATTACGGTTGACTCATTTATGATGGATCATTTTGTATAATTATTATACAATATTAATTAATATATGGTAATAATATTATACTAAATAACTGCTTTTGATTATAACAGCAATTATTCTTAATTACAGTAAATAAACCAAGTCATAGATAGAATATTAAGCCTGCTAAATTAGTTTAATAGTAATTATGGTAATTGGCCAATTATGCCGGGTCTCATTAGTAATAATTACGCCTAAAACTTCTCTTAGAAGTACCTACAAATATGTAATTACAGTTACTAAACGAGTTAAAGTCCTAACTATTACAGTAGTTATGAGCAGGCAGCACAGCGTGGCCAAATACTATTTAATTTTAAATCCGAAATTGAAAACCGTTAATAACCACTACCACCAAAACTCTAAGAAATTTCATTATAGGCCTATAGCCTAAAGATGATGCACCTCAAACAGAAAGAAAAGCAACAAAACTTGTCATAGTAAAGAATTAGGTATAATTGTCTGTGTAAATTGCCATCGTTTTAGTATGCATCTGAAAATGTACCAGATCTAGAATTTCGATAGAAACTCGCATGTTGTAGGCCTACATATAAATTGATTGTAATCTACTGACAGAGTCAGCAGCCTATATTTCTAACTAAGCTTTATTTGCACTGGCACAGATGAATGATAAACTTATCAGTTTCTTCTCTTTGCCATAGGAACATTTATTTAGAAATAAAAAGCAAATATTTTTATCCATAAGATTATTACTTCTGTTGTTTAAGAAACCCAGTTTTTTTAGTTAACTTTGCTATGCAATTGTTCAATTAGATGGACTTGGCGTTTGGAGATTAATACAGTCACTTTGGTCATGCATAAAATATGTCAACCTTTAATCATGTTTTAGACTTTTTACAAATTATTTCTATAAAACTGACTTTTAAAGTATTTATTTGATTGAGCACTTTTTAAAGTCAAGCGTAATCAACACATTCGACTCTTGAATGAACGCAGAAATACGCTATGAAGCTCTTCACGTTCACAATTCATATGTTTGTGTCAGAAGTAGGAAAGACACTAATTCCTAAACAATATTTTACACACGGATTTCTGGCAAGTTGTACACATTACATCTCGTTAGCATCAGCGTCTCAAGCGAGATACTTACGATGCCTCACGCAGATTTCAACGATAGCTCAGGCCATCATAACAGGCTTCGACCCAATACTTAGAGAGCATTTAGAATACTCTAAACAGTTCATCGTTAATTGAAACACATGAGGGATTTCTAAACCTAAATACGGTAATAGATTAGTATATCTTCAAAATATAGCTTGTATCTACAAGCAAAGCGAATCAGACTACGTGTAATCTACGTCGGTAAGAGAATCGTACATCATTTGTAATATTAGCGTGTATCTACAAGCAAAACTACGTGGCTACCGAAAAAGACAATCTTTGTCTAACAACCAGTGTGTGCTAAGCTCATTTATTGATATCTGGGGCATGCAACAATGTCTACGAAACAACATTTCCACACTCCCGCTTAATAAATATTATGCTCAAGTGTGCTCTAGTGGCTTCGGTGATAATAATAAGCCGACATGACACTACTGATGCTATTAACCACGGACATTTGACAGAAAATCGCCTAAGAGGTCAACCACTCAATACGAAACACTTATTAAAACCATGAAAACTTGTCCTACTATAGCTGAACACTCGTTAGACTACGAAGGCTGTGCAGAAACTCTCCGTTCAACCGAAACACACTAGCTTGAACATGGCTATGAAAATTTCAGTACCACACTTAAGATCACACAAACTGCAGTACCACACTTAAGATCACACAAACTGCAGAACCACACTAAAGATCACACAAATTGCAGTACCACACTAAAGATCACACAAACTGCAGTACCACACTAAAGATCACACAAATTGCAGTACCACACTAAAGATCACCCTAGTACCATCGCTACAACTGCCCAGAAAATCGCATGGCTCTACTGTAATGAAAAACTGTTGGACTTGAAAGATTAACACCAAAGTACGACTACCACACCAGAAACCTCGTTACCCTTACACCATTCGTCATAGGAAATTGCGGAACTGCGGCGTCTCTCAAGTTTTGCTTTTCTTAGGATGTGAAAAGGGATGCCGTTGTTAGTATTGCTAATTGGGGGATGATGATCATCAATGACATTCAAGTCGTCAAAGGACATCGCTGGTGGTCTTTCTACAAGACAGAATCTGGTTTTACTTATGTAAGTAGGACAAGCGCTACAGAACACATGCCATTCCTCTAAGCTTTATACGGGCGCTAGCCGTGCTTTCTTCCGCGTTTGGTTATCAACTTTTAATAAGAGGTTGTTGAGTTGCTGTGTAGTTGCAGCGTGAGATTTGTAGTTGGCAGTGGTGGGGTAAAGACGCCGACAGCAGTGAAATGTATGAGGAAATGTATCTTCTAATCTAATCTAAAGACTTCTATAGCGCCGTTAGCACAATGCCCACGGCATCAGTCGACGGTCGCTTCAAGAGAAATCGCAATCAAAATCATACAGCGTTGGAGAAGCCGGGTCGAATTTCGATAGGTCAGATAAACCAGAAGTTAGGCTACGAAATGTGAGCAATTTGGAAGAGACGTGTCTTTAGTTTAGACCGGAATGACATCAAAGAATTGACAGAACTATACCTTCAGCGAGAAAGTCTGAACCAGATGTGAGGCTGAGAATTCCCCTTCATCCCCACCCTACAAAATGCGCTTTGTCTGAGAGCAGTGGCGAATTCAGAAGGGGGCATATTTGATGCCCTCTTAAACTTTGTGGACGGAAAATTTTGCCCAATAATTCTTTTGCTATCACTGCGCTACACACCCCATCTTCTCTCTGCCTCTCTTCGAGTTTGCACCTGTGAATAATGAACCCAAATTCGGCAAACGCAGCTTTTATCTGGATAGGATTACATACAAAAATATTAACAATAACTAGATGTCTACATGCAAACACGAACTATACATGCCAAAACTAACTAACACATGCAGACGCTAACGGCACATGCAATCGGCAGCTTGAGAAAACGTGCTCATATCTAACACAAGGAGAGAGGGTTAGTTAACCTTTCCGCTTTCTTGTCGAACAAGGGTGGCCAAAATTTAGCAAACAATGTCTGGTCATTAGAGAATTCAAATTAAAATAATTTGATTGTAACATAATTTAAATTAGCATGACGTTATTTTATTATGCATATTCATTTAGCGCCTTTTAAGCAACTACGCTTATTTGACCAGTAATGATGTACGGATGTGAGAGCTGGACAATCAAAAAGAGGGATGAGGATAGAATAATGGCATTCGAAATGAAGTGCATTCGGAAAATACTTAGAATATCATGGACAGAAAAAAGAACAAATGAGTGGGTTCTAGAGACGGCTGGTGTGGAAAGGAGTTTACTTGAATTAATCAAAAGAAGAAAGATGTCGTACTTCGGACACATAATGAGGAAACAGGGTGATTGTTTGGAGAAGGAGATCATGCAAGGAACAGCTCCGGGAGCAAGAGCAAGAGGAAGACCAAGGAAGAGGTGGATGGACAACATCAGTGAATGGTCCGGCATGGACACAGAGAAGTTGCTGAGAAGAACCGAGGATAGGAGTGGATGGAAAAGAATCGTCTACAATGCGACCAACCCTCGTACCCAGGACGGTTGAAAAGAAGAAGAAGAAGCAACTGAAATTTTGAAAGTTCGGTGGACATGAACAGATCTATAAGATGAATTCCAGAGAGGTGTGGGACTTGAGTAGACGAATCCCTCGGTTGAAGTGCAACCACGACAACCGCAATCCGACAACCAAACAACAACATTTCGTCACTAGTGCCATAGCCTGACAAGGAATTTCCAATGATGATGATAATTGTGATGAGGAAGACGCACAGATGCATGTGCGAATGAATGTATATGGACACTTAATATATCACCTTTTAAGTATGTCACAAAAGCACCTGATGATCACGATGATGGGCGTGGTGGTGAATACCATGCCGATGATCTAATCTAATCTAATCTAAAGACTTCTATAGCGCCGTTATCATGCGGCCCAATGTATCATTCGATGGTCGCTTTAAGTCAAAATCGCAATCCGAGATCATAGCCCAATGGAGAAGCCGGGTAAAATTCATATCAGTCAGAGAACCAGAAGGCAGGCTACGATGGATGATGATGATGATGAAGACGATCATGAATTTTAATGACGATGACGGTGATTGATGATGAAGATGTAATGATTGTGATGGATAATGATGATGACGACAAAGTCGACCACGACGATGACATTTCGCTGATGATAAATCATCTTCACTTCAAAGTGACTTTTGTATCGACCTCAAAGAGATTCTGACTGCGACTCTAACCGACTTCACATCAATTTTTACAGTTGCTCCAATTGGTAATGAAGTCATCACGTTCAAATTGAAGGTAGGCCTAAGCTTAATGCATCGTTGCTATAATCGACGTATAACAAAAATTTAACCTGGAGCAGTAATTTTAAAATTTGGAAAACTGTCGGACTCAAGAAAGCGGAAAAGAGGGAAAAGGTGTTTCACCTTCGTTACTCAGAATCGAAGCAGTTATGCGATTTTCTCCTGGAGCATCTGAAATCAAAATTGTCTTACTGAGCACAACTATTGCTACTGCTGTTGCTACTGCCATTGCTATTGCTACTTCGATTGCTACTGCTACTTCTATCAAAACTGCGTCTTACACAGCACAACTCTTGCTACTGCTATATTTCTACTGCTACTGCTATTATTAAACTACTATCTTAGCTAGCTTGCAACGTGATACATTCTCCAACTTTGCCTCTTCCTTCCTTCCTTCCTTCCAATATCACTAAGACCCATATTACTGCCCAAACTACTACCCATACTACTACCCATGCCCATAATACCGCAAGGTACCTTTGCTACAAATGTCTACCCTCACGACCACTACTATCACCACCACCTCTAGCCCTAATAAGACGCACAACTGCAGAGTTCCTAGTATAGTCTGCACCTGAACATTTATGAAGCGCCTTTCAAGAAAATCAAAAAGGCGATTCAAATTCTATCGAAAATTTCATGACAAAACTACGAGGTCTTCCATACAATTAGACTCAACTACACGTATTATCTCTAAATATGATGTTATTCGTTAAATCCCATTATTTGTGCTAACTGTTAACAAAATCAGAACATATCAAAGTGTACAGAAATGCCAACTAGAGAACTTCAGAGTTTTTCGATCGTGCTGAAAACGAAAGAACCCCGGTTAACAGCAGGACGTCCAAGTGATTCCTGCGAGAAACGAATGTTGAAAACACTAGAGGTCGAACTATTACCACTTTGTGCAATATGTAATGAACATCATGATTTAACTGCAACTGAACACTAACTCAACGACTCCAGTTCTTCTAAGATCGAGTCTCTTTCCAACCATACGGAGTTAGTGGGTTCCTTTCTCCCAAGATGAGCTTTTGAAACTCTTTCTTCGAAGACCTAGTTACTAAGTCAGTTTCATCAGACTTAGTTGCTGAATCCCTTTCTTTCCAGACTCGGTGACTACAACTCAGTGGGTCCCTTTCTTCCAAAACTGAGCTACTGAACTTCTTTCTTCCATGACTCAGTTACTGGGTCTTTCTTAGTAAATGAGATTCCTTTCCTCAAGACTCAGCGATTGACTCTTTCTTCCATGGACTCAGTTAGTGAGTAACTTTCTTCCAAGAGTAAGTTTTTGACTCCCTTTCTTTGAAGACTTGGTTATCGAGTCCCTTTCTCCCAAGATTAAGCCACTTAGTCCCTCTTTTCCGACACTCGGCTACTGCAATCTCTTTCCCCAGGACTTCAGACGCCTTCTCCCAAGACTAGGTCATTAAGTCTCTTTCTCCAAAGACTCAGTCATTAGGTCTCTTTCTCCCATAGCTCGGCTGGCGAGTTCCCTACTTCTAAGACTCGATTAGTAAGTATCTTTCCCTCAAGACTCAGCCATGTGCAGAGTGCCAGAAAAGCCCAAAACGAAGAAGAAAGGAAAAACTGAGCATTCCAAAGTGATGCCAAACAAACCAGAAGTTGATCTATTCGACTCCAGTGGCATCAAAATGACCTGGAAATGGTCGGTCAGATTTACAGACGACAAGGTCAAGGGAGAGGTCCGCCGATACTTCTCCTTGTCGTTATCATCGTCGTTGTTGTTACTGTTGCCGTCGACGTCAGTGAGTGAGTGAGTGCACGTCTGGAACTTGTTACGCTTGACTGGTCACGACTGACGATTTTCGCATGAGTGACACCAAGCTCAGCAGTCCCGCTTTTCTCGCCATGCTGCGTATCGTCCAGCGGAGAAAGATTCGTTGGAAGCGCAGACAGAAAAACTTCGACACGAGTTGAAAATAACATTCAAATTCGTCGAACCGTGAAACTAATAAGTCGTCATCCAGTTTCTGGATGGTCCTTATGGTTATGCCAAAAATCCTTCAACGCAAAGGACCTGACGTCCGATTTCAGCAGAACAGCAAACACATCTTCACTTTACCTTACCTCACCTTAGGTTATCTTATCTTACCTTAATTTCCTCAACTCATCTGACCATACCCAACCTTACCTTACCTTTCTATGCCGTACACTGCCTTACCTTACTTACCTTACCTTACCTTACTTTACCTTACCTTGCCTTAGTTTACCTTTCTTACTTTACTTTGCCTTACTTCATCTTACTGACCTTATCTAACCTTACCTCACCTTTATTACCTTACTTCACCTTACTTACCTTACACTGCCTTACTTTACCTCACCTTGCCTTACCTAACCTCACCTAACCTTACCTTTCTCTGCATACATTACCTTATCTTACCTGAATTGAATTGCTATACACATTACCATTATCAAGCTACTTCACTACCACCGCCATTATTCTCTACTGGCCTACAGTAAAAGTAGTCACAGAAAAGCCTCATGTCCCATGCTACTTACTGGTCAGTTTCCACAATTACTTAATGTACAACCAGTTTACTTAAATAATTAATTATCAGTTCACAGCCTAATCACAGCCCTGGCTTTTAGGTCACTTGAGCATGATAAATGAATTCGGCGTATACAATCAGTTAGAGGGAAATCCAAAAGGTGAAAGAACATACCCGTTGACGCACTTGCGCCGGTTCGAGGCGCATGAGTGATGCTGCTAACACCGGAATCGGCAGATCCGGGTCTCTCTGCTGGGTGTTTCCTGAAACATTTGAAGCGGAAATTCAACTACAGTTGCACTGCAACATTTTCTTAACTAATTTCCAAATACTACGCAAATTAACTTTATCAAACATTTTTCGAAAATGGCAATAATATAGCGTCGGTAAGACACAATATAAAGGTGTCTAAACACAGACTTATATTAGTCGGTATTCACTCTCTGACGAAATCTTTCGGTTGACTTCGTCGACCTTACCTTACGCAAAAGCATTACGAATTACATTCACCAACGATTACCACTCTCTGTACTTTACCGACATCTTATGGCTTCCAGGGCCGTTGACGTCTACCTTACCTTACATCTTATAAGTCTTACTGAAGTTTCACCAAGACTTTTTTTCGGATAAAAAGTATTAACAGTGCGCGTATTTATAAATATATCAGGTCCGGTGAAACTGATTTAAAGGTGTCTAAGCACAGCCTAATATTAGCATTGTTTAACGACATCTTGTGGCTGCCAGGGCCGTTGACGTCAACTTTAACCGACAAGATAACACTAGCGATTGACCGTAGAACGAGGTGAATGGGCGGTGAAGAGTTCGCGAGATAAGTAGGTTGGGAGTACAGCAGAGCTGCGGAGAGTATAGGTTAGCGAAAGAACTTTAAAATTAATGCTTCGGCGATTTTCAGCTAGTGGTGATTTAAGGAATGATAACAGAAATGATACGCTGAAGCTTTGATGTTCTGGTGACAGCTCGGGCAAGTGAATTTTGATAAGACGAAGAAGCTTACTTTGGGTGAATTCAAGGTTAAAAGAAAAGGGAATTACAGCAGACCAGCTTGGGGTGGAGAATTATTAGTGGTTGACATCTACCTTACCTTTAATTATGTACAACTGAATTGGTCGGATTTGCGGATATATGCTGGACCAACAGACAGACAGACAGACAGACAGGCAGGCAGGCAGGCAGGCAGACAGAAAATTTAACTGTAGAAGGGCAGACACGCGTAGGCATATAGATGAGCGGAGATAAACACATCGACTTAAGAACAGGCAGAAAGATACAGGTAAACATGGACACCAGACAGATAAACCAAAGGACAGACAGACGTATGGACAGATACAGAAAATACTGACCCAAAGACGGGCAGGCAAACAGACAGAAAAACACACGGACAGACAGAAAGTGCTGTAAGTATGCATGTATCAGAACAATCATTATAGGCCCTATAAGTACTTCACAAAAGTGTTGCACACGTGACTATCCAACAGATACCTTGTCTCACAATTATTATATCTCCTACGTTTTCCCTTAAAAAACAATTTCAGTCCTTACTTTGGTTTTGTTCTGTCGATGGAAATCTCCTCTACGCTCGACTTCTACAAACGGAAACAACTGACAAGTTTCTTATCATACAACCACATACTTGCGCTCATTAAAGTAAAGCTTCCATATCGCATTCGATGGATGGCGCTCATTTCCCGCTCTGCTGTACTGATAACACTAGACTCTGTTTAGGCAGCTTTAAATCTTTAGCCGTCAATGGGCGAATCCCAAAGTCCGGGACACGAGGCCAGTACATCGCACGACTTGTTGATTACTTCCCAGCTTATGCTAGTACCAAAAATGTACTGCTTGTTAACAGAGAAGAGAGCGCAAACAACTTGTCCAGGGTGGTCACACGGGGTCAGCTCAGCAGGCTCGAGCCCCAAATCACTGGATTACAGCTTAAGCGCACTACCGAACAGAATACCGTGCCCCACATGCTTGTGCATAGGATTAAATTTACGAGTACAGAGAAAGACACACGCCACTTTACCCCAGTCGAAGCCACATCCGACTCTACTATATGGTGACAGCGGCAATCGTGCGTGAACAACTTGCCCAAGATCGTTAAACGGATTCTGCTCAACAGGCTCGAACTCGTAATCGTTAGATCGCGAGGCGAGTTCGTTACTGACTGGTCTACCGCGTCACACCAGCAACTCAATGCAACATGGACCAGGAACTCCAAAAAAAGCGCTAACTGTCAACCCTGGAAGGGAATGCGTTGGTTGAGCTCTACGTGTGTGCGAGAGCTCGCCAGTGGTTCCAGTTATGTGAATACTTGCTTATGGATGAATTTGTTGTCCTTAATGAAACGTTACACAAATTAGGCAGCACTTTGAGAGGTATCCAAATCTTTCAAACGCATTACCTTCCGTTTTGCTAATATAAATCCTCCCAAAGTGTTACATTATGTTCTATGTATCATAAAGCCCTACCTATGGACCCTCTTGAGCCTAGCTGCCTTTTAAAGAAATTCAGTCTGCGCCAATGAAACGAAAACTGTTGTTCAAAATGTTGTCCTCCAATAGATTTTTCAAAAATAATTAAATGATATTTTAATAGAGTATTATTGCCTTTCTGGAGGAATCGGATGGTCGCCTATCGACCACTAGAGGCGCCAGTTTCACTGCAACCGACGCTTTCCTTTGCCGCGATTGGTCGTCCGTTTTCGTGGGCGGGCGTTGTAATTCTTTATTTGGCGAATCATCGCGGTCCTTCAAGGCGAAGGCGTCCGGTGCCTACAGTTTATTATGCAATCATTTGTTTACATTTTGATCAGCTTTAAAACTTCTAAACTCCTTGGAGTGAATGCTGTACTAGTTACCACAGAGCCACTTTGCTACTTAAACAACATATTGGCAAGAAGCTTTTAACTAGTGACTTCAGTGATTGACGTCGAATATGATTGGTTACTTAGTTTGATTAGCAGCAACTGGTCTGGTCTGGCCACTCTCAAAAACGACCAACGCTCGGTATGATTGGTTGGCTACTCTCTTCATTAAGAACCAATGCAGGAATTATTGGTTCATTAACAGCCAAAACTAGGTGTGATTGGTTGAGTAGTTTTAACCCTGCTGCGTACAATGAATTTGATTGGCTAATTCTGATTGACGCCTAACATGTTATGTGATTGGTCGATAACTTTAAGTCTGTATCATTCAATGCATCTGATTGGCTACTTAACGATAGGTTTGATCGAATTGTCTGGCCATAATACCTTCCAGGAGGCATCTCCGCGGTTGACGTCGATGAACTTCGTTGGTTTTTTGTCGCTTTTCTTGATGTCGACCCCTGTATATTTCGGGATGTTCAGGTCGCGGTCCTTAGTGAATGGTGAGGCCGCTACCGTCGGCTTCGAGTCTCTTTTCTTCAGCTGAAACGCTTTCGGAGCTGCACGCCCCCAGAACAACCAAACTTTTATATCGCGCCTTTAAACGTGGAAGCAATTCACAATCTCCGCAACACAGAGAGTTAATCGGCGGTAAACCAGAGACAGAGAGACAGGCATATACAGATCGTAATCGTAAACTCGAGATTTCTACAGCGCCCAACGAAAGCCAAGTCGCGGGAACCAGCCTATTCACAGGGCTCAGTCAAAAGCAAAAATGATAGGGAAGAATGGTTCGGTTGAAGGTCAAGATCCAAGTCAGGCAGATACAAAGACAGACACAAAGAGATATACAAACACAGATACAACACAGATAGGCCTACACGTGCAGTTAGACAGTAGAGAGTATACACAGATTATTGTCTACATTGGCCTTTAGTATAAATACAATACATGCAAAACAAATGCAACTCAAAGCAAAACAATATAGTATAAAGTGACACAATGCATCACAGTGACAACATTCAATATCACCTGATGTTACATTACCTGTCACTAGCATTACATTTACGAAGAATCACTTACGCTGATAGAGTCGTTTCTTTTCCAGCTGTCGACTTTCTTCCTCCTTCTTTTCCTCTTCCGTTGCTTTCTCTTTCTCTTCTCCACCCTCGTCCACCATCACTTCTGCCTCTACATATTTACAACCGTATTATGTTCTACACATTTCAAACTTTCTTACATCTCCTTAAAATATGAGTACTTAATTACAATTCGTAATCGTAAACTCGTGATTTCTATATACAACGCCCAACGAGAGCTAAGTTGCGGGAACCAGCTCATTCGCAGGCGCTCAGTCAAAACAAAATCGATAGGCAAAAGGGTTCGGTTCCAGGTCAAGATCCAGGAGTCAGGCAAGGTACATTTCCTTGAACCGAACCCTTCTTGCCTATCGTTTTTGTTTTGTGGTGTTACATTTTAACAATCAGTTCAATGAACACCAAGGAACACTAAGAGGTTAAAGCAGTCGTCACAAAAGTCCATTCACATCAAAGGCTGAACTCCAGACTGAACAGCGCGCCACAATGATTTACTCGGTAACGCGCTGGGTCTGTGATCCAACGATTGCGCGAACTGATGACGACGACGATGGTGATGATATCGATGATGATAATGACGACAAAAATGACGATGGCAACTAAGCTGCTGCTGATGCTGCTGCTGATGATGGTGATGACAATAATCATAATCGTAATCTCATGATTCGTACAGCACCCAAAAAAACCTAAGTCGCGGGAACCAGCTAATTCACAGGCTCTTAGTCAAAACAAAATCGATGGGAAGGGTCACAATCGGTTCCAGGTCAAGATCCAAGGGTCAGACAGCAGACAGGCAGACAATCAGACGGCTAAGGTGGATGGTATTTGGAACTGAAGCGGAGAGATAAGGGGAAGAGGAAGAATCAGGATAGGATTTGTGGAAGAGGAGTGTTTTCAATTTTGAGTGAAAGATCTGTACAGTAATTGCAAGAGGTCAAGTGTAGGTTTGTTCGTATAATGTCGGTAATGATAATAACGACGTCGACGATGAACAATGATAATCTTAATTATGATGACAATGATGACAACGACTGAGAAAATCTGATTAGCTTCTCTTGAGGAGGCGCTATATAAATGTCCAATTACAATTACAGTCAGAATGACACCGATCAATATAATCAAAGTGGCATAGTCTGAACACTGCCCCACAAATTCATTTCCGCTTGATCGGACTCACCTGGTCTTTCCCTTCCAGAAAATTCCTGGCCATCCAGCACAGTTCCACCTCTGCCGGAATCGCTCTCCCACTCCCCCTCCTCCCAGCTTCCCTCTTCCTCCTCCTCCTTCTCCTCCTCATCCATTCCTTCCTCGTCGCCTTCCTCCAGGTCGTAGATCGGGGTGGGACCCAGCGTGCCGTCAGTCGGATGTGGGAAGACGAGATACATCTGGTCAGGTGGTAGTAGGTTCGAGTCCCGGGCACTCAGCGACCTCAGTCCGTCCAGCCCACCAGGGAAATCGTCTGGATATCGCAGATGCAGGGGCCGCTTGTCCAGTCCATCGACGCGTGCTGCCACTCCGTACTTTTCGAGGCTCGGAACCAGCATTCCTAAAGACACACAAGCAAATGTTCTCAACAAAAGATGAGGATGATGATTCAAAACTGCGTTTCTCCTTTTTAGAACTTCACAGCAACTGAAGAAATTTAACTCCTCGAATTCTGTTCACCTAGGCATATCCGTCATTCAACACAGCTGTTCAGCCTGCAATTTGCCTTCTGTGTTCGACTCCAACCTGTTTTATAACGGAACGAGTGCTTTGATGACTGACATGCCAATTGCAACAACTATATTAATATCAGCAATAAGGTAATCGTAATCGCATTTGCACATTTATATAGCACCTCTTAAAGAAAAATACTCAGAAGTGCTCCTGACTTGATAATACCAGACCACAATCAATTAGAATGGCCTTCAATCACTGGCAAAATAGAGGCAGATTTAGGACAAGAGGCTCATGTTGCCGGTTGCTTGGCAGCTTGTTCCAACATGCTATATCAGTCGTACTGGTGACAGGTATATTAACAGCCGTAGCAATATAAAGTAGGAATAGAGACAGGGACACACAAAGACTGATAGACAAACATACAGCCAGACAGAGAAAAATAGAAAAAAAAATGAATGGATGGATGATTGGATGGATGGATGAATGGATGGATGAATAGATGGATGGATGAATGGATAGATAATTATAAAGGTACACACAGACAGACAGACAGGCAAACGGACAGACGGACGGACGGACAGAAGGACAGAGAAAACATAACAAAAGAAAGATGGATGGATGGATGGATGAATGGATGGACGTACAGACGGACGGACAGACAGACAGAAAGAGAGATAGCTAGACAGATATGTGGATGAATGGAGAGGTAAACAGACACAGAGATAAATAAACAGATATACAGGCAGACAGACAGATAATTACACAGGTAAACAGATAGGCAGATAAATAGACAGACAGACAGACAGACTGGGTTCGTCGTACCATCGTAGAATATGTAAGGGATGTTGGTAAGCATTGTTCTCCAGTTGAGAGGATTCTTATTCATCAGTTCGAAGAGAGGACGATCTCGCTTGATGTAAGTAAATCCTCCTCCTGTTCTACCCTTTTTGTCCTGGTGGTAGCTTCACCACAAGAAAATAAAATGTAACAATATTACAACGTAATTGTACTGAAAGAAAGATTTTGCTTGTGGGTCCTGCGATGCGATGGATCGCTGGCGAACACAAGTCTCCTTTCAGGATATGATGGCGAGCGGTGCTATTGATATGGCTTTATCTTCGGGGGACTTTAGGCCTTTAACAGCACGCGGGTTCGTAAATGGATCAGTCCGACCGTACAGAGACAACACCGATTCTTTCGCACGTATATTACACGTATTTACACCGTATTTACAACAAATTCAGCAGCAGCAGAGTCTATGATTCGCATCGGCCTATTAGTCTAGCGAGGTCCGTTTAAGAGATACAGGTTTATTATCTTTCTTCTGTTCTCCGGAACCTAACGCCTCTTTCGACCGTTGTTTAGCGAATGCCTTCTTCGCTTCGCACCCTTCCTTAACTTTCCCCTTCATCTGTCAATCACCCAAATTCTCCCTTTCGCCATCCGATCAGCATCCCTCTGCTCCGCCTTTCTCTCTCTCTCTCTCTCTCTCTCATTCTCTCACTCTCCCTCTCTCTCGTTTACTTCTACCTGTCAACTACGGGCGTCCTATCCGCCTCTCGTTAATTACATCCAACTGTTCCCCAGTGTTCCGTGCAAATTAATTACATAAACACAATAGCTAAATTGTCGGACGTAATACAATCTACAATATGCAAAACCCTAAAATCCTCATTGTTTCTCCAACTTTTCACTACATCTCCCCACTTCTGAAGCTGACGGCACCCCGCAGTAGCTTCGGAAAGTACACAGTTGGCTTTCTTTAGGTGGGCAAACAGTTCAATTTAACGCTGATTTGTTTACAGAAGCACAGACGAGCATCGAACGGCGTTAGGTTTAATGTCTTTCAAAGCCGTACGTCAGCGAACTCGCCAGGCGATTTAGTTACAAGTCTACGTATCTATAACAGAAAGCACAAACAAAACCAAAAACGAGTAATATCGTTCAAATACATAATAATATAATCGTGTAACACTTTAAGATTTAACTACTCAGCTAATTACGTAAGTTTCTAAGACAACATATCATAATGAACTAAAACATATTACAGCGTAATGATATCTAATTCGTCATATACGCTCTAGATAGTCCATCTGCCAGCGAATTATGTTTCCCCGGGACATAATTGATTTCCAGGTTGTACCTTTGAATTGCCAGGGCCCATCTAGTGAGTCGTGGATTGTGGTTTGCCATGGTCTGGAGAAACTTTAAACAGTTGTGATCAGTAAAAACTTGCACTCTTGTGCCATACGTGTATTGCTGAAAATGGTTTAGGGACCAGACCACGCACAACAGTTCTCGTTCGACCGTACTCATACTGGCCTCCCTTGGGATTAATTTTCTACTGGCATAGGCTATCGGCCGCTCTACTCCCTCTTCGTCTAATTGTGCCAATACAGACCCCACCCCTGTTCCTGATGCATCGCATCTGAGTATAAAGGGCTTTTGTATATTGGGAGGTGTTAGCACTTTGTCTGAAGTGAGATCGAATTTCAGGGTGTTAAAAGCCTTATCGGCTGCCTCCGTCCATTTTACTTTGTCTGGTTTATCTTTGCGGATTAATTCCGTTAGAGGCGCAGCTTTGCTGCCAAAATCTGGAATAAACCGGTTGTAAAAGTTACCCATGCCTAGGAAAGCTCTTACCTGCCGCTTTGTTTTCGGGATTGGGTAATCAGAAATGGCCTTTAGTTTATCGGGGTCCGGTTTTAAATACCCATTTTCTATCAGGTGTCCCAGAATTTTGATTTGCTTTTTGGCAAACTGGCACTTTGATAGTTTAGCTGTTAGATTGGCTTGCCTTAACCTGGTTAAAATGTCACGTACATGTTCTAAGTGCTGCTCCCAGGTGGCTGAAAAAACAATAAAATCGTCGACATGGGCTGCAGCATAGTCTTCGGCACCACGTAGCACTAAGTCCGCCAATCGCTGAAAACACTTGCTGGAATTTCTAGCACCATTTGGAAGCACAGTGTATTGGAATAGTCCAAAGGGCGTTCTAAATGCTGTATAAGGGCGACTAGCTTCGTCGAGCTCTACCTGGAAGAAAGCCTGCTGTAGATCTATGCCTGTTATGAACTTAGCACCTGCTGCTTTGTCCAGTATAGCTCGCATGTCGCTTGCTGGATATTCGTCGGCTATTGTTATTGAATTCACTTGCCTTAAATCTGCACATATGCGAATGCTATTGTCCTTCTTCCGTACACATACAATTGGTGACGCAAATGGAGATTCTGATGGTTCAATAATTTGATCTTCGATCATCTGCTCGATCTGTCTGTGCACCTGTTCACGCAAGCTCTCTGGAATTTTATAGAATTTTGGGGCAATGGGCTTGTCCGTGTTTACCCTGATCGTATGTTTCATCAGTTTCGTCCTGCCCAACCTCCCTGTGAATCTATCTTTAAATTCATTCACAATGTCGTCCAGCTGCTTCTTCTGGTCTTTTGAAAGACCCTCGGCATTGTAGTGTAATTCTTCTGCTTTCTCTTCATCGTCCATGCAACCTAAGCTTTCGAATTGGTCTTCGCATGGTTCTGCAGTTAAGATGACATTTACCTGAGGAATGCTCGGGTCTGATTTCCGGGCATGCCATAATTTTAACAGGTTTATGTGATAAATTTTTGGGCCTTTTTCTGTCATTATTTCATAATTCACACTAGATAATTTTCTGCTCACTACGTAAGGTCCTTCCCACTTGGCCAATAATTTGTTCTCTGTGGAATGTCGTAAGAGTAACACTTCTTGTCCAGGTTCTAATGTTCGATCGGACGAATTCTTATCGTAATACGCTTTTTCAGCCTGACGCGCTTTCTTAGCATTCTCAGTGGCCAGCTCCACACATTGCCTTAGATGATTTTGAGTCGTTGTTAAGTAGTCTACGACACTTCTTTTTGTTGCTATGGTGCTCAGCTTACCTGTCCATGTGTCCTGCATTACCTGTAACGGTCCTCTGACGTCATGCGAATATAGAAGTTCAAACGCTGAGAAGCCGGTGACTGAAGATGGAATCTGCCTACAGCTGAAAGCTAGTAGCGGAAGAGCTCTCTCCCATGAACGCGGATCATCATCAATCACCTTCCTCAGCATTTCTCTTAGGACTCTTATCATTCGCTCTGCGCTGCCTGCAGTCTCATGATGCTCTACTGTGGCAAACGCTGGCGATATCCCTAGCATGTCTTCCAGCCCTCTTATCAACTGGTTCTTGAAGTGAGTACCATTATCTGATTTGATTATCCGTGGAATTCCGGTCCGAGCAAACGTCTCAATTAATGCCTTGGCCACGCTTTTAGCAGTTATGTTAGAAAGTGGGATGAATTCTGGCCAGTGTGTTGTTTGTTCCACGATGATTAAAATGAATTTCTTACCCGATGATGACTTTGGGTTTATTGGCCCTAAGACGTCCATTACGATGGTCTCGAAAGGCGTATCGATTACTGGCACTTCGACTAATGGCGCTCTATCAGCCTTCTTAATAGTAGCTGTCTTCTGGCAAATGGGACATGTTCTGACATATCCCTGAATATCAACTGTCAATCCAGGCCAACAAAATGCTTTGCGTACGATGTTAGAAGTAGATCTAATTCCACGGTGACCTGCCCAAAGAGAATCATGCGCTAATTCGAGTGTCTTTGATCTATATTTCACGGGCAAAACAAGCTGCTTGTTCTCTCTCCCATTATCGTCTTCACTTCGATCTGAACAACTCTGCCGAAACAACAGACCACCTATTATCAGATACCCGTTATCGCCAGAGTGGGCCCGTTTCCACCATTCTGATAATGTTGGATCCTGTTCTTGTGCTGTTTTGAATTCAGTGACTTCTTCGTTAATTAGGGTATTAATCGTTTCCTTTGAATTTTCCTCCGGGCTTTCGTTCTCACTAATGACGCTTTGCAGTGCGGTTTCGGATCGCGCAGGCGTCGTTAAGTTAATTACCTTATCTCCCTCACCTGAGATCCGTTTATCTTCTGCCTCAGAGCTATCACTTCCAGTGCCATATGTTTCCACTTCGTGATCGTCACTAATTACCCCTACGTCACTGGGCTCATCGGTCGCTTCGTCGTTTGACGTGACAGCGCTAGGTGGCCCCCTCGGGTTTACGGTTTCCCTTTGATCCTTAATGTCGTAATTATGGGTGCGGGTAGCTATACATGCTTGGGGTAAGCTAACGGGATCCCAATTACATGCACCCACCGGGTCGACCAAGTCTGGATTATTTACAAATAGATCATGGCCTATTAGCAAGTCTGTCTGAAGTCCAGGGACCACACCCGCTTTGATCGTTATCCTTCTGTCCGTACCGAAATGTGGCGAAGAAATTTCAATTTCTTGTGTTGAAATATATTTCACAAGCCCAAAAGCACACTGCACGGTTACTGGCTTCCCCTTCCTGGCAGATGAACTATCTTTTACAAGTTCTGAATTTACCAACGTAACCTGGGCTCCTGTATCCCTCAGGGCCTCAACAGAAATATTATTTACAAACAAAGGTACAACGAATCGTTTTTGGTAATCCACAATTTTGTCTAAGTTGGACTTTTGCTTGACGAATTTTACTTGGGCATTTCCCTGTCCTTGAGAATTGTGTTTGTTAAACTTGCTGTTGTAGAAATGATTTCTTTGGTCCGTTCGATGATGGCCATTCCCAAAATGCATTGGTCTTGCATTTTGCTCTAGGTTTTTGTCCTGGGCCTTTTGTTCCGCTGTATCGTGGTGTGTGGAATGGGTTTGTTTACTTTCCCACTGACTACCATTATGGTTTGCATTAAAAGGCCTTGGCTTATAGCCCTGTTTTTGCTCGAGGTGATTTACCTTCCTTCCTTCTAGCGTGCATTCGTAGTGGAGATTGGCAAAGTCAGCCACTTCAGCAGCAGTTCTGGGCTTTCTCGCCTCCACAAAATATCGAGTATCACTTGGTAAAGACTCTTTCAGTCTTTCCAAAATTACATCATCTTTAAGAGCATCAAAATTAGTAATATCCTTTGACTCTAAATAATAATGAAACACATCACGCAACTGATCTAAAACTGTGGGTATGTCTGTTTGCCTGTTCTGTGCATCGATCTGAACTTATCCAGATAGAACTTCGCGTTCATCCTACATGCGCTCAGCAATGACGATTTCGTTTGCCTGTAATCGGCACAGATTTCCATAGGCAATCTGTTGTAATGCATTCTAAGGGAGGAATTTAACAAAGATGGAAGAAGCCTAGCCCATCGAGCCTCATCAATACCATGCAAAAACGCAACCTTCTCGAAAGAATGGAAATAGGAAACCGGATCTTCGGATTCATGCATGTTGGGTAGTTTTGCATAAGCAGACACAGCAGCAGCATCTACATCAACTCTTGCGTTATTAGATTGCAACAGACCCAACTGTGCTTTCTCGCGCAATAGAGTAAGCTCCATCTCCATTCGCCGCTCCTCAGCCTGCAAACGTTCTTTCTCAGCCTGCGAACGCCGCTCCTCAGCCTGCACTTTCTCTTTCTCTGCCTGCGTACGCTCTTTCTCAGCTTGAATCAGTTTCAGCCTCATCTGGCCTTCGCTGATACTAGCTTCGCCTGATTCAACCTCTTCCACTCCATCTTCGCCTCCTTCCACATCTCCATCTTCCTTCAACAATCGTATCATTTCACGTTTATCTAAACCTTCTGGGTTGATATTCTCCGTCTGCACTCTTCTTCCAGATCCTTCTTTTTCATTTTGTCAAACATTTCAATATAAAATTCTTTCAGTTACTACAGTACGATAAATGACAAATCTCTATAAGCTTCACATATACCGACAGACACACTAAGATAATTCAATAATACTGTCACAATGTACTGAAAGAAAGATTTTGCTTGTGGGTCCTGCGATGCGATGGATCGCTGGCGAACACAAGTCTCCTTTCAGGATATGGTGGCGAGCGGTGCTATTGATATGGCTTTATCTTCGGGGGACTTTAGGCCTTTAACAGCACGCGGGTTCGTAAATGGATCAGTCCGACCGTACAGAGACAACACCGATTCTTTCGCACGTATATTACACGTATTTACACCGTATTTACAACAAATTCAGCAGCAGCAGAGTCTATGATTCGCATCGGCCTATTAGTCTAGCGAGGTCCGTTTAAGAGATACAGGTTTATTATCTTTCTTCTGTTCTCCGGAACCTAACGCCTCTTTCGACCGTTGTTTAGCGAATGCCTTCTTCGCTTCGCACCCTTCCTTAACTTTCCCCTTCATCTGTCAATCACCCAAATTCTCCCTTTCGCCATCCGATCAGCATCCCTCTGCTCCGCCTTTCTCTCTCTCTCTCTCTCTCTCTCTCTCATTCTCTCACTCTCCCTCTCTCTCGTTTACTTCTACCTGTCAACTACGGGCGTCCTATCCGCCTCTCGTTAATTACATCCAACTGTTCCCCAGTGTTCCGTGCAAATTAATTACATAAACACAATAGCTAAATTGTCGGACGTAATACAATCTACAATTGTAATGTAATATCCATCCTTCCATCGTCCACGCTTTCCTTCCTTCTTTCCTTTCTTCCTTCCTTCCATCTTTGCTTCCTTATATTTTTTCCTCCATCTTTCTATTCTTTCTTCTTTCCTTGCTTCCAAACTTCTTTCCTTCCTTCATCCCATCTATCCATCCTTTCTTCTTCCTTCCTTCCTTCCTTCCTTGATTCTATCCTTCCATCCTTCCTTTCTTCCTTTCTTTCTTCTCACCTTCAAGCATACAAATTCCTTCAAAGCATACAAGTTTCTTAAAAGGTGCTATAAAAATAAATGTTGAGATACTGGTTCCCTGTAACAAAAGATACTTACTGAGGTTTTGAATCACGTTCGCAGCCATAGCAGAAGACCAGCGCACTTGTACGCTGGCACCCTGTGCAGAAACCGGGAAAGACATACTCGCCCATTTCGGGGGTCTTTCCCTGGTCCATTCCGGGTTTTGTTCCAACTGGGACGCAGAAGGTGAAGGGCAAGTAGGTCGTCTGCGAGTGTTCCCTCTCGACCTGGGTCAGGAAGGTTCCGGCGTAACCAAGAAGGCCCATCGTACGAGGGTCACGGAACGGATGCAGTCTGTGATGACAGAGGAACAATGATCAATGACTGACTGATTAGCTAGCTGGCTGGCTGACTGACTCAATGACTGACTCACTGACTAACTGACTCCGACTCACTGACTAACTCACTGACTGATTGACTGACTGAATGACTCTGGAATGACTGACTCCGACTCACTGATTGACTGACTGACTGACTGACTTGCTTCCATACTTTCTTAATGACTGACTGATTGGCTGTCTCATGCATTCATTCATTTATACACTTACTCACTTGCCCACTCACTCATTCATTCACTCACTCACTCACTCATTCATTCATTCAGTCATCTGCATTTCTAAGTGACTGACTCACTTACTTACTTTCTTAGTGACTACATGACTTACTTACTGATTAAGGCTTTTCAGAAGTTATTACAAAGGACTGAATTTGATTAGATTAGATCCGATCCGATTAGATTAGTTTAGCCTGCCTCACCCACATGAAACAGATTGCAGGTCTCCCTACCGATATTTCGCAACATTTTCCTCCACTCGATCCTTGACTTCAGATTCATTCTGTACTCAGACAAAAACAGCCCAGAACAAGCTAAACACAAAACCTTGCTAAACATGGTCTGGTTTGTCACAGAAAAAATCCTACAGACTCACAGGGATGAGTCGATCCAGGAGCTAAAGTCATTGGAGAAGTGATATTAGGGTCTGGAAGATAAGAGATTTAGTGCGATTCGGTCGAATTGACGAGCTGAATATCTGATGCTGCTTATCTGATCCTCTTCCTCTTTCTCTGCTTCTTTTAAATTAGATAAACTCATGTTACATTACATATCTTAGTCTTGCAGGCCCTTAAGCTAACCCAAAACGGCAGCCATGGGTACGAAATGCTAGCGACTTCACTTTCTTCGCCTCGGCACACAAGAGCGGAAGGCTAGTCCTCCGCCTTGCTGCCTGTGTGCGGTCAGTGTACTCATTTAGTTGCCAAATTCTTTCCAGGATACAAGCAGGACAGAATTCTTGGAATGACTTTCTGCCCGGGAGAAATTTAACACCTCACGTCTAGGCTGAAACCATGTGCCAGGCTGATGCAACCCACTATAGCATCCAGTGTTTAACTGCATCGAATTTACCTTAGATATGGACAATCGTAATCGTAATCTTAATTTCGAGATTCTACAGCGCCCAACGAAAGCCCCACTGCGGGGACCAGCTTATTCACAGGCGCTCAGTCAAAACAAAATCGATAGGCAAAAGGGTTCGGTTCCAGGTCAAGATCCAAAAGTCAGATGGAGAGACAGCGTGGCAGCTACGGGTGGTGGTGTTTGGGGTTGGACAGGAGAGAGAGAGATAAGAGGAAGAAGGGGTGGGATATGTTATGAGTAACTGAACGAAAATGAAGACTATGTAGTATCGGAAAAGTGGAGAGAAAGATGTACAAGCAAGCTGCTCTTTGATTTCTAATCCAGTCCAATCCACGCGGTAAAAGGGCGAACAACTAAATAGAAGACCACCTGTTGAGACTTCCAGCAGTTGCGAAGGTCTCTGATTAAAGTATGAACTAATACATCTTTATCGTAATCGTCAACTCGAAATTTCTAAAAGCGCTAGTTAAATGCTAAGCGCTGGGCATCAGCTTATTCACGAGCGCTGCGTCAAGTCAGTGGGACTGTCCAAAGACTCCATGTCAAGAACCTAGTCCGGCTGCCAGAAAACCAGAGAGAAGGGGGAGAAAGATCACTAGGAGGCAACGGCAGGTTTCTGAAGATGGAAATGTATACCTGCAGCACCTGGAGAAAAGTTTCCCTATCGCAAAATGAAAAGACGATGAGAAATTGCTTTAAAAAAACCAGACTGACCATTTGAACACAGTGACCAGTATCTTCTTCCTTCGTCCACTTTTTCTCCCCTATTCCCGTTCTTCCCTTGACAGGTGGTCCGACGCGCGAATAGTCCGGCTTGAAGGGAACAGGTGCGTGCGGTAGACGCCATTCGCCAGGTTCGAGGTCCGTGCTCCCTCTGGCGATCTTGAGACGTCCTGCGTTGATGGCCCGCTGGTAGGACGTGTCTGTGTCGAGGACCCTGCCTCCTCTATCCCTTAGAATGATGCGGGGCAGGTGAAGGTGGTTGGACGTTAACGGTGTCTCGCCTGGGTCGGTGCCCGCGTGAGGCAGACGACCATGATGGTCTAGGTCGACCGTAGCCATGGAGGAACCTGACGAGAGATGGAGTGATGGAAGGTGTTCTGAATGAATGAGTTAATTAATTAATTAAGTAATTACCAATACTGTCAGACATAAATAAAAAATAACAGAGACAAACTTGTAGCAGACAGATATGTACACAGACAGACACACAGCACCACAGACAAATAAGCACATATATGTAGACAGGCATATAGGCCCATACACACATATACATATATATATATATATATATATATATATGCCAGTCATATACATATGCCAGGCCTGTACATGCATACATGTGTATGCCCGTCTCCCTGTTTTTGTCTGTGTAAGTCTTATAGTATGTATTCCTATGTATGTTTATTATGTATATGCATGCATGTCTGTATGTATATCTAGGTATGCCAAATTTAATTAATACGGCTGCTAAAGAAAAATATGTACATTCACATCTAACATTGACAGAAACACATAATTAAAGGAAGAGAGAGAGGAACAAACTGACACTTACACCCACATGTACAGACTGACAGGCAAATAGAGTGACAGACAGTGGCAGACACACAGACAAGACAGATACTGATGGGCAGACGTTGGATGGATGAATGGATGGGTGGGTGGATGGATGACTGGATGGGAAGATGGATGAATGGAAGGATGACTGGATGGATGGCTGGAAGGGTGGATGGATGGACTGGAAGGGTAGAAGGATGGATGGATGGATGGATGGGTGGATGGATGGGTGGATAGATGGATGACTGGAAGGATGACTGGATGGCTGGCTAGAAGGGTAGATGGATGGACGGATGACTGGATGGGTAGATGGATGACTGGAAGGATGGCTGGAAGGGTAGATGGATGGATGGATGACTGGAAGGGTAGATGGATGGATGGATGGGTGGGTGGATGGATGAATCGATGACTGAATGGGTAGCGATGACTGGATGGAATAGATGACTGGATCGATGACTGGATGGGTAGATGGATGGATTGGTGGATGGATGACTGGATCGATGACTGGATGGGTAGATGGATGAATGGAAGGATGACTGGATGGCTGGCTGGAAGGGTAGATGGATGGATGGATGACTGGAAGGGTAGATGGATGGATAGATGGGTGGGTGGTGTGGATGGATGACTGGATGGGTAGATGGATGACTGGAAGGATGACTGGATGGCTGGCTAGAAGGGTAGATGGATGGACGGATGACTGGATGGGTAGATGGATGACTGGAAGGATGGCTGGAAGGGTAGATGGATGGATGGATGGGTGGGTGGATGGATGAATCGATGACTGAATGGGTAGATGGAAGACTGGAAGGATGACTGGATGGCTGGAAGGGTAGATGGATGGATGAATGGATGACTGGATCGATGACTGGATGGATGGCTGGAAGGGTAGATGGATGGATGGATGGATGACTGGAAGGGTAGATGGATGGATGGATGGATGGATGGATAGATAGATGACTGGATCGATGACTGGATGGGTAGATGGATGACTGGAAGGATGACTGGATGGATGGCTGGAAGGGTAGATGGATGAATGGAAGGATGAATGGATGGATGGATGGATGGGTGGATGGATGGATGACTGGATCGATGACTGGATGGGTAGATGGATGACTGGAAGGATGACTGGCTGGGTAGATGGATGGATGGAGGGTACTGGATTGGTAGATATGACTGGAAGGACGACTGGATGGCTGGCTGGAAGGGTAGATGGATGGATGAATGGGTGGTGGGTGTATGGATCGATCGATTGATGAACGCATTGACAGATGGATGCATGGTCGCGTGCATACGTGTATTGTAATATCAGCAAACTATTGGCCTATACCTAGAAACGAAGCAGATTCAAGATAACTTACCTCAAGTACGTGCTAAAAAGTTAAACAATTTATTTCCAACTGAGAAAACTCCGCAAATCCAGACTAAAGTCAAAGACAACTGCCTAAACATAGGCCGTCGCTATGGCAACGCACTTGTTTGTACCAAGTGAATGTCTGTGCGCAGGCGCACAGCCGAAACTTTGGGACTAAACAAGTCAGCCAATCAAATTAGCGCCCAAAGCAAGCCAAATATAGGCTATTTTGGCCACAGATCTATATTTTATTATTATTAATTAGAAACTTCTATTGCGCCGGTGTCTAACGCAGAAGGCATCAACCTTATATACACAGGCCCATAGCACGATTTTTATATACTGCTTCATTGCAATATTCATTCAATCATTTATTATTTAATCAGAGCATTTATTTAGCGCCCTAAAACGTAAGCATAACATAAATTATAGTACATACTTATGTTGCCTATATTTTACAATGGCAGTAGCAGATTGTATTACAGATTTAATACAATTATATTGCCTTCAATGTGTATCTATACATATTAAAATTTTACGCTTAGCCTATGCATGTAGATTACCTGTGGATTAGGGCTGTACAGAAAAATTTAAGTTCTGTGTGGGAACCCGCCATTGCAGTCCATCTACTGAAAACTAACAAATTGCTGGCAAAATCTTCTACATGACCTCCATGCTTGGTGAATGGCCCTTCGACTCAATGACATACCCTGAAATAGAGCTAGACAAGCAGTGGCTAACAGATGTGGAGCTTCGATAACAGTGACTTCCGCTGGATTCAATGCAACAGCCACCCCCCATTCAGTGACTTGCCGAGGTTTTAACTAGATGAATGTTGCTCTTTCATTCTCTGACACATCAGCACACTCTGGGTCAGTATTCATCAGCTGTGTTTTATTCTTACAGCTCAACTCTGATTCTACAGTGATGGATAAAACTGATCTTTTTTATCTCCAAGGGGCACTCCTTGGACTCAGTTTTACTGACCTTTAGTTCCATTCTTCATGTTATAATAACTGAAAAATGAATCTAGCACATTTAAGTCAATAGAAATTCAGTATTTACTAGGGAACTATACTTACGCTAGACTTAACATTCACCAAGTAAGGGACTGAAAGATGGGTGAAACTTCCAAGGACCTGTGCAACCTAAATACTGTATTCTCCAAGTTACCTCAAATAGCACCTGATTCATTATTTTATACATTGGATTTATCTGGCACCTATCAGTATTCAAAAATTGAAACTTTATTAAATGCACAGACCACCCCAGTGTTGATGCAGTGGGTTGGCTGATAGTACAACAACTAAATGCATGCAATGGTGGCTTTTGTTTCATCCCCTCTGAAGTGACCTGGCATAAAACACATAGCAACTGTTCATCCGTTGTGAGCTTGCGGTTGTATATTAATGATCAGCTAAGACTTAATTTTCGAACATGCTGACCAGTTGAGACCAAATGATAATCGAAACATTAACAATTGCTATTATCAAAAGGCAAATCAAAACATACATACATACATCCGTACATACATACGTATACATAAGTACATAAATACATGTGTATATACATACATACAACCAAATATATGTACAGACACACACATGTATATTCAAATGTACATACCAGTACATACAAGGACATACCAATACACAAATATTGAAACAATGTACTGATATGCCAACTATTATTGAAGTAACAAGTTCGAGTCCAAATCAAAGTATTAAGATACCGAAAATACATTTAAGTTTTGTAACATTTTGCCTTGAAAGCAAACTAAATTAAAATACTCCAATACTTAAGTATCATAAGTACAAACTTAAATGCTGAAGGTATCTTAAGTACCCGAGCACTTATTCAACTAAATTAAAGCAGTTACAGCAGATATAATCAAAATGTTTAGCCACTCATAAAAAATACAGGAAAGCAAACTGTATTGGATTTGTCTAGAAAAAGCCTAAACTATATACTGCTTGGTTAACCAATTTGGCACTTGGAATTGAACCCGGGTAGCTCACAAGAAAACGTTGCCTTCAACCACTAACTACAGAAGCCGACATGTAGACCAACCCACAGCAAAAGCTTCACGTATCTATCCGGCTATTTATAAAAGGCCTTTTAAACCGCTACATATGTATTTTACCACGTATTTATATAGCGCCCAGTCGGAACCTCTTAGCATCATGACGAACATGTAGTGTGAACATGTTGCAATGCTTCGGGCTGTTCACAATCGGTCTGCGATTTCATTATTAGAGAAATTGGCAACAGTTTGTTTGATGCTGCAAGATTTATTGACAAGGATTGGGTGTTAGATTGTTGACCAGGGTGTGATTCGTAGGGAGAAACGTCCCCATTGGGTTCAGACTATCTCTCACTGAAGATTCTTCTTCCTCCAACATTTTCATATGTCCACAGGTCTCGCTCCCACTGGTTCTTCCATCAGTAACAAATTAGGCTGTTCAAGGAGTCCAACATGAAACTCGTATATGCAGTTAACTGATGAAAATTCAGGAGTCATTTAATCGGTGGCAGCCTTAATTACTTTGCAGGCTTGAGTCGATAGCAGCCTGGTAGAGTTAATATTTGTGCTTACACAGATTTGAAGCTAGCACGGTTCGAAACACAAATGCCTTAAATGGCGTGGCACCCATTCAAACGGGGAGCAGTGGTGAAAGCTCTCACCAGATTAATATATTAAAAAGACCAGGGTCAAATCCATAGGTCGCTATACAAAAATGTGTACACTGACATTTTACAGGACATCCTAGTGTTTCAGAAAATGTACATGATGAGGCATTTTTAGGGCAAACTGCTGAGCCCCTGAAAAGCAACATGCTCCAGTTTTATCATTAATTCGATTAAATAAATTAAGGTTTTATCGGTAATTTCAATAAATTATCACTGTGCAAGTAGCAATTACTCACAGCTTGAGTCACAAAAGCTTGCAGTCTTGCATGCACTAGACTTTAAAGAAATATTTCTAATAATTACCATAGTAATAATAATGAAAAAGACTAGCCATTCTAGAACAAGTTTCTCTTACATAATTTTTATCATTAAGTAGGAATATATTCCTTCAGGTTGAAAATATTCTTAAAAAGTAATAATAACAATGATAATAATAATAATAATAAATAACAATAATAATTGTAAATGCAGTTGCTTTCTGCAGCATATTCTCTGTCAGAACTGGATCAGTGGCTGTTGCTCCTCTTCTCCAAGAAGTTTTTTAATCTGGAAGGATCATAAGAACCTTGGGGAAAAAATTATAATTTTAACACATTTCCATTTTGCTACTGGTTGAATTTTTCAAAAACTCAAGGAAACATTGCCACTTTGAGTAAAAATGATAATAACAACTTAATTTTTAATTCCTAAGGGATCATTTCTAAGTCCGGTAAAAATAATAAAAACAATTTTGCAAATCATAACAGTAAAAACTTGGGCAAACACCCTACAAATTGTAAATTTCTTCTTTGTTCCAGGATCGACACATTTTCAAATATTTGCTCTAACTTCAAAGGCATCAAGTTTCTTTTGAATGTCACGAGACATTCAACATTCTTAGTAAAAACTCTGGCTAACACTCTACTACTTCTTCAGGACAACATTCTTCCCAGCATCTTATCCCACAAAAACGTACATTAGGAGGACAAACAGTGTCAATCGTTCCAGGATCAAAGCAAATGCAAACATTCAAAAGGCAATGAGTTTCTTTTGAATGTAAGCGACACACAACGCACTTGCATCTGGAGCAGTGATAACGTGTTTTCTTTAACAGGAGGGCAGTTACAGGTTTCCGCTAAACCATTCCTTGCGGTTCGCCAATCAAGCTAACAAGCTGAAACAGAAAAAACAAGCACAACTAATTCAGCAAAGAAAAAATTATAAATAATAAAATAGAGTGAACTGGAAAAAACTTGTGAAGAAATGAGTTTAGCAGGTAATTTAGGAAAAAAACTTAAGCATAAATGAGCTGGGATAGAAGTGATTCTTACAACGTAGGTTTCTTAAAAGGCCCTGTATGAATACTGAATAAATAAGTATATGAATGAATGAATGAACAAATGAATGAATAAATAAATAAATAAACAAGTAAATGACTGACTGAATGAATAAATAAATAAATGAATAAGTGAATGAATAAATGAATGGTGTGAATTAATGAATGAACAAATAAATGAATAAATGATTGAATAAATGAATAAATAAATGAATGATTGAATAAGTGAATAAATAAATAAATAAATGAACGAACGAACGAATTAATCAATGAGAGACTATATTGCCTTACATGGTATTACTTCATTTTACCTTACATTCCAACCTCGTAAAACTAACAGAGAATTATCGCCAGAAATACTTACATAACTGATACCTGGAAAGTTCATAAGCATGCCTAGGATTGGAACCCTTCGTAAAAAATTGACAGCAACTGGCAGGAAACCACTGCAACAAAAAGCAAAAGCATCATTCATGCAAATAAAACAAATGCTCTGTTGAACAGCCTTTAAGAAGCTTATTTTGTACATTAGACACCGGTGCTACAGAAGTTGCTATTTACTTGTTTATTTATTGATCCAATGATCACAGGTCCAAAACTGCATACAATTCAGTAGTATGAATGTACAAGACCAGTATGTATACGGGCCATTTCATAGCACCTTGAAGTGCCTAACAAAATTGTCTTTTGCTAGAAAAAATGTCTTTTGCTAGCTTAACTGATGCTAGAGTTATAACTGAGCAACTGTTTCTATATGATCCACGGCCTATCACACAGTAGGGTGGGTGGTCTGCTGTATCATTATTATCGTTATTTTTGTTTAGCGCCCCAAGGTACATACGATCCCTCGAGGCTCAAAAACTTATTATTAATATTTCTGCATTTATTAAATGCCATTATCTAATGACTAAGTATCAGTTGATGATGCTGAGCAACTGTGAGTGAAAGACTTGCTCAAGGTCCATACACGGTAACTTTCTCAAGGAAGGAGGTTCAAACCCATACTGTCTACATTACAAGCTCAGCAATCAACCAATCGGCAACCACGCCGACAAACTGTACAGTATTGCAATATTAACTGCAACAGATGATTTATATAGCGCCTCTATATAGTAGTCTATTGTGTGAACCAATAGTATCTTCAATAGTGTGCTTTGTTAGTAATCCAACGAAATATTAGGTTATTTTCTAAAACTCAATAAAATAATTGGATCCATCCCAACTGCTTTATATCAGAATTTATGTGGTAATATCAATCTTTATTCACCAGACATGGTAGCATACAGAAAAGAGGTAAAGGAAATAGCACAAAAAACCTACAGGACAGTTCCACCTATACCTTAAATGCCAAAAGATTAAACATATAACATATGCATAATGTGAAGATTATACAAGAAATTCACCACAAAATAATCTACAGTTGAACATATTTTTAAAAAGCTCATATTTTTAATTTCCCAACTCCCCTCATCCTACAAGTTACACAGTAATATTAATGATGCAAACTATGATTAAGAACATTGCTGTGTACTTCAAAACCTTACACTCAATTCTGTAAGTAAGTTAGAAGGCAAGTTAGGTAAGTAAGGAGATTAAAAGGGTTGAAGGCATAAAAACTGCTGCATGTAATGAAATTATAAACTGAAAACCACTTACCTAAAGAGAAGAAAGAATCCGTACATCTCAATAATCATTCCGATCACTGGCCATCCAATCAGCACCACTGCAATGCCACCGAAAAACGCGGCTGTGCCTCGAAGTTTGTGTTTCTGGAAGAAAAACCTGGATGTTCGTTCGAGCCCAATCACAAATGTTAGCCCAGAAATGAAGAGAATCTGTGAAAAATGAACAAACGAAACAAAGGCAACACATCAAAATACTGTAAAATACGTTTCTGAATTTCAATTTTGTCACTTGGCAGCCGATATTGGAAGAAAAATTGCAGAATACTGCAAATAGCTTTCTAAATTTCAATTTTCAATTTCAAAATACATTTATAAATTTCAATGTTTCAATTCCAAAATACATTTCTCAGTTTCAATTCTGTGTCACATGGCAGCCGATATTGCAAAAAATATTGCAGAATATTGCAAAACACATTTCTAAATTTCAATTTTTCAATTTCAAAACTGACTGGTTTCAGCGTCTGCCTTGCAACACGGACTGTGTAGGTTCAAGTCTCCTCTGAGATTGTTACTGTGTTAGGACACTAAGCAAGTCCTTCATACACAATTACTCAGCACCATCAATTGATGCTTTTTTTTATCAGACAGTGGTGTTTAATATATGCTGAAATAATAATAAGCTCTATTATTCCTGGTAGATAAAATAAAATCAAATCCAAAGAAGTGTAGAAAAGGCAAATAGTAACAATACTTGTTTACATGTCTCCATAGAAATCCTCAGAAGCATAAAGGTAAAAGGTAACAATTGTTTACATGTCTCCTCAGAAGCATAAAGGTAAAAGATAACACTTCTTCACAAGTTTCCTCAGAAGAATAAAAGGTAAAAGGTAACACTTGTTTACATGTCTCGTTAGAAACTCCTCAGAAGCATAGAGGTAAAGGTAACACAATCAACTCATTTAAAAATCAATCAAAATCAAAATTATGCCTATGCTTTAGTTATTGGTACTTACTTGTAATAAGTAATAATTAATGTAATTTAACTATAAATATTTTAGAAAAATGTATCTTTAGATATATACATTTTCATCTGGTACTTACATTTCCAATTGCTAATAAACCTTTATCAAAAAATAGAACAACACCAAGAAAGAGAAAGGCAATGCCAAAGCCAGCCAGGCCAACGCCAATCTCTGAAAACAAAGACAATCATCAAATTCACACTAAGTGTATATATAAAACTCATCCTCATCTTCATCCTCATCCTCATCATCATCGGTTCCTCATGCCAGCCATTTGGCAGTGATGGGAGCAAAAACAAGTCTTCCATTCTTTTCCGTTTACTGTCAAATCTAGTGCTTTTCTTATGCTTAGTTCAAGTCTTATGTCTTTTTTCTCATGTTTAGTCCAAAGTCTTATGTCTTCTTGCTATCTGTTGCTAAGTATAATAATTACATAAATAAAAAAGTTAGGTAATCTAAACTCTGTAACTGAGTCTAATTTTCAAGTAGCATTTTTACAGATTGCTACTAAAGTTTTAATTTTACCTCTGTATCTGGCTTCATATTGCAGTGCATAATAACAGAAAATTTATGTAGCGCCTCTTAACCATTTACCAACTTAGAACCTCTCAGAAGTGGGGAATTTTCAGTCGATTAGTTTTGTTCTTTAATAGTATGATATGTGAAAGTGTTTCACAAATACTCAAGTCAAGACCAAGTTACCACAATTTTTAAACAATATTGCAGAATATTGCAAAATACATTTCTAAATTTCTTTTTGTGAATCAAAACTCGCAGGTCCAACAAGAAAACTCGCCACGTTGTACGTTGAACCATGCCACAATGTTATGGTGGTAATTCATAAGATTTATAATTGTACAAATTAACAACTGTGGATTGCAAAAAAACTTTTCAAAAGGGCGGATCCGCCTTCGATGTCAGTCTGTCTGCATATCATCAACGCGTACAATTGCAATGCCGACACAGATGACGTGTCGATGATACGAAAACAACTAAATTCCAAATAAACTCACTCTGGAAATCTGTGACTGGTAACATTGTTCAGCTAAAGTTTATAAATAACGATACTCGCGAAACTTTAAAACTACGAAAAGCTCAACGAACACTGATAAATTCTTGACTTTGTACAAGAACTACGGTAACTTAAAGACCGCCATCTTTGACGGATATAAACAGTACAGAGCAGCGGCTTAAAATAGCTCAACTATTGTATAAAGCAACTATACATTTATTTTGCCCCTGCATTGTTTGAATTTAATAGCTATTCAACAAAGCATCAAGCAGTGCCAAAACGAAATTGGAAATTGAAACGAGTGCTTTGCTGAGATCATGACTAGTTTTAGCAAAGTTTCAGTTCCATGCTGCAAGTCCCTATTCGCGCTTGAGAGTAAGTAAGCAGTCTTTTACTGATATAAGAAAAACGCTCGCTTTTACAAAAATATACAATTGCACAGCTCTTACAGCACCCAAAGAAAGCTAAGTCATGGGAACTGGTTTATTTATAGGCGCTTAGTCAAAACAAAATCGATAGGCAGGAAGGGTTCGGTTCCAGGTCAAGATCCAAGAGTTAGGCACGCAGACAGTCGGACGGCTACGGTGGATGGTGTCTGAAATTGAAGCGGGAAGAGAGTTAAGATGAAAATGAAGAATCAGGATAAGATTGTTGGAAAAGGAATGTTTTCAGTCTTGAGTGAAAGACCAGCGCAGAAACTGAAAGAGGTGAAGTGTTGGTGAGTTTGTATGATGGATCAGATAATTGTCGTAATTCTGGTGGGAGTCTATTCCAGAGGAGTGGGGTAGCTCTGGCTATGCAGCGATTTCCAAGTGTTAAGGATGAGGTGACGGGAGGCGGAAAAGTGTTCGAGCAGAAGAGGAGAGGGTTGAACGGAGTGATTGGATTGTAAATAACTTGTGAGGACAGTGTGGTTGGGACTTGGGAGGATTGAAGTGTGTTGTAGGTAAGTGATAGGACTTGGTAACTTAGGCCCCTACTACTGTTATTCTAAGTAGTGGACCCTCTGGCTAAAAAGACGCAGAAGCCGCTGGCTAACGGTGGATGAATAAAGTTTTACATTGTTTCATAGTTTCGGGTAACGCAATTTTTTTGTAATTGTGATCAGAAATTTGTATAGAGCCTCTTGAATATAAACTAATCAGAGTGTTAAATGCGATCGAGAACAGAACATTGAGAGCAATACAGTCTAGTCTTTTTATAGTGGTATTATTTGTTGCGCTGTCGACGAAAACAGTTTCGGCGATAATTTATGCAGTTTCTTAAGCGGCTTAGATATACGGGGGAAGGGTGCGATCGACCTGGGCGGCCAGTCCAAGGGGCGGGAAAGGGGCGGAAAACGAAAGTTTTAAAGACGGTTTTAGCCTCTGCGAATAAAATTTCAATGGTGATCTTAGCAAATACAAAGGGAGCCTGTACGTTCCAAAAATCCAAAGTTTACGCCGCGAAGAAACTTTAAACGAGTTTCAGCTTTGGAGCTGAACCGACGCTGTCTGTCTGTCTGTATGTTTGTAAGCATGTCTGTCTGTCTGTATACATGCATATGTCTCTCCCTTTCTCACAGTATTATACATTTAAGCCTGTCGATCAGTCATCGTTGTTCAACGAAAAAGTTGCTGAATATAAGCAACGTTTATAGGTTTAACTTTTGGATAAGATTGCTTCCATCAGGACAATGCAGAAGTATTCCCTAACTGGACTGCTCAATTACATTTCGTCAATGGGATTAGAGATATACAAGACTTCGGCCACAGCTCCAGATTCTGCTGACGTTTTCAGTCTCAGTGACGCCTTATGAGCCTTCTTTCGGCAAATTGAAATTTATAAAAAAAATCCTATTTACGATATGCAATGTCACACGAGAGATTAAAAATCTGCTGATCTTTCCAATGAAAATAAAGTAACTGCTTCCATCGATTTTGGTGGAGTTCTCTGAGGCTTTGCAACTATCAAGACTGGAAAAGTTTTGTTTTTGAGTTTTTGGTGTTATATGTCAACTCATGACGTTTCTAAAACATTTTGCTACTTTGGTTAAAATTCAAAAATTCTATTAGGGGAAACGTTTGCCATCACTGGCCCCGGGCGCCAAAATACCTAGCTACGCCACTGCAGCAAACTATCCAAGGGTGTTTCCAAAAGTTAACTCTCAGGGTGGATACTAAAGAATTAAAAAGATTGAAGCAAAACAATCGGCAATTAACTAGTCTTCAAGATATCCAGACACGGCTGGCCCATTCGCAATAGAATAGAACTCACGAAGTCGTTTTAAGAAGTCTGTTTAATGTACAACATTTAACCAGCTAGACACAGACATAGTAAAAACGATATTCTGGGACTTTGGAACTTGTATTGGAGACAGATTTCTGCTGCAGCAACCAGAGCCTTCCACAGCTAAAAATAACGACGCTTCCGCCGCCAGAGAGCGCTGCGCTGGTCGCATCTGATTGGGTAGCTGCTCAGTCACGTGGCCGGGAAAGTCTGTGATGGTCTAATCTGACGTGTCCTTCGGCATTTTCAAAGTTTGTATTTTTAGTTCTTGTTGTATAAGTTTATCCGGTTTTATTCGATTTACAGATTAATTTTTTAGTTGTGCTAAACTTGTCTGTGGAGTTGCAGGGTCGATTGCAGTGAAAGAGAGATCGTTGTTGTTAGGTGCCTTGTTTGCGGCTAGTTATCTAGCGCAAGATTCAATGTGGATTGACGGCCTGCAGATTTGTAATGTAATCTATTCCAGTCTAATTTGTATTAGGTTTCTCATAATCGGAACAAGTGGAGTATACTGGGAGCGCATTCGGCTCAGACTTGAAAAACAGCCTGTAATGTAAAGGTAAAGGTTACCCCCATACTCGCTTTGGAGCTTCGAGGGCCGGAGCTGATCCCGGTGCTAGGCCATCAGCCCGTAGGTGGCATTGCCATACATCGTCGGTAGGTGACCAGGTCTCTCCGCCGAATCCACGTTTACGTACGCAGTAGAACTACTACTCATTTTGCTGCTGCCCCTAAGGAGTTTAAGGCTTAGTAGACCTTATGGGGCTAGCGGAATTCAAACCCGCATCCTTCTGATCTTCACGCCGGTGTTTTGACAACTCAGCTATCACCCTGCCGCAGTAATGTAATATGAAGTAAATCTCCCTAAGTTTCTCAGTGCCGCACCAGTGTGAATTCAGTGTGTCAAACTGGGGAGAGTGTGGTGCTAAGGTGGAAAGCGATTATAATTATAATGACCATGGTGGTTGTGGTGCAGAGGCAGTAAGCTGAGAAAATTTGTTAAAAGAAGGGAATTGTTGCGGCAGAAAATGATAACTTGGATGGAAAAACACCTTGGGCTTCATAAACTGACAACAATAAACCAGCCAACATAGGCTGTTTCTGATGTGAACAATAATAAAAGGTAATGTAATGTAAGGCAGCCCTTATTTCCTACTCTTCAGCTCTCGAGCACTATGGACGAATTCCAAGGTCCTGGACGCTGTGGAACTCGCTGCTTGTTTCTGTCTACTTTGCTGGTTCTGTGATGTCATTTAGGTCCAGACTGAAACCTCGTCCATTTGAAAATGCTTACCCCCGTAGCTGTCTACCTGTCATAAGGGCTTCTTAGATTGAACTGTATGGCTCTCTCAGATTGATTAAGATTTTGGAATGTGATTTGGCTTAGAAGTGACCATCAATTGAAGCCTTGTGCATTAAAATAATGATGCTACAGAAGCTTAATCGTAATCATAATCGTATTTCCGAGATTTCTGCGGTGCCCAGTGAAAGCCACGTTATGGGGACCAGCTTATTCACAGGCGCTCAGTCAAAACAAAATCGATAGGCAAAAGGGTTCGGTTTAGATTAGCATAGATATGGAACCAGTACTTACCTCTTACTTCCCAGCTTGCACCAGTACCAAATTCTGCCTGCTAACAACTTGGCCAGGGCCATTAGAGACAATCAACTCGGCAGGTGTAAATCCACAATCTTTCGATTACAGACCCAGCAGGTTAACCAATTAGATGACCAAGTTTCACAATTAATAATAAGGTTTATTTTAATATTATGTTATTTGATCAGATGGATAGAAACGCTGCACGTTGCAGTCTGCTGTTGGTAATGGTTGCCGTCACCATGACGATGATAGGAACGTCGGCAATTCCTCCTGACCACAAGTCCAGGGTTCTTGACAAGGTTAGTGGATATATTATTTTTTTAAAATTATTATTATTATCATTAGTAGTAGTTTTGTTATTACTATTATTACTATTACTATTATTATCATTATTATTTTAACAAAATAGAAATGGTCCCTCAGTAACTAAAAAATTAAGTTAGGAGTGTAAAATGATTGATCTTTGAGCAATCAGGCCTCATCCCATTGGTTACTATTTTTATCATTTGAACCTGTCTGATGTGCAAGGCAACAATGAAAACTGTACTTCACAAAAACCTAAGTGGTGTTAAAATTCATTTAAGAACAAAAGGTTCATCTGTAAGCAAACAGTGCTCAGATGACTGGAAAAATCCCTGTTGGGCTCACACACACGCATAGAACCATATGGATTCCCATCCAGAGTTGACAGTTGCCACCATTTTAAGAGTTTCTGGTCTAGTCGGAGGACAGTCTGAGCCAGTGAGGGATAATTCCCCCATCTCCTTCAAAATTGTGCCCTGCAGAGGATTAGTTAATGTTTGCATCTGGCATGACGATGACATCGTATCTAGAAGCAGCAGTCTGTAAATTTGTGGGAATTTCACGTAATTGCATTTATAAGTGGCACATTGTTTGGTGGTACTGTGGATCTGTAATCCAACAATTGCAAGTTTGAGCCTGTGTAACAGCCCTAGACAAATTGTTTGTGCACACTGTGTCTCGCACCCCAGATTCATACTTACTGGCCTTGTGCACGTACGTGCAATAAATTAAAACAAATAAATAAATAAAGAGATGTGTTTTTTCAGCCGCTGAGCGACCAAGAGCACTACGTGGAGGAGGAGCACAACAAGGAATTCGACCATGAAGCCTTCTTAGGAAAAGAGGAAGTGAAGACGTTCGAAGATCTCACGTCAGACGAAAGCAAGGATCGTCTACGGTATATATCATCCAGTGCATCAGTCAGTCATGTAATGTATAGTAGTTTGTAATGTAATGTAAGGTTAGATAAAATATTTTAATTTCTTATCAAAGTCAACGGTATATTGCAGAAAATTTGAGTGTTTGCTTTGTGAATTTTAAGCATAATTTTACATGACTGATTTTATATTTAAAAATTTTCTGGATATTTTTACATTGTGAATTTTTAAGGAATAAATTTACAGTATGAATTTTTGGATGTCTGCATTAATAAGTTTTCAGGATAATTTTACAGCGGGAATTTTGTGACCATCTATATTCTGAATTTTTTCAGATTATCTAATAAAATTGATGTCTTACATTCTGAATCTTTTAGGATAATCTACGATAAAATTGACAAGGACCACAATAACGAGGTGACCGAGGAAGAACTGAGTGAGTGGATTCAGTATGTCCAGACTCGCTACATCCGCCTGGACACTGACCGACAGTGGACCAACTACGCAGGAACGGACAATGCAACCACTCTGGTGTGGAACACCTACAAGGATAGGACGTACGGGCATATTCCTGGTGAGCAATGGGCATTTGTTAATCTAATTTAATCTTAGAACTTTTATAGCACCATTATAAGTTTTATTATCATTTCTGCATTTATTATGGGCCACTAATTAACTAGAAAGAGCTCAGCAATTTTACTCGGACTTGCTCAGGTTCTTTATGCAGTATCTGTCTTGTGGAAGGATTGAACCCTGCCACTCCACATTACATGGCAAATGCTCAAACCAGTCAGCTACTGTCTCATACAGCAAATGATGCACTTGGCATCAATCCGGTCAATTCCAAAGGTCAGTCTGATGAAATGGAAAGGCAGCCTAATGACGATAAGCATGCTGGAACAAAACATCTTATGCCAGTAGGTGAAATCACAGAAGCTGCCGAATCCTCGGGGTGTGTTCCACATTGTCTTCAAGTGTGCTCTGGGTGTGATTTGAGTATGCACAGGGTATACTGGCTTTATTTGCAATGTGGCTTTACTGTGTATTGTTGGAATTCACTGTGCAGTTTTGTGTTTTATCATTTTGTTGATGTCATTCAGGTCTAAAGCAAAGACTCGTTGGTTTGAACTTGTTTACCTACAGTACCCCCTAACTTCTGATTTCCCTGACCAAATGAATTTCAACTGAGTTTCTTTAGTGAACATTTACGAAATTTAATGAACGTAAATTATTCTACAATCTGAGCTCATCTGATAAAAATAAAAACTGATGTTTAACTGTGAATACACCAGATTTTGCTTGAAACTTTACATTTTGGATTGAGTGCAGTTGTTATCTCATCCTGGTGTTGGTTTGGTGCTTTTAAAAGAGGATGATAACAGCGAAGAAGATGAGAGCCGAGGCTACAGCTACAAGGACATGATGAGACGCGACCAGAGACGATGGGCAAAGGCTGATCGCAGTGGAGATGGAGCGCTGAGCAAAGATGAATTCCAGGACTTCCTTCATCCAGAAGAATCAGAAAACCTAAAAGACGTCATCATCGATGTAAGATAGTTTACAAGAGACTCGTTTTTAGGAGTTAGAAAGTTTGAAAGACAGAATTAATGACGTAATTTACATAAGTTTACATCGTTTACAGCACAGTGGCCTGTCGGTAACGCATTTGCTCAATGATCATGCGGTTGCGGGTTCAACTCCATGTAATGACTCTGGGCAAGTTGTTTATGCACGCAAGCCTTTGTCACCAAGCAGTATAATTTGGTACTGGCATAAGCTGGGAAGTAAACAGCAAGTCCTGCGATGTAATGGCCCCATGTCCAAGACATTGGGATTCGTCAATTGCCTGCTGAAGGGCCAAGAAAAGGAAATGAACGCCTTGCCTACTTGTGAGATATGGGATGCTTTACTTACATACTTAAGACCATTAATATTTTGTCACAGTTTGATGGCATGATCTAGTGTAATATATGAAGCCGTTATACCTTGTGCGCTGGCTGGCACTATTGCAGATTCTGAACATCTTAAAAAATGGGAAATTGCTGAGAAGTGGCTGGCACCAAAATCACGATTATTGGTGGCGGTGGCGGTTGTGGTCATCTTCCATTTGATTATTTCGTCTGATTTTATCCCTGTTTTGGGGTAGCATGTTTGTCTGAAAGCTTTGTTGTAACTGCTGTATATTTAGGAGACTTTGGAGGATATCGACAAAAACAAAGACGGATTCATCAGCCTCGAAGAATACATAAGTGAGTTGCAGTTAATCTGATCAAATCTTGTAACTTATACAGCACTGTTACAACATTGCAGGCAACATGAAATTATGGTGCACCATCATATTTCTTCAACTCGATTAACTGGTAGAGGTTATTCTGGCAAAAGAGCTAGACGACCTAAGGAGGATAATCATGCTGAATTTAAGCATTTAATTTAGTTTAATGTAGTTGGGTTGTTATTATTATTATTATTATTATTATTAATGTTTCTTAAACATATGTGAGCAACTGAAGAGATTGTTATGCATTTGTTACATAACAGTCTGCATTAATTAAGGAACGTTGACCAGAACATGATTCGCTGATGGGTACCGATGTTAATTTCAGGAGAATTTGATTTCCTGCAGATTATTACGCGTGTTATCTTTGGTCATTCAGTGTTTGAAAACTGTTCTCTTGAGCTGAGGCTCGGTTGGGAATAGATATCTCAAAGGGGTCCTATACTAATTTACTGAACAAGTGAATGAATAAATAATTTTGAATAGTTACATAATTAGACGTTTACTGAATCCTCAATAACAGTAAATTACAGACATTCTAATTTTTACAAATGAAACTTATATGTAGTGTAGAGATATCAATAGGACAAGCTTAGAATCTATAGACCTGAATACCATGTGCATAGGATACACACAAGTTAATTTCAACAGAATTTGATAGTCTAGAGCAGCGGTTCTCAAAGTGTAGTCCGGGGACACCGGGGTCCCCGAGACCTTTTTCTGGGGGTCCCCGAGGTCTAAACTATTTTCATAAAATACCAAGACTTAATTTTTTTGTTTTGAAAAATATAGTTTTCATAAAAAGTGTTATGTTAAGATGTATTGGTTTATTATTGTTATTTTTTATGAATTAATACATAGATTTCTAATACGGTAAATATCGATAGATATAATCTACATAGACAAAAGCTCTTTGGGGTCCTCCATAATTTTTAAGAGTGTAAAAGGGTCCTGAGACCAAAAGGTTTGAGAACTGCTGATCTAGAGATAACACTTGTTAATTTTGGTGGAATTTTAGGATGTGTTATGTATGTGAATTTTGGTAGGATTTTCTTGTATGTGATTTGACTTGTTTGTGTTTGGTTGATGTTGTATAGAGGACATGTGGCCTGGTACAAACGACGGAGAGGAAGGGGAGCCAGATTGGGTGAAGACAGAACGAGAACAGTTCGTGCAGTACAGGGACAAGGATAAGGACGGCCTCATGAACCGCGATGAAGTGAGGGATTGGGTCATGCCAGATGACTACGATCACTCAAAGGCCGAGGCCAAGCATCTGATTTATCAGGCCGACAATGACAAGGTATGTTCTTATGGGAATACGTAGTAATTCTCTAGCTGCAAGCCACTCTGTCAAAGTACTTAAAGTAAAGCTTCCATGTCCCATAGTAGAAAGTAAGGGAGGCACTCATCTCCTTCACTTTGGCTCTTGAGCCGGCAATGGACGAATCCCAAGGTCCTGGACATGGGGCCAGTGCATCACAGGACTTCCTGTTTGCTTCCAGCTTATGCCGGTACCAAATTCTACTGCTTGGTGACACAAACAACTTGCCCAGGGTCGTTACACCAAGTCTGCTTAGTAGATTCAAACCTGCAACCATTAGATTACAGGGTGAGCTCGTTACCAGTAGACCACTATGTTGCAAAGTGTCAGGGTGTGCATCTTTCATCTGTACAGGACCATTGGCTTACTGTTCTATCGTTATTCATTATGGCAGTATTATTCATAGGATTATTTTTCGTAAGAATATTATTTGTACGATTATTATTCATTAGATTATTCATAAAATCATTTATTGGATTGTTATTCACGGAATTATTATTTTGAAATTATTATTTGTTGGATGAAATCATAGAATTATTCATAGGCTTATTGTTTGTAGGAATGTTATTTATAAGATTGTTTTTCGTTGGATTATTATTCATCAGGTTATCGAAATATTATTCATAGTCATAGAATTATTATTAATAGACTTATTTTTCATCAGATTATTATTCACATTATTATTCATAGGAATATTATTCATGGAATTATTATTTTCATCGGATTATTATTCATAGAATTATTATTCATAGAATTATTATTCACAGAATTATTGTTTATTAGATTATTAACCAGTATTATAAACAGACACATGGTTTAGCCATGGGAAGTTCAATATTGGCACAGGATGCTTACATTATTTCATGTAAATTCTTTGAACATTTAACAGTCCAACCATCATTTAACAATAATCCAACCCATTATAGATATATTCAATGATGTCTTGTGTCAGATATGGAAGAACAATTACTTGAATGTTTTAATAATAATGATTGCCAACAGAAAAATTTAATGAAACATACATATCTTATAAAACATTGCCCAAACCTATGATTTAAAGAGGCAAATACTCGCAACGAACAGTGGTACATTATAAACATCCAGTACCCTGGAATTAAAATAGAAATGATTAGATATTATTGAAAATCTAGATGTATCCGCTTTCTATTAAAGTCTAAACTGCAGTTGAATTTCGGGCTAGTACAGTTCATACACTGAGACCTTACATGACGTGGCACCCATTCAAACGAGCAGCGATGGTGAAGGATCTCACCCAATAAATTCATTGAAAAATGAGCATGGTTGAGGCCAGACGATAGCTATACAAAGATGTGTACATTTACAGTTGTTTACATTTGTTCAACAGTCGGCTTATTTCACTGTTGCTGCAAATTTCTTTCAGGATGGAGTTCTAACGAAGGATGAAGTTGTAGACAAGTATGATATTTTCGTCGGAAGTCAGGCAACGGACTTTGGCGAAGCACTCAGGAAACACGACGAATTTTAGTCTACAAACCCTGATAGCTCCTTCACCCATCGATGTTTCACCCCATGAGATGCAGCAGGAAGTTTAGTATTTGTGTGCTTCGTCAAGAATAGATGAACAGTTAATTCTGATGTCAGTTGCTGTGGTGCCAAATTTTTTTTCAAATCATGGTGTGTTTTTTTTAATGGAATTGCGTCTCACCAAGACGAAATGGTCAGTTCTGATACCAGACTGTGTCCCAGTTATTTTCAAATACGGTGCCTTTTTTAAATTGTGCATCACTGTGAACAGTTAATTCTGATGTGAAACACGATGGTCCCAAATTTTTTTAAAATTGCGTTGTCTCGTCAAAATTGTGCTTTGTCCAGAAGAAAATGCTAATTCTGATGTCAAATACAATGGTCACTCATTTATTCAAACTGTGCCCCAAGCTTTTACAAACTCTCGTATCTGCATAAAAAGTGAGTTTAACTGTAGTGACAAAAGTTCCAGTTTTTTTCGTGAAAATGAAGCTCAACAGTTTGTACCAAAACAATTTGTAGATTGAATTGAATCACATACATTTCTTGGATACTGTGATGTAAGAGAACAATTTTTGACATAATCATCACAGTGTTTTGTATTTTAACTAGTTAAAAGTTGTAATTGAAGTTTTGTTATCATTTCATTGTTATTTCGATCTACATATGTGCTTATCTGGCATTTATATAGCGCCTTTTCAAACAGTCCAAAAACAAGTAAGTAGTTTATTAGCTGCACAATTGTAGGTAATGCAGAGACACTGCAAAACCTTTTGAAGTAGACGTCTTTTATGTTATAAGATCGTTTCGCATGCAACGGATAAAAATGATTCAGTTGACCAAAATTACCTGCAGATGTAGTAAAGTGTCATTCGTCATTCATGTAGCAGTTTGTTGTAGAATTTAATTGGCATTTGATCGAATCTGCCTCTGACAGCCACAAGATTTTGCTAAAATAAAGTGCTCTCTTTAGTCGTCTTAAAAAGCCCTTTTGGATGCTACATGTATATGGTCATTTTCGTTCAATAAATTAGTAAGGTAAGGTAAAGTCGACGTCATCACATACTGTAGAGTAAAGTCGTAGCAGTCACAAGATGTCATTAAACACTAGATACTGATTTATTGGGATTTGTTCAGACACCTTGAAAGTCGTGTACTTCCGATGGCATATAGTTGTTATCTTTATTCAGTTGCTGGTTTCCTGGACTAGGATATAAGGTTTGTATGGTGAGGTCGACGTCTTATGGCTACAGTGGACTTAAACAGCCCTGTTGGAGGGCACAAGATGCTGTTGCAACAAAAAAAACTCCGCTGCTGTCTGTCTGTCTGTCTATCTGTTTATATCTACTGTATCTATCTCCATGAAAGCCCTTGTTCCCAGGTTTAAACATTCAAGCTTATTGCTGTTTTTCCTCGAAATTGAGGGAATGCCACCACTTGTGCTTAAAGCCGAAATACCTAGCTAAGCCACTGCTATCAGTCATAAGGTCGTGGGTTCAAATTCCCGCCCGGGCAGACATTTGTTTCAGATTTTCCCTCCACGTGCACCTGTTCTGTTTTACTGCTCCGAGTTAGTAAAAAGACGTCATAGCCGTAACAGACATTTAATCTGTGACGCAACAACTGTAGTCTACCCAGTATGTTACATAGTCTATCATTCCTAACTTCTTCTGTAAGGCTGTGGCAATGTTCAACGAGGCAGTAATCAATTTAGTCTATACCACAAATCTACAGATAGAAAAGGGACTAATTATGCCGAACTAGCGCTGCAGTGCTCTTGCTAAGCTGACAAGGTGCAACACTTATGGTTGTCTGCCATGCAACACATTTTACTATAAATACAGTTCTGCAGTACCGTCGCATTCTTACAACCATCAGTTGATGGTGCTGAGCAGTAGTAAGTTGGTAACTCCTATGATCAGATACCGTCACATGAGAAACTGCAATATAACTCCGCGGTACGATATGGGTACCTAAACAATGAGCCATTGTGTTCTATTTATCGACGGAGTTTGAAACCTGTGGTAATTCAGTAAGTTACCGCTGCTATGTCGACTGGAGGCCCTGAAGCTCTTGAAGGTCATTACAATTCAATTGGTCTTGGATTTTGCCTATTTCTATGACTTCACTAGTATTTGATATTGGCAAGTTTAAGAATATAATGTTTTATGTATTAATTTATAAATAGATGTTGGAGAAATCAGTACCAGGCGTATTTTGCAAATCCTTTATTCTTGAAACCATAAATGTCTAATAAATCGGAAATTTGCGCTAATGAAACCGTCTTCTGCACAATTGATTCTGTTGTTGTACAAATGTTCATAGATACAAATTTTCTTAGAAAAAAGAGCCCATTGACTGCAGACTTTAGGATAAACCACTGTGTTAATTAATTCCAGAGGCGAATGAAACTGATGCCTACAACTGCAGAGTCCTTTGTTTGCCAATTGAAGGATTAAAATTTTATGACAATATAGGTGTGGTTGTAGAATAGAAAGCATCTTTTGGGTATAGAATAGCAATCCTTCGAAGCATAGTCTCGGATAGAGGATGTCTAAGTTATTTATTTTATTTATTTATTTATTTATACAGAACACTTATATAGCGCCCCTTCAAGAAAACTACTCAGAAGGGCTCCCAAACCAACCTCGGCGAAAGAGAACAGTCTTAAGAGAAGAATAGAAGATAGAAGTAAAATCCCGGGGCAGAAGACGTAGAGTAACAGGAAGTCCATTCCAGAGGATTGGACCAGCGACAGAGAAAGCACGACGCTGCATGGTCGAGGTGCGAGTGCGAGGCACTAGTAGATTACAACTAGCAGTGGAGCGAAGAGAAGCACGTCCCAAATTGGACCGGACAGGTAGGCAAAGCTCCCTCAAGTAAGAGGGGGCAATACCCAACAAGGAGTTCCAAACAGAGACGATGACCCTATAGTGAATGCGCTGACTCATAGGAAGCCAGTGCAACTCATCTCGCATGAAATCAGAGACATGACCAAACCTAGAGATGCCACCAATAAGCCGTGCAGCCGCCCGCAACACACGTTACAGGTACAAAAGCCGTACATCAGGGAGTCCAACATATAAAGAAGAGCAGTAATCCAACCGACTAGTGACAAATGCATGAACGAGAGTCTTAGATGAGGTGACTGAGAGAGAACGTGAGACAACACTCAGATATATTTGTCGGCCGCTGCAGTGCTGAAGAGATTGCAGTTTTGTTTTATGCTGAAAATGTTCGGCGTCCTTCTAATTGCAACGCTGTTCTCAAACGGCGTCTTATCAGAGTCAATGTCAAAAACTGGTAAGATTGAGTTTGATTTGCCGTTTATAGATGCATAGAGATAATTATAATCTGGTATAATAGGGCAAGGCAGGAGATTGCATAGAGTGCTCGGCTCATGACGCGGTGAGTACAAGGTTCGAGCCTCCTCCCCTGAGACGGCTGCTGTGTAGGGGCCTTAAGCAAGTCATCCACTCATAATTGCTCAGTGCCATCGATTGATGCTCAGTCATTAGATGGTGGCGCTTAATAAATGCAGAGATAATAATCTGATATAACCGCATTTAACAATTGTGTTAAATTATTTATACTTTTTAAGGTCTTATCAAAGATTTTAGAATACACTAAGAGACGACAATATCTCTATCTTCACTATATAACACTCGTGTATGGTCACTGTGTTGGTCAACAAAACAAACCATCTGCGCCACCTGTCGAAAGGTATGGGTCAGATGATACACCCACGTTCACTGGGCCATTTTAAATAATATGATCTTGATAACTGGGCTCAAAACTTCGTCAATTGCAGTGCCACCACTTACTAGAAGAACCTACGCTATTACGATGAGGGGTGAGTGCCATGTTGTAATCTGATCTAAGATCTTTGGTTTAGCAGCTTAAGCTAAGTTTCGGTCACTGCGATCTCAACCGATGACTTTTTAGAGCCAATATTTAGTAAACAAGATTTGGTTTCCACTGTTTTGTGAATAGATATAACAATTCCAATCTTTAAAAACTGATTCTATTATTTTTAAGAATCAGTTTTTACCCGTCACCTTTTCTAATAAAATTAGCTAATAGTCCAGTGGCTAACGTGCTTGACTGTCAACCGTGTGAGGTCGACGGTAACCGGTAAGGGGCACGGTAACCGTTTGGATAGGGTTTTCGGCTTGTGACACGAAGAGTATACGGGTTCGAGTTTCACTTCTGACGGTTCTGTGTAGGGACCTTGAGCAAGTCCTCCATTCATCACTGCCCAGCACTATCGATTGATTCATAGTCGTTAGATGGTGGCGGTAGATAAATGGAAAAATAATAATCTGATGTAAAGGGGCTAGTGCATCGCATGACTTCCCAGCTTACGTCGGTAACAAATTCTACAGCTTTGTGACAGAGGCACGGTGTGCACAAAAACAACTATCCCAGGGTCGTCACACGGAGTCAAACCCGCCACCGCGTGATCATTGACCAAACGCGTTACCGATCGACCACCGTGCCGCTCTGTTCAGTGAAGGAAAATAAAATCCGTGAAGGACACCAAATTGTGTGCACCGACTTTTCGGTTTTGTGGTTATTTTCTCTTCGGTTTCTGGTATTTTCGGTTTTCCGAATACCGACTTGTGGTGAACTTGGACTAAGTGGGCTAAGTCCACAGCAACGCTCCAGTTTATAGCAACGCTCCAGTCCATAGCAACGCTCCAGTGGAGTGAAACCATAGCAACGCTCCAGTGGACTGAAACCATGGCAACGCTCCACCGCCATGTGTATATAAAGGCGACGCTTATCAGCAGTTGGGCAGTCGTCAGTCGGTCGTCGTCGCGTACGGATGTCGTCTGTTGGAGCAGTCGTCAGTTGATCGTCGCATTGGAGTACATCGTCGTCGTCGTCTACGTCGTCGTTTGTGTCTGTCGACGATTCTCTTTGGATTACTCGTCGTTTGCGTCGTCTGCGTCAGTGTGTCTGTCGGCGATTCGCATTGGAGTACACATCGTCGTCGTCTACGTCGTCGCCTGTGTCTGTCGACGATTCTCTTTGGATTACTCGTCGCTTGCGTCGTCTGCGTCAGTGTGTCTGTCGGCGATTCGCATTGGAGTACACATCGTCGTCGTCTACGTCGTCGCCTGTGTCTGTCGACGATTCTCATTGGATTACTCGTCGTTTGCGTCGTCTGCGTCAGTGTGTCTGTCGGCGATTCGCATTGGAGTATACTGTACATCGTCGTTGTCGTCGTCGTCTACGTCGTCGTTTGTGTCTGTCGACGATTCTCTTGGATTACGTGTAGCCGTCCTGTGGAGTATTTTCAGATTATTAGCAAACAGTTGGACCTGGACTCGAACCCGAGCACAGTTCCTAGTTAAGTTCGTTAAAGAAATAAAGAGAGTTCTGTTACGTCAGCACGTGTCGACTTCTTCTTCCTCCTTAGAAAAGCTCTAGGTAGACCACCAGAGTCGAATCCCGCACTAGCCTTAAATTAGTAGCACCTCGGGACGTCACAGACTTCTTCGTTTTCTTCTTCGTTTTCTTCTTCGTTTTCTTCTTCGTTTTCTTCTTCGTTTTCTTCTTCGTTTTCTTCTTCGTTTTCTTCTTCGTTTTCTTCTTCGTTTTCTTCTTCGTTTTCTTCTTCGTTTTCTTCTTCGTTTTCTTCTTCGTTTTCTTCTTCGTTTTCTTCTTCGTTTTCTTCTTCGTTTTCTTCTTCGTTTTCTTCTTCGTTTACTTCTTCTTGTTCTTTTGTTTCTTAATACCTTGCACAGTTAAACTAGCGCTTTGCAGCCCAGTTTAGTGTAGCCCCATAATCAGAATTCTTTACTCACTGAAAAATTGTTTATGATATGAACTTTCCATTATATGAACTTTCCCGATCGTTATTCGGTTCACGGTTTAAAAATGAGTGGTTGGGTCTGTTCTAGAGTTTAAGCTTAAAATTGAAACTTTGCTGCTGAATAGAAATTTTCCAAAAGACGCTACATAACTACCAATATTACACAATATGATATACTCAATATTCGATTTTTTTTACTATAACTAATAATTCTGATAAATAATTTGATTTAGGAAATGAGGATCTTTTAATCACGAATTTGCTTACTACCATCGAAGTGCCTCTTTGTGACATAAGGGGAGTGACAAAATTAGCAAACCACATCTACATACTTTGCGGATGGTCTTTTTTAACCCTTGGCAAGGTCATTCCTTCGATCCGTGTTGACGAAGATAGAAATCCTTTCGCTCTACTCTGGTTAATTTACATCGATGACATTATATACCCATTTACCATTGTAGCCAATGAAAAATTAAACTCTGTACGTTAGCGAAAGGAGCTATATCTGGAAGATAGAACTGACTCGTCACTAAGCTACCAGATAGCTCAACTTCTGCTCAAGGAGCTGGATTGAGGCCCTTGTGTCTGTGTCTAACGACGGACATCTGATAAAGCGATGCAACACGGGTCCACCCAATGAAGTGGAAATCTACGACACAAATGCCATCTACATCCGAAAGTTTCACCTGCCGAATAATATCTTGTGGTCAACGCAGGTAATTCGGCTACGCAACGGACACTTCATCGTCAGTCATACAAGGAGTAGGCTACTAACACAAACGAAGCAGCAGGAATACGCCTGCTCAACAGTTCTGGTCATGAGATTGGTCGTTTTCAAACGGGGAACCATTCACTCACTGCTCCCTATGAGATGTTCGTCAAGTGAAACGAAAGTCGCTTGTTTGTGCACGACAACACCACTTGGGATATCGTATTGTCTTGTTTGACATGGGTTATTTAACTTGGAAGCAGGTTGTACTGACTATAGTAAGAGGGGAGCAGGATATGACGACAGCAGTAAACAACTGATCTTTGTTTTTCGGGATGATGTTCATGTGTACGAAATAACCTGAAGCGAAATTAATTCTGTTATAGGGCCATAGCCAAAGTTTTTGTAATCGACGGCATGTTTCCAGACCCACTCCCATAAGTGCTCTAGCAATTCTCTTAATACTACTGCTTCTAGATTAGTTACTTCACTAAGTGCCGTATAGTTTCGGTGTATGGAAATGTTTCAAATGTTTCATTATTGCAAACCACGCATAAACTTGAATTCTCTGCTGTTGTGTTTAAATGAGGGGCGATATCTTGTGGCGTTTTTGTCGTTTTACCGCAGATAATGAAAAAAGACGATAACGGTTGCACTGGGAGTTTTATCAGTGCTGAAAGTAAAAGCCTATCAACTTAGTCAGTGTATCGTGTCCCTTGGCTCAACATATGTTCTGTTTTAGAAAGCATCGAAGTGCTACTTGTTAGATTAGCCTCAAAAGGCGCTATATAATGATCTGATGCACAACACACACATACATGCATACATTCTGTATATACGTACATACACATTGTATATACATATATACGCACATGCATACATGCACGCATGCATACATGCATGAATGCATACATACTACATTCATACATACATGCATACGGACTGAATATATATGCATATATATAATGCATACATACATGCTTACATATATACATACATACAAACACATACAAACCTACACACATGCATACATACATACATACTTAGTGTACATATACATATACATGTATACACTATATACTTATATACACACCTGCATGAATGCATACCTACATACATACATACCTACATCCATACATACATGCATGGGCACTGTATATATATGCATGCACACATTCATACATATATGCGTAGATAGATACAGACACACACATATATACATACCTCTAATTTGGCTTACTGTTGCATTTAACATCTTATTTGTAAGTATCTAAAAATACGGAGTCGCGCAATATTCCTTTCTTACTGTTTTCACAGATTGCAGATTTTACCTTAGGCCTCCGATGTAATAGAAATACAACCATTTTACTTTAATTTATACAGCTTAATACATTATATTCAACTCGAGTTTAATAAATCATTATTATACCTTTTGTTTAACACAGTCGAGAAGCAATTAGATTACTTCGTGATAGTCTGCATACTGTTTCTTTTATTCTTGCCATCCCAGTGATGAAGGAATAGATCAATTTCATTATAGAATAACTCGATTGTTCTAATATTATTCTGTTTCTCTGACCCCGTTTCTCTGAATATAAAGGAAAGACAGTTACGAGACTCGCAAAAGAAATTTTGACTGTGGGCATTCAAGTTTCAGCATAAAAGGTTGAGCATCTTGTTGATTGCACACTGTTCGTTGGCATTGCCTTTTCAATCGGTAAGCTGGAAGTTTTGTAGTCTAATGGTCAGAGGTTGGACGCCCTTCGAATGTTCAATAAAGCTGATTCGTTGTTGACTTCACTCGGTCTTCCGCTGATGTCTGTGGAATTCTGAAACCATTCGCTCATCGGAAACCAAAGAACTGCTAGCCATCCGCTTGGGACTTCTATTATCGCCCTGACTTCAGGTCTAATCTTATCTCTGACGATTTAATCTTATCTAATCTTATCTAATATAGTCCTATTTTGGTCTACTTTAGTCTGGTCCAATCTAATCTAGTCCAACATAATGTGTTCTGATCTGATCTAATCTCTAGTTATTCTAATTGAGTAATTGGTCTAATAGATAGTCTTTCCAAATCCAATACTGAGGTTATGCTCCCCGAAGAGCACCGGACGACATACCTCGTTCGGGGCTTCTTATTTAGATAACTAGAAGGGTCGCCAGTGGCAGGTTCCCCCATAAGCGCTACCTGTCTGTTTAATAGTGTGCCGATAATAACACCAGAACGCTAATAAATATAGATAAATTTACGATAAAACTAGACATTCATATTAAACAATGTAAAAAATAAAGTATAGACATAAATGAATTATAATGAAACTACTCAACCCAGACAGTGTTTTTATTGTTTTTAAATCTAAGGCTAATATTAAATAGCTTGTCTGACAATAGGAGCCCAGCCACTGCTGACTTTTAAGAACAACAACTGTTTTTACACCAATGTTCATAACTACAAAGTTCTGACAACAGAGCCCAGTCATTGCTGACTTTGAAGAATAACCACTGTACTAGTTGATACCAGAGGCGACTGAAATTGATTCCCGCAAACTGCAGAGTTCTTTGTTTGCCAATCGAAGGAAGTAAGTTTCATTGATTTTGTGTACATGCAGAATAGAAAACACATTTTTCGATGTAGAATGGCTATACCATAGAGACTATTTAGTATAAGAAACAGGATGTCTCCGTTTGCAAATATAGTTGTTGGCCGCTGTAGTGCCGAAGAGACTGCCATTTTGTCGTCTTAAGTTGAAAAGTTCTCGGAGAAAATGTTCAGCGTCTTTCTATGTGCAACGCTGTTCTTAAACGGTGTCTTATCAGAGCCAAAAACTGGTGAGATGTAGTTTCCTTTGCTTTTTATAGATGCAGAGAGATAATTCGATTATATGTGGCTTTAGATTTTAAGCTTAAAATTGAAACCACGCTTTTGAATAGTCAGTTTTCCACAAGAAACTACATAACTTTCTTACTATAACACAGTATGGTATAGTCGACAATAGATTTTCAACTCTGACATTTTTCACAAATATTTTGATTTAGGTAATCAGGATGTTTTAGAGACAGAATTGCTTACTACCATCAAGCCGCCTCTTTGCAACATAACGGGAGTGACAATATTAAGAAACCACATCTATATACTTTGTGGATATAGACATACTTTTCCTCGTGAGGAAGTCATTTCTACAATTCGTGTCTATGAAGACAGAAATCCTTTTGCTCTCCTGTGGTTAATCCTTATCGAAGAAATTACAGAACCATTTACCATTGTACCCAGTGAAAACTTAAACTGTCTTTACGTTGGCAACCTGAAGACAATCTGGAAGATAGACCTGACTCAACACGAAGTTACCGAATGGCGTTCCTGCTTAGAGGATGATAGGAGCTTGCCGGCTCTGTCAGTATCTAACGACGGATATCTGATAAAGCGCTGCTTGACAGATCCACCCTATGAAGTGGAAATCTTCGACCCAAATGCCACCTACATACAAAGTTTTCATTTGCCCACTGATAGTTTTTGTGAAGTAATTCGGCTACGCAACGGACAGTTCATCGTCTATCAAGTAATGTACACTGATACATATGAAACAGCAAATACGCCTGTTCAATAGTTCTGGTCATGAGATTGGTCGTTTTCAAACGGGGAACAATTCACTCCGTTTTCCTGGGAAGATGTTCGTTGACTTGAAAGAGAATCGCTTGTTTGTGCAGGACGCCGGCTCTATGGGAAATCGAATTGTTTTGTTTGACATAGCTTCTTTAACTTGGAGACAGGTTGTCCTGGAAATAGAATGTCGGCGGCCACCATTGCCGTCGTGGTACGATGACAACAGTAAACAACTGATCGTGGGTTTGGAGCAAGAAGTTCTTGTGTACAAAATAACCTCAAAAGAAATTAATTCTGTTTCAGGGCCTTAGCCATAGTTTTAAATTGTCTGCCATGCTTCGAAACCCTCTGCCATGAAGTACATACTCTAGCAACACTTAATACTTTTACTTTCAGACTGGTAACTTTGCTAAGTGCCAGTCTTTGTCATAAATGTTTCATTATTGCAAAACACGCATGAACTTGAATTCTCTGATGTTGTGTTTAAATTAGTGACACCGATCAGCCGATCGTTACATAATTTCTTTTCATTTGAAGGTATCACAAACTAATTTCAGGTAAGAGAAACTAAAAGACCGGTCTAGTATTAAAGTATTTTTTCATTCAAAGTAATATTTTGGTCTCTTATTATAAAAAATGGCAAACGTTTTCAACATTCCAACGACACTTTTGAAAAGCAAGCTGTTATTTTTGGCGCCATTATGTCATGAATATTCGAAACAATGTATGTTTTAAATTCTGAACTGTCTGACCTTCATCTAAGAGTCGAATATCACTGCAACATATAAATCGGATTCTTGTACATATATACGATAAATATGGATTTCATTTTCGCCAAATTTTACAGTCAGCACACTTACATACATAAATTCATTCAATGACTAATCGTTCATATTGTGCTTTAAAATGTGTTGCGACTCAAAATTTTGCTGTAGCTAATCAATATCACGTGTCAGAAAAGCTATTTGTTCTTTCGAGTTGTTTTACAGCTGTAATGTGCTGCCTTTAAGATCCAATTTAAACCGTTACAGTAAAACTGGAAAAGTATTTTATAAAAGAATATTGCTATAGCTTTTTCTTATGTGCCTTCTATTTGTAGGTGTCTGATTGATGAAAACCATTGCCTGAAATTAACAACTAACAGTTGCAAACAGCTTTGCATATGGTTGTTGCTACCTCTGCTATAAGCAGTTTGAACATCTTACCTTGCTACTATATGCTCAAAAAGTTTAATGCTATTTTGTCTCTATCAAGTATCAAGATAAATTCATACATTATTATCATCATTATTATAATCATCATCATCATCATCATCATCATCATGTTGCTGCTGTGTTTTTTTGTCTTCTTTATCGTCATTACTGAGTCAGAGGATAAACTGGATCGTGCGAAGTAACAGACAAGCATAAAGGTGGGATCGTAATCGTAATCGTAATCCCAAGATTTCTACAGCGCCCAACGAAAGCCGCGCCGCGGGGACCAGCTTATTCACAGGCGCGATAAACATACTAAACATTGCAGTAATTAAAACTGAACGGAAAATACGACTGATGCGTAATAAACATTTCTGCATAAATTTCAAGCTGATCTTATTCAGCAGATGCACTTTCACTACATGCGATGTTCCAAGGCTCATTAATCCAGCCACAGATAACCGCCCAAGGATTTATTAGTAAACTAAATGACCCATCCTCCTCCTCCTTGGATCACAGGGGCTTTACTAAAGCATTGTTTTGGATGTGCATATATATCTCGCTATGTATGCATGTATGTATGCATCCATGTTTGTATGTTTGTATGTATGTGTATATGTATGTATATTTGATATAAAAGGCGCTATGGTAAGTGTTTTGGTACATACATTTATGCATGCATGCATGCATGTATGTATGTACCAAAACACCATAGCGCCTTTTATAACTCTGGTAAAAACTGGTTTTGTTGCGCGTCTTTAATGTTGCGCCGAGAATTATCATGATTTTAATTACGATGCATCCGTAAGGAAAACTGGCTTTTGAAATTTTAATAATTGTAATAGTTTTTGAAACTATTTCGTGACTTTTACAGTCGCACTCTAAGGTGTACATTCCGGCCTAACTGAAAACATTTGGTCACCTAATCTGCTCTGATCTGAAGTCGACTCGGGATTCGATGGCCACTCTTGCAAGGCTCCGATCTGAATTAGACAAAAATAGCCGCAGTGGCCCCTGAATTCGTCTTTTCCACTTATATATTAATTTTTTGGAAAATTGCTTTAGTCATGGTTGTAAAACCGATAAAATTCGCTGTAAGAAAGGTGGGCAGGATGAAAGCGGTCAGGGCCGTGTCAGACTGAAGATCCTCTAGCTAGGGGGCATTCGATTTAGGTGAATTTTGCTGAGATCTGGAAAGAGAAGATTTAGAGAAAATTGCGGTGATTTACTGAACTTTAACGTAGATTTTACATGGCCTTTACGCAGATTTTTAAAAATAATTTATGTAGATTGAACTAGAATTTTATATATTCACGGAGATTGATGGAGATTTTACGGAGATTTAGAAATATTTACGGAAATTTACTGAAATTTGCGGAGATTGGCTGAGATTTTCGGAGATTTACCCGATGTATCATATGTTACGGCAGGTGATAAGCTGAAGCGCACGATGCAGCGCAGTTCGTGAACTCTGATGGTATCTGATTGAAATCTCCGCAACAATTTTTCCCTGCGATGTATCTTTGGGCCTTCAGGCATATCTTTCGGTACACAGATATTTCATGTCGTTTGCCAGGTGTACTGTGTGTCTCATCCTACGCAAGTTCCATCGATTGGAGTCTCTATAAATTGAGATGTTCTGCCTAGTAGAATATGGGCTGGAATTCAGACAAGCAAGATTCAGCTAAAGCTTCAGTCTGCGATTGATATAAGTCAAGTGTCCTTTGAGTTTACCGCCCTAGCGATGTTCTGCTTCTTAAGCTTCGTCTTTTTCCTGATCGGAAGCTTAGACTGCACCTGGGGACGAGGTATGAGCGATGGGAAGGTGACTGATGAGGAGTTGGCGAAGCAGTGGCTTCTCGAGTTGGACCAGAGCATGGTGAAGGTGTACAGCGAATCTGTACTTGCGTGGTGGAACTACAAAGTCAACATAACCGAGGAAAACGCGAAGAAAGCGGTAGATCTTTATCTCCTTTCAAAGACATTTTCTCGGTACAGATTGCTTCCGCCGTTAAGTTTTTCCTTCCACTAATTTACCTTTCCCCAAATATTTTGATTTTGCTTTTAAATCTTTTTTCTCCACTGGTCCAGAGCTCTGGTCTCGTTGAGTATTCTGCTTCTGCGTATATCTTTAATCCTGCTCGTTGTTCTTTCAAGAATAGATCTACACAAAAACCTACTTTCTGCCACTGAAGAGGGAGACGGTGGATTTCTGATCAATAGGATATCGACCTGGCTTCTCCCAAGGATTGTGATTTTGATCACGATTATACTTAAAGCGACCATCGATTGATGCCTTGGGCATTATAAGTAATGGCGCTATAGAAGTCATCAGATTAGATTAGAATAAAAAATACATTTCATCTTCCTTTCAAATGCCTTTCCTCGAATCTTCTGCTCTTGCTAGTAAGGTTTCTTTCCGATGCTGCGAACCACACATTGTGCCGTAAAAGAAAGGCAAGGTAGTCACTCGTTTATTGCATGCCTCTCTCTCGAAGACATTGATCTAGACTTGGAGAATCTTTCAGCCATAACGAAGTGATTTGCTGCTTATTCAACCCTATCGGAGTGAATTAACATAACGAAACACCACACGATTTCTAAGTGGTTTAGAAAACACTTAGGCCTACTCTTTGTTCGCAAATTACTGCACATTACCGGGAATGTATAGCTCTATTCTCCACAGCATCCTCTTAAAAGCTATGACAGAGTCCAATGAAACAATACTATCATCCATACATATTCGACAAGTCCTCAAATCTTCAAATGAAATATTTCTGCTCTAATGTTCCTTTTATTTTCTTAAATAATTTATACCCTGTCCTCCGGTCGCTTGATCTGGTGTTAATTCAAGAAATCTCGCCTTTCCGGCGCTGATTTTATATAATCTTCGCTCTCCTTTCAAATTCTTGTATCTAATGCCTTTTCAATATTTCATCATAGCTCAGATCTTATAACCGTAAATCTCTCTAGTTTCTCCGATGGAGAGTTACCAAACAGAGTGAATTGCTGTTCATTCATTCGTGACAGACTGGTGTTTATTCAACGGTAACTCTACAAATTGCTGTCCATTTAACCATAACTAAAAGAATAGAGCCCTAATAGATTACTATTAATTCAACCACAGAAATAGATTACTATTAATTCAACCACAGCTGAGTGAAATGCAGTTATTCAACTGTTACAGAGTGAAGTCAGTCTGCGTGTGTCGCAATTCGATAAAGAAACCTGCAAGAATGCTTCACGCTTCGATTGGCAGAAATTCACTGATCCAAGTCTCGTTCGACAGTTTCGCATTTTGTCCGAATGCTCAGAGTTGACGGAAGACGAAGTCAAAACGGTAGAACAATGCAACCCTATATAAAATGAATTTCAACTGTCGCCATCATCATCATCATCATCAGCTTTATCATCATCATCATCATCATCATCATCATCATCATCATCATCATCATCATCATTATCATCATCATCATAGCTATCATGTACATGATCATAATCATCATTATCGTTATCATCATCGTTGTCATCGTCGTTGTAATCACCATCATCACTATCAGCTTCTTCGTACACAGTTGGGCGAACTGACGAGAAACATGACAACGATCTATAGCACGGCACAGACCTGTTTGAAGAGCTGGAATATGTCGAGTGTTGGGAAAGTCCTGACGGTTCTTTGGATAGCTTTACATGAGTTTCCTTCGGACGTAGCGTGTAGACGTTGGTAAAGAATTTTGACCCGTTGCCAGAGTTGCTCACACGCAGAAGAAAAGTTCTCCATCTCTTACTTATTCCGCCAATACTCGCCGTCATTCCGATATCCGGATCGGTTAGGATTGCATCAGACTATAATTTTGATTGGAGTAGAATGACTAGGATTTATTATATGATATAAAGTAACATAATTATGGTAAGTTAAGGTCAGGTCAGGTCACGTAAGACGTGACAAGACTAGACTAGATTAGACTAGGTCACGATAGATTAGATTGATTCTTCATGTGCAGTTGGGCAAACTGACGAGAAACATGACAACGATCTATAGCACAGCCGAGATCTGCAGAAATCGGTCTTCCACGTCAGCTGCGGACTCTCAAAATAAAACCTGCATCTCACAAAGCCCAGGTAGAAAATGTTTGCAATACATTTGAATCCGTCAGATCAACTAAGGCGACAAGTGAAGACGACGACTACAATGATATTGTTGTTGTTGTTTTTGATGATGATGATGATGATGATTATGATGAATATTACATTGATATTGTTCTTGAATGCAAGGATGCGGAATAGAAAGAATAAGACGATGATGATGATGATTGCAATGATGGTGATGATAATGCTGCTGATGCTGACGAACGTGATGACGCCATGCTGTATTCGAGAGGCAGAGGAGGCTTAGAAAGATGTAGAAGACGAGTATATAGAGAAAGAAGGAAGAAAAAGAAAGAAAAAAGAAAGTTGTGATGTTGATGGATATGATGATGATAACGATTATGACGATGCCAAAGTTGACGAAGAGGACGTCGATGATGATTATGAAAATGATGACGATTGCAGGTCTGGTCCGAATCATGGCGACATCTAGAGACTGGGATGAACTTCTGTGGGCCTGGGAAGGTTGGCGCAACGTCAGTGGAAGGAAAATGAAGTCCTCTTTTACAGAGATGGTTAAGATTCTTAACAAGTACGCTAAACAACAAGGCAAGTATAAGTGCATGAACATTAAAGTAGGCAATGTAAGGTAAGGCAATGCATGGTAAACTAAGGCAAGGCAAGGTCAGGTCAGGTCAGGTAAGCTAAGTTAGGGTAAGTTAAGCTAAGGTAAGGTAATGTAAAGAAAGGTATTGTTAGTCAAGTTAAGGTTTTCCACTCTCTTCTAACTTCTGGACCCATTTCTCTCCTAAATCTATTGTCATTCTTAAACCTAACGTTAGTACAAACCCTAATCTCTAACTCTAACCCAATCCAAACTCTAATCTTAATCTTAAATCTAGCCCCAATGTAAACCATTAATCCAATTCTAACTCTAACCCCAACCTAAACCCCAATTGAAACTTTGACTCCCATCTTAACCTTTACCCTAACTTTAACTCCAGCCCAAAATTACTCTTTACCTTAATATTAACTCACACCTTTATAAAAAGGGCAGCCTTTACCACAATCCTCAGTCAAACCTCAGCCTAGGCCCTACTCTCAAGTCTGACTTCAACCTTAACTCTAACCTAATCCTAACTCTAGTCCTTACCTAAGAGCCCTTAGTCTAATAATAGTCCAAAATAAAAACTCATTCCAAACTCTGACTCATCATTCCGATTTAGGCAGACATTAGTAAACTGACTGTAGCAAAGATGTCTTGCATTTTCGACAGGCCATGGGGATTTTGGCGACTATTGGCGAAGTTTGTACGAGATGCAGAACTTTTCTTCTACTTGTGAGCAGCTTTGGCAACAGGTCAAACCGCTTTACCAACATCTACACGCCTACGTCCGAAGGAAACTCATGCAAAGCTATCCACAGAACCTCCGTGGCTTTCCCAGTACCCGACATATTCCAGCTCATCTTACAGGTGAGTCAACTCATATCAGAGGTGAGTCAAGTCCTTCACTCACAATTGCTTAGCGCCATCGATTGATGCTCAGTTATTAGATTGTGGCACTTAACAAATGCAGAAATACTATTAAATAATTTAGTGTGTTTTCATTCCTGTTGTATCATTCCACCATCGCAATTATAACAAACAAACAAAGAAGACTGATGCCTGCATTGCGTGTCATGACAGGAAATATCTGGGCTCAGACGTGGGACAACATCCTAGATCTGGTTAAACCGTTTCCAAACAGTTCCGTGGTCAATCTTACCAAAATACTAAAGGATAAGGTTGGTATAACGCGTCTGCATACCAGTGTCTTTTCTCATATAACACCCCCAATTTCTGCAGTAGTTACAATATAATGCTAACAATGCAATACAACTGCAATTTCAGTAACCCTAACCCTGTGGATAGCACTGGCGGCCCTCATGCGTCAAATGAGGGAAGGACACCGAACACTTCAGGAAAAAAAGAACACAAAGAAGAAGATAAAGAAGAAAGACACTCACGAACATTTCTAGTATAAAATGTTTTTAAAACTTCTATCGAACATTTATAGACTATTAGAAAAACTGTCCAACGACACTTGTCCCAGTAACTTGCAACTTAGACAGAGGAGGGGAATAAACCCATCTGAGCTGCGCGAGCATTGGAAAAATCCTACCTTCAGCCTCCCCAGTAGGATTTTCTTGGTGGGTAGCCGACAGGTAGCTTACCTGTCTTGGACCCCATACAGTAGTTTAACAAACAGTCGTTTTACTCTGTTATGTAATTACGCCAGTCACCTTGATATGACGGCGACCGTAAATAAACTTTATCAAACAACTGTAGTTTGAGTTTCTCCCTGCAAATGGCCTCCTATACAGTTTATACAGGATCCACAAGCAGACTCCCTTGTGTTTCTTACTTCTTCCCCTTCATACTCTCTTACTTCTTACTTCCTTACTCCCTCTGACTTGCTTCCTCTCTTCTCACTCAAGAAGTGAACGAATTCTGCGGCTGGAGAAATCTGTTCAAAGGTCTAATCTAGACTCAACTCATCTTATCTCATCTCCTGTAACTTGCCTTCCACTCTCAAGGGCGTTATGGGTCTCGTCTGGTTCTATGCAATGGATTACACTGTTGAGTTTTATCTTGAAGCCGACAAAAGTTGTTGTTGTTGTCTGATGGTCAGGGATTTGACGCCCTTCGAATGGTCCGTGAGGCAGATTCCTTCTTCACTTCGCTCGGTCTTCCGCCGATGCCTGCGGAATTCTGGAACCACTCTCTTATCGAAAAACCAAAGGACGGACGCAAGGTCATCTGCCACGCATCCGCCTGGGACTTCCATAATCGCCGTGACTTCAGGTCTAATCTAATCCCATCTGATATGATCTTATCTGGTCTTGTACGATCTGGTCCAATCCAGTCCAATCCAATCCAGTTCATTATAGTCCATGTAATCTGATCTTATCTAGTCTAGTCCAGTCCAATCTAGTCTAATATAATATGCTCTGACCTCCAGTCTAGCCTAATCTAATCGAGTGTCGTCTACTGGTCTAATACATAGTCTTACCTAGACTAATAGTCCAGTTTAATCTAAACTAATACATTCTAAATGTAAACATAACATAATTGGTTCTATTCTAATGATTCTAATCTAACTTAACTTGATCTAGACTAGACCAGATTAGACCAGATTATATTTAGAATATAATAGAATAGAAGACATAAAATTAAAAGAGGTTCAAATAAAATACAAAATAGTTGGCCACACTAGGTTAGTCCCGATTAGACGAAGCTAGACTGCACCAGACTTTATTAGACTAATACAGATAAGATTTGATCATATAAGATTATCTGTTGTCCGTTATCTGTTGTCTCCACTTGAAGAATCAAGCAATGCACAGACATCACTGGCGAATACTTCACCACAACTCATCACGAAATGGGCCACATTCAGTACTACATCAACTACAGAGACCAGCCGGTTACTTTTCAAAGCGGAGCCAATCCAGGTACTCACTTCAGGACTACTTCATCCAGGTCTAAATTGAAGGCGCATCTCTTTCAACTTGCTTACCACCGTAGCCTGGTTTCTGGTTTCTCCGACCAATAAGAATTCGACCCGGCTTCTCCAAAGGATTATGATTCTGATTGGGATTTTGCCTTCAGGCGACCATCGACGTTGGTTCGCCATCGGTTAATCCTTTTGCAGTAGACACCGTTGCGATGAAAGTTATTAATTAAGTAATAAATTAGATGACAATAGATTAAGATGCTATTAGCAAAAGAACTGTATATTTAAAGGTAGTGTATCTGCCACGCTATCCACGGAATGTTCACCTTGCCAGTCAGTTAGTCAGTGAAGAGTTTGGTTGTGCAAATCCTCACTATGACAGAAAAGAAATCGAAGATATCTCAAGATTCATGCTCCACCGGCGCTCCATTGCGAAGTCTATATGAAATAAGTACACTGATTGTACACTGTCGATGGGAAGATCAAGCGGCGTGGGATAGAATTAGCCACCCCAACGCAAAGGCAGTCTGTCAGGTTTAGCTTACACTTCGACCCATTGGCTGTCTGTCAGAGGAAACATAAGGGACTGCTTCTTGCGTAATTCCTCATATGCCGAGGCTATAAAAACGAGGTTGTTAACATTGAATACCGACAGGTCTGCCTACATATGTCTGTCTTTTAGTGTTAAGGGACTGTTCTGCTTAATGAAGCTAAATCGTGCTTTATCTTGCAAGTTAGGGGACGTGTTTTAAAACTGGACCCTCATGGAATCGTATTGTTTTGTATTGCTGTTATTGTAAGTGATTGAAAATGTAGCTACTGGATTCATTGACTGCGACAGGATTCCACGAAGCAATTGGTGACGTCATTGCTCTGTCTGTGAACACGCCGGAGCACTTGCGCAAAATTAATCTTCTGAACGACGAAACTGATAATCGTGGTAATAAGCTAGGTAAGCCATGAGCTGTCAGTGCTTATATCTCCTTTCAGTAGCGTAACCATGGGTCCGCAATTGCGGTGATGGGCCGGGCCCCAAAGTGAAAAAGAGGGTACTCACTCTGAACCCAATAAAGAAGAAACAGGCTTCCAAAGGTCCATTTGAGTAATCTGCGGCAGAGTCCGAAATCTGACGTTAGGCCACTGAGTTTCTCCTGTGAATAAGCTGGTTCCCGTGACTTAGCTTTCGCTGAGCGCTGTAGAAATCTCGAGATTACGATTACGATCTTTTCATTCTACTATCCAGTCTTTGAAACTGTTCAAGCTCGGCGCTATTATTATTTCTTCTGGAAGCCGATTCCCGTGATCGACAATCCTCTTACGGTGAGCACAGAGAAATTTCTTAGTGTCCAATCGCACAGTCTTTTGGTAAAGTTTCGGACTATGCCTTCTCAGAGGAAGAACAGAGGACACAGTCTGAAACTTTATTAAAAGAGGATCGCTTGTCTGGCAGTCTGACAGTTGCTGCCTTCGGGAAGATATTTTGCTCGTCCATTTTCTGCAGTCCTGTAAAATTTTGTGCGTCTCGACAGGAAAACTACTCATTCTTCCTTCTTCTAAAGAAAACAGAACCAGCATTTGAAGCTTTTCTTGTGGCAAAATAGCCATACAGATTTCTAATGAGTTTAATGGTTAACTTTTCTCTGCCCCGACTTTTTTAAAGACAAGCAAGAGTAGGTGAACTGGAATAAGGAGGCAAAGTGGAACGGCTAGGAGAATATGCCAAATAATTAATGTCAAACTCCCATGTGCTATAGTGAAGCATTGGAGATGCGCTCATTTCTCGCTCTTCAGCCTTTGAGCAGGCAAAGGACGAATCCCAAGATCACGGACACAGGCTCAATCCACCGCAGAACTGCCATTTTCTTCTAAGCTTAGTCCGATACCAAATTCTACTGCTTGGTAACAGAAAATATGCATGAGCAACTTTTTAAGTGTCGTTACGCGAAATCCACGCAGCAGACTCGAACCTGCAACCGTAAGACCACTGCCAAGTGAGTTTCCGATAAATCAGTGTCGTAAACTAAACGCATATAATACCATTCAGAAAACAATAAATTCAAAATAGTAAACTTGGATTTGTCTCTTTCACTAAGAAAGTGGACAGAGTCCGTATGTGCGTATAACTGCTTTCTGTACCAGCACCGTTTTGTTCTTTTCCGTTTCGTTAAACGACATCTTGCAAGTTGCAATCACCTCGAATTCATTACACAAGCTGCACAACGTGTAAAGAATCCACTTTAGAATCTGTCTTATATTGCACAAGTAATATGTTTAAATCAGCCAACCTATCTCTTCTCATAATGGCATATATTGCACTCGATCAGCGCATACTTTGACTCTTGCTGTGCCTCGCGCCAAGACTAATTGGGCTCTCGGGCGTTCTCACTGGCTGGTGTTAGGCTTTGGAATTCTTTGCCCAGTTCTGTGCGTTCTTTCAGTTGTTTACCGTCATTCAGAGCTGAAGTGAAGACTTGTCTGCTTTAACTTGCTTACCCAGCGCAGTCTGAATGAGGGTTTCCCCGGCTTATCGGACTTCGACCGGGGTTCTTCAACAGATTAGGGGTTTAGACTATGGTGTCACATGAAGCAACCATCGACTGATATCTTGTGCATTATGATAAAGGCGCTAAAGAATTAATTGGATTGGACTGGATTCGATTAGATTAAATTTTGATAATTTGATGTTATCATAGTTTTTGATTCTCTTGTCTGCAGAATCCAAGATAAACTTCTTGATGAAACAAGCGTTGGAAAAGGTCGCCTTCCTTCCGTTTGGTTACCTGATCGATAAATGGCGTTGGGAGGTGTTCAATGGAACAATCACTCCAGACAACTACAACAGGAAATACTGGAAACTGAGGTAATCGATTCTTCATTGCGATAGATCTCTAAAAAGCGCTATCTAGAATTTTATACCTGCATGCATACATACGTGCCTGTATTAATTTTTCATTTCTTAGTCCAATTGTAAGTTATTAGTCGAATTTCTCGTTTATTAGTCCAATTTCACAGTTCAATTGTTCAGCCTCAATATTAATATGGATTGAGCCAAAGAATTGAAGTTCCGTTTTTTGGTGACAGGTGCGGTTTGCAAGGGATCTCCCCTCCCGTTCGTCGGTCAGAAGACGATTTCGACATAGGCTCAAAATTCCACATAGGCGGCAACTCTCCATACATCAGGTTTGTCCGCTGGAGAACCATTCAGCATTTAAATCACTTGTCAAGGTTCACTATTTTACTCTGGCATTTGCATGACTCCTAGCGAACATGCTCCACGCCTCAGATTCAGATTTTTGCCCTTGCGCGCGTTATAAGTGTTTTAATAAATAAATAAAATTAATGCAGGTCTTTTGTGCGGTGTATAATAATTAGATAGCGCGCGGTTATGAATCCAACGATTGCAAGTTCAAGCCTGTTGAGCGGGCCCCTTGTAATGACCCTGGAATAATTGCTTTGACAAACATGTCTCGGGCCGCAGATTTGATCTTGAGCGGGTGATTAATGCTACAAATGAAATTAAATAAGAAAAACCTAATCAAAATGAATAATCTTTTTTCCATCTCTTTTATCTCTTCTCGAGACAGAGTTCCACATTGCTTCTGGGTGCCTGACACCTGAGGTCATAAAATATCTTTCATCGCAATGCCAATCAGAAGTATTTGAACATTTATATAGCGCTTTTAGAAACCTCACATAGACGTTCACGAAACAAGGGGGAAATGTCCCAATCAATGTTTATGTTGAAACGCAGCCCAAGGAGCATCCTAGACGGGGCCACACAGACCATCTTCTAGAAACAAGTTGCCCATTAAAGCTTGTCTCTCTAAGCGCTGAAGTTCAAGGAAGTCTATCTGAACACTCCACCAGAGGGCGTCTTCGTTTGAAATAATGCCATAGTAGTTTATAACTGAATCTCGACCTGAAAAGTTGAAGAAGAAACAGGAGAGCAGTTTCTTAACTTAGCCTGAGAGGCAGCCACGGATATGAAGTGTTAGCGACTTCATTTGTCTAGCCTCGGCATATGGTGGAAGGTGGCCAGACTTATTTCTCGCCGACTGATCCTCCTGCTGTCCATGTATGGTCAGTGTACTCATCATAGGCCTAATGAGTTCGGTATGGACCCCGTAGGTGGAGCCAAAATCTGGAAACAAGATTTTACCCTGGCGGACATATACAGTTGACTAGGCGTCAATATTTAACGAAGAGATACAAAAGCTATATATATATATATACGCTGATATTAAATCTGTATATTTATACCTATACATGTATCGGTCTTAATGTATGTGTGTACGTGTGCATATACCTGCGTGTGAATAATTTTTTGAATAATTTTACTGCATTATGAAAGGCTTAATCAATTTTGTTTTCTTCGTTATGGCAGCTATTTCGTGAGCGGAATCATCCAGTTTCAGTTCCATAAATCTCTTTGTCAAGCCGCTGGTCACGTGGGTCCGCTGTACAAGTGCGACATCTACCAATCACATGCAGCCGGAGATAAACTTAGGTTTGATTGGCTGTATCCGTCTGTGCGTCTGTTTGTATGTCTGTTTGTCTGCATAAATATATGGGCTTACTGGATTACATTATCTTACCCTATTCATAACTGACATCGTGACCTTATCGTACACAACCTTACCTCACTATACTTAACCTCATCTCGCTCAGAATCCAATCGCGACGCCTCGCCTCGCCTTACCTTACCTTATTTTACTTTACCTTACCTCACCTTATCTTACCTCAACTTTCCTAACCCTACCTTAACTTTTCCCATCTCATGGCACTTTGCCTTACCATACCTCACTTTATCTCAGCTTATCTTACCTTGCCTTACATGACCTTACCACACCTCATCTCGCTTCATTTTCTCTTACCTTACCTTAACTTTCCTTCTCTCGCCTTACCTCGCTTCAACTTACCACATCCTAAACGTGGATAATGTGTAATTTGATGCATAAGGAGTATGCTATCACTGGGTTCTTCGAAGCCTTGGCCGGAAGCAATGGAGATTATGACTGGACAGCGGAACATGGACGCCGGGCCACTGCTCGAGTACTTCCGGTCCCTGCAGGAATGGCTGGAAAATGAAAACAGGGGCCACGATGTCAGCTGGGATGAAGAGTGCCCTTCTGGATCGTTCCAGTAGACGCTGGAAACTGGTTGATCAGTCCTTACATGAAATGGACTACAGCATCCAGTAACATCTGCTAAGAACAGACACTAAAGTGTTTATCAACTGACATAAAGACATAATGACTTGTGTTTAAGAAATTGATCATTGATGCTACTTCTGTACAACCTTATCTTGTAATTGGGTGACATTTCATAGCGGGACCATTACGGTTCGTTATGAGATCTTCCTCTCACTCCTATCGATTGAAAGCTGATAGTCGGTACATTTGGTGTTGTTGCCAATGATCAATAAATTGACTTCAGTTCAATTCAACATTGAGTTTCTGGAACATTCGCCGTCGAAAACATAAATTGTCTGATCATAAAGCGCAGTCACTGTGGGTTGTTAAAAATAGTGCATGGAAACAGCAGATACTTACGTGAGGTGAGGATCGAGTACTGTAGTGCCGACAATGCGGGTCTGCCTTGGGAGCACGTAGCAACAAGACTTGTCAGAATTCCTGCCTGCTTCCTTGCCTTTCTTCCTGCCTTTTTTCTACATGCTTCCTTACATTCTTTCCTTTATTCTTTCCTTTCTTCCTTCCTGCCTGGCTACCTGAAAGTCTGCTTGCTTCCTTACAATGTACGAGAAACAGTGTAAAAACAGGCTTGAAAAACGATGAGCTAAGTCACAATTAGTGGCAAGTCGCGAGAAGTTAGTAGATCAAAACATTGCTAACTTCCTCCAAGAACGCGCAAATCCGGACAGTAATCCACAAGACCAACGGTCGGCAATCGCACGCCTAAGCGCATAATACACATATACCGACATTCCTTCCATCCATCCTTCTTTCCTGTCTGCTTGCTTTCTTACCTTCCTTTCTTTCTCTCTGTCTGTCTTCCTGTGTGTCTGTCTGTATGTATCTATCGCTGGTTTTCTGTCTCATCCTCTAGCCAGTACTCCAATGGAGTATGGGCTAGAGGATGAGAGAGAAAGAGAGCGACAGAGTTGTTGGATGGTGGAAGGGATAAATGTAAACATACATGATTTTCTATAGCCCTCATATGACCTTGACCCTGCTCATTTTCAATGAATTTATGATAGGATCAGCAGAAGTCAGTCAGTTGAACGTAGGGGAATAGTTGAATAGATAGATAGATAGATAGATAGATAGATAGATAGATAGATAGATAGATAGATAGAGACAGATAGAGATAGAGATAGAGAGACAGAGAGAGACAGAGAGTTGAACGAAGGCTAGTATTAAAGTAGGCAGAGATAGATAGGACTTATTTTTAAATAATTGTAATAGAGTAGGTGGTTGTTACTGTTTACCTACGCTATGCCATGACGAAGATGATTAACGCAGCCCTCCTCCTTTATTCAGGCTTCGAACTGGCACCAACTGATTATTGCCGGAGTTAATATGTAGTGATGTACTATCAAAAAAATGAAAGAATACGTGGAGAGTAAAATCTAGAGTCTTTCTTTAAAGAGGTTTTCAGTTATTAAAGTCTTAAAGATCCCGTAACAGTTACACATTAGAAACTACACAATACAAAAGTCTTCTGCATGAAAATATTGAATAACAATATATGGAAGATGTCATCTACATGGGTACTATTGATTTACAATACATGGTTACACAATACAATCAACACAATAGAAAACGTCCTCTATGTGGATTTTATTGATTAATTAACCAAAGCACCAATGTAAAGACATGCGTAACATTTCACCTCTGTGTGAAGAGTTTCAATCTCAATATATTTACTGAGCGAATAACTAACAGAGTTTTTTAGCTAGACTCTGCAGTTCTTTAAGTCAAAGGATGACGTGGTCATTTTTAGAAAAAATAACATAACATAACATAGCACAACATAATATTGACCCGCTCAGTGGCCATGTTGTCGTATAAACAGGTTATAAATAGAGATATTTTCAACTTGTTTTATCTTAAAACGAACTATTGAGATCTGCAGAGATACCCGTGTTGCAGAAAATTTGTGATGCTCTTAAAGCGCGCTATCAAACATAGCATGACAACATTGATTTTAGTGGTTCATACCACAGTTAATGTGCAGTCTTCCCGGTATGCTACATAGCCAATAATTCAAGCTACCTATATAAAGCTATGATATTGTTCAGTAAGACAGTGCTAGCATCCTACCACAGCTCTACACCTACAAAAGGGATGCTATGCTGAGTCAGTGCTGCAGTGCTCGGCGCGGGAAAGGCTAGATAATCTGACATTCTGCAACATCTTATGGTTGTCTGCTAGTTGCTAATAAATACAGTTATGCAGTACCATTGCATTCTTAAAACCACAAGTCGATGGCGCTGAGCAGGAGTAAGTTATTGACTCCTATGAGAGGTGACCGACGCACGAGACTGCAATATTACTGCGTGCTACGGTGTGGATAATTAAGTAATGAGCTACTGTGTTGCATTTGTCGAAGGATGTTGAAACCTGTTGTATTTCATTAAATTACCCTGCTGTGTCAAACACCCGTCTGTACAGGCCCTGAAGTTCATGAAGTTCTTTGCAGTGTAACTGTTCCTGGTTTTTGCTTATTCTTATAGCATTGCGAATATTTGATATTCGTATTATTAATGACATATTTTCATGTAATAATTTATCAACGGATGTTGAATAGAGCAGTACCAGGCGTATTTTGCAAACCCTTCTTTCATGAAACATCATAACCGTCTATTAAATCGGAAATTTGCACTAATAAAACCGTCTTCTGCACAATCGAATCTGTTGTTGTACAAATGTCCATAAATAAAAACTTTCTGACAATAAAAAGCCCAGTGACTTCTGACTTTTAAGAACAACCACGATTCTAACTGATTCCATAGACGACTGAAATTGATGCCCACAAACTGCAGAGCCCTTTGTTTGCCAATCGACGGAATGAAATTTCACCGATAACATTAAGTGTACGCGTAGAATAGGAAACATCTGTTAGGTGTGGAGTGGCAGTTCCATGGGGATATTAAGTATAAAAAAGTATGTCTCAGTTTTCAGATGTAGTTGCCGGTCGCTGCGGTGCTGAAGTCTGTGATTTGTTTAAGCTGAAAAGTTCTCGAAGAAAATGCTCGGTTTCTTTCTAATTGCAACGCTATTCTCAAACGGTGTCTTGTCAGAATCAGAAACTGGTAAGATGGATTTTGCTTTGCCGTTTATAGATGCAGTTCTAATCTGATAAAACCTGATTTAATAAAAAGTTATGTTAACTGAATTGTATCTTAGCTTTCCTTGGTCGCTGTAGAAATCTCGAGTTTGTGATTACTAATACGATAAGTTGATGTGTTCTGGCAAGTGAAGGGTATGGGATTGAGTGCTGTAAATGCAACCCTGATAATTGGCCGATAACTTTGTCCATTGCAACGCCACCTTTTAGGAGGATCCTCGGACATTTGGATGGAGTGAGTGTCATGTCGAAATCTTCTCTGAGATCTTTCTTTCTGGCAAAGTTTCGTTCACTGTGACCTCAAACGATGTCTTTTCAGAGGCAATATTTAATAGAGAAGATTTGGCTTTTACTGCTTCATGGATAGGGATAACAATTCTTATCTTATTTAAACTGATTATATTATATTAACTTATCGTGTTTTCTTATTAAATTAACGATTTTGGGGATATTTTTCTTCTGTTTTCAGTATTTTCGGTTTTTCGAATATCGACTTCTTCTATTCGTGCATTTCCGTCTTATTTTTCCTCTTGGCTTTTACTATTTTTTCTTTTCTTCTCATTAACTCAGATTATTCAGCGCTTTTCAGCCCTATTCAATGTTACTAAAATTTTCTGTTTACTCATTTAAATATTTTTGTCATTTTCATGGCATGAACTTTATCGGTCGTTATCCATCTTTTGGTTTCAATTATTGGCTGGCGTTGCTTTACACTCTTAGCCTAATATGGAACGTCGCTTTAGAAAAGTTAGGTTTCCAGAAAACAATACATAATTTTCCAAATATAACTCTGTATGCTATATTCGATGCTAGAATTTTTAACTATAACTTATATCTGTAATAAATAAAGGGAATCAGGATCTGTTAATCCTGAATTTGCTTGCTACCAACGAGATGCCTCTTTGCAACATCACGGGAGTGGCGAAGTTAAGAAAACACATCTATATACTATGTGGATGGTATGAGGCTCGTGAAAGAGTCATTCCTTTAATCCGTGTTTACGAAGATAGAATTCCTTTCGCTCTTCTCTGGCTAATCCTTATCGACGATCTTGAAAACCCAAGTAACCTTGTTCCGAACGAAAAATTGAACTGCCTTTACGTTGACGATGGGAACGGTACCTGGACGATAGAAATTACACATCACAAAGTTACCAAGTGGCTTTCCTGCTCAAGGTCATGCGATTATTGTCTTCTGTCAATATCTAACGACGGATATCTGGCAAGGCGATGTGAGATAGATTCATTCAATGAAGTGGAAATCTACGACCCAGATGCCATCTATATACGAAGTTTTTACCTGTTTACTGATGGATTATGCATGTATCGGTCTCAAGTAATTCGGCTACGCAACGGACAGTTCATCGTCGGTCAAGTAATGCATACAGCTGAGGATGATATAAAACTGGAATCAGAAATACTCCCGCTGAACAGTTCTGGTCACGAGATTGGTCGTTTCCAAACGGGGAACTTTTCACTCACTTATGTTTATCACATATCCGTCGACATAAATGAAAATCGCTTGTTTGCGCATGACGTCAACAGAGAGGGACAACGAATTGTCGTCTTTGGCATAGATTCTTTATCTTGGAGACAAGTTGTCCTAAAAACAGATATGATACCATTGAAATCGTGGTTCGACGAGAGCAGTAAACAACTGATCGTTGGTTATGGGGAAGATCTTTTTATATACGAAATAGCCTCTAACGAAGTAAATTCTGTTACAGGGCCGTAGCCATAGTTTTGTAATAGTTTGGCATGTGTTTCCAGGCCCATTGCCAAAACACTACTCTAAAACTCTATCTCTGTTTTGGTTACTTCTACTTTACTAAGTGACAAATAGTTCCAGTATTAAGACATGCTTCATTGCTGCAGAACATGCTATGCTGTGCTCTTGTGTCATGCAAGCAATACTAGCAAATGGAAACCAGCAGTAGTATGTCTACTGAACAGTTCTGATCACGAGAATGTTCGTTTTCAAACGGAGAACCATTGACTCGCTCTTCCTTATAAAATGCTCGTCGAGTTAAACGAAAATTGCTTGTCTGGGCATGACTCGGTGAAATGGGGCATCGAAATGTTCTTTGATATAGATTCTTGAGCTTAGAAACACTGACAGTTGAAAATCCGGGGCTATATAAATTGTGGTATGACGACCTCAGTGAATAACTGATAGTTGGTACTGGAAAAATGTTAGTGTGTACGAAATAACCTCAAACAAAATTAATTCTGTTACAGGGCCGTAGCCACAGTTTTGTAATAGACTGGCATGTTTCCAGTTCCATTGCCATACATACTCTAGCAACTCCCATAATATTTCTACTTCTAGATCGATTACTAAGTGACGTATAGTTTTAGTGTTAATAAATGTTTCGTTGCTTCAAAACAAGCATAAACTGGAATTTAGTGTTGTGCTGTTGTATTTAAATGAGTGGCGAGATCATCCGACCTCTTGTGGCGTTTTGTCGCTTCGCAGTTAATGAAAAAGAACGAAAGTTATTGATCGGAGCTATCAAAAGGTATACAGCAGCGGCATTTCTTTGGATTAAACGGTTGAACAAAGAATTTTGTCGATGTTGAAAGTAAAAGCCACTCAATGTGCCTAGTTTTCGCGTGACTCAATTCAACATACTTTCTTTATTAGATGGTATTTGCATGGCACTTTTTTGATCAGCAAGATAGACGTCTTCGAAGCGCCACTGAGAGTTTCAAAAGGGCCCTATATAATGCTTTGATAGGCCTACATACTTACATGCATTCATATACACATACATACATGACGTAAGCGTTAGAGCAAATATATCTACATCTAGTGGGAATCAGAAATCCTTTTAGTTGAATTTGCCTAATGGATGCTGACGAAGTTCTTTACATTACTAGGACATACCACATAAGTCATATGTAACATTTAACCTCTCTTCTCAGTGAATACTTGGACGAGAGTTTTCGCTATTATGTGCAGTTCTGTACGTGAAGGAGATCATTCCCATTTTCAGACACTGCAGCATAACATTACAAAATGGTCTTAAGTAGTTCTGAAAACATTCAGTCTGTGCTAGAACCCCTGCAAATGAACGGGAATGTTTAACAGCCAGTCTTTCTAGTTCAGCTTCCACTCTATAGCTATTATAGTGCCGACTGGGACAGTACTATTATGCAAACCATCATATAAATCTAGAAACCTTGCGCTAAAGAAATTCTGCCCTCTTACGGTAGCACCGAGTTACAATGTGTCATTATACTTTTTCGAGGATCTTATTTCTGTCTTTGGCGGGTGATCCCTTTAATTGGTTGCAAATGCAAATAAAGATTAATTTATACGACAGATTCATCCGTTTTCACGAAAGAAATATAAACAGGGTACTATTTGCAAAGAGAAAGGGGATACTTCAAATTGTTTCAAGTATCCGGGTGTGACCTTGGATCAGTAATGGATTTTCTCAGAGCAAGAGAAGAATGTCTGGCGTTTTCGGTCGGGCTAACTGTCCACGGGGTGGGGGTAACTCTAGCCCAGTTCTACGCTCAGAGCCACCCGCCTCACTGCCCCTTGCACTCTCACTGTACAATGGTCTTCCCGTATCATCTCTTCCCATACTGTCTGTTCTCTCCAAGGAAGGCCTAGGATAGGTCGCTTCCCTAAGGGAATCAACACTGTAACTCTCGGTCTCGGGATCCGACTTTGCCTCTTCCGCGGTCGCCGGATGGGCAACGTCCTGAGGATGGCCTTTACTCAGAACAGGGTTCGTTCCTTTACTGGCAATAGTCGTTCCCTTTCTCCGTGAGGACTTTCTTGTAACTACCATTCTACATCTTGTAACTCTCCCGTTACCGCCAATATTTTCAGGCACCAGTCGTTTTCTCGGTCCCGGGAACAGGGAAGTCTCACAACGAGCCTCTGTGTCTTTCCGCCCTAGGCACAAGGATATTGGGCGACACATCTTCCCACTATCTCGCTCCATTTCCGTGTATAGGATTTCCGGAGTAAGTTTCTGCACCAGATCTCTGTTGGCAGTTATCAACCAACAGTGCTTCAGAGGATAGGATACCCCTATGGAACACTCAAGAGAAGGTCCCCTCTCTAACCTTCTGTAAAACACACCAACCTTCGTACCGACCTACGCACGAGGGGGCCCTTCCCCGTACTTCAGTCAGTCCTCTGATCAGTGTGTGGCGACAAGCATATAGAGGAGTCGGTATCTTCCCGTTTCGACTCCGGTGTTATCGGGGAACCGACCCGGACTATGATGTACCGGGTATTTTCTTGGTCTGCGTTGTTTCCGGTCTCTTACGTACCGGGACTCTACTTGGTCTGCGTTGGTTTTTCCGGTCTCTTACGTACCGGGACTTTACTTGGTCTGCGTTGGTTTTTCCGCGGGTCTTCCCGTATCCCGCTCTCTGAATTTCGACCGGGAGAACCGCGGCCGCACTTTACCCGAGTTTCGCACAACCTGTTATGTTCCAACTATCGTGACTTACTCGACCGTCTCGCGACGTTCCAACAAGGCGGGCCCAAACCCTGCGGATCAACGCGGAGCCAGTCAGAAATCAGACAGATTGGTTTGTTTCGGTTGCGTCTTCCTCAGGAGCGCACGGACCAATTTCTAAACGGCACGGGTTTCTGTCGTACGGCAAATGCTACCCCGGGTTCACACAGACCTGTTTACTCGTATTTTCCCCGAGCCTCGCTCAGCGGCTGTTCACCAACTATCGTGACCTACTCGACCGTCTCGCGACGTTCCAACAAGGCGGGCCCAAACCTTGCGGACCAACGCGGAGCCAGTCAGAAATCAGACAGATTGGTTCGCAACGGCTGCGACGTTCCCGGGAGCGCACCGATCCGATTTTTCTCTTACGCGGTCAAAGGGGTAGCTTCCGCACTTTCCCACTTGTTTTACACAGACCTGTATTTATTTCTTTCGAACGGGGTCTTTCCCCGGGTTCTGTCCAACCGCTCACCGTCGTGACCCAGGCCGCTTCGCGATCTACGGTAGAGCCCTAGCTCCACTCGGATCGGCGCCGTCAGCCCGAAGCCAGACAGTGATTATCTCGGTCGTCCCGCCGGGAGCGCACAGATTAGTCTTTTCCGCGGACTCTGCCGTCCGTATATTTTATCGTAACCGGGACTGTATCGAACACGGGCTTCTCCGGACGTCACCCTCGTCCGTATATTTTATTTGTATACGCTATGAATTCGCTCACAGAACGATATCAAAACACTGTAACTCGTATATGTGAAGGCACGCATCCATCCTTCACGTCTATAGCAAATCACCATGCGACACGGTTTATTCAACCCTCGTTTCCTATTGACATCGGGTTGCTTATATACTAGCGCTTACGATAGAACGTAAATAAAGGTGTCTAAAAGTGCTCGATTAAAACAAACATCTAGAGACCTATAAATTAAAACAATTATGTGCATTATATAACTAAAAATAAACTAAGAACTTTGCTCGGCCTAAATATTATACTATTATTATAATCAGCTTAAATTTAATAAAAAATAATTTATAAAAATTCTACACATGTAACGCGGCCGAACCGAGCACATAAGCACAGCATTTAATGGCTACCTAAAGCGCGTCATAATTACTCCCGCCTTCTACCCAACAGGCTTGTCTTGTGGCCGATCCGCCACAAATGTACGTCGAATGTGTTTCAATCAACTGCGCCAGATTCGCACAAAACGTTGCTCGGTTTCAACTCAACCGCGACGACCCTGATGCATTTATTCATGTGCATCGTTAGAATAAAGTAACGCCAATAATGGAGGCCTTTTTCTTTCTCAAATTAATCAGCTGCGATCTGTTTAAATGCTGCGCCTCGGCTGATAGGTGACACTCCTTGGTTTAGACGTATATCCAGTTTCAAGTGGCATATGCAAAAACGGTTTTACTTTAAGATCTTAATGCTTAAGTGTAATTGTCTTGCAGGATGTGCTAGATCTTATCTTAGGGAACTACGTGTCTCGGTCTCTTTTGTCCCTGGCCGCAGATTTCTTCGCTCTGCTGCGAATAGTGACTTGGTTGTTCCATCGACCCAAACTTCCGCGGCCCAGAATAGAAGTGTTGCTGTTGTTGGCCAATCATTCTGGAATGAACAGCCTTGCAACCCGCGACTAGACCTTCGTGGCCTTTCTTTGCCTCTTTTTTGTAAGCGTTTGAAATCATCTTATTTGATCGTGGTTTTGTTTTGTCAGATTGGGGGCGCCTTTGAAGAAGGCCTGTTTTAAGCCATCTCCAAATCGAGGACCGGTTTTAGCCACCTCCTAAACGAGGACCGGTTCTAAGACTGCTGCAACAGAAACTTTCTGCTATTAAGTAGCCCAAATACTACTGGCTGTTAAGAATAACCACTGTCATCTTAACTGATTCCAGAGGCGACTCAATTTGATACCCACAAACTGTGGAGTCCTTTGTTTGCCAATCGACGGAATAATATTTTAGCGATTGTATTAAGTGTACATGTCTTTTCGGTGTAGAATAGCAATTCCACAGTGACTTTAGTCTCAGGAAGAGGATATTTTCAGATGTAGCTGTCTGTGGCTGCAGTGCTGAAGTGTTGCGATTCTGTTTTAAATTGAAAAGTTCTCAGAGAAAATGTTCCAAGTCTTTCTACTTGCGATGCTCTTCTCAAACGGCGTCTTATCTGAGCCAAAAACAGGTAAGATGGAGTTTGTTTTCCATTTATGGACGCAAAAAGACAAGTCTAAATGATATAACCTGATTTAACAATGATATTAATTGAGTTATCTTCAACATTTCTATCAAAGATCCTAAAGTAAACTAAGATATGGCAATCTCTATCTTTGCTATCAGACACTCTTGTATGGTAGTGAACAAAAAACCAGCCTCGCCGCCTATCCCAAGGTATGGTCAGATAATACAGCCCCGTTCGATGGGCCACTTTTAAATCATACGACGTCGCTAACTGGGCCAGTAACTTCGTCTATTGCATAGCCACCTTTTAAGAAGTGCCTCGGACATTGGGATGCAGTGATTGCAATATCGTAATCTAATCTAAGATCTTTGGTTTTACCTACGTTTACTAAATTTCGTTCTCCATGACCTCAAAAAACAAATTATTAGATCAAACATTCAATAAAGAGGCTTTGTGATGGATAGAGGTAACTGTAACCTTATTTAAACTGATTCTATTATTATATTAACTTATCCATTTCCTTTATAAAATTAACTGAAAGTCTAAAGGCTAGTTTGTTGGACTGTCAACCGCGTGAGATCGGTAGGTCAAGCTACTCCTCTATAGATAAGGTTAAATAGTGTTTAGTGAACAAAGAATAATATCCGTGAGGGAAACTAATCTCTTGTTATTTGCATTCTGTGTATACCGACTTTTCAATTTGTGGGTAATTATTTTCGGTTTTCGGTATTTTTTCCGAATACCAACTTCTTCACCATCATCTTCATCTTCTTCTTCTCCTCCACCTCCTCCTTCCTATTCTTTTGCTTCTTCTTCTCCTCCTCCTTCCTATTCTTTTTCTTCCATTTATTTTTTCCTGTTTTTTCTTTTTCTTATTACATGTGCATAGTTAAACCAACGTTTTGCAGCCCAGTTCAGTTTATAATTTTCTGTTTAGTCAGTTAAACAATGTTGTCATTTCCACAAACTTTCTCGATCGCATTCACCTCACAGTTTCACGGAATGGCTTTAAGCTCTACGCCTAATTTGAACCTTCTGAATAGCATGTTTTCGATAAGACGCCACTTTAATTTTCCCAATATAACACAAAAATGATACATTCGATATTGGATATTTAACCCATAACTTGTATTTTTATATATATTTCGATTTAGAGAATCAGGACCTTTTAAGCGGGAATCTGCTTGCTACCATCGAGCCACCTCTTTGCCGCGTAATGGGAATAGCAAAATTAAGAAAACACATCTATATTCTCTGCGAATGGGATTTTGAGATGCCCATCCTATCAATCCGTGTTTACGAAGATAGAAATTTGTTCGCTCTTCTCTGGCTAATCCTTATCGATGATATTACACGCCCATGGACTATGATATCGAATGAAAAATTGAACTGTCTTTACGTTGACGATGGGTACTGTATGTGGACGATAGAAATGACACATCATAAAGTTAACGGATCGCTTTTTTGCTTGCAGCCGTGCATGTGGGTTCGTCTGTCAGTATCTAACAACGGATATCTGGTAAGGCAATGCTTCATGCATCCACCCTATGAAGTGGAAATCTACGACTCAAATGCCATCTACACACAGAGTTTTCACCTGCCCAGTGATATTCAGCAACCGACTCAAGTAATTCGTCTACGCAACGGACAGTTCATCGTCAGTCATCTAAGGAATGCTAAAATGGAACGGGATCCAACAATACGCCTGCTGAACAGTTCTGGTCATGAGATTGGTCGTTTTCAAACGGGGAACTATTCGCTAAATCATCCTGATCAGATGTTCGTCGACTCAAAAGAAAATCGCTTATTTGTGCGTGATTTCAGCGGAACGGAAAGCCGACTTGTTTTGTTTGACATAGATTCTTTAACTTGGAGACAGGTTGTCCTCACAACAGAAACTTCGCCTTTACCATACTGGTCGTACGACGATAGCAGTAAAGAACTAATGGTTTGTCTTAAGGAACGCGTTCGAGTGTACGAAATAATTTCAAATGAAAGTAATTCTGGTACAGGGCCATAGTCCTAGTTTTGTAATAATCCGACATGTTTACAGTTCTACTGTCATTCATACTCTTACAACTCTCAAATTAGGCTACTTCTACTTCCAGATGTGTTACTTTACTTAAGTGCCGTATAGTATAATTGTGTTGTGCTGTGCAGTTGGTTTAAATGAGTGGCGAGATAATTCGACCGCTTGTGTGGTATCTGTCGTTTTACTGCTAACAAAAAATGACGAAAGTTATGGATAAGTGCGATAAGAAGAGCTACAACAGCTGTATTCGTTGAAGAGAGAGGTTGCACAACGAGTTTTATCAATTCTTAAAGTAAAAGCCACTCAAAGTACTTAGTTTTGCGTGACTTAGTTCAACATGCATTTTGTGTTTGATCGTTTCTGACTGGCACTTTCAGACCTACATAATCATTTATAAAGCGCCACTATGAAGGTGTTTGATAAGGCTTTGATTCACACACACATACATATATACATACTTATCATGAGCTTTACTCGTGTAGGAGTAAATACAGTGTATATCTGCATGTGATGGGAATCGGAAATCCTCCTTGTCGCATCTGCATACTGTTTGCTGACAAAATTCTTTACGTTGATAGAACCCAAGTGAAACATGCGTAAGCCTACTATTCCACCTCTTCGTGAATATTTTCAATCTCAAAGTATCTTTTCAGCGAATATTTGAACGATGTTTTTGGCCAACCAAGTGTGGTTCTGTAATGTTAGGAGGACATGTCCATTTTCAGACGCTGCAACTTGACATAACGTAGCATCATGTTTTTAAGACGACACTGAATCTATGTTATAGCCAATGCAAATTAACGTGAATGTTTAAAAGCCTATATTTCCTAGCTTAGCTTTCTTTCTAAAGCTATGACAGAATCCACGGATAGAGTACTATCATGCAAACCATTCCACAAACCCACAAATTTTGCGCTAAAGAATTTCTGCCCCAACGCAACCATCGTACATTTTCAAGGATCTTATTGGTCTTTGGAGCCCGATTCCTCTAATTGGTTCCAACGATAGATAAAGATCACAAACGACTTCAGGCAATGAAGTCCGCAGGAGACGGTTATAACCGTTACAAATTAAATGGACTATCTATAGAGATCGTAGGTTATGGCTGGGTTCTATGTGTGTGCGAAGGCTTGCCAGTGGTGAGTTTCTCTAGCTATTGGAGCATCGGTTACTCGCTGAGGAATTGCGTTCTTAATTCTCCTAGGTTACCAGTCATTTGCAAGCGGGATGAAGAGCCAATAGTAGCGCCAGTAAAACGTGTTTGCGGACAAACATCGACGATGTGCGCCATTGTGAGAAGCCGCATAAAGGATCAGTTGTCATTTGTCCCCATTTGACTGGGTTGGATGCACAGCAACCACGGCCAGTCCGAAATCGGTTTAGTCCGAATTCGTCAAGGAAAGTTGTAGCCTTTCTTGAATCACGTTTTAAGTGTTCTTTTAGATAAAGAGATACGTACAGATCATGAATCAGACGGTTACCGAGCGACAAGCGGGCGCAAGCATTGGTCAAGAGATGTTTTCCGATCTGGACTTGACTTAGCCGATGACGTAGCCCTTCTCGGTGAAATTCTGGAGACCTTGGTCCTGTCTTTGGAAATACTAGACAGGGAATCGCAGCAGTTTGCGCTGGAGATCAACTAAGCCGAAACCATGATTCAAACAACGGTCGTACCACCCCCGAAAATGGATCACATACAAGTTGCAGGAAGGATTCACCTATCTTGGGTCTCATGGCAACAGCGGACCTGAGATTCGACGCTGGATAGCAACAGCCCATAACTTTATGAACGAGGAATCTGGAAAACAAGCATCCTGCTTGACACCAAAATCCGCTTGTTTACAGCCTACATACATTCTTTTGTTTTTGGTTTTGCTGACACTGCTATCCTATGGATGCAGTCTTATCTCTCCTCCCGCTCGTTCTCTGTTAAAACTTCGGAAGCCTCTTCTAAGTCATGCCCTCTCACTTGCGAAGTTCCACAAGGCTCCGTTCTTGGACCTCTTCTGTTTATCCTCCCCACTCAGTTCACTCAGTAAAGAATCCTCAGTTGATCATCACCTCTATGCTGATGACACCAAACTATTCATCTCTTTCTCTCCGAACTGTTTTAACGACTCTATAAATCATCTTCTTTGTGTGGTTAAAGAAATCTCCTCCTGGATGACATCTAATCTCTTATGTCTGAACCCACCTAAGAAGGGAATTCATACTTATTGGCCTACGTGACCAGCTGAAGAAAATTCCTGACCCTTCTATCTCCCTCACCATGGACTCTGCTTCCACCAACACATTTAATACTAATTCTTCTGTCCGCAATTTAGGTGTAATATTCGACCAATACCTCTCCTTTTCTGATCATATCATCCATCTTTCCCGCTCTTGCTTCATGCATATCAGTGACCTCCGCAGAATCCGCCCCATGCTTGACTTCAAAACTGCATCTACCATCGCCACATCCATAGTCCATGATTACTTGATTACTGTAATTTAATTTTTCTCAATATAGACAAAACCAAGATAAATCGCCTTCAAGCAATTCAGAATGCTCTCGCTCGTGCTGTCACCAACTCTCCCAAATACCACCACATCACCCCTGTTCTCAAATCACTGCACTGGCTTAAAATACCAGAACGAATAAAGTCTTATCCCTCACCTACAACACACTTCAATCCTCCCAAACCTCCTATCTTCGTCAATTATTTACAATACAACCACTCTGTTCAACCCGCTCCTCATCTGTCCTAACACTTCTTCGCCCTCCCGTCACCTCATCCTTAAAATTTGGAAATCGCTCCATAGTCATAGCTGCTCCACCCCTCTAGAATAAACTCCCGCCAGAATTGCGACAGTTGTCAGGTTCATCATACGAACTCATCAACACTTCACCTCTTTCAGTTTCTGCGCAGGTCTTTCACTCATGACCGAAAAACTTCTTTTCCAAAAATCTTATCCTGATTCTTCTTCTTCCCCTTATCTATCTTCTCGCTTCAATTTCAAACACCATCCACCGTAGCCGTCCGACTGTCTGACTCCTGGATCTTGACCTGGAACCGAACCCTTTTGGCTATCGATTTTGTTTTGACTGAGCGACTGTGAATAAGCTGGTTCCCGCGACTTGACTTTCGTTGGGCGCTGTAGAAATCTCAAGATTACGATTACGATTCCTGTTCTTCACGAAGACCGAGTCCTGGACGTTCTCGGTGGCCCTTAAGAAGAAACTGGATGCCTTCCAGCAATGGTGTCTACGGCGAACCTTGCGAATTCCGTTCATTGCACATATAACCAACAAAAAAACTAGATAAAGTTAAACATGTTAGAGATAACACTGTCAATTCTCCCCCTTCTGGCATACCTGTTCTCACCACAACCTCACTATCTACCCTTGAGCCTGTGACTTCTGACTATGTCACTGACCTACTAAAGAAATCTACTTCCAAACACTGTGAACTTGATCCTGTCCCTACAAGGCTTCTGAAATCACAACCTCAGATCTTTGCTATTATCCTAGCTTTCCTAATTAACCTTTCTCTTTCTACTGGCATACTTCCCTCCTCTCAGAAGCGGGCAGCTATACGTCCTCGTCTTAAGAAGTGTGGTCTCGATCCCACATTCTGTTCTAACTATAGACCTATCTCCAATGTTCCTTTCCTGTCTAAGCTGATAGAGAGAGTTGTCCGTACGCAACTCTACTCTTACCTCTCTGCAAACAGTCTGCTTCCAACCCTCCAGTCAGGCTTCAGGCAATTTCACTCCACAGAAACAGCTATCCTGAAAGTCTATAGCGATCTTATCCTTGCTGCTGATAAGGGATATGTGACTGCCTTAATACTCCTAAATTTTACTGCTGCTTTTGACTGTGTAGATCACTGCATCCTACTCAAAGTCCTGCAACAGTCTTTTGGTATCTTGGGTAAAATACTCGACCGGTTTGTCTCCCACCTCTCTAACCATACTCAATACGTTCTTAACGGCTGTCTCTCGTCATTCATCTCTGTTGTGCTCTTCGGTGTCCCACAGGGTTCCGTCTTAGGCCCACTACCGTTCATCCTTTACACCTCAGCACCATCAACCATCGCCTCTCGTCATGGCGTAGAAATCCACCTTTATGCTGATGACACCCAACTTTATGTACACCTTCGGCTACATGAAGCCGTAGATGCCACAAAGAGACTCCGTGCCTGCATAGATGACATTATCCTATGGAGTCTGTCTATGCGCCTCAAACTTAACCCCGACAAATCCGAGCTTACCTGGTTTGCCCGTTCCTTTAAACTCCTACAATCCACTGAACTTCTGCTCCATACTTCCTCCTCCTTACCCTCCCCATCCTCTACTGTCCGGGATCTTGGAATCATGCTTGACTCAACACTCTCTCTCTCTCAAACCTCACATAACTGCAACTTCTCGAATATGCTTGTTTCACCTGAGAAGGATCCGACAACTTCGCTCTACGCTAGATTCAGCATCGCTGAAAATGCTAATACACAGCCTTATTCTTACAAGACTCGACTATTGCAACTCTATACTCTTCCTGAGTGCACACTTCTTCCCCTAACTAAAATACTACACCAGCCTGCAAGACTGTGTCTTGGACGTTCATACCGATGTTACATCACTCCTGCCCTTTGTTCTCTACACTGGCTTCCAGTATGTGAGCGTATCCGCTTCAAGCTGGCTGTCTTCATGTTCAAAGCACGTTCAAATCATCTACCATCTTATTTATCTTCCATGGTTACACCTTGTAACTGTTAAAGGCCGATCCTTTCTTCGGTCAGCATCTGCTGGAAAATGTTGTTCCTCGCAAACGTCTTGTCTTTGGCCGGCGTTCATTCACAGTTGCTGGTCCATCCATCTGGAACTCTCTACCTCCTTATGTTCGTGATTCTCCTACTGAGGCTGTCTTTCGCTCTAACCTTAAAAATTACCTCTTCCATTCTGCTTATGGTTCTTAATACTTCGCAAACCCGGCTTCAAGTGCACTTCTGACCTTTGTAAGGAGGGCATTAACAAATTTTAGTTGTATTGCATTGTATATACAACCAATGTAGAAATATACAGACATGCAACAGTCGCCAATCTCGGAGATGCTTGAAACACGACGACCCCGGATGTTTGAGCACTTTGCACGTAGCGGCGGCAGACATGACCATGCTAGGGCTCTCCGAGCCTTGATTCTTGGCCCTCCTACGTGCTGGAAGAGGCCAGTTGGACGACCAAGACACACATGGACCCTGACGGTCGAGGACGATCTTCGGTCGCTGAACTTTTGGCATACAGCCTCGAGACGAGCCCAGGACCGTGACGGTTGGTAGAGAATTTGGAAACTGCAACGCTCCAGACAGGGACATGTTATTGATGATGATGATACATACATGTATTCACACAAACAAACATACATACATACAGAAATACATGTTTATACATATGTATGTATCAGTAAATTTGTAAAGCGCCTTTTAAAGTAACTCACAAAGGCGCTGCAGCACGGCTACTTAATGAACTCTAAAGAGGAACGTCTTGAGACGGGCAGAAAATGTTTCCTGAACTGTTGAACAGGCAAGGGATCAGATGTCTGGATATATATATATATATATATATATATATATTCAAAAATACATATGTATACACACGTATTTACATGCATACGCTCATGTCCATCAGTGGAATGACAGAAAGAAAATCTGAACAAAAAGACAAGATATTCAGACACCTGTAGAGTAATCTCATACGGGTAACGTAACCATTTACAAACCGCTGCTTCTAGGAAACTCGGAGTAAATCGAGTCACTGCAGTACAACTAGAATTAGTTTATTTACAGTTAGTACCTGCTACCTCAACAATAACAACATCAAACATGGCAGTTGAGTGATAAGAAACGGATTTTCGATGTGCAATGAGCTCGCTTGGTTTTGAAGTCCTTGATGTTTAGGTGAAACTTCATTTTCATTTGATCTGGAACTTTTTCGCGTAATTGAGTCTTGACCTGGAATGTCTGAAAGGGAAAATATTCAAAGAGTAAGACAAGGATTATGTAATGCAAGGTAAGGTAAGGCCAGGTAAGATAATACCTATACATACCTCTTAGGCATAAACTCATGGCATGGTACCGATTTGTTAGAATGCTTGTCTTGTAATGTGGTACAGGTTTGAACCTCTCCCCTAACTGTAACTGCATAGGGCTCAAGAGCAAGTACTTCACTCATAACTGCTCAGCGCCATCGACTGAAGCTTAGTCATTTGATAGAGGCCCTTAATAGATACAGAAATAATAATTCCAATACATGTATATCAAAATCTTAGGGCATAACTTTGGTCTAGAAAATGGGGTAACAATTTCTTTCCCTCCTTTCCCGTTTTGTCCTAATAAATTACCCACAAAATTACTAATTAAAATGAAATAAAACTGTGCAGGCTAAAGTCGCTATATACATAGCAAGACACATACATACATACATACATATATATACGGTTCGATGTTTGCGCTTCGGCGTGTAAGTGCCGGCTGCGTAACTTTTGTGGTTTCCATCGGTTTTAGGGCCGACAGCCTTGCAGAATTTACTATTTGAATTTATCAATCTTTCGGTTTATCGCTCGCGGTCTCAGGCGAGACGTCAGGCGACTTGACAGTCGATTTAGACGTACACATAGCCTCGTGGACCGTACCGCCTGGATCCACCGGCTGCGCCAAATGCAAGGAATTTCAGGAAGAAGCTGCTCTACTGGGAGAAGTTGATCGAGCGAGAAAAATCCAACTCACGCCGGCTATGGACGTCGCTTTCCAGCATTCTCGGACGCTCCTCTCCAAAGTCGTCGTCTTCACATCCATCATTTACATCACAAAAAGAATGGAACATATACAATAATATCTGCCACTATCAAATCGATGCAAAACTTAAATGCTATCATATCAAAACGAAACAAAACTGTCCTAAAACCAAAAAACCGCAAACTCGTCATGGCTACCTGGATGCTTGAGGAACCGCTCTGTGACGTCAGAGATTCTGCGAAGTGATGAATATTCATGAGTCTTTGATGACGTCAGACTACTTTGGGCTCGTGAAGTTGTTAAAGAGGATATAGAAAACTCAACTTAAAAAAATAACAAGAAACCAAATATTAACATAAAATATTTTATTTTGATAAATACAAAACAATATATATATACAGAACACAATAAAATATTTTAATTAGACTACTAGAAAAAGAAAAATATCTAATGTAATAAAATAAAACACAAAAATATCTAACACAAAAAACTGGAAAAGCAGAGAAACACGAACAGTGACAATAATTAACCAAATTTCAATTTAATACATTTTTAAATAAAAAAAGTTTTATTTATGATACTAAACAGACAAAAATTGACAATTTAAAGAAGTTAGAAAAACAAAACAACAACTATAATAAACATATAAAACAGTTAAGGTGATTCCGTTTGTCCACAAGTTGGGTTTTAGTTTGTTCTACAATTTTGATGCTAATAAATTTTTTACCCGAGATAGATAGCAATCCCTCTGGAACAAGAAATTACTATAGGAACCAATTAAACTGTGAAGTTAAGCAATGTTAAGCCCGGTTAGTATTTGGAAGGTGACCATCACTAGTAAACAAGGTCATCTTGGTGCATGATAACCTAGTGGGTGTGCAAGAGGTAACAGGACAATAACCCCCCGGACAATAACCCCCCGGCCAATAACCCCCGGACAATTACCCCTCATGCAAAACCCCCCGGACAATAACCCCCCGGACAATAACCCCCTATACTGATAGCTAGTGTACATACAGTAAAAAGTAGACATGAAAGAATGACCAAACATCCAAGAACTAAATATTGGACAATTATTACACTGGATCACACGAAAACTTTTTTCGCCTGCTACTAGGCATATGTTATGTGTACTACACTAAATCGAATCTGCTGATTTCAAATCTGAAGTCAGATTTTGTGTAGCACGTCAGGATCTTAAGATATGCAACATACATGCTAATAATTATGCAAACTCTTTACAGAACTAGTATTTCCTTATAACTGTGTAATTATGCAAACTCAGAGTATTCATAACAAGAAACAAAATGTTATTCTTTTATAACTTGAAATTAAAATATGTTTTAAAATGTAATATAAATATATGTATGTTACTCAGATGAAAGCATACATTTCGAAATTTTGTCTCTAGCTTAACTCTATACGAGTTCAAAAGTGCTTTAGACACTTGCTCTTGCGCTTGTGAGTGGCCGCTGTTGCCCGCTGCAGAAACCAGCAGTAATCGCCCATCATGTTGGAATTGCAGTGGCCCTGATATCTTGCTTCAAAGGTGGAGATGTCTTGATGGAATCTCTCTCCATGCTCATCGCTTACATCACCCAAGTTTGGTGGGAAAAAATCCAGATAGAAATGTAAGAAATGTATTTTTAGTGACATCCGGCAGCCGAGTTGCTTATATGCTGTTAGCCTGTTGCTAACGAGTTCAGCATAGTTCTCAGCTCGGTGATTCCCAAGGAAGTTTTGCACCACCAACGTACACGCATCCCAAGCGGCAAATTCCAGTGGGTTGAGCTTGGTTCTAAATACAGTATCACGCATTATTTCGCGGATTTCTGGCCCAATAAAAATCACAGCCTTCAGCTTAGCATCAGTTTTGACGGCTCCAAATTTATCTCTCAGATACTGGAAGCCTTGTTCAGTACGATCCATTGCCACTACGAAATTCCTCATGAGGCCCAGTTTAATGTGAAGTGGTGGTAAGTACACTTTCAATGGATCAACCAATGGTTCGTGTTGCACGTTGTGCCGACCAACAATGTGCTCAGATCTAGGAGGCCACAGTTTCACTTTGTAATGGTTGCTGTCATCACGACTGTTCCACAAGCACAAAAAGCACATATGTTTTGTGTACCCCAGCTGTAGGCCTAGAATAAGTGCTACCACTTTGAGGTCCGCACAGATGTTCCATTTGTGGTCTGAGTAGTTGATCACTTTCAAAATGAGTTTCATTGAATCATGTCTCTTTGAGGCCTACAGAGTGGGCTATAGGAACAGACAGCTTTTCGTTACCATTGTGCACCAACACAGCTTTCAAGCTCGCTTGGCTGGAATCTATGAACAGTCTCCACTGATCAGGAACGTATTCGCAACCTAAATTCAGCATGAGACCGTTCACGTCAGTACAGAAACAGATATCATTTTCCAGTTTGTAATATGTAGCTAACTGTTTGTGACGATAACGGAAGTGTGATGTTGTGGTACCTTTTTGAAGCAAGTTCCACTCCCCTAGTCTGGAGGCTAACAGTTCAGATTTCTCCTTTGACAAAGCTAGGTCCCTCACCAGATCATCTAACTCACCTTGCCTTATCAAATCTTGATCACTGGATTCATAAACAGTAACGTCATCTTCTGTATTACCATCAGAACTGTCCGTTTCATCAGCTCCCGCAGCAGGCGGAAATGGTACTGGATTCTCTTCATCATGCAGCACTGGCTTTAGAGCGGACTCGCAATCAGGATAAACGATTTTAGACTTATTTTTCTTTGAAAATCCAGCAGCTTTAGTAATGCAGAAATAAGTCTGCATGATGATTTCTTGGCTCGCGCCACACCATAGGCACAGCAAACGGCATTGAATTCCTTTTGCCATTCAGCCACTGTGTAAGCCCAGAGTAGCACACGGTGCAGCAGACATGAGGTGCCCAACTTTTATCCTGGTCTCCGATTTGACATCCAAAATAATACTTGTAAGCAATCATCACTCTCTTAGTTAACTTCTTGCGCTGGTCACAAAGAGTATATTTACCACAAACATAGCAAAAATTGTCTGGATGGTTAACACAGCCTCGCCTATTAATTTCAAAATTAAATCTCACACACTAGCTACAGCTATATAAGAAAACTTCACCTTCGTTCTACGCAATCTCGCCTTATATACTGGTATTGATGCTGACGTCAGCTCGCTGACATGCCCAATCATGTCTAGCGGCTGCTGCAGGCTTGCTGTTAGGAATATTTCAGGCGACACTTGCAGGCATGCACGTATCACTGGCAGCAATCGTGGAGACACATACAACAGAATGTACAGACATAACCGAAAACGAGTCCTTACGTCATTACTTGAATGCATGCATAACTTAAAATCTAGACGTGCTGGGCAGATTCTGACTTCATATTTGGAATCAGCACATTTGAATCAATATAAGGCACATGCATTACTTTCAGTAGCAGTGTTATATAATTATTGGACAACTACTATATAATAGAAATGGTTTATGGAAAATACAGAGTTTAAAAATTTGATCTATTTCTATCCATGATGGAATTTATAAAATCTGATCAAGGAAAAGGTAAACTTAGTTTTGAAGGTTATGTATAGGTAAAGCAGAAAAATTTAGCAAATGGTGTAGTGTCGTTTGAGTGCGAAAAGAGGCATATATGTCTAATAAATTAATATATAAACTGTATGATTAATATACATTATTTGTATATTTATATAATTAATATATCAGTATAGGGGTTACTGTCCGGGTTTTTTGGCATGGGGGTTATTGTCCGGGGGGTTATTGTCCTATAACCGTGCAAGAGTCTAGTGGTTAGTGTGAAGGACTTTCAAATTGAGAGGTCAGTGTTCAAATTCAATGCCAGGGCAGAAATTTGTTTTGAGGTTTCGGCTCCACTTGAACCCCAGCCAACTCAGCTGTAATGAGCACACTGACCAATTCGACCATACACTGTCATTAGGAAGATCAGGCTGCGAAGGAGAGGGCTCACGCCCGCCCTCATATTCCGAGGCCAAGAAAAATGAAGTCGATAACACTTCACACCCCTCATGGATAGCTTAAGGGATTGCTCCTCTGCTCCGGTTTCATTTGAGCCCTCAATCTTTTCGGGGTCGGTACTAAAGCAATTCTCAGGTTCTAAAGGCATCCTGTTGGTGGATCGCTATAGTCGTGTTTGTGCCTCAGCCAAATGACCCACGGAGCTTGGGACCTCATTTCTTAGAAGCTTCTATAGAGAAAGTAAACGAGTGCGCTACCCTTAACTTTATTTCAGTCTTATGCATATTGCCATACATCGCCAGTGGCAGTTCAGAATTTATGCCTCAGTTCAGTGCAATGCATACACACACACACACACACACACATACATATATACCTACATACATACACACATACATAAATGCATACATAGACAGACATATAATAAATACACACACATATATATATATATCATAAATAGTATTCACTACATACAAATGCACAGATATAATTTTATACACATATACATACAGCATACACAGACAAATACACAGATACGCACAAATACTTGCACACACACACAGAAAGCAGAGCCAAGAAAGTCAGTCAGTCGGTCGCCAATTACACCCAACGATTCGCCAACCTAATTACAACTGCACCACATACCGTCCTCCAATATCCCTCCGCCGCTCAGCCAAATAACGCGCAGCCAACGACAAAGCAGATCTCGGTAATAAGTTCCGATTAAACATGTATCGAAAACGCACCGATCGACCGCCTGCAACGCACGTTCGTCCGGCAAAAGCCACCAGAAATTCGGGCATCGCCGAGCGATAATTTCGGCCAAAATTTGGCCCTTGCGGCGGCCAGTAATAGTATCGTGTGCAGAAAGTAGTTCAACAGGTTCGGCTGTAACTCTGTTAGCCTACTGACCAAGTAATCGTAATCGTAAACTCGAAATGGACGCAAGGAAATTGTGTGTAGTAAAGATGATGTCTGCAAACATCACACTACAGTAAAAATTAAAGATAATACACATTTATGTAGCGCCTTTCAGAGGTTCTTGGAAGCCGTATAATCGTCAGGTACATTTATACAATTATCTGGCCCATCATAAGAACTCACCAACACTTCACCTCTTGCAATCTCTGTGCAGGTCGTTCACTCAAAACTGAATAAGCTGCACTTCCACAAATCCTATCCTGATTCTTCTTCATCTCTTTCCGCTTCAATTCCAAACACCATCTACCGCAGCGGTCGGTCTGCCAGTTTAACGTTACTGTAGTCAGTGTCTGATGTCAACAGACACTTATTGCAGTTGTCCACGAACCATTCTCACGCCATATATTTATATATGCATGTATATATATATATGTATGTACTTATGTGTCTATTCATTCTCTTGTACTTATGTATCAAGACACGTAATATAGCGCCTTCAAGTAATCCTCAGAAGTGACTGGGGATGAACTTGTCATTCGTAACAAACCCCAACATCAATTACGGTAATGAAAAGCTCCTTCAAGAGATTTTTTAGACGTACTATAGTCACGTTCAGTTGCATCACACTAGTTTTGGTGTACTCTAAATCAGTAGCTCAAAAAAGTGATCCACCAACCACCTGCGGTCTGCGACGGTCAACTACCCAATATTCCAGCAACGTCATTCCCTGTGTGTGTGTGTATATATATATATGTATATATATATATTTACAGTTCGGTAAATAGCATTCTCCTCATGTTTTTCTAATACAATACCCCTTCAATGGTTTTGGTGACGTCACTGTTAATATCATAGTAACAATATTTATTCTGATATATATATATATATATATATATATATATCAAAATAAATATGCTACAATCAAATGACACCACATCTATCAAACAATTGTCTGTTAAGGACCTGCTCATGGCACGTCTTAGAGGAGGCTTGGACTTGCATACAGCGTGTTTGAAGGCGAGTGATCAATCAATCGGCCAAGAATGTCACAATAAAGCCCAATTATTCATTGTCACTTCCAATAATCCTACTCGTCAATAAACCCCTGTACGACATAGACATTCTGTTATATCCATCAAAAACGCCATTCAACCCAGCAACGTTTTTCTTCACCGGAACTACCCCATCAGCGCAGTTCCACGTAGTCCTGCCATTTTCCTAGAACGGCGCAACAGTGCAGTTCGGACTTCGACAATAAACGCCGGGAAAAACAGTAAAAATGCCAAAACAACTGCAAAGAATTCGGGCAAGATCATCATAAACATCATTTTCGCCAGCATTCGCGAATTTTCTTGCGAATTTTCGTCCTAAAATCTGAACGACGGTTGATTATCTTCAGCGACCCGCGCGTACGTTTGGACGCCAAGCAATATTCTGTGCACGTTCGCGGAACAAAAGAGTACCAAAGAACACCAACAATGGACGCCGAGGTGCATTGATGGAATGCGTTACGGTGACAAACTCCCCCGCTTTCCGCGAAAGCTGCTGAAACTGGACATCATCCGCATCATCACTGAGACGAATTGTTCCGGAAATTCGCCGCATTACAGATATGCTGCGCAGAGAGGTTTATTGGGTCATGCGGTCGATTAAGGTCAGGCCGGTGCAACGTAAAGCGGCCGATACTTAGGCAGCCGGACACAGATGGACAGATGGACGAAAGAATTTGCGACACGAATGACGAACAACAGGTGGTGACTGACCATTGCAGTGACGCCAGAACTTGATGACTCTTGATGTTATGTTAAGTAAATAGACTTGTTGTGTTAACTGACTCATCTGTTATGTTAATCATCAGCGCTTTAAACCAACATAATTAAGGTAAAATAAGGCAGTTGCTAGTTTATTACAAGCCTCTATCAACAACCGCAGGCCTAATACTCAGAGCTGAAGAATTCGCAGTTTGACTGGGCTTCTTCAACGGATTGCGATGCTGAATACGGTTTCACTTGAAGCAATCAACGATCGATGCCTTGTGCATTAATACAAAGACGTTATAGAAGTCATTATAGTCTTAAAAGGTTCCTTGCAGTTGATGGATCTTTGGCTGAAGTGTAAACGCAACAACAACGCAGCTTCTCCGTTCATCTCCGTCGATCGCCAGTCTGCCTGCCTCATCCCACGACATCTCCAAACATGCCACGAAATTCGCAGAATTCTTCTTCTTCTCTGCTGCCTCAAGCCTTTTCTTGTTTGCCGCCGTCATTGGCCAAGTTTCTGATCCATATAATAGTGTACTTTATACAATTTCCTCACACAAACCAATTTTTGCCCTCAAACAGCACCCGTTGTTCTTCCATATCTTTCAAAGTCTCATCGTCATTAGTATTCACTGTTAAACGACATGAAGTGGATGCCAGCATAAAATAATGAGTGGACTTCTACAGCATCGGATAGACAAGATTTAAAGATGGTTATTCAGAGCTTAAATTAGCCGTAGTTTTGAATGTTTAGCGACATTTAACGGTTGCCATTGCCGTCGACCTTAACTTACACGTACATAAATTCTTCACTGTGAATGTAAATCAGCGAATGAATGAAAATAACGAAAAATAATGAAAAATAACTCATGTATAAATAAACGAATTAACGAAGCTTAAACAGAGGCAAATATTAGTATTAGTATCCAGTGTTTAAAAACATCTTGTGGCTGATGTAGAGTTCATCTTAACCTTTTATAATTATGTATAAAAACATCTCGACACATATATCGGTCGGTAGGTGGGTTCTGTTTAATGACACCGTGTCATAAAAAGATGATGGCGTCGCCCTCCTCCCTTATCCAGGCTTTCGACTGGAACCACCCGAACGCAGCCATGGCATAGTATGACAAAATGCCTTACCGACAGCCCTATTTATTACACGGATTCAACAATTTAAAAAGGTGTTGGGAATATAAACAGACAATTTATTATCTCTACAGTATATAGTGCCCAATATTACTTTTCGAAGTGCAAGCTTTCACACGGTTTATAATCTTGCAAGTGTAGCTCTTTATTGGGTTTACACAACAAGATCCTTGCAACAAAACAAGTCAGAGATAGTACGATATTGGGTTCTTACGTAAACTGCTGCCACGCTGCGGCAGCTACGTAAACTTGAACCGAACACTGTCAGCTACATCAATTACGTTGAAAGAATTGGGCAACGATCGGATTCAGAAAAAGATCTGTTGATAGCGGGTTTTCCAGCGCCCTTTAAGACACACGATACCCTTTCTCACAGCTCCAAAAATTCGTACTTGAAGCTTATACAGAGTGATTTATGCAATCACTGACGGAAGCCGACGCCAGAGCAGTGTTTATGCGACGTCTTACAGTGGTTTCTCCTTATCACGACTGCATGCCTTTGGGAGTATCGCGTTATAATCATTCTTACAAAGAAATATCTGGAAACAGCAGATACTAGTGTAGTCAGAAAACGCTTAGACAGTGCTTATCTGTTAGTAAAAAACTTTGGCCTATGGCCAGACATTCTTCATTTTTTTGTACTACCATGAAATAAAATATATTACTGTGGCCTGTTTAAGTAATTAGAAAAAGAAGGTATAAGCTGCAGATACTATACACGTAGCCTGCTCTCAGACATATGACGAGACGTTAATTAAAGTTGAATTAGATTCGAGATTCATATTGTGACCCCATCAATAGAAATATGCCTTACAGTAAGCTTATATAAGAATTTGCATTCTAAAATCACCAGAATTTGCATTGTGGAAATATAAGAATTTGCATTATAATAAATTTGTATTAAAGTAATATCAGAACTCACTTCACACTAGTTTCGGAATTCTCATTATAGTAAAAGGAGCATTCACAGTATAGTACTATCAGATTGTCCATAAATCAATATAAACGAATTTGCTTCATAGTAATATCAGAGTTTGCATTATGCCGAAACGTGTTACAGGGAAGCTTCAGTGTACATTAACAAGTATAAGTCGACTGGTCGTTGCGGAATTCGGCTGTGTTTTTACGAGATGTAAGAGGCAATGTTTCCTGCGTCTGCCATTTATCACGGCTCGTTTGATGTGCGTTTTAGCGGCAACTGTTTAGACAGACAGCTTAAGACAATGATTGACGAGCGGTAAATGCAACTCTTGGGATAACTGTGCCATAGAAACGCTCAGATTTGATTAGATTTGATTAGCCATAAGGCAGGCAGTCGAGTGTAAGGAAATTGACTTGAATGATGAAATATCACAGCTCTTTGTTACTAAAGATATGAATAAATTTTGAAGAAATGGTACATTTTCAAAGCGTAATCATATCCTACTCTATATAAATATAAATGCAAGAGTAATTGCAATCGTAAACTCCAAATTTATAGCGCTACTTAAAAGCTAAGCGCAGGACACACGCTTATTCGCGAGAGCTGCGTCAGGTCAGTGTGGTTGTCTAAAGATGCCATATCAAGGACCAAGTCCGGTTGCCAGAAGACCAGACAGAGAAGGGGAAAGGAGCTGTTAGAGTGGGTTGGGTTTAAGCTGAGAGAAATGGGAAGGGTAACTGACCAAGATTTCAAAAGGCTGACTCATTAGACCTAGGTGTGTCTAAATTTGCCTCTCAGTCTAGGCTACTAGTTGTCAGGAAACCTATACAGAACCCTCTACACACTTCTCAAAGTCGTTCCGACTTCACTTTCTTTGTCTCGGCAGATGATAATGGGTTTCCTAGTAACCCGTGTCATGAATTCCTGGACCTTTCTTTGAGGAGTTTCTCCTTAAGAACAGCTATATAAATGAATGATCATGATGCATACATAGATACACACATACATACATACACAATATACATACATATGCAAACATGCATAAACATTGATGCATAAGTGCATAACTACAATGACTAGTACTAATATATCATTTGGAAAGATGTAAGGTGCAGCAAGTGCATGAGTCTGAAGTATCAGCCCCTTCCCTTTCTCGGTCTCGGCCAATGCAGATGAACACTGATTCAATTCTGAAAGCTGAATAAACTTCATCATCAGCTGGCATCATCTATGTCCAGCCGGACGACCTAAGAGCCGATCCCTACACTACAAGGTCACGTGGTTTCGTGTTGTCCACTGTTCAGCTGTGTGTTGTCACATTGGGAGTGCCTCTTTTTCTCTTCAAGTGTCGATTCATAAATTTGCAAGTACAATTAGGATAATCAATTTCTATGCTGACCTTGTTTTGAATCACAGCAAACGCGCACAGTGAGCTTCATGTTCAGCTGGTCACAGGCACCGAGGTATGCATTTGCCAGACCGTCCATCCGGCCGGTAGATGTCGCTGTTGAAAGTAAATCCACTTTGAACTTAATGCAAAATAAATCAGGGATGTACTTTTGTATGTTTGTATGTATGCATATAATAATATGTACATATGTACATACGTATGTATCTATGCATGTATTTATACATATACACATGTTTGAATGTATGTATGTATGCATGCATGTATGTAGAACTGGAACTTTTCTTAAAATTTGTTACCCCAACTGATATTAAATTTTAACTGAGAAATAATTTAAACAAATAAACCAGCAGAACAAGACGTAAATCTGGTTAACACTCGGATGCGGTAGCAGGAGTAAATGAAACTTGATAAATAATTTAGACGAGGAAAAATTTAAAGCAAATGTAAAACTCATGAACGTGCAGATGTAGTAGTAGGTGTTGCCCGGCACAAATTCCGGAACATTTGGAATGGCTTGGAACATTTCGAAGAGAATCGTGAAGCGCTTCTGGTGAACAGGATTACTGCAGTTTATGATCAGCACAATGGAATCTCTGGACGATATGTTACAGCTGTTGTAATCCTGCTTCGTAACCTAATATGTAACAATAAAACGACCAAGTTTAGACAAACATTTTCGGTTGCCAGTAACATTTTTAAGTCTGCTTATACTGCAAACGGGAAAAAACGAACCATTATTGTTAAACTACGTATTTAGAAATTTAATAAAAACTGAAACTGTTTTAATCATTAGTATAATAGCGACTGAATTTTAAATTATAAACTGTTCTTGTCAACAAATAATAATGTCATAGTGATGCCATTTGTTAAAATCCTTGCAAAATAATGTTTGGCAAAGAGGACAAAATGGTTAGGTTTTTGCAACAAAATAAGAATTATGGGCATAAACGTTTGCTCAAAACATTTACAGTTAAAATTATACTTCAATTAAATCTGTAATAAACTTTAATTAACATACTTCTAGTCTGCATTAAACAATAATTTCAATTAGTTATTGGAATAATTCCAAGGTTCGTTTTGCCTTCCACAATGTGCATATACACAAAAGTGTCTGCCATTAGTAGTCATTACGTTCTTAATTATAAGGGCACCTTACATAGCGCCACCTGGAGAAAGCTCTTCAGAGCTTCTTCTGACCTGACAACGCAAGACCAAGATCTTCAACCGCTGGCGAAATATTCAGAGAACGGGCAAGAAGCCCATTTCGCAGGTAGCATGACAGCAACGCTTAAGCTATCACAGACTATCCTTAGCAAATTAGTATCCATTGTTTAACGGCATTTTATGGCTGCCGAGGCCGTTGATGTTGACCCCATCTTAGGCTACAGTGTACCTGTCATCTGCTTACACATTAACCAAGACGAATTTATAGCGTCGTAATGAAACGATTTAAAGGTGTCTAACTCCGCAGCCTATTAATAGTCCCTGAATTCTACGTCTTGTGACTACTCTGAACGAAAATCACGAAAGCTAGTTTGAACTTAATGACGAATGTACAGTTTCTGAAAAACGAATTAAAGGTGTCTAAACAGAGAACAATTCTGTTCTACTTTTAATATTCATTGTTTAACGCCATCTTATGGCTGCCAGGGCCGTTAACGTCGACCTCACCTTACCTTTTCTGAAACAATACGAGCTAAAGGAAGTAGTTCCAATGTTTAACTACATCTTATGGCATCAAAGGCCGTTGACGTCGCCCTCCTCCTTTATCCAGGCTTGGAACTGGCACTACCCGATTAAAGACAGGGAGTTTTCACACAATCTACTTTAAAAATGCGTCAAAATCACCGAATATTGCTTTTAAAGCGGCGAAAACACATCTACCGGCCTAGTCACGTCATTATCTGTCGTCAACAGACATCAATTTCAACAGATTAGGCCACGAAAACTGTGCTCTAACTCTAGACACTCTAAGCGCAACAGCCACGCTATTTTTCCTAGTTCAACTGCGAAGAAGCCATACAAAATGAAACGGATTGAAGGAACGAAAGACCGAACGAAGTGCGATAGGCAGGCGCTAAATCAATAGCACAGTCTCTGTCAGTTTCTCTTAGGGTTGTAGATGCCCAAGGGATGAATTCAGCAGCAGCAGCAGCTAGTCTCATCAGCTCTCTTCCAATGCCCAGCTTCATAAACGTAGAGTCCCCCAATCTCTTCTGCAATCCAAGATTACAAATTGGCCATGTCCACGCATGCGAATTCATCGAATTCATCGCTGCAAATCCGCTCATATATACATCTATATATGTATACATACATATATATACATATACATGTGTGTATGTAGTTTGTGTGGGTTTGTCTCTCTCTGTCTCTGTTTGTCTGTCTGTCTCTCTCTTTCTCTCTGTTCATATGTGTGTTGTGCCTCTGTATATCTGTGTTTCTATTTGTGTTTATTTCTGTACCTGTGTGTGTGTGCATGAAAGCCATAAACACAAAAATAAATACATAGAATGACACCCAGACCGACAGAAAGACAAACTAAGAAGGACATCAAAGACTAAACACAATGACACCCAGACATACTAAGAAAGACATCAAGAACTAAACACAATGACACTCAGACCAACCTATAGGTGACAAGGGCAAATATTGACAAGAGCAACGGATAATGGAAAATGGCAGAAGACAGCAACAGCGAATCGTCAGAAGAAAGAAAAGCCCGAATTCATATGAATATCGAATCATTATTGGAAAAAAAGAAAATGGAGGTAGACAAATTAAAAAGCCTGCAGGACAAGATCTGTAATAAAATCTTTCACAGCGATGCTGTACAGCTGACTGATTACGCTCTATTTTGATGTGTTACAAAAAGCCTCAAAAACCTTGGCTCATGTTTGTGAGACATCATTAAAAGGTGCTGTATAGATGTTCGAATATATATATACATATATATACATATATATATTAGACATACATGCATACATACATAAATACTTATATAAATACATGCATACATACATAAATGTATACACACATACATATATACATACATGCATACATACAACGATACATACATACATACATACATACCTACATACATATATAAAAACATGCATACATACATAAATATATACATACAAACATATACATACATATATACATGCATAAACACATACATAAGTACATAACACATACATATGTAGATGCATACATACACACATGTATAGATATAATGTGCATATATATGTCTGTACACATACATCTACACACATACATACATACATGGATACACTCAAGTGCACAATACAAACATAATTTAGAGAAATGCACATATTTATGTATGTGTATATTATACACATACATAAATATGTGCATATCTCTAGATACTGACCTGGTATACAGCATAGTATTCGTACGATGAGGAATTGGCGTCAACGGAAGAGTAGTAGGGGCAGACGAAGTCGATCTGATCGTACAAGCTCACTTCAATCATTGGACTGTTTTTACTCTGTTTGAAACTAAAATAAACAGAAAATCGAGATAAGAGGATGGCTCACATCAATGGCCTAGGACAAACTACAGAGAATCCAAGCATAAATATATATATATATATATGTATATACATATATGTACAGTATGTATGTACTGTTCACGAAAAACGTGGAAAAATGACGGCCTGTTCAGCATCTTGCAACGAAGTATCTCGCTCAAGAGCCTTTGCAACTGGAGTACAGTGGACATCTGCTCTTTCACAGGCATCGTTGTACTAGGAATTCTCAAATAGCATGGTCACACGGGGAGATACAGGAAGGCCAATTCAACCCATCTGAAATGGGGGTCAAATTGATTAGGGCAATGGTTGCCTACTAAAGGTCAAAGGCTATGAGAAACTGGAAAACAAAAAGTCGTAAACACTCTTGAAAAGTATCAAAGTCGTAAACGCACTTCTCACTAACTGTATTCCAATCTAATCTAAAGACTTCTATAGCGCCGTTATCATAATGCCCAAGGAATCAGTCAATGGTCGCTTCATGTCAAAATGTTGATCCAGTCACGATCCATTGGAGAAGCTGGGTTGAATTCCAATAGGTGAAAGAAACCAGAAGCTAGGCTACGGTGGGTAAGCAAGTTGGAAGCGATGCATCTTAAGTTTATAGCTGAATGACATCAAAGAATTGACAGAACGAACTAAAACGGGCAGTTAATTTTAAAGCTTCGGCCCAGCTATCGAGATGCTATAGTTCTAAATTCTCTTGTTTACGAACGATGCTCGTGTATCTGGAGAAGACCTCCTCTGGTGATGTCACGAAGATGCGTCGACACCAACCAACGAATTCCACATATTCACAATTCAGATCACGACTTTTCTAATCTTCAGTTTCTTCTGAGGTCATGACCCCGTCTGTACTCGATGCGCATTTAGATCTTGACCTCAATGACTGACCCAAATTCCTTTAATTTTTTCTATTAATATAGGCCGCTATCTAATCAATCGATGCTGCGTTATTCACTGAGACTCACAACTAATAAGACTTAATGTGGCGTGATAGTCTAGTGGTAAGAGATCATGGGTTCAAATGCCCGCCAGGATTGAGAGATAATTAAAGATTTTTCCACTAGCACCCTCTAGTAAACACAGCTGTAAAATGGATACATCGACTATACGCTGACTCCCTGTTTTAGTGAACTGCTCCTCTGAATATTGATCTGATTACATTCAGGTTTTGGTGCACCACTGGTTGACCCCTGTGCTTTAGATATCGACACATTACTAATTAACTATCTAATCCTGTGGATGGGAGGATCATACGGCAACGGAAATGACTGGCCATCCTTCCTCATGTGCTAAGGTAGGAAAATGATGTCATTTTATCCCAAGGCTGCCTCTCAAACTCACCTTAAAGGGATGGATCTTCAACTGTAGCATAATTTTAAGAGCAAGGTACAATCTAGGAAACTTGCCTGTAAAATGAGTACGTTGTCTGCACACTATGGAATGACCCAATGGCAATGGAAAGGCCTGACAGCTGGGTACCATATGCCGAGACCAAGAAAGTGAAGTCTGTTAATATTTAATAACATACTGATAACTGCCTCACGGTTTAGCTTAAGGGACTGTTCTTCTTTTCCATGTGAAACCTCATATACCAAAGCTAAGAAAATAAGGCACTAGCACTTCATACCCCGACCCCCTATCAAGATGGGGAAGGTTGACTGTATCGGATTTGTTCCTGTTCTTTAACTGTAAAAAGATACTTAATCAAAACAGAATCTAAATCAGGGGTGAAAGAGAGAGATTTAAATTCTACCCTTTTCAACCCACTCATAAAGGACTTGGGCCACACAGCCTGCCTCTCGTCTGTGGAGTCTACATCTAAACCCAGCAAGCCAGGTTAGAACTATCTGTCACCTGCTGGTCTTAAATTTCAAAACAGATTGACATTTGGGACTGATAAAATAACATCAATGCAAACAAACTCTTTGAAAACTGGAAAAGACCTCACTAGTAATTCATTACTGAAGTAGACGCTTTTGGATCAAATCTCTCTGTGGTCATAAATAAGTTAATTTGTTAATTCACTGAGTTCATTTTGTTAAATTAGTAAGTTAATTGTCAATACAGGGTGTGATATTTCAGGCAGAAGGGGAATTTCTTCCTCCCCCATTGGTTCTCTCTTTGACTTAATGAGTTATAATAAATACATTAATTAATTCATAAATTAATAAAGAAAGAAAGAAACAGGTCAAATACCTTATATAAAGCAGTTAATGTGGCCAGTAGCCAGATATTTCTGTGCTCTTTTGAAGCAATTACACAAAACTGTCTAATGACGATTAATGTTCTTTGATACCAGCCAGTTTATGTCTGCAAGTTTCCAAGCCACATTAGTGCATGCTATGCACAGACATTACATATAACCAAGAATGTGTTCTACCTGTTATTTAGATTTTTTATCAAATAAATAATATAAAAATTCAAATAAAGGTGATTTCAAACATGAATTTTCACCTTGTCCAAAATGGTAGGAATCAGTTTGATAGGTAGTTTCTGTTTTTTTAGCCATGCTGGTTTAAGCTTTAAAACTAGCGATCAGGCCCATATAGCAATAAGTTCAACAGTGTTTAACCGCAGCCTTTACTCGGGTGGTGCAAGTCCGAAGTCTGGATAATGGAAGAGGGCGACGCTATCAGCGAGGTTGACACAGCGCCATTAAACAGAACGTACTACTTTATAAACACTAGTTTAAGTTTTTAAGTTTAAACCGGCATGGCTATACAGTAAGGTAAGGTCGACGTCAAAGCCCCGGCACCCACAAAATGTAGGATAACACTACCTTATTTGTAATTTATTTGTAATTGTAATTTGACATTTATAAAGCGCCACTATAAGGGACGCTAGCCGCCGCGCTCCCGACCCGAACCAGTGAGACCGCTGTAAAATAATACAGACTTCAGGCGCTTGCAAAACTGCGGACGGGACATTTGCAAGGTAAATTTGACTGTTGCACCCCCCCAAACATATTTATTGTTTGTTCTTATTTAAAAATTTACAAGGATGATTCTATAAAAAACAATCTTATATAATCTTTAAAAATGAAGTCTAATCTAATTTTAGCAACAGATGTTAAAGTGCGCAGAACAGCTGTGCGCCACGGTAAATGCATATCTCCTGAGTATTGACCCGATTACGGCTTAGTTTTGGTACGCCGTCGGCTGATGACTCGTGCATTATGCATCAGCGTTTTATAATTTGCTAAATAATAATTTCTAATCTCAAATGTAATCTAATGGCTTCTATAGCGCCGTTTTCATAAAGCACGCGGCATTAAAGTTAAACCATAATTTTTAAAAAATCGTTATTCGCTGAAGAAGCCCGGTCAACATCCAACGAGTATGGGAAACCAGAAGTCAGGCAGTGATGGGTAATTTAATTTACAGCAATCTAATCAAGACTTCCATAGCGCCGGTAGAATAACGCACAAAACATCAACTGATGTCGCTTCAAGTGAAAACCCTAGGTCAGGGAAACGACAGGGAACACATAGTACAGACAGGAAACTGTGGGAGTTATGGCGAAAAAACCATTAGGCCTACTTCTGCCAATATAATAACAAGTTGAGGCTGAATATAAGGGGCTTTGTCTATCCAGATCAATCACAAAGGCAGTACCTATACTGGAGCGAGTTACGGACCCTTATATCATTACGGGGCAATGCCCGTGGGAAGTTCTTAGTTTAATAGGGTCATAAAGGGATTGGCCATGCTCTCCGATGAAATACAAAGGATGCGCCTAATAGGGAGAACCTTTGAAGTTTTATCGAATCTGACACTGGAATTCCTCTGCGAAAGAACCGCATTTTAAAATGATTTATTGTGTGGGTCCCCAAGGAAAAGTCCGCCCGGTTCCGATCACTGATGGTGTCCAGGAAACCAGTAGCAAGAACAGAATTTATGATACCCACATATACCTCAGACCTAATATCACCCTCCCTGTTTATTACAAAGGCGGCCAATAGCATTCTTCAAAGCCTGCCACCACAGGTGTTACGTCACCTCCCAGGGTAGCCTACCAATCCCCAATTTAAGGGAAGCTCCGGACTTCAAGATAATGGTGCTGAACACCTATCGGATTTGCTTATGCCCCACCTAAGTTTTATGGCTTCTATTTAACCCTCGCACTCACTCAAACGAACCCCCGCCCAACTTAATCAAAGGAGAGAGCGCACATAATACAAGGCTAGTTTAGACAAGAAGCCACACTGGTAAACGCAATAACCGTACACAGATCCCATTATACAAACACATGCGATATAAAGGTACCGTGCAGCAGATAAATCATTTGAATAATAGTTTGATAATGCTAATATTTCGGATTACGGTACCAAAAACATTGGACAACAATACCAAAAGTTTGGACAATACCAATAGTTTGTACAACAGTACAAATAGCTTGGACAACTGCACCAATAGTTTGGATGACAGTGCTGTCTCAATGGACCCTCTCATGTATAGAAACCCATTCTGCTTAGAGAAGGACCCACAATGATGAACATGAAACCTCTAAATTGATCTGATTATTCGAATATACCTGTGGAATACGGTGGTTGGCTGTATTTAAGAGATTTTAATCTAAGGCTAGCACCAGCTGGTCCGTACACGGGGATCTTAAATGGCGTGGCACCCCAGCGGTGGTGATGGATTTCACCGGAATAAATTCATTGAAAAATGAGCAGGGTCGGGCCATATGGTTACTATATAGAAAAACCTGCACGTTTACATTTATACTTACAGCGGATTCGACGAATTCCAGTGAACTGGTGCTAAAGTAATCGCAGTTACTATCCGAGGCAGACAGCAAAATAACAGAAAAAGTATTTGACCTAGTAAGCACGTTGCCATCCAATACGCAGAACATCCAGTCATTCTTACAAGGATGATACTCCGACTTGTCCGAGCGTCCAAACGCATTGCAACGTCTTTGACTCGAGTCCAGTAACTCGCGTTTCATATAGACTCACGTGTTAAAATCCTCCAAAGTTCCTCCCAAGACGTCCTCATTGTTTACAACCGAATTTAATCGGCTTCGCAAGATTTACGAAACGAATTTAGTCGGGTTACGCCTGGCTTGACAGCTTCTGTCTCCGCTTAACAAGTTAGCGCTGATCAACTTACTGTTCGCCTAATAAGTTCACTTAGACGGGAAAGTAAATCACTGAAAATTCCCAGCGCCACACAAAAGCTGTTTTGGGGGAGACCAGCTTATTTACCATCTGTTGACCTAATAAATTAGCACATCTGTTGACCTATTACGTTAACGCTTATCCATATTGTTATCAAAACGGTTATCAGTGCGGACTTGAGCAGCATAGTACGTCTGCGACCACTTAGCAGAACGGATAGTACATGAAGCAATCGACCAAACTGTGCCTGGTGCCATCCAATCTCGCGCGGTCAAATCGAACAGAGGAATGCTGTCTAGCAGAATGTGGACGGGCGCCGCGGCTTGCTCTATATGCATGTACGCGATGGCGCCTTTCATCGGCGCTGGCTGCGGTGGAATGTGCGGCTGATAAAAGACAGACCCCTGCTTTGAGGTCTTTTACTCTTATCTTGTGCGTGCGTGATTCGGCGACTGAAGGCTGTGTCTTTATGTGCCTGGGTCTCTGTGTGGCTGGGTCTCTGTCTGCCTGGGTCTCTGTCTGCCTGGGTCTCTGTATATTATTATTGTAATCGCAAATTGACAGACAGACATACACAGACAGACAGACAGATAGACAGACAGCTAGCTTTCTGTTTGTCGCTGTGTAAGTCCTTGTCTTCGACGCCGTCTGTTTGTTAACGTATTTCTTTCTCTGTTTCTGTTAATCTGTCTGTCTGTCTGTCTTCCATTTATGGCCTCCTCTGTGGTGGGTCTCTATGAAACAAGCCGCCTATTCTGTCCTCCCGCCCCCTTCTCCCACTTCCTCCCGTCAGCGTTAGAGTAAAGATAAGAACTCAACCAATGGCAAAGCAACGACCTGTCCCGCCGTGAACGAGGTCAAGATTTGCTGTGACCTCTAGTCATAGTTCAATTTGTTACTCGGCTAAGCTGCTGAAGCCACGATCATTCGTTCGTTCTTTCGTTCACTCATTCGTCCGTTTATTTCAGTCATCTATAAAAGTTTAGAGCCTCCTAAAAGTAACTGAATCTGTAATGAGGCACGGTTGCCGACTGCATGCCGAGAGCTCTCAGCTCGTAATGTGGAGAGTCCCCTCTCCCACAAATCATATCCTGAATCTTCCCCTTATCTCACTTTCCGATTCAATTTCAAACACCTTCCACCATAGCCGCTCACTGTCTGCCTGCTTACTCTTGGATATTGACCTGGAATCTAACCCTTTCGGCCTATCGATTTTGTTTTGACCGAGTGCCTGTGAATACGCTGAGTCGCAACTTAGCTTTCGTTGGGCGCTGTAGAAATCTCGAGCTTATGATTACGATTAAGAGTACGGTTCGAACCTCCTCTGAGACGGTTACTGTGTAGAGACGTTGACCAAGTCCCTCACTAACAACTGCTCAGCCCCATAGATGCTCTGCCTGCATGACCCTAAGATCTTGACCTGGAACCGAATCTGATCATTCTTGACTATCAATTTTGTTCTGACTGAGCGCCTGTGAATTGGCCAGTTCCGCGACTTAGCTTTCTTTAGGCACTGTAGAAATCTCGAGTTTACGATTACGACTGTTGTGCTTACGGCGTCCGGAAAAAAATAGCAAGATCTATAAACCTACATTAAATCTTGTCGAAAGTAAGTTTTTTTCGCACCTCTGGATGAAACCTGTCTTGCACCAAGAAGCACATTTACTTACTTACCCTCGAAGCTGCCTTGAAACAGTCTAGATTCGTCTTTAAGTCTGCGTTATTAATAGTCGGCCTCGTTAAGCGACGGTGGCGGCCATTGTGGAAGCGTTGCATCGTGGTCCATCGAGAGGATTTTGGGTAAGTTTTCCCGGCGTTCCTCTTCGCTTCAAAAACGCTCCCGTTATTTTGAGACAATGTTCAGACGGAGTCTAGGGTTTTGGGTGAAACTTCGGTCCCAGAATGGCCCCGCGTTGGCCCAGAACAAACCAAAAGTGACGAAAATGACAAACGAAACGGATGTCATCAGCGATTCGTTTCAAAATGGTGGACATTATTTGGGACGAGTGTGGTCCTGACTGAACGGGCATACCACTGGAATTCTAAAATGCAGGGTACCTTGCCAGATTTTCTTGTGTTGGTTACGTGGGTAGGCGAGGAGGTTCGTCTTTGACGGGGTTCATTTGCCGCATATAGGTGAAATTGTTGTGAAGCTTGTGGGAAGTAGTAACAGGAAGTAACGTTTACCGGTGACAGTACAAAGTTGTCAAGATTGACGGCCCGACTGAAAAACAGTCGCAGTCATAAGCGTTAAATTATTATGATTTATTATCTTTATTGTCTTCGGTAGATTCCGCACACATTACCCCACACGATTTGGTTTTGTGTGCTACTGTATTGTTACCTATTTATATAGCACAGCTTTAATGCAAAATCTTTTGTTATGTCCAAATGAAGTAGCTTTGTTGTTTCAGCTAATAAACAGATAATAGTGTAGGAATTCATTTAATACAGTTTAAGAATAAGGAATCATTATTTTTGTTTTTGGGATTAAAATGTGCATCAATATGCATGTAACCATTGTCATATTGCAGAATGCTTACAGCACTTTAAAAAACTGAATATGCCAAGTTTAAGTGGGTAAATTCATTTTTACATCAGGAAGGTTAAAAGTGACTTTTTTGTAATAATCTGTAATTGAAGAACTTTAACAGTGTCATTGTGATAATGCTCAACATATCAGTCAGTGTTTGCTGCAAAGCAAAATAGACATGCATGCCAAAACCCATGTTGAGTCCGGTCAAAAGCCAAGAGGGAACTCGGAGAAGTCAGAGAAACAGCCTGCAGAGGAAACAAGTTGAGGAAGAGATGAGGTTTTATTCAGGATATGAAAGCCAGCACAGATTTTGCCGAGCAAATGTTTGCCTATTTCAGAAGTTTCATTTTATTTGAATTACTTGTTTCTGTGTAGAAATTGGACAACAGTAGAGTGAAATATTGCATTCGAAACGATCTAACGTTCTTACGATGGCTGGTCTGCACATGGACTGTGTCGAATTTGACAGAATAGGAGCGGAGGATGAAATTCAGGAAGAGGAAGAAGGAGTTGAAGTACGACACATTAGCCTTTCAGACAGTGAAGCCCAAGACCAACTACTTCACGTAGTTATCTTTCATCCATTCGTTCATTCATTCATTCATTTCATTTGAGTTCATTTGTTTGTTCGTTCAGTTTGCATGGTTTCATTCGTTCATGCATTCATTCATTCAGCCTGTATGGTACCTCTTCAAGATAGTAATTCTCGATTTGTTTGTTAATGATGATACTACTAAGCTTATAATACAATATTCTGGCTTAATAGTACTAATTTGTTTGCCAAATCTTGACAGGTCTAGCCATTTCAGAGTCGTTTTTCAGTGAAGTCTGGACAGAGAATTTTAGCTTCTGGGTGACTTACTATTTTGGGTTTAAAATATCAGTAATAAAATTAAATTGAACAGTGATATAATTCCTGTTCACAGTTTTGTTATTATTATTATTATTGCTACTACTACTCATAGTATTATTATTATTATTTTTATTTTTATTATTATTACTTATAAAGTTTAAATTCGTAATATCAGAAATCTGTTATTTGATCACAATGTCGCATTGTGGACCTGCTCAAGTTCCCAACACAGTTTCTGTGAGCAAGAGTCAAGCCCACAAACTCTATGCTAAAGTTTGATTTTTTAGTTTTTCCAATACATTATTAGAATGTTGATATTTAATTGTAATTAAAAATTTTTTCCTGAAGGAAGGCGACGCTGAAGATTCTGAAAATCAAGAAGTGGCTGAAGGAGTCGTCAAACTTGAAGGAGGTTTGAATTTTCAAAATATTAAACACAGTTTTTTCTTATTACTTTTAAAATGACATCATCAATGGTGGAAAATTAGATGCATCAGAGGCTTGTTGCATCCACTTCAGTAGGAATAAATTTGTCTATAAGAAGATCAGAAAATAAACTTGTTGTAACATCAGTCAATCAATCGATAAATCAGTCAATCAGCTGATCCCAAATGCAACGTATCAGGTTTCACAAGTAATGTACAATTTGCCGGGATACTAAAGGCAAATCCAGAAAGGACCTGAGTCCCCCTTGATTAGGTTCTCCCATTAACATTGTTAAGATGTGTTGGCGATCAAAATATAAATGGGTATTTTTCTATGTGTGAACAAATTGAAATAAACAGTGTATAAGACATGCTTAAAATGAAACTAAAAATAATAATTATATACAAGTTCAATCAACTCGACAGTTCTATCAGAAACTCAGAAAAAGAACTAATGATAACATGACCTCATTACATGGCAGATCTTGATATGGCTTTCAAAAACGGTGTAATGACGAGTTTCTGAATGCTGCTGTTCTGGCGTATGATTTACGTTATTGTTTTCAGTTTTACTCTTTGTAATAGGGTTCTGATCAGTTGTCACCATGGAAGCGAAAAGACTGAGTCATTTAGTGAATTTGCAGATTCTAAATTGGTTCTGTTGTAGTAACATTTCATTCTGATTTCTTGCAGAGGATGACCTGCACATGGCTGTCATCGTGCGATCGGAGGACGGACTGACTCTGGATCCATCGATGCTGGCTTCCGGAGCGACACAGCTTGTCCAGTTGGGGTCATCCACTGGAGAGTCCATGTCCCTGCTAACAGACGACAGCCAATTTCTCAGCGGACAGCTCATCCAATTGTCTGATGGAACAACTGCTGTTGTCCAGCATGGTACGTTACTTGTACTGCTGAAATCAGTAGGTTGGAGAAACCTGATGCTTCTTTGTCCGTCATCCATTACTTAAATATATATATATATATTTTGGTAATAATAATAATAAAATAATACTAATCAGTGAACAGTGACACGAGAGAAATCAGTTACCTTTTCCAGCCTACCGCCATTAAAATGCAATGCTTTAACGCCGTTGTCTAACTCGGCACTTTTGCTCGGCTGAATCTTGATGAGTTCTAGGTTCTAGAATTTTTGTTGTCATTCTTCAGAGAATTTTTAAATTCCTGACGTGTACCTTGAGTTAAAAAGTAATAGTAATAATAATATAATAATAATGATAATGAAAATAATAATAATGACAATAATAATTATTATTGAAAAGTATGTTTCATGGGTTAAAGATGTATACTCAGGTGTATAGAAATGTTCAGTTACACTACATATATTACATTGATCTTACTGGTATCTCAATTTTTGTATTGCATATGCTCTTATGTATGTATGTATGTATGTGTACAGTTGTGTGATGTTTATGTATGATGTGATTGTACGTCTGCATATATGCATATGCATGTGTATATGGATGTGTATTTATGTGTGTATGCATGTTTGTATGTATGTGTATATGCATGTGTGTGTGCATGCCTGCATGTTGTATTCATGCATTCATGTATGCTTGTAGGTATATGAACATTTTTATATATATATGTATATATATATATATATATATATATGTCAGTTTTTAAGATACTCACATAAGTGTTGAATCATAGCTTTTGGACAGATCTGGCTGTTCAGTGCACCCATCGCAAAATGTAGCCATCTAACAGATCTAGGAACATGTGACTACATGTTTTGTTCTCTAGGGTTCCAAGTGGTTCAGCTTTCAGATGGAACATCTGCTCTGCTGCCATCTGGAATCTTTGCCGACGGAGAAATGGATGGCTCACAGCTGAGTCTGGAACAAATCAGTGATCCAGTAAGCAAAGGAACATTCAATTGTAATCCAATGGAAAAGCCCAGTCAGTTGTCTGCCTTCCTGACTTGGATCTTAACTTGTAACTGAACCTGCCTATCAGTTTTGTTTTGAATGAGCGCCTGTGAAAAAGCTGGTTCCCATGACTAAGTTTTTGTTGGGCGCTGTAGAAATCTCGATTACGAACATCAGCTGTAGATGGGACTCTGTCGTTTTAGTTTTACTGTGTGCGAGAGCCTTCCATTGGTGACTTTTCTAGTTCTCTGAGCTCTGTTTGCTTACTGATGAATGTTTTGTTCAAAATAAACTTAAACATTATTCAGGCTGGAATGGGCAGTGCTTTTATGAGGTACTGAAAAGACACTTTGTTATTAAGAAGAAGAGCAGTGCTTTAAGCTAGCCTTGAGATGCAGCCATGGGCATGAAGTGTGACTTCATTTTCTTTGACTTGGCATATGAGAGCAGGTGCCAAACCTATTCCTTGTAGGCTGATCTTCCCACTGACATTGTAAGGTCAGTGTATTCATTATAGCTGAGGTCGCTAGGGGGCACAAGTGCAGCAGAAATCTCAAAATAAATGGAGAGGATTTGAACCCCAACATCTCGATTGACAGCCCAGCTCGCTAACTACTGTGCTGTATTAAGTCTTTAGATAATTGATTAATTAACTGGACAGACTTTTCTTAATATTGATTTACTTTGATGAACCAGGAATTGAACCATGGATGGAGGTTGTTAATAGATGATTTGCTTTTGTGTTAGATGGAGGAAGATGAAGATGAAGAGCAGAAGAATCATGGTTTTAGTCGACAGGCTGTCAGTCTTCATGCCGACATTGTCGATCCTGACATGGTGTCAGGCAACGGCTGTCAGGCAGCTGGCGAAATGGTTTGAAACTTGTCTCATTCTTAATTATTATTAGCATTGTTTTGGCCTACAGGATGGTTCTTGACAGGCACAAGACCAAAACCTGTGCACAGCTTTCAGATGGAAGGTATTGAACATTGCCGGTAATTTGCAGAGGTTCTTCTGAACCACTTAAAACCCATTTTATGTTATAACATTCTTTCTTGTAGCATGTTTTTTGACATAACACAGTTATGGACAAGGATCCCAAATTTAGTTCAGTTTTAAAGAGAATGGCCTCGTATTTTTTATCCATTCTTATGAGCAAACTTCTAAAGAGCACAAGGCGTCAATCGATTGTGGCTTATAAGCAAGACCACATTCTAGAATCACAAGCTTTTGGACACAGCTTATTGAGATCCATCGCTGATAAGTACAATTTCAAGGTCATCCATACTTCAGATTCTCGCTGATCGGTGACAGTGTTTGCATTATAAAGTTACAGGTAGTGACATATATAATAATTTGCTTAGACAGGTGTAAGTATACATAGACCAACAGTAGCATTGCCAGGGAAATTAATGCTTAGGCAGGTGACATGTAGTGCCATCTTGTGAGAGAAAAAGCAGTTTATAGCTGTAGCAAATAAGAGGGGAGGTATTAGGAGGTGGAGGGAGAGGGATTTCCCAGAAGGGACAGGTTTGCAGAACTTGCACTTTGAGTCCATCTGATAAACTGAGGTGTGCTCTTGTTTTCTGTTGCAGTCGGTAGTTGGTGAAGAAAGCGTTACAGGTCAGCTATCCAATCCTGGTGGCCGGATGTCGATGGCCAAGACATTCAAGTGCACATTCGATCGTTGTGGCCGGCATTATACGACGCACCATCACCTCAAGGTATGCTTTCTTAACGACTGTGGATGCGTTTGCACGTGGTTGTCTCTTGCCCTTACATTCAGATTTACTAACTGTGAGCCTGTATTAAGTGCAATAAAATAAGTGAAAAATAAAATAACACATGAAGAATAAGTGCAAAAGATGATAGCAAAGAAGAAGACTGCGAAGAAGAAAATAAGACAGTGAAGAAGAAGAAAAAAAAAGACTGCACCAAATGAGAAGAAAAAGAAAAGTCCCTTAAGCTGGCTTCAAGAGGCAGGTGTGAGTACATAGTGTTAGTGACTATTTTCTAAGCCATGGCACATTAGGGCAGGGTGCCAGTTGTCTCCATTGCCGCCTGATCGGATCCTTTCACCGATCATGTATGATTGTTTTACTCATTTGTGGTCGAGTTTGGTATGGGGCAAAACTGGATCAGAAATCTTGATGTATCTCTGCCCTAATGGGCATTTGGACCCCATCCTCTGGGTTGACAGTCTGTCTCACTAGCCATTAGACTAAGTGCAATAGAATTAAAATAGCATTATTTATTTATTTATTTAAAACATTTGTTATGCGCTCATTGTCAGTATATCTGAATCTGAGGTGTTGAGTGTATGTTTGCTAGGGGCCAAGATGGAATCATGCAAAAGCCAGGGTGAAGTAGTGAGTCTTAAGAAGTGATTAAGTGATAGCGAGTAGGGCCTTTTGTGGTAGACGATTTCAAATGCGAGAAGTACAGCAGCTAAAGGCAAGTGATCCTACAATTGTCCTGAACCTCGGTGCTTGCAACAAACCAGTATCAGAAGAACACTAGAATCTAGCAGGGCAATATGGAGTCAGCAATGTATTAAGCTATGATGGAAGGTCGGTGTTCTAGCATTGCGTTACATGTGATGTTCTCTAGGTCCACATGCGGTCCCACACGGGTGACCGGCCGTACCCGTGTGACTTCGAGGGCTGCACAAAGGCATTTGCAACTGGGTATGGGCTCAAGAGCCACCGACGAATACACACTGGTGAGAAGCCTTACCGCTGCGTAAGCGAGTTGTGCGACAAGGCTTTCAAGACGTCTGGAGATCTCCAGAAACACATGCGAACTCACACAGGTCGGCCGATTCTTACCACACTCAGTGCAGAGTGCAAGATTTGAATTATTCAAAACACGACTTGTTTGACCATTGGGGTGTTATTTGTTATACTGTGTGCCTGTAGAAATTCAGTTTCCTGTCCGTTGCTTGCTCCACGATGTTTTATACAATTAATTTTTGTCATCTTGTTAGTTTTACAGCCAATATTATCTGCACCCTACCACCCAACCCACCCCCTCCATCCTGGCTTGTGACTGGCACCGAACGTGCCGCAAATTTATCAAGTCCAATAGTAACTATGTATGTAATGGAAGGAAAGAATGAAAGTTAAGTACACTTCAAATGCGTAATTATTCATCACTTGAGCCTCTCTTTAAGCAGTGCTATATAAACTGTTTATTCAATTACATTTTGTTACATTTTAAGGCGAGCGGCCTTTCACGTGTCAATATGAGGGCTGCAAGCGGTCGTTTACGACATCTAACATCTTGAAGGTTCACATTCGAACCCACACTGGCGAACGGCCCTTTACTTGCACTGAAAAGGGGTGCGGAAAGACGTTTGCCAGCGCCACCAACTACAAAAACCATATACGGATTCACTCAGGTATGTCCTCTGGATTTCTCACCATGTCTGAGTTGTAAACCTTACATGGATTCACTCAGGTATGTCCTGTGGATTTCTTAGCCTTGTCTCAGTGGTAAACCTTACATGGATTCACTCAGGTATGTCCTCTGGATTTCTCACCACGTCTGAGTCGTAAACTTTACATGGATTCAGTCAGGTATGTCCTCTGGATTTCTCACCACATCTGAGTCGTAAACCTTACATGGATTCTCTCACGTATGTCCTCTGAATTTCTCACCTTGTCTCACGCATCGACCTTATGTATGGGTAATCTGAGGTATGTCCTGATTTTTTGCTTTGTCTGGTGCATATGTTTAGAGGTAAAACACTTGTTTACATGCTTCTGTAGAAGCATAAAAATGTTGGTGTATGTAACAGAAAAAGAGCATTTGGTTAAGCCAACCCCCAGAGGACATGAAGCACCAGCAACTTCATTTCTTAATCTTAGCATATGAAGGTAGGTGGACTTTCCTTCACCTGATCTTCACGCCAGCAGTGTACAGTTGCAGTACTCGTTTATTTGCTGACTTTGCAACAGGACACTAGTGGGACAGAAATCTCACTGTCTTGTGTAATATCTTACTGTGTTATTTCCATGTTGCGAAAATCCTGACTTGCAGATCAATCTGTGACAATACCAAATCCAATTCCAAGCACCACTCACCATAGCCGCCTGACTTTCGGATCTTGACCTGGAACTGAACCCTTCTTGCTTATTGATATTGTTTTGACTGAGCACCTGCAAATGAGCTGATTCCCACTACTTAGCTTATGTTTGGCGCTGTAGAAATCTTGAGTTTACAATTACGATTATGATTACGATCCTGTTACGAATTCTCCAAGTTTTTATTCTGTTTTTAAAGACGGAACATTATTCTGACAGATTTTCTTATTTTTTCCCATTCCATTTTCAGGTGAGAAGCCATACGAATGCTCAGTGGCCGGCTGTGGCAAACGCTTCACTGAATACTCGAGCCTTTACAAGCATCACGTGGTTCATACGCATACAAAGCCATATCCATGTGAAACGTGCGGAAAAACGTATCGACAGACGTCGACGCTGGCAATGCACAAGCGCATGACTCACGGGGAAGACACGGCTGATGATGGCGAGTACATCAGAGTAGTTGGTGAGTACTTACTTCTTAGATGGTGGAGCACTGCATAAGAGAGAGGTTCCTTAATGGCTGTATATGAATGCTCAGCTACATCCATACATGCATAAATACACATGTACATGCGTTCACAAATGCACACATGCATACACAAACATACGTACATATATATGTACTCAACCATACATACATACATACTTCGACATACCTACATACGTACTTACTGTCCATCATTCCAAACACAAACTGTTTGACTATCTGGTTTTATCCTTTCAGGAGATGTATCCGAAGAGATTTAGTTTCCTTTCCATTACTTGCTGCTTGATGTTTCTTGTGCAACAAACTCCTCTTTACACCTCATAATTTGATCTATTCATCACCTACTTCCACTGGGCTCTCATTCTCCTCAGCACAAAATATCATTAACTTTGTCTTGCTTATGTTAATTTTTAATCCTGCATCCTTTCCTTCTGTGTATGTTATTTGTCTCATCGTCACCAGGGAATATTTCCCTTCAATATTCTCTCGATGAATTCCTTATTTCTTCCTTGCTGATCATAGTGTTGCCCCTTTTGCATTTTGCCTTAGTTTTCATTCCTGGTTGATCTGTTTATATAGATTAATTTAATTCTCCAGGCAGCGCCACTGCCTTCTAAGAGAATTATTACCGAGATTAAAAATTCTGCCATTTCAGTTCAGAACTCGACCACGAAAGGGCCTTCGACATTCCGTCTGACACGCGAGGAAGGTCCTCGAGGTCCGGACGACACGGATGGAAATCTCGTAATCGACACTTCCGACGCCCACCAGGTCAGTGAGTCGTCCAGAGTACATAATGTAATGTAACAGAAGATTCATATAGCACTTTGGCATACTTTTATTGGCAGTATGGATTATGGATATTCAGTATGCAGGGTCTCGTTTGCTTCTGAAGCCTAGAACTGTTCTTGATGAAGAGGCTTTTCAGTTGATTCTGGAACTCTCTTCTTATATCTGTTCGTTCTGCTCAGTCACTTGTGTCATTTTGTTGGTGACTTAAAACTTACCTTTTTCAAATTGCTTGTCCACCATAGGCTGCCTTTCTGTCTTAGTGGACTAAGATTTTATGGATACTGACTTGATTACAACTTGGTTTTGGTGAGCCATTGGTTGATGCCGTGAGCGTTAGACACTGGCGTGATAGAATTTACTAATTAATAATATATGCTGCTATCAAACACTGCCTGCATCCATTCATACACTTTGTGTATGTATGAATGCATGCAGGCATTCATGCATCTTTGTATGTCACATGGTTGTCTTTTCAGTAGTCTGTAATCCAATTATTGCAGGTTTGAGCCTGCTTAGCAGACAAGTTGTTCACTCACACTTGTCTTGTGCCTCATATTCAAATCTGCTGTCTGTAGTAAAGACAAATGATTGAGTGAAGTAGATGTATGCATGTACAAATGCATACAGATTTGTGTATATTTCTATAGTGATTGTATTGCCTGCACCCAGCTCCTTTTTCAGTGAATTTATTGGGTGAGGCTCTACACCACCACTGCCTGTTTGATATGTTGCTAGGGCATTTTAGGTGCCTGTGTAGGGCTTGACCACAGGACTAATATTTTGAAGTTTGCAGAGTAGTGGTGAAGTAGTAGAAGCTGGTAGTTTTCATCTGACTCCTGTTGCACTCTACTTGGGATTGTTGCATTTTGGGTATAAGCTGTTGTGATTGGTGCAGAAAGCAGTTTCTGATTGATTGATTTTACTGATTGGTGATCGTTTTCTGTTCAGGTGAGTCTGGCTGGAGCATCATCCAACCTGCTGCAGCAACTGCCTTCCACCATCTCGCTCGATGGCAGTGGGTCTGGCGGCCACGTCTTTGTGATAACGGATCCATCTCAACTCGAGGCCATACAGGTGAGAGACGGTGTCTGTGTGCCTGTGTTTCTGTCTGTCTTTGTCTGTGTGCCTGTCTTTGTTTGGAGGGACGGATTCCCACGCATAACTGGTATTAGACATCATGCCCAGAGTTTCTGGACTATGTAGCATTGAAGAAGAGGACTGATGACGGCTGATGGGGCTTGCAACGCATGAACCCCAGTGCCAAGCAGTCCCTTGCAGATGGTAGAAGACACTGTTTCCCTTGGCCATTTGGACTGTGACGTGTGACGTTCTTAGTGGCCAGAAAATAGATTTTTGTATCATTCAACAGCCTGACTTGCAACACTTGGATTTGGTTAATATTTAATGTATTTTATGATGTTCAGTCATGAATGACAGCTAATAAACTGTTGTTAAATTGGTCCAAGACAGTTTTGCTGTTGGTTAGGTACCAACGGCTTAAGCATCATGACACTATGCACTACTTGAATCTTGATGAGTTGGTCTCTCTGTCTTGTGGACTGATCTTCTGGATACTGACCTGATTGCGGCTTGGCTTTGGTTGATGCCTTGTGCTTTAGATACCGGTGCATTAGAAGCTTCTAATTATTATTATTATTATTATTATTATTACTCTCCTTACCAAACTAGCAATGTCTTTCTTCTCATTTCAGCGAATTTCACATCAGGGAAATTAACCTTTGATCTGAATAACAACCGATTTAGCATCTGCTTTAAACCGAACAAATGTCAACTACTGGACAAGCAACAAGTCAGATAAAGCACACAAGCTTTCCTTTCTCCATGGTTACGTGTTTCCGTGGCGTCATTCAAGTCGACTTTTGCAATGAACGAGCGTGTGTTAAGCAAAAGCCTTAATTGAGACTTGTCCTCTGTTGCGGGGAAACTTGTAGCCGAATCTGAACTCATGGAGAGCAATCAAGAGATTACAGCAGAATTGTAAATAGCCACAAGAAACGTTTCTCATAGGAAAAATGATTTCAGTCTGATGGCAGATTACTAATACAAGTCTTTCACCTCTTTGTCAACAGTTCTTATCTAATCTAATGACTTTTATGTACGGTTATCACAGAGCATGTGGCATCAATCGATGCCTGCTTCTAATGACAACCGTGATGAAAAATTGTAATCCATTGGAGAAGTCCAGTTGAAATAGTTTAGTTCAGGGAAACTAGAATCCAGGCTACAGTGGGTGTTCTAAACGAATCTCCTCTAATTATGTGATGCCAGTAGTGTAATGCATAAGCCTCTTTGTGGGGCATGGTAGCCTACTGGACAGAACGCTTGGCTTGTACTAGATAGAGTATGGGTTCGAACCGCTCCTAAGATGGTTGCTGTGAAGGGATCTTGAGCAAGTCCTTCACTCACAACTGCTCTGCACCATCGACTGATGCTTGGTCATTTGATAGTGGCACTTAATAAATGCAGAAAAAATGATAACAGTAATTAGTTGAGAGTCATTTTAAGTGAGACCATAGCAAACAAACTGTAGTCTGTTGGAGAAGCCCAGTCGTATATGATTGGTCAGGGAAACCTGTGTTGTCTCTTTTTGTTGCATCTCTTTAACTATATACACTGCACAGCTGTCCAGGTACATGTTTCAGTTTAAAGAGCCCATTTTTCTTTGTTATGTAAAAATCTTGCATGGTTTTGACTTTGCCCAGGTCTCTGCTGAGAAGAAACTTGGGTTTTAGTGTGCTGAGTCACAACCATGTTTATTCGTTCAGTTATCGTTACATAAATAAATGTTCATGAAAGTGAGACAAGTTGAAAATAAACCAGCCTAAAATGGTATGAAAACACGAGAAAACAAAAAGAGATTAAAGAGGAAAAACTAAAAAGACTAATTTGCTGGAACTTCGTAGTCATGTGTTCTTTCTCTTTCCTAACAATAACAACAATAATCTATACAATTTTAGTTTCTTCTCTAGCATTTAATTTTACATAGCTCTTGGGTGCTTCACAATTTAGGTATAAAAATATGTTGAAAAATCTTAAATAATCTTATTTCTCTAAATCCTGAGGGATCATCGCTACCTCAGTTTAAAAAATAATCAAATAATAATAAAGTTACAATGTTCCGAGAAGCAGGTAGAATACGTTTGTTTTATTTATTTCGTTAAAACGTGAAAAAGTAATTATCAAATTAGAACACCTCTTTTAAATGGGATACTGATCCAGAGTTAGCCTTACAAGGAAGTTCCAAAATACAGAAGGACAATACGATAGTAACATTCTAACAGAAAAGCATGGGACTTTGTAGCATGTTTTCTACTGTCGCAAATACATGTGAAATATCTAAAAATAAATGCGACACCTAATATCGATTACACGAATCAACTGACTGAGTAAATCTGCCTACACAAATACGTAAACAAGCATACATTTCCATATTCAAGTACATAATCGGTGCAAATTTTATGTGCAAATATAAGTATTAATTAGCAGATGCAGATATACAAAGAGCAAATAAATTAGCATATGAATCAACCATATGAGTAACTTTACATACACCAATACATAAAAAAGCATGCATTTCCATATGCAACTACATTAAAAAAGCATCAGTTAGCTTATGCAGATAAATATAGCTTATAAATTTGCATTTGCATATACATACACAGCCAATAAATTTGCATAAGCAATTATGTATATAGCACTTATGACTCACATGCAAATGTATGTAAATAGAATTAACAAGCAGAACACGTGCCAGAGTGTGCAAAGAACAAAATGTTCAGATCCAAAAATTGTCAGTGACTTGAAATTCTGTGTGACATCAATCAAATTAAATAAAAAGAAAACAACTAAAGCATCAGGTAACAGTAACATAATCACTTCTCGTGGCCCGTTTCTATATGACGTACCCCTTTTTCGGGTACAGAAAAGCCCCCCCAATGGTTAATATGCTGGACAGTTGACCCAGAAGCCAGGCTTTCATATACCCACCATGACAATGATGCTCCTGAACACTGTCAGAGGCAGGATCACTCAGTGAGGCAGAGGACTGGCCCTGACATGCCGAGCCTAAGAAAAGTGAAATCGCCAACACTATGCACCCATTGCTGCTAGATGCAGTTGGCTCAGGGACTGCTCTTTATCTTTGTATAAATCTACATATGCCGAGGCCAAGAAAATGACACTTCATACCCATGGCTGCCTCAGAGTTAGCTTAAGGGAATGCTCCTCTTGTTTATCCCGTACCCTTCCCTTCACAACTGAAAACCTATATTTTCCAGACTGCATTTGACCCATCGTCCAGCATGCTATCCACTGGACTACTGATCAACTCTTATCTAAATAATTTATCACAGTTTGCAATTAGCTAGTGATTGGGACTTTAAGACACGGAGGCCAGCTCTCCTTGAGACCAAACCAATTAATAGTTAGTTATCTTGATAATATAGTGCCTTTTAAATGGCTCACAAAAAACTTATAACCAAGGCTAAACTCCCAAGGTTAAAGGTCAAGGCTGGAGCTTTCACTGCTAAGGCCTGATCACTGAGGCCAAACCAAAAGTTTTTACCAAGTCAGCCCTAATTGGGCCCAAAGTCAAAGCCAAACTTCTAAAGTCCAAAGTCAATGCCAAATTGGTCTACAATCTGGCCTTGACCTTGAAATCTAGCCTGGACCTTTAGATTCCAGGTCAAGACTAGCTCCACTTAGTTCAAACTTAAAGCCAAAGCTCTCCATGCTAGGCTTCTAAGGTCAAGGTTACATCCTAAAATACTCCATTCCATTTAAAAATCATTCTCGCCAAATGCAACAATCTCCTAAACAATGTCGCCTGCCGTTAAATCCGGATCAGTTCATCAATCATTTAATTAAGTGGTGCATGATTGGTAGGGTTGTCATAGAAACAGACTGCCACAAAAAACAATAAACTAAAAATCCTACATTGTGACGACAACACTCATCTCTTCCCAAAACCAGTCGCATTCTTGCGGATCACAGGTTGATGGATCAAGGCGGCGAAAACAAGCTTTCACAATGACTGATTGGTCAATCAATATGATTGAATAGGATCAAAGTGATCGGTTGAAATCAGCCACGATCAGTTCACTTGTGTCGTTGAAATCGTCAAATTGGAAACTGGATGTGTCAGCTGACAACTCATCTGGAAGAACAGGAAACAAGAAAAAGGTCAGAAACTGGGAGTGGAAACAAAAGGATTTCAAAATGAAGCACTTGGTAACTAAGGAACTAAGTGACTGAAAAACTAATTGACTATAAAAATAAATATTCTAAGTGACTACAGATCAGGAGGACTGCAAAAGTTTCATTTACATAATAATAATACTCTGAGATTTTTATAGTGCCACTGTAATAATGCTCAACACATCAGTCATTTACGTGGTTAAAAACTAGACACCCAGGTGAAAAAAATGACGTCAATGGCCCTGGCAGCCAAAAGATATCATAAAACACTCGATATTACCACTAACATTAAGCTCTGTTTAGACATCTTTAAAAAACGCTAATTCCTACACTATATACTCGTCATTTGGTTCAGTTGCTAGCTATATCAGCCCCTCACCCATAGTTGCTAGCTACATGAGCCCCACGTTCATGACCGTATTATTCCTCTTGCTGATAATTTAACGCGTAAATGTTTTATTATTAGGATGTTGTATGCATATTAAGTTTTTCTTGTGTTTTTAAATACTTGCAAACTGAAGTGCAATTAGCTATTGGTTTATAAAGAATATACTTACTTACTTACTGTCAATTTATAAGGTATGGTCGACATTAACAGCGATGAAAGCCACAAGATGTCGGTAAACACAAAACTAGTACTACTACGATCTGTGTCAACTTACATGGTGGGCTCATGATTCAAAACCGGGTCACAGATGAGAAAAATAAATTAGTTAGTAACTCAATGCTTTTGCTAACAGCCAGACGACCTTTTACTGACCTTTCAGCTGAACCTTGGATCTCGGAAGCAGAAAGATGACGGAGACCGCCATGCAGATGTGCCAGACGCTGTGTGTGTAAGGATAGTTGGCATCCGTTTCGACGAAAGCGAACAGGCAGATTCCGAATCCGGCCAGCACCACTCCAGGTATCATCCACAGCAGGCTCTTCTTTTGCGGAAAGAGGCGCCTCAGCCGACCGCACCGCACTGCCTGCCCACACAAAAACACATTGCCATGGTTATCACTATATCATGTAAACAGTGACTTATATTGCACCTATTTTTATCCTATTTTCAAGTAGCTGGGAAATGACTCACTGAAGGTGCAAGTCACACTCTGCTATTCTCAAGTTGCACTTTTTGGACCAGTTGTGGTAATGGCACTATAGATAACAGATAACCATTACCGTAATGGCACTATAGATAACAGATAACCATTATGGTAATGGCACTATAGATAACAGATAACCATTACCGTAATGGCACTATAGATAACAGATAACCATTATGGTAATGGCACTATAGATAACAGATAACCATTATTTTTATTTAGCGTATGCAGTTCGCGCTAAGCCAGCATGCAGCAGCCTCATCAGCAACATGGAGTGCGGATAGACCGCCCGGGAAACTAGTTATTGCACAGACATCAACAATGTGGGACATAGTTTGGATTTCTCCACAGCTGCAGAAAGGGGAGGTAGCCTGCTTCCATCGAACCTGATTCGCCGCACAGCGGCCCTGACCGGTTCTGAATTGGTTCAGAGTAGACCAGAGGCGACGTGGCAAGGTGAAACCAGGGGGCCAGACAGATGGCACGGACACGAGGGAATGGTTTACAACATCAGTTGCAGACCACTTGGAACTCCAGACCGAATTAGCCGTCATGTCCACTGGTGAATTCAGCCACACAGGCCGTCTCGACGGTAGACGCACAGTTGGATGGAGTGCGATATCAGCGTTCAGCGGGAGACTGTCATTCAGTTGGACTTTAGCGAGTAGTCTCGCCGTCGCCTCCTGTCTTCTGAGATGTGGTGGAGGGATGTTACATAGGACCGGAAGCCACGGCAGAGGGGTGGGACGAAGTGTGCCGGAGATGATGAGCATTGATGTGTTCAGCTCTACGTCAAGCAGATGCGTGTGGCTTGAGCGAGCCCAGACAGGTGCACAATACTCAGCTGTTGAGTAGCACAGGGCCAGTGCTGAACTGCGCAGGGTCTGGGCATTGGCTCCCCAGCTTGAGCCGGCAAGTTTGCCTAGAAGGTTGTTACGAGTACCAACCTTGGCCGCTGTTTTCTTCATGTGCTCGTGATAAGTCAATGACCTGTCCAGGGTCACACCCAGGTATACCGGGTACGGCTCATGTCTGATGTGCTGCCCGTGGAGGTAGATTCTCAGCTCTCGATTGGCCTGAGCATTGTAGAGATGAAAGGCGCAGGAGACTGTCTTGGTTACACTCGGTTGGAGTCGCCACATCTTAAAGTACCCCACCAGCCGCTCAATGTCCGCGTTCAGCACCTCTTCCACTTCCTCCAGAGTTTTACGTTGCACCCCCAGGGCGATGTCATCAGCATACGCAAATTTACGAGATTGCGTTGTTGGGAGGTCATTGACATAGATGTTGAAAAGGCATGGTGATAAGACCGAGCCCTGGGGGAGCCCATTGAGTTGGGTTCTCCACGAGCTGATCCTGTCGCCCAGGTGCACCCGAAAACGTCTGTTTCTGAGGAAGACCACTATCATCTCCGTGAACCACGTTGGGAATGCCTTTGAGATCTTCAGCAGCAGCCCCGTGTGCCAAACAGTGTCGAATGCTGCTGTGAGGTCCAGGAAAACGGCTCCAGTTTTGAAGTTGTTCTGGAAGCCGTTTTCGATGTATGTTGTGAGGGCGAGGACCTGGTCACAAGTGGAGCGGCCCTGCCTGAAGCCAGCTTGCTCCACCACAATATGATCTTCAAGGGTGAGGCTAATCCTATGCAGGATTAAGCGTTCAAGTGTCTTGAAGCATACTGAGAGCAGAGAGATGGGACGATAGCTGGCCATGACGATAACCATTACGGTAATGGCACTATAGATAACAGATAACCATTATGGTAACGACGCTATAGAAGTAATTAGATTAGAGATTTGGACAGTGCTTTAGCAAGGTCAAGCAAAACTGAAAATTCCTTATCTTAATCTGTGAGGGCCACTGCTGACTGAGGCATCCAATAAATGTGCACTTACTTTGGCTCATGGTAATTACCTTAACCTCTGAAGACTGAAACAGTTGACAGAGGCATGTAATAATACAGCACCTATCTTACCTTACTTACCTTAGACTCTGACAAATGTTACTGATAGAGGCACTTATCTTACCTTACCTTACAATAGCCTCTGAGCACTACCCGAGGATATCACATCACTTAAATTACCTATCCCATGAGGACCACTGCAGATACCTTACACAGCGAAGCACTCCTATAAAGCAATGTCGGTCCTTGTCGGTCATTAAAAGTGCCTCTGATTCGCATTTCCACACCTCCAATTAGCATTTCTGTGTCTTTGCGCACGTTAAAATTTTTCGTATTATTATTAATAATAATAATAATAGTAGTAATAATAAAAATAGCCTCCCTCTGGATCTGCATGTCCTTCCAGCCAGGGATGCTATACGTATTTTGCATCAACACTTGAAAACTGTTCACTTTTGCCAAGGCTGGGCTGGAAACACCTCTGGGGAGACAAACTGAAGGGGAGCTATATAAATGCTCTGAATGAATGAATGAATAAATGAATGAAACAATCATGTAACAAACAGGCACTTACCTTACAATTACTGCTACACTTAGCAAGAAACTCAACTGCGTACCCACGAGATGATCACCATGCCAGCGCCAACCGCAATCGGAACAACATTGGTTATCACTCCGTGCATGTTCCACTTCATCGCCATCGCCAAGGCAATCGCTCCAGCCATGTGTGCGACCGACCGAAGCATGACAGGCAACCGAGCCATTGCAGTTAGCGTAACCCAGAACGACAGCATGGAACAATAGAAGTCGCAGAAACTCAGGACGTGATAAGGCATTATGCAGAGCTTGTAGTGTGACCAAGTCGACATGTCACATGCATGGTAGAACTGAAATGTAGAAATAAAATGGCATTCAAGTCATCCTGACTTACTAATACTACTATTACTAGTATTACCATTATAACCTGGCTAATTACTAATATTACCTGGCTGATTGCTACCTGGCTTATCACTTTTCCTACCTGGCTTATTACTTTTCCTGCCTGGCTTATTGCTGTTGCTACCTGGCTCATTGCACACTGTAACGTGGTTTTATTGTTATTACCACCTGGCTGATTAATTTTAGTACCTAGCTCATTAAAATTTCTTAAGTTGATGGCAGGGAATCTGAAGGGTGATAAGAGAGACAGATAAAGGTTTACCGATGAGAACAACATGTTGGAAAAGTAGACAAGGGCTTCTGGATATCGTCTCCGCCAACAGGCGACTCCAACTGCCGGAATGAAGAGCAGATTGCTCATTGAAAGAAAGAAACTGAAGAACATCTGGAGGCTGTTGGCTGCCGCCTCCGTGTCGTCATCACAAGCAAAGCCACGGTAACCTACACAAAATTACACCGTAAGGTAACCAAACATTTATAATGCGCCTGAAAGGTGATGAAAAAAGAAAGCAATGAGCATAATTAAATTAAATACTAAACCTGCATTTTGTAGCCTACACAAAATTACACTGTAATGCAACTAGAGTTATTGATTGATTGGTTGATAGATTGCACTTATTACACATGCAGTCAGTAAATCTGAATAAGAGATGTGAGACAAGTGTGTGCAGCCAGCCCATGATCGTTACACGGAGTCCACTCAGCACGCTCAAACTCACAACCGCTGGATTACAGACCCAGCACACTATCGAAAAGACCACCGTGCCACATGAGATGACCAGACATTTATACCGCACCTGAGTTGATGAAAGACAGAAATTGGCATATGACAGTTTAGTTGGGACACAATTAAGTGTAATAAGAGTTAATTAAAGAATAAAAACGATCTCCTATTTTTTGCATACGAAAATACTATTTACTCTGTGTGATAGTATAATGGTTAGTGTGCAGAACTATCAACCCAGAAGTCAGAGGTTCAATTCCCTAACAGGACAAAAAGATAATCCAAGACTCCTTTGCATATGCCTGTGAATAAGCCTTTTCCTGCAACTTAGCTTTCGCTGGGCACTGTAGAAATCTTGAGATTACGATTATAAATTGTATGTTCCTATGCACTTACATCAGTACATCAGTTACAGTTGTTTACATTGACGTTTACATGAATTCATTAGTTCTGATTTGATTAGCAAGCAAGTAGCTTGCATGGTAAGAAACGTATTACTTATTTACTTGCTTACATTAGGAAGTAAGAAGACTTGGCTGCAGTGCAGACTTTTCTGCAATACACTGACAAATAAGTAGCCATAGCCTGTAAGTAAGTAAGTAGAATTCACTGCCCAGTTCCACAGCCTGGGTTCTGGTTTCACTCATTTGTTGGATTTTGACAAGGCTTTGCCAATGGATTAGAATTTTGTCTACGGTTCTGCTTCAAGCAACCATCAGCTGATGCCTTCCAAGGCAATATGACAGAAGTTCTACGGGAACATGGCATCCAATTGGCTAGAGCGCTCGGCTTGTAATGTGGAGAGTATAGGTTCAAGCCTCCCCCGAAGTGGTTACTGTGTAGCGACACTGAGCAAGTCCTTCACTCAAACTTGCTCAGAGTCATCGATTGATGCTTAGTCATTAGATAGTGGTGCTTAATAAATGCAGAAATAAATATAGATTAGATCAGATTAGATTAGACTTGCCTGCACTGCATTGACAAGCGGCATAAGTGTAGATGCTCTTTCCGTATTCAACGCAGTAGCCTGTGTTGCTGCATGAGTCATCTAAGCAAGGCGCTGTCATGACCTTGAAACTCATCCCTCCTGTCCTGTGACATGGCACTCGCTCGCTGGCAAGAAAATTGTCAACCAAACTTAAATCTGAAGTGCACTACAGACAGTAATGGGTATGAAGCGCTAGCGACTTCTTTTCCTCAACATATGAGGAATTATAGAAAAAGCAGCCCCATAAGCATATGAGGACTTAAGCAGCCCTTTAAGTATATGGGGAAATAAGCAGCCCCATAAGCATATGAGGACTTAAGCAGCCCTTTAAGTATATGGGGAAATAAGCAGCCCCTTATGCACGTGGGGACTGACGGCCAGTCCTCTTCCTTGTCATGTGTATGTTCAGTAAACTCGTTTTGTTACAGGGTTAGCACAAGTGGAGCAGATATTTCGAAACTCCTGCCTACCTTGGCAGGGATTTGAACCCATGACTTTGTGGTTGATAATACAGCATGCTAATCACTACATAATCGTGCACCCCAGAAGAAGTTTCCAGAATCTAATTCTGCTTCAACCTTGCTATAACATCACATCTGAAGTTACTTTGAAATTCAGAGTTCCAAGCAAGTTCTACAGCAAAATTTCGGCTGGTATCTTCCTCAGATTAATTTAATTAGCAAATTAATTTAAGTTTCATAAAATCAGTATATGTGCAATAACGAATTGCTCCTTCAAACTGAGAATCCACTTCCATGTACCAGGTAAATCAGCCGACCTACCTCTGCTCAACTCTCTTAATTAATTAAATTAATTTGCAAATTAAGTTATTTACACCAATAAATACTGCACTTGATCAATGGACACTCTGGTTCTTGTTGTACCTCTTACTCGCAGAGCTGGGCTCTCGGCCTTCCTCGGTGGCTGATCCAAAGCTTTGGAATTCACTGCCCAGTTCTATGCATACTTTCAGTTCTTTAAAGTCCTCAAGAGCTAAACTACAGAGTCGTCTGTTTCAACCTGCTCACCAATCTTCGACTCAGCTTCTCAAACAGTTTGATTTTTTACTGTTGTTTCACTTTAAGCAACCATCGATAGATGCCTTATACGTGATTTTAACTGTCATTAGTCATTGGATGAGATTAGATTACCCATCATAGTCTGACTTCTGGTTTTCTATCAGATTTCGACTGGACTTCTCCAATGGATTATGATTTTTTACTATGGTTCACTTGAAGCAACAATCAACTACTGCTTTGTGAATGATGAAAAAGACACTGAAAAAGTCATCAGATTAGACTGGACTGCTGTGCCAGTAAACAGACCTCATGTTTCCGTAGCAGATTTTCTGGATGCCGATGAACCACGGACCTGGCTCTGGATAGGGATACCACCTGAGAAGAGACCGATTTCTTGGCGTGACAAGGAAAAAGTCTCCACTGGTCAAACACGAGAGCTCCAGATCATCGTTGACTGGAATGGAGCTCCTCTGGATGCAGACCTTCATAGAGACGTTCTCTTGGCTGTCTTTCTGATCCTAAGCAATTTAAAATGTTAAAATCAGCCTTTTGTTGGTCTAAAGTAGAGAAAGGAAACAAGGACTCAGCCAAGCAGACAGCTTCTGGAAGTGAATTTTTCAGATACTTGGCCCAACCATCAAAATGGCTATGTTGAACAGAATATTAAGAACCTCTAGTGCAAATTAAAAGCCACAGGAATAGATCAAACACAACCAGCAATTGACAACTGAATGCCCACACTAGTAATCAAAAGCCAATAGCCGACAATTTAAAGCCAATAACTGACAATTTAAAGACAATAACTCACAATCGAAAGCCAATTACTTGCAACCAAAAGCCAATAACTGACAAATGCCAATTACTGACACTCAAAAGCCAATAACTGACAAATGAAAGCCAATAACAGACAATTGAAAGCCAAAAACTGACCACTGAAAGCCAATTACGAACAATTAAAAGTCAATCACTGACATCAAAAACAATTAACTCAAAATAAAAAAGACATATACCAACCAGTTCCTCAAAAACCTCGTGCAGTTCTGCCTGTATTTTCAGAGTGGCTCCAATGTCACGAACTGGATGAAGGTCAAACCTCATCAAATACGGTACCTCCCTTGTTGCAAACACAAGTGTCTCAGATGACAACGGCTGCACGCTGAAAATTGTTGACAGCGTGTTGTCAACATCAACAATCTGCGAAAACCTTGCAGGAGACAAACACTGCGGACTGCTCGTCAACGAGTTCCGAACCCGATTCAAGGGGACACCGGTTTTCAACACATTTGGCAGGTCACCACTGGCAACAAACAGCATATGCTTAGCAATGGCAGGAAAATTCTTGTCCACAGCAAATGTCTTATTCCAGGAGGGAGCTGATAACCATGAGTGCTTCTGATCAGCTTTAGAAAACGTTTCTTCCAAAGTTATTAATGTTGCACCACTCGTGGCATTGTTCAGCAGAAAATTCACAAGAGCAGGAGTACTGCTGTTCGCTATATTTTCACGAGGTTTAATGCTGTTACTAATGGCAGCAGAATCTGACTTTCGGTTGCCGTTAATGATAGAGTGACTTTCTGTTAGGCTGCCAATTATAGTATTAAGGCTTGTGGTCAACTTATATTTCCCCGCAATACTGCTCGGTGTAACAGTGTTATTTGATGCAGCTGGACTTGGTGTTAAAATGCTATTTGGTGCAGTGGGACTTTGTGTTGAAGTGCTATTCGATGCAGCTGGATTTGGAGCTAAAGTGCTACTTGCATTTGCTGCAGTGGGACTAGTAGTTGAAGTGCTATTAGATGTAGTGGGGCTGGGCATTAAAATGCCACTTGAAGTGGCTGGATTCGTTCCAAAAGTGCTACTTGATGTGGGTGATGTTCTGATAGTTGGAGAACTCAAAGTTGTATCGGTTCTTGTAATTGGTGTCGTTCTTTTTGTCGGTTCTGCAGGAGTTTCATGAGCACAAGCTAAAAGAAAACAACAGCCCTTTGTCGTCCAAGTCTAATGTTCCAGTTTTAAACTCTTCAAAGGCAAGTTCAACATCATTCATGACGTCACCATCAATTAATTCTGTGTTACAACGATGTGTCATAGAAATTTCAAGATTTTATCAGATCAGAGCATTATATTCATCACGTCATCATTCTCTTCACCACACCACCACCACCACCACAACCACCACCATAAGCATCACAATTAAACTCTACATCCTCAATGTCATCTCCATCACCATTGTTGCTTGCATCCAACTCTCAAACAGCAGTGCATTATTGTCCAGGATTCATGCATGCATGCAAGCATACATACAAACATACATACAATACATACATACATACATACAAACATACATACAGTACATGCAAACATATACATTCTTATATGCATACAAATATTTAAATACATACATATACATACATATATGTATACAAATACACACATACATACATACATAAATATATACATAAAAGCACATATATAAACATATACACACATACATAGAAAACACACACAAACAGATGCACTTACATACCAAAAACGTGTACGAATAACATCACATCTTCGGTGCGATTTCGCAGGCAGGCAATTCGCAAATAGTGCCACTGGTCAACAGCGGGACTCACGAAGTTCAACAGACACGTTGACGAGTCAACGGCAGTACAGTTGACATTGACCGTGTCGTTGCCGTTGGTCGGAGGGCCCGAAGCTCGCGTGGAAAGCAACAGGGGACAACGCGATTCGTTGGCACACGACAACGAAACAGAGTACTTGTATACGTCACCAGCCACAAAGAACCTGAACAAAAGCACAGCCAGGAAATTCAGAGCAAGGGAGAGGACCAGCCAAACCCCCCCCATAAGCCAAAGCTACGAAAATGAAGTCGTTACCCACGGCCGACTCTCAGGGTTGGCGTAAGGGAATAATAATTAATAATTCCACTGGACTACATAAAACACTGTTCATCCTGTTAAAAGTCATCTGTTTTCAGTTCCGTCATCATTCAGCCAATGAATTTAGCAGATTCCACCAATGCTTAGTGCACTCTGAAACACTCCACAGATATCTAAATATAAAATTTGAATCCAACAAGACTGCAGTCTTTTAATATGTAGTTACAGATCATCACTAATTCCATGTTGTCTATCTTTACCAGAATTCTTTTCTTCTTCTTCCTCTGCTTCTTACAATGTGTAGTAAGTGTTCATGTGAAAACAGAAGAAAGACCGGTTCACACGACTCTTACCAATTTAAGAAAAAACCACAGAAAAACAGTAATCATCTATGTAATACTTGAGGAAGAGTATTCCCTAAGGCAAAACCTGAGAGGCAGCCAAGAGAATGAAGTGTTAGCGGCTTCACTTTCGGCCTAGGTATACGAGGGAGGGTGGGTGTCCATTCCTCTCCCTCACAATCTGATCTTCCCACTGACAGTGAACAGTTAATGTATTCAGTTCACTTTATAGCTGACTTCACTAGAGGGTGCAAGCAGAACAGTAATAATAGTAATAATAATAATAATAATATGGCTCCTGTCCAGCGGACATTCAACCTATACTTTTTGGTGGCACCCTGTTCGCGTTAAGTAAAAAATCGGGTGGCTTGCGTCCAATTGTAATTGGCTACTATTGGCGTAGGCTGGCCTCCAAGTGCGCAAACAAGTTTGCCCTATCTAGGACTTCAGCATTCTTTGGTAGTAAACAGGTAGGAGTGGGAACCCCCGGAGGTGGGGAGGCTGCAGTGCACTCGGTTAGGCGTTTTTTAGAAGACATGCCAGATGGCTCGATACTGGTTAAACTTGACTTTGCTAACGCATTTAATAGCTTGTACAGAGATCACATGCTGAACTCATTAGCAGACATCCTTCCGGAGTTACTACCGTTTGTCAGTCTAGCCTACGGTTCTGCCACGGAACTAAAATTCAGCCATTTCTCCATTTCTTCTGAAGTAGGTCCACAGCAGGGGGACCCTTTGGGCCCACTCTTGTTTTGTCTCCCATTACAACAGATCTTGGAACAGTTATCTTCGGACCTGGTGATAGGATACTTGGACGACTTATCCCTGGGGGGCGATGCACCCACAGTGGCAGCTGACGTAAGTTTCATAGAACAGGCGTGTGATTCTTTAGGCCTCCGGCTTAATCATACAAAATGCGAAATTATTTCACATTCACCGTTTGCAAATAGCCATGCTTCTTTGAGTAGCTTCACTCAAACCAAACCGGAGAGCGCTGTCCTGTTAGGAGCGCCACTATGTACTGCAGAGGCTCTTTCGGCCTGCTTAGAGTCTCGTTGTGCTGAACTCTCGCTAGCAATTTCCAGATTGATGACCATAGCTAAACACGATGCCTTAGTGCTCCTCAGGACCACATTTAGTTCACCCAAGTTATTGCACACTTTGAGATGTTGCCCGTGTGTGGGTCACCCGTTACTGGAGAGATATGATCTGCTGCTTCGTGAAGGTTTTGTCTCTATTTTTAATTTGGCCCTCACAGACCATCAATGGCTTCAGGCCTCCCTCCCCATTAAAGCTGGAGGTTTAGGCCTACGCTGGGTGTCTTCGCTTGCGCTACCCGCCTTCTTGGCATCCGCTGCAGGCACCCAAACGTTGCAAACTGCCATTCTTCAAAAAGGCCAAATATCACCAGATTTTCATCTCAACACTATGGTGGAACATTGGTGTGCACTCACCATGACTCCACAACCTAGTACTCATCTCTGGCAGAGACAATCCCAGTGGGATAAACCTCTATACGAGATATCGAAAACTACACTTATTACCAATAATAACGACGCGTACCACCAGGCACGTCTAAAGGCGGTGTCATCGCCTCATGCCGGGGATTGGCTATTTGCCCTCCCCATTAACTCAATCGGTCTTCGCCTGGATGACGAAGCCGTACGTATAGCCCTAGGTCTCCGTCTCGGAGCTATCCTATGTCAACCACATAATTGCACATGTGGAGCTCTGGTGACTGCTGAGGGGTCCCATGGTCTCTCTTGCCGTTTGGGACCCGGCAGAATGGCACGTCACGCTTGTCTCAATGACCTTATTCACAGAAGTCTGACGCGAGCGGGCTTCCCATCAGTGAAAGAACCTACGGGTCTTTCTAGAACAGACGGCAAGAGACCGGATGGCCTTACCCTGATTCCTTGGCGTTCGGGGCGCAGCCTCCTATGGGATGTCACCGTGATTGACACGCTTGCACATTCTTACTTACAGGCAACCTCTGTTACAGCAGGAGGCGCAGCTGAATTGGCGGCCGATAGAAAAACTTTGAAATATGATCATCTCCCTAATGCATACCACTTTGTCCCTCTGGCCTTTGAGACTTTAGGCCCTATCAATGGTTTGGGTATGACCTTTCTCACAGACTTGGGGCGTATATTGTCCCTCATATCCGGAGATGGTAGAGAAACAGGTTACCTTTTTCAACGCTTATCTATAACATTGCAGCGTTTCAATGCAGTCGCCTTCCACGGTACATTTGTGGTGCCGAATCCAGACGAGGATTAGCCGTTCCAGAGTCCCTCTCTCTCTTTTTCTCCGGAAATTTTTGAACAACCAAGGGATTATACTTACCTTGGTAAAAAAAAAAAAAAAAAAAAAAAAAATAATAATAATAATAATGATAATAATAATGATGATGATACTAATAAAGATAATAATAATAATAATAATAATAATAATAATAATAATAATAATAATAATTTATAGAATGCCGTAGTATGGCCAAGGCCAAAAAATGGTACTGTACAGTAATCTCAAAAAATGTTTCTGCTCATATGAGGATTTGAATCCCTAACCTTTGGGTTGGCAGTACAACAATGCTAACCACTACACTATCACGCACCCGATAATTTTCAGCAAGAATTAGAACTAAACCTGAAGAGATTTTCCGATGAATTCAGGCGAAGCTTCAAGGATTTTTCTGCTTCGATCTCTGAAACTGATGAAGTTAGAATTGTGGAGACATTCACCTGAATTCCGTACGAACAGTCGACGTTGGTTATCTGCAAATAATCAAGAACAAAAATTAACCAAAGTTATTTCAAACTTAAATTCATTAACAATTACACGTAGATGCATGGACACTGCCGGGAAAAGACACTATATAAATGTACACATTTATATAGTGCCAGAATGAAGAAGTCTCGAATGCACATGCACCATTTTAGGCTTAAAAGCTACAATAACGATAAAAAATAATAATAAATAATCTTAATTATTTACTTTCCATGATTTAAGCAGATCCAGACTGAATGGTTTCCCTCTGCATTCACACCTCCTTCTGGTCAGGGATGCTAGATGCATATTTTATTAAAACTAGAAAACCATTTTCTTTCTCTGGGGCTGAGCTGGTCAAGGATGCTATGTAAATGTGCTGAATGAATAGATCATTAACTAGTTCTAGTTACTCTCAATTTTAAAATTAGGTTCCGAAATTGTCATGATCAGTATCAGAACATGACCAATTGATGGTTGCTTCAAGTGAAAGCCGCTTGCAAAGTCTGGTCAAAATCCGACAGGTCACAGCAATTTCTGTCATGACAGTTATAATTTTGAGAAGAAGACAGTTCCAGGAGCTACATAATTACATGCTCTGAGTGACTCAATCAATTAGTAGTGATGACAATGATGATGACGATGATGATGATGACGATATCAAATGATCTTTCTACCTTTTTAATAACCTGATCATCTTTTTTCTCAACAAATGCTGCCAGGAACCAAGTGCCAGGAACTGGATTCTCCAGCTGAAGCTTAATCGGTGAATCACTCGATGGCAGCACCGTACTATTCAGGTAACTTCGATGTAAAATAAAGCCTTTTGGAAACGTTGCTTTGCCAAGATACTCGGCCACTGGTATACTGCCATACTGCCAGTAGCTGAAGCAGAAAATTCCTGGCATATTAATATCACTAGAATAAAACTGCTACTTTACATAAATCGTTGGTAATATCGTGTAATATTTACATGCTATGTAAATGTGAGATGCTACGCAACCTGATACTTTATGTAAAACGTTGGTAACACTGTCTAACTTTTAGATGATGATATGCAAATGTTAGATGATATGCAAATCTTTGGTAACATTGAATTACTCTGCTATGTGATGCTTACCTTAATAATAATACTTTCATAACAATAATGGCAATAATAATAACAAAAATAAAAATATTAAATTAAGACAACAAATAATCATGATGTAAATAAACACATTAATAATAAGTGTCTGCACATTTTGTTTCTGTCTGTTCTCTACATTTTCTTTTCTATTTATTCTTCTCTCTCCTGAGTGATTAACTCAGATTAAACAGCAATAAACTATATATATATGCTTGGAAAAGTAAACACATTTAATATAAGTTATATATGTATATATATATATGTTAAATGTGTTTACTTTACAAGCATAGGCATGCATGCATGTATTTAAGCAGAAAAATCATTCTGCATTGTATCCGTCTGTCTGTCTGTCTGTATCTGTTTGTCTGTCTGTCTCTGTTTGTTTGTCTCTGTTGCCTGTCTCTCTCTTTTTGTCTGTCCATCTCTGTCTGTCTCTGTCTGTCTCTGTTTGTCTGTATGTCTTTGTTTCTCTGTTTCCTTTTTGTTCATCTGTCTGTCCTTTTGTCTGTCTGTCTGTCTTCTTGTCTGTCTGTGTGTCTGTCTGTCTGTGTCTCTGTCTGTTTTGTCTGTCTTTCTGCCTGCCTGCCTGCCTGTCTGTCTGTCTCTCTGTCTGTGACAGTATGAAGAAGACCAGTCCCTGAAGCTAGCCCTGAGTATGAAGTATTAGTGTCTCCATTTTTTCTTAGTCTCTAAACAAATTTCTGCCCAGCCGGGATTTTTCATTTTTTCAAAATTTCAGCTCCACTTGCTCCCCCTGTGAACTCACACGTTAATATCTCTGACAGGACATGAAGATGGAGTCCTTGAGCCTCGCACGTGGATTATCAGCAAGGCAGTCAGAGGTGGAACATTGAGATCAATTAACTGCAGGCTCCCGAAGTTGGAGAACTGTCCAACATGGATCTCTTTGTAGAAAGTGTAGAACGAAACTGGTTCACAATCAACTGAAAATATGAAGCACAACAACAATAATAAATATAATAAAAATAATAATAAAAAAATAAAATAATAATAATAATAATAATAACATAATAGCCTTCCAAGAATAAAGCTCCCCTAAGTTTAGTAATCCGGAGGGATCATATGTACCTCAGGAAAAAATTATAATAATACAAAATAATAATAAAAAAAGAAAATAATAATATCGTTTTAAATCTCAAATATTCATCATAATTGTAACAATAACACTGCCTTAAGATTTTAATCATTGGGTTAAAAAATAATAATATGTAGAAATCTTATCTAATCTAGCCAGTTTAAAGAGTGACACAGGTAGCTCTTAAGTCATGAAGAGAAAGATACAAAGAATCTTTGAAATCACAGAAGAACAGGTGCTTATGCCAACCCAGAGCTGCAGCTTTGACTATGAATAGGTTATGTAATGAGGTTAACATAAAAACGATAATTTATAGAAAAGTGAATCCTAGGGTTCTATACTCATTCAAGAGTGAGTGCCAAAAGACTAAAGCAGTAAGACAAATTTCACTGTTCTAAACGGCAAGGTTCTTTATCAGTTTATCAGTTATGAAATAAGGCTGGAGGTATACATTGGGAATTAAATAAAAACATAGCCAGTTTGTTTTATGTTGCGTATTAATATTATACAGCTACACTCTATATATATGCAAGTACCTTTAAATTTATACAGCGCTTTAAAAAACCACCCAAAGACTTTGAAATGTGGCTGTCTGCCAGATCTGGTTTCTTTTTAAAATACGCTGAAAACGCTTCACGAGTTGTTTCGGGGCTATTGTCTGTCAACCTGTTCCGTCTCCGGAGTTTCACTCTGACTCTGAATCCGACACCAAATCCGGACTCCGTAGGTGCGCAGATACATGTTCCCCATAAAACAGATCATTCTGAACAACTGTGTGTCAGTTCTTATAGAGTTTACATTTTAGCGCTTTAAACTAAGCGAATATTCACGGGCAAAAATTGGAAATAATGTTGGCCAACCTTTGTTTAGCGTTGAGGAGAATAAAAACCCGAAAACGTAAACAAACAACCTCGTCGCCATTTTTCTTAGAACCGCAACGTAAAGATCCTGAAGGGAACTCATGGCTAAAACTTATTTAGCGCGAACTTTAGGAACATAAGTTCTACGGACCATTCTCTGTCCTAAACTAATACAAAACAATGAAATGCAGTACAATACAACACAAACAATGTAATGCAACACAATATTATTATTTCTGTATTCATTAAGCGAAACTAACGAATCGTTAAGAACAAAGTCCGGTTGCCAGAAGACCCATAACTTATGAATCCCATACGACAATATTCTCATATCGACTTCATGTGTCCTACATATAACGTTTCTGCTTAGGGAATGTTAAACGGAATATACGTCGTATTGCTGGATTGCTGGAGAGCCGCTGTTGTGTTAGCGTTTAGGACAAAACCTTCAATTTGAATAACCTTCTTGCCGATTCCAGTTCGTAGCTGTTAGACATTATAGCGACCATTACTGTTATTCAGCAGATGGCAGTAACAGTCAAGAACATTTTAGTCTGTTCGCTAATGGGCACAAATGAGCACGTAATTGTGTGTTTAGTCTGTCTATAGGCGTAAGTAGACAAGGTCAAACCAGACAGAACTTTATTTTTTGTAATTAATAGAAAAGAACTGAACTTTAATTAAAACTCTAATTAATCCGTAGCTTCACATGATTTCATTTTAATTCACTGCGATTCATACAGAGGCACTTGGCTAATCCACTTTAGATTTGACCCTACGTCCTTAAATACATTTAAGCAGCAACATTGAACCTCTTTCCATCTCAGCTTAGGTCTTTCACCCAAAAAGGAAACCACTGCACTTTCACAAATCCTATCCTGATTCATCCCCTTTCCATTACCTCTCTCGATGCTCCAATTGTAAACACCATCCACAAAAGACTTCTGACTATCTTCCTACCCTACCCTTGAATCTTGACCTGGGACCGAACCTGACCTTACCCTTTTGTAGTGAGACTGACTGAGACATGGCTTTCTTTGTGCGCTGTAGAAACCTCGAGGTATAGACCTACGACTACGACTGCGCCTTAATCTAAGTAATGAGTAAAATTAGAAGCCAATCTGACGGTAGGAGGCTACTTACTCGTATAAATAACAGCTCAGAGCAGCTTTTCCATGCATGCGCTAGTAAAGTTCATGAATATATTATGCCTAAATGCAAATAAACACGGTTTTCTATAGCGACAGTATGCCCTCGACCCTGCTCATTATTCAATGAATTTATCGGGTGACATCCATTACCACCGCTGATCGTTTGAATGAGCACCACGCCGTTTAAGGTCCGCGTGTAAGGACCGTACTAGCCCGAGATTCAATTCACTGAAATAATAGCCAGAATGGGAAAGATATAAATAAAGGAAAAGCAGATACAGAGACATGCACAGACAGAGAAAGAGGCAGATATACTGACAGTTCAAGAGAAGAGAGAAAGACCGACAGACAGACAGACAGAAAAAAGAAAAAATGGCAGAGACAGAAGAACTGACAGGACAAGAGAAGAGTAAGAATTAGACAAACAGACACGCCTAGAGACAAACAGGCAGACAAGCAAATAAACAGACAGACAGAGAAAAAGAGATAGTAAGATATAGACAAACAGACACGCAGACAGACAAACAGACAAATAAACAGACAGGCAGAGAAAACGAAAATGGAAGATTGCGCGAGACAGAAATATTGACAGCGAAAGAAAAGTATGAAGACAGACAGACAGACAGACAGACAGACAGACAGACAAGTAGACAGATAAACAAACAGACTGGAGCTGAGCATCCCGTTTCTCTCGCCAGTCAAATTAGTTGACCATCTCGCTGGCGACTCGGCCTTTCACTCAACCGGACAGGATGCAGTTAATGACCATCTACACTGGCAAAAAACAGACTCATTACCACTAACATCAGCAGCAGCTGCTGCAGCAAGCGGAACATCCTCCTCATCAATTGGACGGAAAATTGCCTGACTAAAGCAGGAACTCCATCTACGTTACGAACTAAACAAGACACATTGTCCAACACTAGTTTCTGCCACGAACAGACACCAGAGTGCTCAGACAGACGTACCCACAGACAGACAGACTGACATTCATTTTTCCATCCATGCAATCATCCATCCATCCATTCAATCAATCATCCATCCATCCACCCATTCACCCATCCATCCACCCATCCACCCACCCACCCATCCATCCATCCAAGCTATGGAAATGGCAACATTATGAACATGTGCTGCGTCAAGTTAGAGGGATTTTCTAGAGATAGCATATGAAGAATAAGACCAAATTGTCGGAGACCAGAGAGAAAGAGCCAGAAGGACCTGTTCCGGTGGATTGTGTTTAGGTTGAGAGAAATGGGAAGAAAGAGGATTAGATGGATCAGGGTAAGATATCTTGAAGAGATGAGACTAGTTTTGACTGGAAAACCCGATGAGTCATAGGTAGAAGGGTTTAAGACGAATGATGCTGGTTGAACGACAGAACGGGGGTGGAACAGAAACTAATCGAAGTCCAGTCAGAGCAGAAGCACAAGTCAAACTAAATACTTCAAAGTACTCTTAAGTACCTGGTCAAAATCCCAAAACAACAGCATGTCTAAAAGTCAACTTCGTTCGGAGCTGTTTATAACTGCCACGCCCACATCAGAGGGAAGGGATCGAATGATTCGATCGGCCCATCCTCTGATCCGGAAGTGGCTCTACAATAATTTACCAAAGTGGTAGAACACTATAAATCTCGCCCCTAAACCCTTCACCCATTTTATTCGAACGCCCTATCCCCTCCCACGTCTATTTACGCTTTAGTGAACTTAGCAATAACGAATACACTGACTGTGTGTTCGATGGAAGTGGGAAGATGTTATTGGCGTTCTAAACCCTTGCGAAAACGACAATTCCAAATGAACAGACAGATAAACGCATTTACAGATATACGGACACGTACACAGAGAAAGAGTCACATAAACATGCAGAAGGACATCAAGGCAGACCCGACGCAAACCCCATCTTAACGTAAGGTAGGCCTAATGTAATGACGACAATTTAGACAGCATCGTAAGTAACGAGCTACTTCTAAGGCACTTGACAATGTCAACTGCAAGCACTAAGAGTACTTAGTTAAGAACCTTATTTTAGTAATATCAGTATACTATAGTGGTACTTATTTAAGAATCTTATTTAAGTAACATCAGAGTAATTAAAGTACTTATTAAAGAGTCTTGATTTAGTACTTAGCATTAGAGTGCTGGTGTAAATAGCAACATGTAAACTTTTGAATTCGTGGTTGCAGAAATGCTTCTCATTTTTGTTTACCCAGACAAAGTGAGTGGGCACCCATTCGACCTGCTTCCTCTCATAGTAAAATTAACCGGAATAGCGAAGTAATGAGTTAAATACCGACTTATTTCCATTGGACGTCGGTCGATTTATTGCCATTTAAGAGCGCAACTCTAATTTTATTGCTGAACAAAGGCTGCATTTCGCGTTGCGCTCTTTGAGGGCAAAGTCGTATAAAACAACTTTAAATTAGGAAGCGATTTAATTTCATTGATTCTTTGAACTGCATGTGGTCCAAAAAGCTGAAAATATCCTCACTTTGGAATGTTGCGTACACGGCGCCCTGTGCACCCAAAACTTAACCCTACTCACATGACTAGGCGCCTGTCGTCTCCATGACGTAGATTTTGTATGGCGCTAAGAAACTTCGGAGATAAACATTTACATTACCTTTCCAACTGTTAATATGGTTTATTTATTTGCAAAATAGAAAATCAAAAACACGAACATCATCAGTGAAACAATAAATGACTCACGGGTCAGAGCATATATGAAAACTTTCCACTTTACCTTCTTTTAGACGGCAAATATGAGCCGTCGTGAAGTTTATGATTTTACTATGGAAGTTCCACCTTTACAGGAAAAGTACAATGTGCTACGATAAAGTTCATGCACTTAATGACCTCAGTGAGGATTATACAACGGGGTAAATGTAAAGTGTTAACGTAAACGTTTTTCTATAGCGACCGTATGGCCTGGACCCTGTTCGTTTTCAATGAATTTATCGGGTGAGGTCCTTCACCACTGCTGCCCGTTTAAATGGGCGCCACGCCAGTTAAGGTCCCCATGTACGGACCGTGCTAGCCCAAGATTAAAATCTCTGAAATATCGGTATGCGAACCGGCATCCTCACACACAGAGGCGTCGTGACGTAGCTTTAACCGATGTGGCTAACCAGGCGGATGGAATGATATCAGCGCAAGAAATGCGCAAGAGCGGATATCTGGTTCCGAACATCAGACCACTGAGTCGCTACACGTAGCAGGATCTGACTGAATATAGGCAGACGCATGTCTTCTTCCGCCCTCGCCACCCACCCCCTCCGAATAACAGACCACTGAGTCGCTACACGTAGCAGGATCTGACTGAATATAGGCAGACGCATGTCTTCTTCCGCCCTCGCCACCCACGCAACCTCCTCGTCCAGATATCCGTCCATTGAACCCAACCACCGACCCATCCCGCTCCGATCTCTCCATCTTTGCTAAGCACAGCTTCCGTCCCCTAAAAGACAATATGCGAAAAGAATGTAGCAAAAACGCTGATTAAATGGTGATTGTCTTATAACAAAGCACTTTACCTGTTGCCTGAGCTCTGTTTGCTGACTGAGGACCTTTTTGTTCGAACTAAACTTTAACACCAGTTAAAGGAACTAATTAGCTAACTAACTAACTAACTAAGATATCTTATGACTGTAACAGTTGTTGATTTTTGAACTCATGTTCAGCGCCATTTTTCGGCCTCGGCTGTGCTACGACGCTAAATAATTTGCCTTATTATTTTTTTTGCCCCGAGGTATTTATGATCCCTTAGGGAGCTGAAAAATTATCCGGATGAAAAAATTGTATTATTATTGTTATTATTATTATTATTATTATTATTATTATTATTATTATTATTATTATTATTATTATTATTATTATTATTATTATTATTATTATTATTATTATTATTATTAGCTAAATGACTGAATGACTGTAACTAATTCACATACTAATAACCTAACTAACTAAATTACTGGGTGATTAACTATAACAAATGAACTAATTAATTAACTAACTAAATGATTAAGTAAATAAATATATGAAGTAATTAAAAAAGTACGACTAACTAAAGTAATAGAAAAGTATAATTAACAAACTTACTAACTATAACTGACTAACTAACAATATCTAGGCACCACTGCGGTCTCTCCAGGTCAACAGACAAACTGGCAACGGGCTACAATGAATGTGCCTTTAATTAGTTTCTCTTGAAACGGCGCTATATAAATGCCCAGTTACAATTTCAAATCACAACTACACACGACAATTTATGTCTGCAAGTGTTCTAACCACACACGTGTCAGCCCTCAGCAGACATTGCTTTTAAGAGTCTACCAGACATCACCGCCACACACACCCCTTCCAAGCATCCATCGGCGAGTCACTTTCTCTTCGCCATCGAGACATTTACCAGCCCTATCCCCCAACCACCCGGCCGTTTCAGAAATCAGGCAGCCAACCGTTGCCTCTACCAGTTGGACGATATCGTATCGGAATATTTGGATATGACATGCGCCCCGTCGGGTAATAAATTCTCGACAACAATCGATGTTTCCCGAAAAGCTGGTCGCTCAAAAATACCCAGGTGACGACAGCCGAATGATACGCCCGCTAAACACGGCATCTACCGACGTCCGTGCTATCAATTCGGCTCTTGCTGGTTGCGGTCGTTGAGTCGCCAGCCTTTCGTCGGTACGATACTCGGGGGATCGGTCGAGGAATGTTCGAGAAGTTGGTACTGGCGTCGCGACCCCTTGCGTGCCGCAAATAGCTGGGCCCACGAGGTGATGTTTGCCGCGAAATCGTGGATAATATAGAGACGATATACTGCGATTTTATTGCGGGGAAAACCGCCGCACGACGGAAGGACTAATCCGAGAACCTTATCCGTCGGAAAATACGCCGGAAACGCCTATTCATCTGGTTGATGTCCTGCATGCGTCTGAGATGTCGGCTGCGTTGCACTATAATGTAGGCCTACCTGGGTATTTATTTAGCGCTCAATAAATGACTCATACATGCAGGCATGAATGAACGCATATACATGCCTGTATGTATGCATGCATGGACACAAACATGCACAAATACACACATACATATATGCATTCATACATATATGCTTCCACATATATTTAGATGCACGCTTACATCCATGCGTTTATCCATACATGCGGCCATACATATATCCATACATACATCCATATATACATACATGTATACATACTTGTATGTACGTAAGTATGCATGCATATAAGCATGCATGTAGGTAGGTATCTGTTTATGTAGGTATGTACATAACTATGCATGCATGCATGTATGTATGGATGTATGTATGGATGTATGTATTTAGATGTATGTATTTATGTATGCATGTATGTGTGTATGTGTATGCATGTAGCTATGTATTGATGCATGTATGTATAGTAAACGGCATTGCATTTTTATATAGCGCCTCTTAAAGGAAACTCATCAAATTGCTCCCTACGTGACATGACTACGATCGATGTATTCCAGCAACTGCCTAAGGTCGGCTTTTCCCGTCTAAGCGCACCCCATAAGTCATACGTATCTAGGTGTGTGTGTGTGTGTGTGTGTGTGTCTGTGTTATGTATGCATGTATGTATCTACACATGTACGTATGCATCTATGTAGCTGAATATTTATACAGCGCTTTTATGTTTCTATAAAGGCGTCTGTGTTGATACGGTGCTGCGCACTACTCTGCTATCTCGGAGAATGTTCGTAGTTATGTTTTGTTGTCTTTCCGTAGATAAAGTTGCCATTTATAGCATCGGATACGCTTCAGCCTGTCTAGTGTTATTAACTCGCACTGACTGAACTCGAGCAATTTCTCAAAAATGGTCAGTTCATGGAATCCGGTTCCAGATCTGAAAAAATGGGATCGGTTTCATTCCACACACAGACGATGATGTTCTCAAATCGCCTGCTCGCTGATCAGTGCATCATGAAAGTAATATAGTTCTAAAATTAAAGAATCTACGAATCTTCGATTACAGCTGGAGTTACTATTACGACACCAGCGCATTCAAAACACCATAGTGTTAAGTAATCTAATGACTTATATTGCTCCGCTATCTGAATGCACAAGGCATCAATCGATGGTCCCTTCCAGCGTAACTAGACTAAAAAAATAAAACGTCGTAATCCACTGAAGAAGCCCTGTCAAAATCCGCCTGATTAAGAAAACAAGAAATCTGCTCTAATGACTTCGATAGCGCCGTTATCATAATGCCTAAGGCATCAGTTGATGGTCGTTTCAAGTCAAAATCGCAATCCAAGATCATAATCCGTTGGGGAAGCCGAGTCGAATTCCGATGGGTGGTAAAACCAGAAGCCAGACTAGGGCTAAGTTGAAGCAGATAAGTCTTGAGTTTAGACCTGAATGATATCACAGAACTGACAGAACGAATAGAACTTGGCAGCGAATTCCAACCTTGGACCAGCTATCGAAAAGACCCCAGAGCACAATTCAGCTCGGGTACGGGGTACAGCAAGAGTCAGAGTGTCCACTGATCGAGTGCAATATTTGTTGGTGTGAGGAATGAGCATGGAACTTAGATAGGTCGGCTGGTTAAAGATGAATGCGCAGAATTGGGCGGCGTTGAATCGCAAAGCTTTGGGCCGACCACTGATTGTCCAAGGGCAAAACAGTTGGAAATAACTCGAGTCAAAGTAGAGTGTTTGTCGGTATGAGGGGTGAGCAAGGAGCAGGGATAGGTCGGCTGCTTTGAATAAATGTATAAATGCAATATGGGGTGGTAATAAATGTATACGGTTTTATATAGCGACCGTATGACCTCGACCCTGCTTATTTTTCAATGAATTTCAATGAATTGATCGGGTGAGATCCTTCACCACCGCTGCCCGTTTGAATAGGCGCCACGCCATTAAGGTGCCCGCGCACGGAACGTGCTAACCCGAGATTCAGATCTCCGAAATAAGCCACGAACCGGGTATCCTCACGCAGAGAGGCTCCTTGGCATACGTGTTTACCGATGTAACCAACTAGGCCAGTAATATGCTGATACTGAAGGGTCTTTTATGACCTTGGCGAAGTAGAGTTGAACTATTTGTATTTTGTCCAAGGATCTCTGTTAGTGATACCAATAAGAATTGAATCGCAGCGTCGTTTCGGCATGTGTGTCATTCCTTGATGTTTTGGTGGCTATCTAATCGTAATCGTAATTGTAATTTGAGAATTATAAAGCTCCTCTTAGAGGATAAACTCAACAGAGGTGCTTCCGACCCGAAAAAGTAAAATCACTGTTTAGCAGTACAGTCTTCAGACACCAGCGGAACACTGAGAGGGGGAGAGAAAGGAGCTCAAGTCGCAATTCTCGAGGGAGACGAAATTCCTATATTTCTACAGCGCCCGACGAAAGCCGCGCCGCGGGGACCAGCTTATTCATCTGAGCACTGCTTGCTCACTGACGAACGCTCTGTTCTTAATTATATTTAACATCGGTTACTCTGTTTATTAACTGTAGACCAACTTATATACATCTTTGTTAAGCTGAATTTTCTACATCCGAAGAAGAGCAGCCGTTAAGCTTGCCCTGAAGCAGCCTTGGGTACCAAGTATTAGCGACTAGGACTTGGCCCACGAGGGCGGGTGGCCAGTCCTCTTCCTCGCCGCCTGATCTTCTCACTGTCAGTGTACGGTCAGTGTACTCATTATAGCTGAGTTGCACTTCGTTGCGAGTCTTAGGCCTTGCAAAAATGTTCATACCCTACCGATGATCTAGACCACTACATTATTGTTGTTGTTATTATTATTATTATTATTACTACTACTACTACTACTACCACTACTACTACTACTACTACTACTACTACTACTACTACTACTACTACTACTACTACTACTACTACTACTACTACTATTTCTGTATTTCCATTATCTAAAGACAACGTATCAATCGATGGCGCAAATGGAAGTACAAATACAGCAAAAGTTAGAGTCATTATTACAACGACATTTAAAATTACAATGACATATGCAATTAGAATTACAGTGCTCTGTTTGCGCCACATCTGTTGCAGGTTTTCTACAGCATATGTTTTTTCTGCAACCCGCACGAACTTCCCTGTAGAAAAGAGAATTGTTACTTTTCACAGCGCACTTAAGACTAGTTTGCAGTTGTACCGAGACACCCAGTCATTCTCTTTCTTATCTTTTCATCCAGCTACGGAAATCCCCTAAATACGTTACCATTAACTCCAAAGCCAAGCGGAAGTTGACCAGCCGGACTACTTTCACAACCTCCGCCGGAGTGTAACCTTCCGCCACGAAAGGCCGCCACTCTCTCTGTCTCTCTGTCTCTCTGTCTCTCTGTCTCTCTGTCTCTCTGTCTCTCTGTCTCTCTGTCTCTCTCTGTCTCTCTCTCTCTTTCTCTCACAGATTGTGGTATCTGCCTTAGATCTGTAGTCCGCGGCGCCCGTCACGCGGTCGTTGCAACGGGTTTTGCAGGAAATTGATGAGACATTTTATGGGCGTTTTTATGGGAAGTTCCATCGGAAAAAATCTCTGCGGAGATGCTGATACGGGGACACCGCATTTGGGTCCTTATTAGCCCAATTTAGTGACCTTTCACCTTAGATCTATCAACAGATTTATCTCCAGACAAAGATCCCCACCCGAAGTCACTTAGGTGCAGCTTTCCAAACAACAAGACTGTCGCATTAACAACAAGCCTGTCGCATTAAATTTAATTAATGGTATGTAACTAATGCAAAGTATGTACGTACGTATGTGTGTGTGTATGTATATATATATATATATATATATATATATATATATATATATATATATATATATATATATATATATATATATATATATATATATATATATATATATATATATATATATATATATATATATATATATATATATATATATATATATATATATATATGGATGGATGGATGTTTGGATAGATGGATGGATGAATGGATGGATGGATGGATGGATGGATGGATGGGTGGGTGTATATAAATGCATGTATGACTGTATGAGTATGTGCGTATTATATACGTTTACATAAATATAGATAGGCATATGAAGGCCTGTTCGTAAACAACTACAAAAGATCGTAAACAATTTGTATCCATGGGGGAATTTCTGTAGCGCCGTTCATGAACCCATCAAAAGCTCTTCTTGGTTGAGGATCGAATAGTTACTAATGCAAGGTGTTTTACCACTGTGCCCGGTATTCAAATCTTGATGCGAAAATTGATAATTCGCTCTCAGGTTTTTAACCAGTGAAGAAAGATTTTCCAGCTAATTAATTAATTACTGTTATCATGTTCGCGCTTCAGCTGAAATATCTTTCCTTTCCAACATCACGTCTCCGCGACCTGTTATTGAAAGAGTCACGCATTAGCTGCGGATAATATCGCGCCTTGGGGCCGATCCGTGCATTTTTCTACACGACTTTTTTCTGTAGCCTTCGCTTTGTTCATTTTTCATGAATTTATTCTGTCTTATAAGATTCTTCACCGCCGCTGTCCGTTTGAATGGACGTCACGCCATTTTAGGTCCCCGTGTACCGACCGTGTTATCTGAATGTTGAAGCCAATGAAACATCGTCACTACTGTGATTCAGTTCGTCGTCATCCTCTTAAATAGAGACGCAACGGAAAGGCCTAACCGAAGTGATTATACAAGCGCGCAACATGGCTAACTCCAGGTTCAGTAGTAAAGTAAGGTACTGTAAGGCAAGGTGAGGTAAGTACGTTACAAAAATTAGAGAAGTAAGGTAAAGTGATGTACAACTAAGCAAGATATAGTAAAGTAGGTAAATAGGAAAAGATAAAGTAATGAAGGTAAGACTTAAGGTAATGTAAGATGAAATATAGTAAATTCGGGTAAGGGAAGGTAATATAGGTTAAGTCTAGGTAAAGTAAGATGAGGTAAGTACGCAAGGTAAGGTAAAATAAGGTAAGGCAAGGTAACGTAAGGTAAGGCACTTGCTCATGTATTAAACGCCTCTTCCTGCAGAGGTCGTAAAAGGTATGGTCCAGGAGTTGACGGATCTTCTGACTTAAGCGCAAACATGACAACAGCAATCAAAGAACCGGACGACTACTCCTTACAGACTGCATGGCTTGACAGTGAATTGTGAACATTATATGGCACATTGTGACACATCGGAATTCGAACCCTGGACAAAAGACCTAATCGCCGATAAGTTGATGGAATGCGTCTTGCGCTGCAGATATTAAAATAATTTATAAACGCCTAATATTGGAAAACGGATTTCGACCACTAGGTACTAAACTGCGCGAAATTTGACACCGCTCTTGTTATGATGGAAGTACATCGATCGTGGTTTGCTCACAAAAATAAACCCAACCGAAGATTCTTGTTATTGTCGCCATTTTCTGGCAGCCATCTTTGTTTCTGCTAAGCGTCTATGTGTCAGAAAAACAAGCATTAGCGCAAATTGTTGTTGTTTTGCATTTCCTACGAGAGGCAATGATGGCGAAAGCAGTGACGTCAAAAATGACGACAGGAAAACGGCAATAAAACAAGATCGTTGGCTTTTCAATAAGTTCCAAAGACTATACTGAGATTATAGAGGAAGGGAAGACAGGTAATTCAGGAAAATATGGCGGTAAAACTGGGTCACAGACATAATCGTTATCGTAATCTCGAGATTTCTACAGCGCCCAACGAAAGTTAAGTCGCGGGAACCAGCTTATTCACAGGAGTTCAGTCAAAACAAAATCGCTAGGCAAAAGGGTTCGGTTCCAGGTCAAGATCCAGGAGTCAGGCAGTCAGACAGTCGGACGGCTACGGTGGATGATGTTTGAGATTGAAGCGAGAAGAGGGATAAGGGGAAGAGGAAGAATCAGGATAAGATTTTTCGAAAAGAAGTGTTTTCAGTCTTGAGTGAAAGACCTGCGCAGAAACTGAAAGAGGTGAAGAGTTGGTGAGTTCGTATGATTGACCAGACAACTGTTGCAATTCTGGCGGGAGTTTATTCCAAAGGGGTGGGGGAGCTATGGCTATGGAGCGATTTCCAAATTTTAAGAATGAGGTGACGGGAGGGCGAAGAAGTGTTAGGACAGATGAGGAGCGGGTTGAACGGAGTGGTTGAATAGTAAATAATTGACGAAGAGAGGAGGGTTGGGAGGATTGAAGTGTGTTGTAGGTGAGGGATAAGACTTTGTACTCTATTCATTCTGGTATTTTAAGCCAGTGCAGTAATTTGAGAACAGGGGTTATGTGATGGTGGTTGGGGGTTTTGGTGACATCACGAGCGAGAACATTCTGGATAGCTTGTAGGCGGTTTATCTGGGTTGTGTCACTAAGCTATGCCGAGATTGGTTGTTTTCAGGTCGAGCAAATTACGCCCTTTAAAGTAGGAACATCTGTTCGACAGCTTTATCGGAACAAAACTACTTTGTAAATTTAAATTTCGAGATATTCTCTGCATCTCACAAAAGCCGCATCAGAGAGACTAGTTTTTCACCGGCGCTTTGGGAACAGCATGTATTGAAGTTCAAGTTTTCCACGTTTAATCGAGTGATCTATCTTTAATTTCTTCTATAATTAATCTTTCTTGTTATCCAGTAAACCACGGAGCATGTATCGTCAAGACCTCCAGGTACCATCACAGAAATTACGTGGGACTTCAGTTATTTGCATTTATTTTTTGTAAGTATTAATAAGCTAGCTAATTTTTTTATTTCAGTAGCCGGTGCATTGTGCTTCAGCGCCTTTGTATCGCTTTGTTAGCATTCAAATGTTGAAGCAGTGTAGAAATCTCCAACATCCTAGGGTCGTAAGTTTAAAGTGAATTTTACATTCTACACCGAGTTAGAGAAATTAGAAGCAAACTGAAATTAAGACGTAATATGTATTCTCACGTAACACATTTTCTTCATCACGAATTGTTACTACTTCTAAGCGAAACTGGAAAAAGAAGCACTTAATCCTAGAGAAAAAAGCTCTAAGACAGGATCGACTTCGATTTCTGTGCCTGGGTAAACTAATTTCCGTTTGATCTGCAAGGGAGACATCTTGAAAGAGGTATCAAATGACAACACCGATAACAACAACTTGCCACAAACTATAATTAACAAAGACCATGTTACAGGTCTAATTATAAATAATATACAACGAAAGTGGCGGATGTAGATAACCTTAGTCAGACTAGATGAGGTTTCAACTGGACGAAGCGTCGTAGATTACCCTTTTGTAATACCGATTGCCATATCGGACGATATTGTCCACCGTCGTCTATTTGGGTCAAAGCCAATCCATGGCAGATGACCACAAATTCAAGCATTAATTAATGTTCGAGGACAGATTGTGCCACTCCACAAAATGTTCATCAGATTAATTTCTTTAATAAGTTTGATGGTCTGGGTGCAAATTTTATTGCTGCAACCCTAACAGTTCAACTGCCAGTAATTGTCAACTTACTCAACTTCAAGCATACCTACGACTTAACGCTACTGCGAAACACATACTCGCATAACAGCGTAACACTACAGCGTAACACACGGAAGATACTCGCTTTGCACCCTATTACATGTAAAATTACCATTGTACACTACAAATTTTACAACATTACGACCGATTACATGTAAACTTGCACTGAAAGGTGTACCACTATTACAAATAAATTTGTCCCGCCATCTTGTAAACACACACTGGTAAGCATTCACAGTGACGCTATAAATTAATATGCGTGACGTAAACGTGACGCAGTTTAAGTTATTTGTGACGAAGTCACTGAAGACTTAGTCTTTTTCGCAAAGTTTCCGACTTGTCCTGCGATCGACGGAAATTTCCGCCATTCAGCGATTTTCCATAAGATGTGAAGTCAACCGATCTCCGACGCCGGCCACTGGAATAAAATACACAGAGAATAAAGCATTGCAAAATATCGCATAAAAGCCAAGTAAAGCTCTCATTTCTTGGTTTAGCACCTCACTCGTTCTAATAGCCTGACAGCTCTGGATTTCTCCAATGGCAATAAAATTGACCCAACAACTTGAGAATAAGCTGGTCTTTCTAAAGCAGTAAGGTAAGGCAAAGCAAGGTAAGGTAAGGTACTTTAAATAAGCATTAGTATACACAAATAAGTTTACACATACACACATTCCTATGCATATAGGCCTACATATTTATCTTTCTATATATATGCATACTAAGTACATAATGTGTGCGTTCACAAATATGTTTGGATTTTTCTTATAAGGGCATGTAGCATGTAGCAACAGATGACGTGTTTGTGTGCCTCGCTTAATCGTTGGACAGGAAACATGGATTATACTTAAACCAGAGTCTGCTCTGATTTACGTACATGCCACCGCAAAAGAAAGAGCGCCGAAATGCGTGCCTGTTCTACGCCACCTGGCGGTCGGAAGAGAACATTACTCTGCCAATGAATAATTGGACGAAAGCTTTTGCTTATCGTTTCCCTTAGCTTTTCTTATCGGAGCAGACAAAAATGGGCAGAAAGGTTATAAGTGCAGATGTTATTGGGGCCTGTAACTGTTTTATTAGTACAGCAATAAGCTCCTTTTCAAAGCGGGCGAAACACTGCAAGCCCGTCTACGTATACGAATAATAATCCGAGAAATTCCATTGATTCACTGTAAGAGTCCTGAATACATGGTCAATATTAAGCAAAATTTGTGAGCATGCCAAATTCCAGCGTGAGTCCGGTCGAAAGCCAAGAGGAAAATCATAAACAGATACATACATAAATACATACATACATACATGCATGTATAAGCATACGTACATACATACATACATAAATACATACATAAATACATACATACATACATTTATAAATATATAATGAAATAAATACATACATATATATACATACATATATACATAAGTCATACATACATACATACATACATACATACATACATTTATAAACACATATAATGAAATAAATACATACATATATATACATACATATATACATAAGTCATACATACATACATACATGCATACATACATACATATATACATTCAATGTCATACCTACATGCATACATACATACATACATACATACATCTATGCATGCCTACATGTAGCATTGAGCTTAATTACGGACCGAGCAGAGAACATTCTCTAAGCTTCAACAGTAATCGTCAATGTACTACAGCTGAGTCCTCCTTCATTACGCAGCTAATAAGAAAATGGAGCGCCTTGTTAGCTTTGTGTTCTACCTACAGCTTAATCTCCATGTAAGCACGTCTCTAGGTAGACATGTATTTATATGGAGCCTTTATAAGACCATTTCTTGTAATTTGAAGTCGACATTCGAATTCATTTTGGTTAGCCGACGATTTAAACTGATTCATACAAATACACAGATGTTACCCATTCTCATGCGAAGCTGCCCCAAAGTACAGTGCCTCAGTTACGAGGAGACTCATATAGCCCAACTATATTTGCAAATCAGCATACTGCGATAAAATGCAATACAATACGATACGGTACGATGCAATGCAATGCAGAACAATACAGGACAATAGAATACAATGTAATGCAATTCAAAAATAATACAGTGGAATACCACGGAGTATAATGCAATAGAACACAAGATAATACAATCCACTACAAAATACAACATGATGCACAGTATTGTATTGTATTTCTTATTGTATGCAGCTGAGCATTTACATAGCGCCTATTAGAAGCTCTCAAAAACATTGCATACATGGATGCCTTACTAATCTAAGCAGTTGCGACTTTAGATCAAATGTTCTGTGCTGAAGGCCTAAGCCTAATATAGGATACAGCACATGGCAATAAAATACAATACAATACAGTATTAAACACTATAGAAAGCAGTACAGAATAACACAATGCAATGCAATGCATCTCTTTTGTATGAGTTAATACACTTTACGTCAATACACCAGTTTATTGCTGGATGGTATTGATATAGCGCCAATTGACGACTGCGTGGGAAGCTGTGCGAAGATGAGACGGTAATGATTGTTTGCCAATAATTATTGGCTAATTATATTTAATTGTAAATTTACGAGAAAGAAGGAGTGAAAGACCAAGAAGTAGCGAGAGAGAGGAAGAGAGAGAGAGAGAGAGAGAGAGAGAGAGAAGAAATGGGATGAGGAGAATGAATTACAAGCGGAGAAGAAGAAAAAGACACAGACAAGGATAATGGTAGAAGAAAGACAGACGGACAGAGAAATGGACGGAAGAATGCAGAGAGCGGGAAGGGGATAGGGTGTTAAAGAAAAAGAGAAATACAAAGAAGGTGAGAATGTGAGGCAGAGAGTGTATGAAGAAGTTATAGAAACTTAAGGGAGAAGGGAGAGAGCATAAGGAATAAGTTGTTGAAAGATAGTCAGTTGAAAGTTTCAGGATTGTTGAAAGAGGTTGCATACGTGTGTGTGCAAGACAGACAGAAAGGAGAGAGAGAGACAGACAGACAGACAGAGAGACAGAGTGAGAGACAGAGAGAGAGGATAAGAGAAAGATAGGGAAAGTAGATAGGAAGAAAAGACAATAAAATATGTAGGGAGAGATAGTGAGAAGGGAAAATATAGGGAAAGAGAGTGGGAAGAAACCAGGAAGGCAGACAGTGTGGAAAGTAAACAGATGGGCACTGAATATCCGAAGTGCTGAGACGTGCCGATATTTACACTCCGACGACCAACGGAATGGAGAGGAGTGAAGAGAGACAATACCAAAACAAAATGAGAAGGTGTGGAGGGTCGTGGGTGTCAGGTGACTTAGTCTGTTGTGATGGACAATTAACGGGCGTTGACGACTGAAAATTTGCTTAACTGCTCCGTTTGTATGTATGCAAACATGAGTAAGTACTTAAGTATAATTCTGGATAATTGTAAAGCGCCTTTTAAAAACCTTTCAAATGCATTAGGGGTCATTGTTATTATTGTTATTATTATTATTATTATTATTATTATTATTATTATTATTATTATTATTATTATTATTATTATCCGAGGTATATATGATCACTCAGGATTTAAAAAATTCTCCCGAGAAATTATTATTGTTGTTGTTATTATTATTATTGATATTATTATTATTACTTTTTCAACCCAAAGTAAAAATGATCCCTCAGGAACTAAAAAATTAAGTTAGAAGTATTATTATTATTATTATTATTATTATTGATATTATTATTATTATTATTGATATTATTATTATTAGTGTAAGGTAGGCTTGAAGGCTACACTCAGATCCTGTTTGACTGCTCATCACCCTTCCTGTATTTCTCTTTGTGCAGTGTGTTGGTCAAACAGTTTATTTTAATTTAGCATTAGACAGGACAATCAAACATATATACAGATAGTGAGATAGAGACAGACATGCAGTGAGACAGAGAGACGAACAAAGGCAGTAACCTGATATATCACCATCATCAGTTCCTGACGCCAGCCATTTAACGGCGTTGGGTGCGAATACTTTTCGCTCATTTGTCAAATTATGTGCTGTTCTCATGTTTAGTCCAAGTTTTGTTATGTTGCTGTTTATTATTGTCTATCCTGATATACAATCCATATATCTTGTCTAACCTGAGCGCTGAGCAAGTGAGTGGCCTAACCGAAAAGGCTCATGCTTTACCAAAAAAAAAAAAAAAAATAGAAACGCGGCCAAGCCAGGACATGTTGCGATCTCTTAGCCTTACCAAATAAGGTAATAATTCTTGAATCAGGGAAGCAGGGCCTGCGGCTGACATTTTCCCATCACATAGGCAGCGCTTTTAAGCCTGTGCAAAATATATTTGAGAAAATCGTGTCTTGATGTACAACATCGAGTTTCTTGAATATACGTCTGAACTACTGCACATCGTCTTCAGTATATCGCGCTGTCGGGGTCAGTTCGGCCGCAGTTTCTGTGTGGTTACGGCCGTGGGCATATAGCGGCTCCTTCTGCTAAATTAGGGACCTCTCTCATTCCTCTGCTACATTATTATTATTATTATTATTATTATTATTGTTATTATTATTATTACTACTACTACTACTACTACTACTACTACTACTACTACTAACACTATTATTACTACTACCATACTTTGTAATTTTGATGATGATAATAATAATAATTATTATTATTTTTAATCTTGGAATAGAATTGTATTGTATCATTGCATAGGTCTAGTCAGACGTGTAGGTCTATGTACGGAGAAGGAATACGTGTTACTGCGCGCCTTGACACTTACGCGGCGTAGGGATCCACGTGTCCGTGGCCGTAGTAGCTCGGCTGTGATTGGAGACTGCTGGCCAGCGCTAGCAGTGCTTGCAACTCAGCGATGCGTTGGTCAGACACGTGCTTCTTTGAACGACTCCTATTTGTCGAAACATAAAATTCATCCAATTATATACATAATTCAAACACCGATCATCCAGTGAAATGGACAAAAGACGTTTCGCTTTCAGAGATAAGGTGAGTGAGTTGAGGTAAGGTAAAGTAAGGTAAGGCAAGGTAAGGCAAGGTAAGGCAAGGTAAGACAAGGTGAGGTGAAAGGAAGCAGGCAGAAAGTACTTAGTAGATTTTGTCCAAAGTGGATTTGTAGATGTCCAATTAGATAACAGAAGGTGACAGGCAGACAGACAGACAGACAGACAGAGACAGACAGACTGAGGGACAGAAACAGAGAAAGAAAGCCAGATATATAGCCAGCGTTATTGAGAGTAAGATGAAAGAGGGAGCGAGAGAGAGAGAAGGAGAGAGAGACAGAGACACAGACAAAGAGACTAAAACAGACGAAGAGAGATTATCAAACGACAAGAAAGAAGAAAATAAAAACGCAATCAAAGAAAAATCTGGTTTTCATAATTGTCTTATTTCGTCTTTTGAATTTCTTTCTATGCCTTCCATCCGTACCTCTTCTTCCTTCTCCAAGTCCTAGTCTGTTTGTCTTTCTGCGTCTCTCTCTGTGTTTTTGTTTTACTCTATCCTTCTGTCCTCTTTCTCCTCAGGTTCCTATGTCTTTGACTATATGTCTGGCTCATATGTTGGTCTTAAAATCTGGAAAGACAGTTTACCTATGGTAGCTTACCTTTCCTGCACAGTCTACCTGCATCACAAAGTTATATATCTGTAACTGGACTGTGTAAAGCCGGCTGATAGAAAATGAGCTCTCATCTGCGGACATTACATCTGAGAGCTCGGGGGAGTGCAATCGTATTTCAGCTAATAGTTTCTTCTGTGGTTTCATCATTTTTATTGTCTTTCATGTCTAAACTTAGGACCCATCTGCTTGTACTTTCTTATCCACCATAGCCTGACTTCTCTTTTTCCTGATCTATCGGATTTCAACCTGGTTTCTCCAATGGATAAGGATTTTGATTACGACATCGTTTGAAGCGACCATCGATTGATGTCTTGTGTATTATTATAATGGTGCTGTAGAAGTTGGAAGATGCGCCTCCGATATGTTTTATCTTTAAGGTAACCATGTGAAGTCCATTAACGTTATACCTTAAAAGGTAACTGTGGGAAGCCGGTTAACATTATGGCTTTAAAGGTAATCGCGAATATAGTCCGTTAATCTTTAACTGCTAAAGATAACCGTGTTATCCGTGTTATCTGTTTACCTTTGAATCGTAATCTTACCTGTTGTAATATTGCGTTGGACTGGACAGAGCGAACGAGACAAGAAGCAGGAGGAGGAACAGAGATGCATGAAGCACAGTTGATGTCACCGTTTTATTCATCTTCACTAAAATATAAAACACTGCTTTTTGAGAAAAACAACAACGAAAAACAACAAGAAGAATAACGGCAATAAGAATAATAAAAATACTGACACACTGACAGAATCAGGCGAGGCTACAACTCTACACTGCATTGCACCATACTAAGCTACATTATGCAACGCGTTAAACTACACTAGAGATGTGATATTGGGTGGTCTATACAGAAGCAAGGTGGGCTATTCGATAGCACGCCAGGTGGGTAATCAAACGATTGTGTGTTCCAGCATGCTGAGCGGACACCGTATTAAGACAAGGGTTAAGCTGTTGGCACATACTTGTATCTGTCACCAGCAGTATAAATTGGTACTGGCGTAAGGTGAAAAATAAACTACAAGTCCTACGATGCACTGGTCCCGTGTCCAGGACCACTGGATTCGTCCACTGCCGACTCAAAGGCCGAAGCGAAGAAGACCAGGCCTCTCTTACGTTCCACTATGGGACGTGAAAGTTTTACTTTGTCCGACAGTCAGGTGCCTTTCATCTGTTCTGTGTCCGATGTAATATTATCCAGCGTCAGCAGACGTGGCCTAATCGCATTAGGTGCGCGACTGTTTGCTTCAAGTTTCCTCTAGGGCGTTCGATTGCAGGCTTAGGCTAAGCATCCAAGGGCTGAGTCCAACCGCTTTTATGCCGGATCTCTTCGATTTGCGACAGATGGGCGTTTGATCGATATGTGGACAGAAAACCTGCAGGGAATTATCTACACATCCCTGGAGGATTTCCGTTCCTCCCATTTGCTGTACAACATCCCTCCTACTTAGACCAGCTTCCACTGAGAACGAAACAATATGAAAAACATGGCCTCTATAAAGAAAATGAACTGCAGAGTAAAACAAACATGTATTCGGGTAATCTTAATTCGTAAATTTGTTCATCCCAGTTATTAATTATTATTATTATTAAATTTCTTCATGACTGATCATAACCCGCTCTATTATTACTCCTCGGGTATTCCATTCAAAACTGAAGTAGCCTATCACCTTTTCAAGAAATCCCACCCTGATCCAGCGAATCCGCTGCCTTCCATTTCCCTCAGCTTAAACACAACCCACTTTAACAGCTCCTCTCCCCTCCTCTCTCTGGTCTTCCTGCAACCAGACTTGGTTTTTGACATGGCATCTTTGGATGACCCCACTACCTCGACGCAGCGCTCGTGAATAAGCTCGTGCCATGCGCTTAGCTTTTGAATAGCGCTATATACATTCCGAGTTTACGATTACGATTACGATAAGTCTCATTTGCTGATTTCAGTTCTTATTTTGATTGGTCGATCTCGCGATGGAAACCTGTCTAAGACTGTGGTGTGAAATATTGAGTTGAACGACGCGTAGTTGCAAATGGAAATCATGCTTAATCTCAGTTGCGGCATCTCACCAGCAATGACAATTTAGCGCTTTTAAGAGGCTCTCAACAGGCGTTACACAAACAACCAAACACATACATACATACATACATACATACATAACAATAGCATACATACATACATAACAATAGCATACCTACATACATACATGCATACATACATACATACACATACATACATACATACATACATGCATACATGCATACATGCATACATAACTACATACATACATACATACACACATACATACATACATACATAACAATAGCAAGAAAATAGTGTGGTCGATTGATATAGAACAGGACTCTTACGTGAGCCACTTGCGTTTGAATCCCACCAGCGACCCTCACTTTGATGATATGATTTGATGCAACTTGCTTTAATTTCCTGTAATTTGATATAATAAGATGTAGTATGGTGTAATTTGATGCTAGTTAGCATACAGCTTCCATATATATCTCATAGTTGTAACCGTAATCGTGAACTCGAGATATCTACAGCGCTCAACGAAAGTTAAGTCGCAGAAAGCAGCTTATTCACAGATGCTCAGTCAAAACAAAATCGATAGGCAAGAAGGGTTCGGTTCCAGGTGAAGACCCAAGATTAAAATATAGGAAAGCCTCTCAATTTCTGCTCTTTGGTCCTTGAACCGGCAGTGGACGAACCCAAAGTCCTGGACATGGAACCAGTGCATCGCAGGACTTAACGTTTTGCTATCCAGCATACGACGGTATAAAATTCTCCTGCTTGGAGACAGAGACAAGTGTGGGCGAAAAACATATCTTTGGTCATTATATGCAGTCTGCTCAGCAGACTCGAACCTGCAATCGTTATATCACAATCAAATGCGCTACCGATAATTTGGTGTATTCTCCTTTATTTTGTGTGATAACATGTGACGTTAGTTAAGTAAATCAAGTTGGTACAGTGCAGTGAGATATGGTGATTTAATGCGATGTCTAACGCGATAGATTGCAATGTCTATCTGTCACAGTCGGAGTCTTACTTCGAATGGATATAAAATAAAGAAATGCCGATCATCATCAAGCAATCAGCTATCCATTGAGTAACGGGTGATTTAGCCGGGGTACAGTTCACTGTACCCCAGATTAAATCGCCCATGCGCATTTTTTCGTGGTCGACAAGATAGCCATGGCAACGGAAGTGGAGACATATGATGGCTACTGAAGCAGCGAGAAGACCAGAAATGTTTACGGTCGCAGCTGCGTAAATGTGGAAAGCCAATTCCAAAGTTAACTACATTACAAGCGACATCCGTTTCCGATGGCAACATCAAACAACGACAGCAACAAAACAACAACATTACTTGACAACTCGCTTTCATTATTTACAATAAATCATTGTCAAGGCTCGTTATTTTTTCTGGCTTTTTCATGACTCCATTTTGGCCCCAGTGAACATTCGTCCACGCCTCAAAATCCTGCTAGAATTGTGACAGTTATCTAATCAGTCCTACGAACTCATCAACACTTCATCTCTTGCAATCCATCAAAGCCGTCTGACTGTCTGCCTGCCTGACTCTTGGATCTTGACCTGGAACCGAACCATTTCTGCCTATCGATTTTGTTTTGACTGAGCGTCTGTGAATAAACTGCTTACCGCGACTCAACTTTCGTTGGGAGCTGTAGAAATCTCAGGTTACGAATAATAATAATAATAATAATAATAATAATAATAATAATAATAATAATAAATAATAATAAATAATAATAATAACTTTAAAATAACATCAATAATAATAACACCTCTCAAATTTAAGTGACCGACCATAGCCAGTATCTTGCATAGATCACTTGCATGCTGGCTCTTGTAAGCGATATTTGAATTTAATCTATGGAGCAATTCAACGAAACGATCTCTGGAAATCGGAATCCTGTGGTTTCAATTTAGGAATTCAATAGGTGCTTGCTAAACGGGGAGCCCATCTGCCCTCGCAGCGCGCACCTGACGTTCAACAACTGCTTTCCCGCGCTCCAGATGCATCATCAGATTTTTAGCTCCGATTGTATTATCGTTACAATGAAGCAGATGGCATCTCGCTGAACATTGCATTTCGTTGTTACGTTAGAAATATAATTGGCATCTTGTTAACATTTCAGTTGATGAGCCATTTTCCCATATAACTTGGCACCTTAAAGTGACCGTGTTTGGCACTTTAACTGGCATCTCATTTAGCACCTTAATGCGCACAGTGATCTGCATCTTAGCTGACACCTTATTTGGCATTTTAACTCCATTGGCATTTCAATTAACATCTTGTTTGGCACCTTAATGTCATCTCGTTTGGCACATCAGTTGGCATCCAAGTTAGCAGTCTCATTTGACACCTTAAATGACACCTCATCTGACAATTCATTTGGCACGCTCATACCTGTAGCAACAGGTGTGGCTCATACCTTATATTAAAGTAAGGTAAGGTAAGGTAAGAAATCTTGAGCAAGACATTAACAGCAGTTACCTAATACTATCGGATCGAGTGGATGATAAAGTAAAAAAGTAAATATACTATGTCCACATGTGGAACGTAACTGAGGCGCTCTTTAAGGGCTCTTCGACCCTTAGACCAGCAAAGGACGAATTCCAAGGTCCTGGGCGCGGGCCAGCGCATCACAGAAATTGTCGTTTACTTCCCAGCTTATGTTAGTGCCAAATATTACTACTTGGTGACGGAGTGCGGCAAGATGATCTATCGGTAATGCGTTTTGGTCAATGATCATGCGGCTGCGGGTTCGACTCTGTGTAACTACCCTGTGTAAGTTGTTTGCCTCTGTCATCAAGCAGTATAATTTGGTGCCGGGTTAAGCTGGGTAGTAAACGGCAAATCCTGCGATGCACTGACCCGTGTTCAGGATCTTGGGATTCGTCCATTGCGGCTTAAGCGCCAAGAAAAGGAGATGCGTCTCACTTGTGGAATATGGGATATTTTTACTTTGACAGATGGATGAGTGCGCAAACAACTAGCCTAGCTACACGGAGTTCATTCGGCAGGCGTTAACCCTCTGTGTCTTTAGACGACAGTCCATGCTCGCTGCCGAATAATAGCAACAGAGGCGCAAATAAATGCAAGAAACTAAATATTCGGATAGCCATTGGGTCCCACTTAGCTCAGCATACAAGGAAGTAGAGATATGGATTCGCAAATCAAGCGCCGCTGGCGACAGGAAAGCGGAAAACTACCTAATAAACACAATTGCTTGGAATAATAAAATCGCAGAGAACGAGAGTGGCGCCCCCCCGGGATGTGTCGTTGGTCGACGTATTGACTGCCTGGGGGCGTGTTGTGGAGTGATTTGTTAGGCTGGCTCTATATAAATGCCGACTGAATACAAATGTACTTCTCCAATTTGTCGGCTCAGTGGAAGTTATTGAATTAGAATAGAGTAGATTGAAAAATACAGCTTGTCGCATTACAGTCTGAGATTGAAGCAAGTCTACACTCGATTGCCTTTTGCAGATATTAGATTTTGTTAAATGACGATCAGGTTGGGTTAAATTGAACTGCAAAATCTGTATGTGAATCCATTCGTTCAATTCTACATGGAATTTCTTAGTCTGTCTTCCCCTCTTTTCTGAAAATGCTTGAAGACCTTTTTGTTTCCCAGTGCTTCTGGGTTGTCGGGCCGGGGGTGCCTCTGAGGAGCCTATCTTGAAGTTGCGCCTTATAAATTGTCGATTACATTACATGTGTGCGGGGGCCCGCCAGTGGTGACTTCTATTTATCTGAGCTATGTTTGCTAATTGATGAACTTTTTGTTTTTAATTGAATCTACGTCATTTAGGCTAACGAAGGCAGCAATTTTGTAAGGTATTTAAACAGAGCTATATGAAATGTCTAGATACCTACATACCTACATACATATATATGCATACGAACATACATACATACACACATACATACATGCATACTGTGCATTATTATTATATACACTTACGAATATCCAAACATACATACATACATATATACATACATACATACATACATAAAATCATACATATATAAATGATAATGATAATGCTGCTGCAGATAATTATAATGATGAACTGGGCTCAGCAGTGCTTAACTTAAGCGCGTCTCACAGCGTCGTATTAATAGCGCCAAGAAAGCAATATCTTTATTAGAAATACCTTTGCTAATCGGACGCCGTTTTCAAGGTAACAGCTTAATTGAAAGAGCGAAATAAAATCGCTTCATATACATTACCTCTGCAAATCAGTAATCGTAATCGTAATCACTTTCGTCAGCAGGGGTCGGATCTTTGCAGTTCAGTTTCCAAAAACTCGTATCAAGTATCCAAAACCGTTTCCGAGATCTTTCGACCAGTTACAGTGAGATGAAAAGTGCCAATAAGCAGCGTTTATTAAGTGCAGAGTAGCGAGTAAACCACGATTCTGTAAATATCTTCGACGTTCTATTTAAAGCAAGTCCTCTCCTCTTAATGCGCCAATCACGTCAAATTTATCAGCATGAACGTCTTAAACTGTGTCTCTTTTAGGAAACCAGCCTCGTCTTTAACAGTTGCTGTTTTGAATCGGTCCTTTATAAGCTACTCCCTGAAGTAATCGCTCGTGCGCGTGCGCGTATCTATTAATAGACGGGGCTCATGCATCATGTCACCAAATGATTTCGACGAATCGGGTTCATGCGTTATAGAATGATTTAACCGGTGATTTGTCTCTAAAAAATTTACTATGCCTTGCTTCGTCCCTTCGTCCCTCCTTCCCTCTCTTTCCTTCCCCTCTCTGCCATCCTAGCTTCCCACGTACCTGCCTCTTCTCACCGTCTATCCGTCCATCAGTTCTGTCTGGCTGTCCTCCACCTTTATCTTTCTCCATCTTTGTCGTTGTCTGCTTGGCTGCCTGTCTATATATGTATATGCCTCTGCGTTCTTCTGTTCTCTTTCTATATGTCTCTCTCTCTCTCTCTCTCTCTCTCTCTCTCTCTCTCTCTCTCTCTCTCTCTCTCTCTCTACTTGTATATGTTTCAGTCTCTCTCTGCTTCTTTCTGTCTGCCTCTTCCTCTCTCTCTCTGTCTCTCTCTCTCTCTGTGTGTCTCTCTCTCTGTCTCTCTCTGTCTCTCTCTCTCTTTGAACATTTCTCTCTGCCTCTTTCTATGTTTTGTCGCTGTCAACCTTTCTCTGCTTCCTTATGTCTCCATGGCTCTATGTATGTATGTTGGTGTCCGTCTCCGCCTCTGCCTCCGCATTTGCCACTGTGTCTGTTCCTGTCTTTGTTTCAATCTCTGTCGTTGTCTCTGTCTGTGTCCGTCTTTTCCTCCCTCTTTTATTTTCTTCTTTTTGTCCTTTTCCCTCTTCTCGCTGCCTCTTTCTCGCCCCCTCTGTCTCTCTGCTTCTCTCTCTGCCTCTGGCTATCTCTGTCTCATTCCATCTCTCTCCCCGCCTCTGTCGTACCTTGCGCTGCCCTACAGGCTGTTCACAAGCATACCACTAGAAGGCCAACTCATTGAACTCACAACAGAATCTTACTTGTATGAATGGCGATGAATCATGCATAGACTTCTGCGTTAGTTCGAGGAGTTTAGATAAGCCCGCCCTAATGGCAAATATTCATTTAAAGTTTCCTCCTCTTCCTCCTGCTCCTCCTGCTCCTCCTCCTCCTCCTATCGTCTTCGTCACTGTTATCCAGAATCCAAATTCTCATCCGTATACGCACATTGTTCTGCGGACTTTGAGGGCTGGCACATCCATGGAAGTCTGTACACAAGAGAACTTGGACGGTAAGCTCGTTTGATTTCTAAAGATAAGCAACTGGGATGTCATTTCTTCCGGCCAGTGATGATGGTCCTACGAAGTTTTTAAATATTTAAATATGCAGTGTCATACTTGCTTGCTTTCGTCGGTCTAAAGCAAAAATCTTAAAAGTGCGCTGAGATACGACACGGTGCTTCATAATGTCCAAGGCTCTTGCATCATACAGTGCCAAATGTCTGGTGGCGCAGAATCAGCGAGATCGTATCATTTAAAGGGGTCCAATGAACGTGGCGGCCAATCACTATCTATTCTGGGCGGTGAGGCAACCGTGAGTCCACGGTGGCGGACGACCTAGCCTTATCCTCGGTGCAGTGTTTTCCATTTGTTGGATCTGTGTGTTCGAGGGCCACCATTCGTGACTTTTAAAATTATCTGAGAACTGTTTGCATAATGACATTTCACATCAGTTCGATGTACGGGAGAAACATTTTCAGCTCTTTTCCTAACCTTTTGCTAAGAAAATTGACAACGTTGTGGAGGAATTGCAGATTGAGTTAGTGGAGCTTCAGAGAAATTTGGAGCAAAAGTATAAATATGTCACACATTCTTTCACCAGAAGGACGTCTCAGACTACTTGATCTTTCTGTAAAGATTTTGTCAATGTTTTGAGACACATTCCTTTTCATCAAATCCTACCTTAAATTTTCCTTTTCTCATCACCTAGCCGCTCCATTTCTAAACACTATTTCTAAACACCGTAACCGTCTGGCTGACTCTTGGAACTCGACTTGGAACCGAACCTAACATATCTGCCTCCCCGATTTTGTTTTTGAGTGAGTTTTTGAGTAAATAAATATTAATTGGTTACTCAATTAACCAACTAATTAATTAATATTCATTGAAAATTTTGAATATATTACATGAGTAAATAAATATACGAATAAATGAATTCGTAAATAAAATTAGTTTAACTCACTAATTAAAGTATTTAATTATTAATAAGCTGTTTCCGTCCACTTGGCTTTCTTTGACGCTGAAGAAATTTTGATTACAAATACTGTATGTATTTGAACAGTTTTCTCATTCATGAAGATTTACAAGTCGGTGCTAAGGCCAAGACTGACATACACGCATACATCTCCTCACTTAGTAAGAAGTCCGAGATTTGTGTTCGGCTAGTGCTGAAGAGAAGTTCTAATGCAGACGCTCCAACTTCCGCAATAGGCCTCAGCGAATTCTTCTGTGGGCTTGGCAGAGGAGAGACGAAAAGGAGGTGCATGGTATCAGATGGGGTGTTATCGCAACAGGGGCCTGTGCGTATGGCGGTGGGTGTTTTTAGGAATCGGGGTCGTTTTCCGAAAGCTCCAGAATCGCCGAGCGATGATAATATTGGAATCTCTGGCTGCCATTAGCTGAAGTCTCAGACTGTTTCGACAGAGTTGTAATTCTCCTGATCAGGATTACATGATTCATTCATTAATTCATTCAGAGCATTCAACTTGTATACCTAGAGACGCTGATGTCATTCGAATGGTCGTTCGCTTATTCAGTCGTTCAGCTTTAAATGTAATTGTAATTTGGCATTTATAAAGCGCCACTTGAGGAACAAACTCAATGGACGCTCCCGGCCCAGACCAGCGAAACCGTAGAGGTACGCATACGCGGGACGTGAGAAACTCTTCTTGACCGATCACGTTAAGTGTCAGCCGCTCATGCTTTTACCACCTTCGTCAGCTTAGTACCACCCTCTCCTTTCATGCTGTTGCTACTCTCCGGTCGGCTGCCCTTGAACTGTCCTTCTTATGCGCGCTGCTACTCAGTCTAGAAGCTTTGCCTCTGTTGCACCTACCAGCTGGAATTGCCTTTCCCGAGAGCTGCGACTTGAGCTCCTCAGTTTGTCCCTTCCGCAGTTTCGCAAGCGCCTGAAGTCTGTGTTATTTGACACTGGTCTCACTTGTTCGGGTCGGGAGCGCCTATGATGAGTTTATTCTTGAAGTGGCGCTTTATAAATGTCAGATTACAATTACAATTACATGGACAGCCGACCGGAGAGAGCCACGGCCTGGGATCGAAGAAATCAAAGTGCAGAAGTCCTTTAGATATGATGTAGCAGAGCCAACGAGATCGATCATTTGCTCAGATATTCGTGAATTAATACGTTAATTATCCATTATTTAACTTAACGAACGCACACATATAATTATAGATAAATAATTACGTTAATAATAAAGAAAAAACCGTAGTCTATTAAATTAATAAATTATTTGATCGACTTTTAAAACTAGCTATAAATAAATTAATTAACGAATGAATGAATGAAATAACTAATTAAAAGAATAATTAGTTAACTTGTTATAATCAATTGGTTAATTAATAATCAAAAACTGATTAGTTAATAATTAACTTACCAACAAATTAATGACTAACTATTGACAATTTAGAATTTTTTACAATTTTGAATGCATTATTATTTGCACAGAAAGGTTTACCACTATTACAAATAAATTTGTCCCGAAAGATTCTCTACTCTGTAAATATGTACTGCAAAGTATTCATTGTGACCTAATCAATTAAAATGCGTGACGTAAATGTAACGCAGTTCCAGTTATGTGTGACGAAGTCAATGAAGACTCGGCCTGTTTTACAAAGTTTCCGACTTGTCCTGCGATCGACGGAACTGTCCGCAATGCTGTTATTTGTCGTGGTCTATGTATTCAGCTGATCTCCGTGCCAGAACACTGGAAGAAAATACACAAAGAATAAAGCATTGCAAATAATCCCATAAAAGTCAATTAAAGCTCCAATGTTCCATAAGTCGCTTATTTCAGAAACAAATATGCCCGAATAACTTTCCATGGTCGTTACACGGAGTCGGCTCACGCTCGAACCTGCAATCGTTAATAATGAAATAAGACTAGATTAGGTGATGTTAGGTAAGGTATGATAATTTCAAGGTTAACAAACGAAGACAAAGTATGGCAAGGTAACACAGAATAGCGTAATGAGAAGTATGTAAGGTAAAGGTCATCGCTCATTTAGATCCTGTTTAAAGAACTTTCTCGCTGCTGCTATCCGTAAATCACACTCTGAAAACATAAGCCGCTATATAAATGTATACTTACAGCATACATCACATCTAAGAAAAACAGCTCGCCGTAGATTTTACCGGGATTCAAACCCCGAATTCAGAGCTGAAAGGCTGCCACGTTACTGATAATAGCCACTTCTGCACGGGTATATGGCAATTCGACAGGCGAAACCGTATTAAAACCATAAGTCTCGGGTTTCGGGTGAAGCCTAACAAGCTACAATGTAGGTCTAATCGTTTTAGCTAATTGAAGTCTCCATAATACAGGAATACATAAAATGCATATAATTTCTATATGTGTGTATTTAACCTTTGCATTATGTAGCAATATATACACTTCATACAGGTAAAACAACCTCACTCTTATGGACGTTATTTAATTAAGTGCCGGTGTATAAGCTGTTCTCTCTGACGCAACCTTTATGTGGCTCTGAAAACCCCTCGCGATTTAGATTATAAGTACTTCGGTAAATTTACCCATCTACGCACATATATACAAATATATATATATATACATAATTACATATACATTATGTGGTATAAGCACGCAACTTCCCATATATATTATTTGATATTACGTATATTTTATGATAGAAAGATAGAAGGCAAAAAATAATTTTAACAACGAGTTTCTCTTGGAAGACATCATGCTTCAAAAGAAACAGCGAAGCATATATACAGAAGATAACATATAGAGAACGATACAGAGAAAGAGAGAGAGAGAGGCAGAAAGACATACAGAGAGATAGTAAGATAGGTAGGGAGACAGCAAGGAAGAAAGAGAGGGATGGAGATGGTGGGGTGAAGGGGGAGAGAGACAGACAAACATAGACAGAGACAGACAGACAGAAAGAAAGAAAGAAACAGAAAGAGAGGGAGTGCTTTGTACATTTGGGTAATGTGGACTTTACAGATGGTCCAGTTGGAGATAGAGACAGTCAGACAGGCAGACAGACAGACAGACAGACAAAACAGACAGACCGAAAGAAAGAACAGAAAGACATAAGACATACAGACAGACAGAGACAGACAGAGACAGACAGACAGGCTGACTGACTGACTGACTGACAGACTGAGCAATACAAAGAGAGGAAAATCTAGAGATATAAAGCTAGATGCAAAGCCAACGTAAGTTAAAGAGAGCAGAGAGAGAGAGACAGGGAGGGAGGGATGGAGGGAGGGAGGGAGGGAGGAAGGGAAGGAGAGACAGAGACAGATACAGACAAATACAGCGACACAGAGAGAGGCAGTGAGAGACAGATGGAGATTTTGAAACAACGAGAAAGAAGAAAATACAAATCCAGTCAATGGAAATCTGGTTTTCATTATTCTCTAATTTCGTTTTTTGAATTTCTTTCTCTGCCTTTCATCCGTACCCTCTCTGTCTTTCTGAGTCTCTCTCTCTCTTTCTCTCTCTGTTTCTCTCTCTCTGTTTCTCTCTCTCTCTCTCTCTGTTTTTCTATTTTACTCTACCCTTATGTCCTGTTTCTCATCATGTTCCAATGTCTTTAATTGTATCTCTGGCTAATATGTTGGAGTTAATATCTGGAAAGACAGCTCACCTATGTTTGCTTATCTTTACAGCACAGTCTTCCTGCATCGCAAAGTTATATACCTGAAACTGGTCTCTGGAAAGCCAGTTTAAAGCCGGACATGCTATTAATCGAGCATGGAATCGTGCAATCAAGTTTATTGTAATTAACTATCTAGACAATAGGTTTTCTATGTGCCTTCATCAGTATTTATTGTCTTTGAGATCTAAACTTAAGTTTAGACTAAACCAACACTGTTTGAAACTTGCTTACCCACCATATCATGACTTCTCGTATCTCTGAACTATCGGATTTCGACTGATCTTTTCCAGCGGATTATATTATTTTTAAAATACGGTTTCAATTGAGCGATCATAAAGTGATGTCTTCTGAATTTTACAATGGTGCTGTAGAAGTCAGTTTATCTTCAGGGTATTTTTGCGAGACCTGTTAACAGTTTGCCTTTAAAGGTAACCAAGGAAAGCCCGTTAACCTATTACCTATAACCTAAAGGTAACCCCATAACCTTTATCTGTTTATCTTTGATGGTCAAATTATTTGTCATCAACTTTCAATGGTCCAGACACAGCGAAAGAGACAAGAAGCAGGAGGATGATCAGAGATGCCTGAAGCACAGTTGATGTCATCATTTTACTCATCTTCACTAAAACATGATACACTGTACATTAAGAAGTAGATTAATGATGATGATGATGATGATGATGATGATGATAATAATAATAATAATAATAATAATATAGATAGATAGAAAAACTTTGAAATATGAATCTCACAAATGCATACCACTTTGTCCCTCTGGCCTTTGAGACTTTAGGCCCTATCAATGGCTTGGGTATGACCTTTCTCACAGACTTGGGACGTATATTGTCCCTCATATCCGGAGATGGTAGAGGAACAGGTTACCTTTTTCAACGTTTGTCTATAACATTACAGCGTTTCAATGCAGTCGCCTTCCACGGTACATTTGTGGTGCCGAATCCAGACGATGATTAGCCGTTCCAGAATCCCTCTCTCTCTCTTTTTCTCCGGAAATTTTTGAACAACCAAGGGATTACACTTACCTTGGTAAGAAAATAATATTATTAAAAACAACAACAAGAACAACATTAATATTAATAATATAATTCGGAATCTACTGGTGGAAGGAACTCTATGTATCCATCTCATTCAAACACCAGTCCAGCTATTTTCGCGTAAAAAATAAAATACAAAACTCAGTTTAAAAATTGGATTTCCATTCGGAGGTTAAACCTTTCCAGCTATATTTATAATAATATTATTAATAATAATAGCAATAATAATTATAGTAATAGTAAAAACAATCCCTCAAGTAAATTACCGGTGCGCTCCCAAATGAATTCTTCCAAGCTTTCTTTCTTCTGATTCTGCCAAATCAGCAAATAGCTGTCCGTCCACTGCACGTTGACAGCCCTACTTTACTTGCAATCGGCAACCACCTGCTATATAACGGAATTCGCCGGGCTTCGTTTGCACTACACTGGATTGGAATCGACCTACCAGATAATCTCTGGATCTTTGTGCTCGAATCGAAAATATCCACCGTCTACAAATTATATACTTTTGTGTCTATCAGTGAAACCAACTTTTAAATTCTGATTCCGAAAGAACACGATGCGATTCAATACATAGGGTACAGAACTTGAAGTAGGCCTACGCATTGTTGTGATGCGATATCAGATAAGGCAAAATTGTAATTTATTGAAGCTTTTATTTTGAACTTTTTCTTGCACGAGATAGCGGGAACATCTGCAAAGAAATCGTTAACAAAGTCGTTCTTTAGACGTTTACAGATTTTTCCATAAGCAATGAGCGTAACAGCTTAGGGTTTCTTTCTGAATGCAGTGGTTGCGGAAGAAGCTGTATGCATACACGTGTCTGGCCAATTATATAGCGCCTTTATGACAACATGGGGCTAAATTCAACCATGGGCTAAATCCAGCTTCATTAGTTTTACAGGGCGAAACGCATTCGAGCTATTAGAGAGCTCACGGTCGAGGTTCACAACTATAAGTCTCAGTCTTTACACTGGCGACGCTTTCATGAGAATGTCACAAGAGATAGGAAGACATATAGTCAAACAGACGGTGAGAGACAGTCGAACAGATATATAAACATAGACAAATGTGCCGTTAGCAAGACAGAATGCAAGACAGAAATGTAAAAGTAAATAAGTGAAGATCGAGCGAAGGAACGAAAGAAGAAAGAAATGAGTGAACAGAGAGATTAGTATAATGCAGAGATATGAGTGAGAAGAAATAGAAAGGAAAGATTGAGATTGGGGTGAAAAGGAGAGTTACAGATACAGAGACAAGATAGGGAGCGTGAGACAGAGTGGACGAGAAGAGAGAGGAGGGAATGAGAGAGAAAGGGCTTGACAGAAGAGAAAGAGATTCAAAGATAATTGATGTGAAGCGGGAGGGAGAAAGTAAGACAGAAAGAAAGAAAGAAAGAGTGCAATGTAGAGAGAAAGGGAGATAGGTGTAGCAGAGGAAAGGGTGAAGCGTATCGGAGACTGAGGAGACGTGCTGTTATAATCACAGAGTAATAGAGAAATAAATGTCATGTCTTGCAATGAAATATAATAACGTGAAGAGTCAGCTTCCTTAAGTGGCACAATCTACATCTACTGAGAAGCCATGTTTCAGCGACTTTGACAGGTAACTGAAGGCACTAAATAATTCATCAGACAGACATAAAGCCTACCTATGTAGACTGCGATGTGACACTGAACTTCTGAACCTTTGTCCTTCTGAGCGCACATAGACGACGTTCGTAAAATTATTTAATCAAATGCAATGATTTCCGTAACACCATAGAATTATGTATAAGACTCAATCGAAGACCACTCCAAGGGAATAAGTAGTCATGAATCGTTATCGTAGAAGTCCAGTCGAAATCCAACAAGTGAAGAATATCATAAATCAGGAGACGGTGGATAAGCACGATGAAACAGAAGTGTCCTATGTTCTGAAGTGTATGATATAAAAGAAATTAAAGGACGATCACAACTGGGCCGCGAATTCCAAAGTTTTGAGCCAACTGCAGCGAACAACCGAAGGTAACACCCTGTCAGAGTGCGAGTCACATTCATAGTCAAAGTGTTTGTTGATGAAGTACAATATATTTTGGTATGAGCCGATGTAGGTCTTCTGATATTAAACCAGCACCAATTGTCAATTGTTAGAAATGCTTTAAAGTGAATCCCCTGCCTTGTGCAGTGAGTGCAACACTGAAGTAATATTTCGTCCATTTAAATGAAATTCTGACATATCCAGTTACAGTAGTATCTGTGTTCCTCCTGCCATTTGTAAATTAAAGTTACAACGTTCTGACTACGACGTTGTCTTTATCGTCTCCTGTTCGTTATATTTGTGTGTTTATGATTGTGAGCCTAAAGCGACTTATAGACATTTATTCATTCGTATACTTTCAACGTTCTTAAATCATTGCTGACGATTTTAAGCCCATTCAGCTGTTCTTAAACGTCTTCAAAGAAGTTTTAATCAAAGCCAACGGTTCACAGCGGTCCACAAATTGCTCTAAACCTTTAATATCAGAGCGTCGCAGTGTATTAAATAAGAAAACGACATCATCATAAGCTTACTATTCCAGGTAAGAACAATAATCTAATCGTAATCCTCTGTCTCTGCTTCTACTTAACCGTAAGCATAACCCCAGGTTACCAAATATGCAGTGAGAAGCCCCGATCCAACGAGTGATTCTGAATACAAGCCCCACGAGTAGTTGTTTACTGTAATTTTTTTTAAATAGGGCTTTTCGAAATTTGGCGATCCGAATGAAGCTTTAAATAGACTTTTGTAAATAACACATGTGTGAATATACGCTCCTGTTCTGTTATAAATTGTGAGTGGTTTAAACGAATTCGCGACAGATTGGAACATTTCATTTTCTATTTTGTACCCCTAGGGTTAGGGTAACGGTTAAGGCGAGAGTAGAGGAAGTGGAAGAGGGTTACTTTTAGGTATGTAGCGTCTGAAATTCGGTGATTTGCTTAGAAAATGACAGGGAACTACAAATAGTGGGTCCTAGGTTCAGAATCACCTGTTGGATCGAAACATTTCATTGTCTATTTAGTAACTCTAGCGTTAGGCTTACAGTAAGGAAGACTCAGAGAAAGTGGATTAGGGTTAGATATATAGTAATATAATCATGTTCGATGACTTGATTAGAAAAGAATGGAAACTACTTCTTGTAGGTCCTGGGTTTAGTATCACCGGTTGGATCGAAGTATATTATTGTCTGTTAAAACAACTCTAGCATTAGACTTACGATATGTAGGCCTGCCCACATCCGTGATATCTGTAGTATTAGGCGTCAAGTTCCCTTTTTTGCTCTGGTTTGTTTGGCTATTACCCTGATCTTCAACCGTCTTGACTACGGCAACTCGCTTCTTACTGGCATTTCAAAAGCTAATTCGATGAAGCCTCAAGAGTCCGAAATACATTTGCAAGAGCTATCACTAAAACTCCAAAATATGAACATAGATCACCTATCCTAAGATCATTTCATTGGCTGCTCATAGAAAAAGGAATATTGTATTGCTAATCGTAATCGTAATCGTAATTCCGAGATTTCTACAGCGCCCAACGAAAGCCGCGCCGCGGGAACCAGCTTATTTTCAGGCGCTCAGTCAAAACAAAATCGAAAGGCAAAAGGGTTCGGTTCCAGGTCAAGATCCAAAAGTCAGACAGAGAGACAGCGTGGCAGCTACGGGGTGGAGTTCGGGGTTGGAGATGAGAGGGAGAGATAAGAGGAAGAAGGGATGTATGTTGTATGCAAGACTCGATTCTTCACCCAACCACACTTTCTTCACTCTGTACAGACTCCCAAGAGTTCTCTCTACTCGATCAGGTTTTCTGGATGTGACTTTCTGTCGCTGGTCCTAGAATCTGGAACTCTCTTCCCGCAAATGTCGTTCTGCAGCCTGTTTTGCCTTCAGATCTCGACTAAAACCCTCTTCCTGGGCTCATTTCCTTCTTAGGCTGTGTCTTTTGGAATTCCCTCGGCTTTTCGACCGGTCTCACAATGCAATTTGGCTTGTAAAATAATTTTTCATAGCAGGGACCGTTGACTGATGCCTCGAGCATTGTTACAATGGCGGTATAGAAGTTCTTAGATTTTTATTATAACAGCGTAACATTACAGAGTAAAACAAGTGAATACTGCTATGCATTTAATTACATGTAAAAGTAGCCTTTTCGCCTTTACCATTAAAAGGTTTACAAGAATAGACCGATTACATGTAAACGTGCACTGAAAGGTGTACCACTATTACAAGTAAATTTGTCCAGGCATCTTGTAAACATGCAGTGGTAAGCACTCACAATGACGCTATAAATTAATACATGCGATGTATAAGTGACGCAGGTTCCATCTTGACCTGCGATCTACGGAACTCTCCGCCATTCTGCGATTTGTCGTAGGGTATGTATTCAACCGATCTCCGACGTCGACCACTGGAAGAAATTACACAAAGAATAAAGCATTGCAAATAATCCCGAAAAAGTCAATTCAAGTTTCCTCGTTCCAGAAGGGCTCATTTAAGAGACAAATATGCGCGAATAACTTTCCAAGGTCGTTACACGGACTCCGCTCACGCTCGAACCTGCAATCGTTAGATTACATGCCAAGCGCAAAATGATCTCTTTATCCGTATTATAAGCAGACCGTGGGGGAGGGGCAGCAGGAGGAGTTGTTGTTGTTGTCGTTAACATAGAGTAGAATTGTAGAATTGTAGTTTCTTATTGCGTAGGTCTTTAGTCAGACGTGTATGTACATAGGGGAAAGGTTTATTACTACGTCTGCCCAGTCCTGGGAACTATTTTAATCGTGGGCGCCATGACACTTACGCTTCGTAAGGATCCACAACTCCGTGGCCGTAGACGGTATTGTCACCCTTGGGCAGCGCGTCCAGCGCTTGGATCTCAGCTATGCGTTGATCAGAATAGACCTTCTTGGAGCGACGCCTGTATGTCGAACAATAAAATTCGCCCACATAGACATAATTCAAGCAGCTATCACGCAGTGTAATGGAGGAAAGAAGTTTCGCTTTGATTAGCAAGGTGAGTGAGATAAGGTGAGGTAATAATGCAAGGTAAGGTAATTTAGGGTAAGATAGGTAAGAATATCTGAGGAAGATGAGGTTAGTTAAGGCAAGATAGGGTATGGTAAGGAAATATGGTAAGGTAAAGTAAGGAAAGGTATGTGAGGTACATGTAAGTTGAGGAAAGGTTATGCAAGGTAATAGTGCAATTAAGATAAATTGAAGTTAGGTAGGTAAGGTAGAGAAAGGTAAGGTAAGGACAGATGAGAAAGACAGGTAAGTAAAGTATTCAGAGTTTTACGACGTTTTCTGCCTGTCAGGGCCGCTAACGTCGATCTAGCCTTGCTTTTTCTTCTGCTAATGTTACCCATTTCTTGCTGGAGTAAGGTAATTAATTGAAGTAAGACTAGATTAGGTGATCTTAGGTAAGGCAGGATAACTTAAAGATTAACAAGTGATGTCTAAGTATGGTAAATTAAGGCAGAATGGTCGACTTACTTGCTGTCAAAGCGCGGACTAGACAGGGCGATCGACACAAGAAGCAGAAGGACGATCAGAGATGCATGAAGCACGGTTGATGTCACCCTTTTATTCATCTTCACTAAAACACGAAACACTGCACTTTGAAAAGTAGATTACTACTACTACTACCGCTTCTACTACCACTACTACTACCACCACTACTACCACCACCACTACTATTACTACTACTAATACTATTACTAATAAGAATAATAATAATTGCTATTATTATTAATATTATTATAATTTCTTTAAAATAATTAAGTGCTTCAACTCGATCGCCAATCAGGGCACTTTTGAGGAGCCAGACATCAGCGAAAACTAGCCATCTCAGAACGCAATTTTCCTATTTTTTCTTTTCGAATGATTTTTTTACTTCCTGATGGATCATAAGTACCACAGAAAAAATAACAATAACAGTAATAATTATAATAATAATAATAATAAAAAAATTCCTCAGGTAAGTTACCGGTGCGTTTCAAAACGAAGTCTTCCACGCTCTTTTTCCTGGTTCTCCAAAATCAGCAAATAGCCGTCTGTCCGTCGCACGTTGATAGCCCGACGTGCAATCGGCAACCACCTGCTATATAACGGAATTCGCCAGGCTTCGTGATTGATTGCACTATCCTGGATTGAAATCAACTTGCCAAATAACTTATGGATCTGTGCTAGAATCGAGAACATCCGCCTTATACATATTATATATTTTCGTGTCTATCAGAGTACACAACTCATAAATTCTGATTCTGAAGGAACACGATACGATTTAATGGATTAGCTACAGAACTTGAAGCATGCATTGTTGTGATGTGTTGTAAAATATTGCAAAATTGCGGTTTTTTGAAGCCTTTCCTTTGAACTTTTCCTTGCACGAGATAGCGGAACATCTGCGCAGAAATCGTGATCAAAGCCGTTTTTCAGACCTTTACAGATCTTTTGCATGAGCAATGAGCGTAACAGCTTAGGGTTTCTTTCTGAATGCCGTGGTTGCTGAAGAAGCTGTATGTGTACACGTGGCTGGCCAATTATACAGCGCCTTTAGGACAACATGGGGCTAAATTCATTCCATTCCATTCCATTCTCAGCCTTCCTCGTTCCGAGATTCGGCCGCATCATGCACAATGTTCCTCCAGTGTCCTCTGTCTTCCACCAGCCTGAGGATCTCCTCCATTGTTAGCCCAGTCCATGCCCTGATGTTGCCCAACCAGTTTATTCTCGGTCTTCCTCTTTTCCGTCCTCCCGGTATTGTGCCCTGTATTATCTCCTTCTCGATGCATGTTCCCACCTTCCTCATGATGTGGCCAAAATAGATCAATTTCCTTTTCCTTACTGTCTTCAAAAGATTCCTCTCAACTCCAGCCGCTTCCAGTACCCATTCATTTGACCGCTTTTCCATCCACGATATTTGCATGATCATTCTTAGACATTTCATCTCGAAAGCTTCTATCCTCCTCTCTTCCTCCTTCCTCAAAGTCCAGCTCTCACATCCGTATAGTGCCACCGGCCATACTAACGTCATCAAGAGCCTCATCTTTGTTACCAGTGATATGCCATGACTTTTCCATATTTTTTTAAGATTTGCAGCCATTGCATACCCCTTTGCCAGTCGTACCCTTATCTCTGCTCCACAATCGCTGTCCCTGTCGATCCTCGAGCCCAAGTACATGAAAGTATCCCCCTGCTCCACTGTTTCCTGACCTATGCTGATCTGACACCTGGTCTCTATTGTTGTCATGACCTTTGTTTATCCGTGTTAATCCGCATTCCATATTTCCTTCCTGCCCTGTCTAATCTCTCAACCAGTGTTTGTAATTCCTTCTCAGATTCTGTTATTAGTACTATGTCGTCTGCGTATCTTAAGTTTGTCAACCGCCTTCCCCCTATCTGCACTCCTCCGTCAAAACCCTCCAAAGCCTCTCTCATGACCCTCTCTGCCAGAATGTTAAATAAACTTGGAGACAACACGCATCCTTGTCTCACCCCTCTCCTGACTCTGAACTCTCCAGATAGTGTTCCTGCCACTTTGATCCTTGCGTTTTGTTTCTTGTACAACTTGGATAACAACTTTATTATGTGTCCAGGAAATCCCATTTCTATCATTGTTGTCCATAATGTTTCATGTGCTATTGAATCAAAAGCTTTTTTGAAGTCTACAAAGCACATGAAAAGAGGTTGTTGATGTTCATTTGCCTTTTGCATAACAATTCTCAGGTTTGTTATCTGGTCTCTTGTCCCTCTAGCCTTCCGAAAACCCGCTTGTTCTTCCGCCACTTCTGCTTCCGTCTGATTCCTTATTCTTTCTAAAATGATCCTCAACATAATCTTACTTGCGTGTGCGACCAAGGCCACTGTTCTATAATTTATACATTGCCTGGCATCTCCTTTCTTTGGTATAGGTACAAAAATTGAATCCGCCCAATCCTCTGGCCAATCTCCATCTTCCCATAGTGCTGTGCATATAAGATGAAATTTGTCTACTGTAGCTTCTCCTCCGTATTTAAACAGTTCCGCAGGTATTCCATCCGGCCCCGCTGATTTCCCGTTCGCACACTGTTTTATCGCTCTTGCTACTTCTGATCTTAAAGGGGGTGGCTCTCTCTCGTATTCATTCGTGTCCTCCTTCACCTCGTTGTCATCGTACAGTTCTTCGCAGTACTGCCTCCAACGTTCAGCAATGAGTTCAGTGTCCGTGATGTATTCTCCATTTTCTGCCTGTATGCAGTGTATTTTTGGCTGGAATTTGTTTGTAATTGCCCTGACTGTTCTATACAGATATCTACTGTTCCCCCTCTTGTTCTCTATTTCCGCCTTTTCACACACTTCCTCCAGCTGTTTCTGTTTGTCGTTTCTTAGATGTCTCTGTACCTCCGCCTTCAGCTCCTTATACTCTTCTCTGTCCTTTTGCTTGGCTTCACGCTTCTTGTTGATGAGGTCAACAGTTTCTTTGGTAATCCATGGCTTCCCTTTGTCTCTCCTCCTGTAACCGACTATTTCTTCGGCCGTTGTGAAAAGTATGTCTCTTGTTTCCTTCCACAATTCATTGGGTGATCTTTCCTCTATTACCGTGTTCAAAGCTTCGAATCTGTTTGCTACTTCTATCTCATAGGTGATTCCCTTGTTTCCAGCTAGATCCTCTACATTCAGTCTTTTTATCACCTCTTCCTGCTTTTTCCTTCCTAATCTGATCTTCAATGTTGCCACCAGCAAATTATGATCTGAATTGCAGTCCGCTCCTGGGTATGTCTTGCATTTGTTGATGCATGTCTTCCACTTCCGGTCGATACCTATGTAATCAATCTGGTTTTTTGTTCTTCCGTCCGGAGATGTCCAAGTACTTAATCTCCTTGGATGTTGTTTAAACCATGTATTGGCCAGACCCAACTCCTGTTCCATACAGAAATCTATTAGCCTCTCCCCTCTCCCATTTATCTCCCCCAATCCTTCTCCACCCGTCACTGGTTCTATGCTACTTTTTCCCACTTTAGCATTGAAATCTCCCATTACCACTGTAATGTCTCTTTTCGGAATGTTTTTTAGCGCTTTTGCCAGCATCTGGTAGAACTCCTCAACTTCATCTTCCTCTCCATCTGTTGTTGGCGCATAGACCTGTATCATGCTTATGCATCTTGGCTTTGCTTTTAATCTTACCACCAAAATTCTGCTGCTTATTGTTTCATATCCAATTAGGGCCCTAATCCTGTTCTTCTGTATCCAAACCCCTACTCCTCCATGTCCCTGAGTCTCTTCTCCTGAATATACAATCATATGTCCCTCTGACGTAATGAAGTGTCCCCTGCCACCCCATCGCACCAAGCCACATACCTCCATCCTCAATCTCTCCATCTCCCTACCAAGAACCTGGGTTTTTCCCAGTTGTATCATACTTCGCACGTTCCAAGTGCCTACTCTCATCTTCTTCCTGAGTTGAAAAATGCCATCGTCCGCCTTCCATCTCCCTTCAATCTCCTCTATCCCTGTATTACCTCCTCTTCTTCTTCTTCCAGTAGCCGACTTTCCGACCCTGTCCTGGTTGCTCAACAGGGGACGCGGACCTTGTGAACCCGGGCGTCGTCCGAGCCGGTATGGATTAAGTTTGAATTCCATTTTTCATGATGCTGTTTGGGGATGATAAGATGGTAGGCCCCCCAGTCTTTCCATCTCGCAGTAAGGAAGCCCTGCTCCAGGTGTACCGGAAGTGCCCTCCTGTCTCTGTAGACTCGCCGTTGTCCCTTGTAACAGGATCTTCCGTCTAATCTACTGAAGTCTCGCTGCTGCCCGAGACCTGCCGCTCACGTTGGCCAATCTTTCAGAGTTCCTGCTGAGCCTGTCCAACTCGCGAAGCGCCCGAGGTGGTACTTCAGTCGAGACTTTCACCACTGTTGGCATAGCCTCAGCAGGCATTCTCCTACTCAATTGTTCACCCCCTCACCACGCTGAGGTGTGAGTCGGTCTTTGAGGGGGGCTAAATTCAACCATGGACTAAATCCAGCTTCATTAGTTTTACAGGGCGAAACGCATTCGAGCTATTAGAGAGCTCACGGTCGAGGTTCACAACTATAAGTCTCAGTCTTTACACTGGCGACGCTTTCATGAGAATGTCACAAGAGATAGGAAGACATATAGTCAAACAGACGGTGAGAGACAGTCGAACAGATATATAAACATAGACAAACGTGCCGTTAGAAAGACAGAATGCAAGACAGAAATGTAAAAGTAAATAAGCAAAGATCGAGCGAAGGAACGAAAGAAGAAAGAAATGAGTGAACAGAGAGATTAGTATAATGCAGAGATATGAGTGAGAAGAAATAGAAAGGAAAGATAGAGATTGGGGTGAAAAGGAGAGTTACAGATACAGAGACAAGATAGGGAGCGTGAGACAGAGTGGACGAGAAGAGAGAGGAGGGAATGAGAGAGAAAGGGCTTGACAGAAGAGAAAGAGATTCAAAGATAATTGATGTGAAGCGGGAGGGAGAAAGTAAGACAGAAAGAAAGAAAGAAAGAGTGCAATGTAGAGAGAAAGGGAGATAGGTTTAGCAGAGGAAAGGGTGAAGCGTATCGGAGACTGAGGAGACGTGCTGTTATAATCACAGAGTAATAGAGAAATAAATGTCATGTCTTGCAATGAAATATAATAACGTGAAGAGTCAGCTTCCTTAAGTGGCACAATCTACATCTACTGAGAAGCCATGTTTCAGCGACTTTGACAGGTAACTGAAGTCACTAGATAATTCATCAGACAGATATAAAGCCTACCTATGTAGACTGCGATGTGACACTGAACTTCTGAACCTTTGTCCTTCTGAGCGCACAAAGACGAAGTTCGTAAAATTATTTAATCAAATGCAATGATTTCCGTAACACCATAGAATTATGTATAAGACTCAATCGAAGACCACTCCAAGGGAATAAGTAGTCATGAATCGTTATCGTAGAAGTCCAGTCGAAATCCAACAAGTGAAGAATATCATAAATCAGGAGACGGTGGATAAGCACGATGAAACAGAAGTGTCCTATGTTCAGAAGTGTATGATATAAAAGAAATTAAAGGACGATCACAACTGGGCCGCGAATTCCAAAGTTTTGAGCCAACTGCAGCGAACAACCGAGGGTAACACCCTGTCAGAGTGCGAGCCACATTCATAGTCAAAGTGTTTGTTGATTAAGTACAATATATTTTGGTATGAGCCGATGTAGGTCTTCTGATATTAAACCAGCACCAATTGTCAATTGTTAGAAATGCTTTAAAGTGAATTCCCTGCATTGTGTAGTGAGTGCAACACTGAAGTAATATTTCGTCCATTTAAATGAAATTCTGACATATCCAGTTACAGTAGCATCTGTGTTCCTCCTGCCATTTGTAAAGTAAAGTTACAACGTTCTGACTACGACGTTGTCTTTATCGTCTCCTGTTCGTTATACTTGTGTGTTTATGATTGTGAGCCTAAAGCGGCTTATAGACATTTATTCATTCGTATACTTTCAACGTTCTTAAATCATTGCTGACGATTTTAAGCCCATTCAGCTGTTCTTAAACGTCTTCAAAGAAGTTTTAATCAAAGCCAACGGTACACAGCGGTCCACAAATTGATCTAAACCTTTAACATCAGAGCGTCGCAGTGTATTAAATAAGAAAACGACATCATCATAAGCTTACTATTCCAGGTAAGAACAATAATCTAATCATAATCCTCTTTCTCTGCTTCTAGTTAACCCTAAGCATAACCCCAAGGTTACCAAATATGCAGTGAAAAGCCCCGATCCAACGAGTGATTCTGAATATCAGCTCCATGAGTAGTTGTTTACTTTCATTTTTTTTAAATAGGGCTTTTCGAAATTTGGCGATCCGAATGAAGGATCGTTGTAAATTGTAAACTGTTAATAGACTTTTGTAAATAACACATGTGTGAATATACGCTCCGGTTCTGTTATAAATTGTGAGTGGCTTAAACGAATTCGCGACAGATTGGAACATTACATTTTCTATTTTGTACCCCTATGGTTAGGGTAACGGTTAAGGCGAGAGTAGAGGAAGTGGAAGAGGGTTACTTTTAGGTATGTAGCGTCTGAAATTCGGTGATTTGCTTAGAAAATGATAGGGAACTACAAATCGTGGGTCCTAGGTTCAGAATCACCGGTTGGATCGAAACATTTCATTGTCTATTTAGTAACCCTAGCGTAAGGCTTCCAGTAAGGAAGACTCAGAGAAAGTGGAATAGGGTTAGATATATAGTAACATATGTTCGATGACTTGATTAGAAAAGAATGGAAACTACTTCTTGTGGGTCCTGAGTTTAGTATCACCGGTTGGATCGAAGTATTTTATTGTCTGTTAAAACAACTCTAGCATTAGACTTATGATATGAGATCTGCCCACTACCACATCCGTGATATCTGTAGTATTAGGCGTCAAGTTCCCTTTTTTGCTCTGGTTTGTTTGGCTATTACCCTGATCTTCAACCGTCTTGACTACGGCAACTCGCTTCTTACTGGCATTTCAAAAGCTAATTCGATGAAGCTTCAAGAGCCCAAAATACATTTGCAAGAGCTATCACTAAAACTCCAAAATATGAGCATAGATCACCTATTCTAAGATCATTTCATTGGCTGCTCATAGAAAAAGGAATATTGTATTGCTAATCGTAATCGTAATTCCGAGATTTCTACAGCGCCCAACGAAAGCCGCGCCGCGGGGACCAGCTTATTCACAGGCGCTCAGTCAAAACAAAATCGAAAGGTAAAAGGGTTCGGTTCCAGGTCAAGATCCAAAAGTCAGACGGAGAGACAGCGTGGCAGCTACAGGGGGAGGTGCAGTTTGGGGTTGGAGAGGAGAGGGAGAGATAAGAGGAAGAAGGGATATATGTTGTATGCAAGACTCGACTTTTCAGCCAACCACACTTTCTTCACTCTGTACAGACTCCCAAGAGTTATCTCTACTCGATCAGGTTTTCTGGATGTGACTTTCTGTCGCTGGTCCTAGAATCTGGAACACTCTTCCGGCAAATGTTCATTCTGCAGCCTGTTTTGCCTTCAGATCTCGACTAAAACCCTCTTCCTGGGCTCATTTCCTTCTTAGGCTGTGTCTTTTGGAATTCCCTCGGCTTTTCGACCGGGCTCACAATGCAATTTGGCTTGTAAAATAATTTTTCATAGCAAGGACCGTTGGCTGATGCCTCGAGCATTGTTACAGTGGCGCTATAGAAGTTCTTAGATTTTTATTATAACAGCGTAACATTTCAGAGTAAAACAAGTGAATACTGCTATGCATTTAATTACATGTAAAAGTAGCCTTTTCGCCTTTACCATTAAAAGGTTTACAAGAATAGACCGATTACATGTAAACGTGCACTGAAAGGTGTACCACTATTACAAGTAAATTTGTCCAGGCATCTTGTAAACATGCAGTGGTAAGCACTCACAATGACGCTATAAATTAATACATGCGATGTATAAGTGACGCAGGTTCCATCTTGACCTGCGATCTACGGAACTCTCCGCCATTCTGCGATTTGTCGTAGGGTATGTATTCAACCGATCTCCGACGTCGACCACTGGAAGAAATTACACAAAGAATAAAGCATTGCAAATAATCCCGAAAAAGTCAATTCAAGTTTCCTCGTTCCAGAAGGGCTCATTTAAGAGACAAATATGCGCGAATAACTTTCCAAGGTCGTTACACGGACTCCGCTCACGCTCGAACCTGCAATCGTTAGATTACATGCCAAGCGCAAAATGATCTCTTTATCCGTATTATAAGCAGACCGTGGGGGAGGGGCAGCAGGAGGAGTTGTTGTTGTTGTCGTTAACATAGAGTAGAATTGTAGAATTGTAGTTTCTTATTGCGTAGGTCTTTAGTCAGACGTGTATGTACATAGGGGAAAGGTTTATTACTACGTCTGCCCAGTCCTGGGAACTATTTTAATCGTGGGCGCCATGACACTTACGCTTCGTAAGGATCCACAACTCCGTGGCCGTAGACGGTATTGTCACCCTTGGGCAGCGCGTCCAGCGCTTGGATCTCAGCTATGCGTTGATCAGAATAGACCTTCTTGGAGCGACGCCTGTATGTCGAACAATAAAATTCGCCCACATAGACATAATTCAAGCAGCTATCACGCAGTGTAATGGAGGAAAGAAGTTTCGCTTTGATTAGCAAGGTGAGTGAGATAAGGTGAGGTAATAATGCAAGGTAAGGTAATTTAGGGTAAGATAGGTAAGAATATCTGAGGAAGATGAGGTTAGTTAAGGCAAGATAGGGTATGGTAAGGAAATATGGTAAGGTAAAGTAAGGAAAGGTATGTGAGGTACATGTAAGTTGAGGAAAGGTTATGCAAGGTAATAGTGCAATTAAGATAAATTGAAGTTAGGTAGGTAAGGTAGAGAAAGGTAAGGTAAGGACAGATGAGAAAGACAGGTAAGTAAAGTATTCAGAGTTTTACGACGTTTTCTGCCTGTCAGGGCCGCTAACGTCGATCTAGCCTTGCTTTTTCTTCTGCTAATGTTACCCATTTCTTGCTGGAGTAAGGTAATTAATTGAAGTAAGACTAGATTAGGTGATCTTAGGTAAGGCAGGATAACTTAAAGATTAACAAGTGATGTCTAAGTATGGTAAATTAAGGCAGAATGGTCGACTTACTTGCTGTCAAAGCGCGGACTAGACAGGGCGATCGACACAAGAAGCAGAAGGACGATCAGAGATGCATGAAGCACGGTTGATGTCACCCTTTTATTCATCTTCACTAAAACACGAAACACTGCACTTTGAAAAGTAGATTACTACTACTACTACCGCTTCTACTACCACTACTACTACCACCACTACTACCACCACCACTACTATTACTACTACTAATACTATTACTAATAAGAATAATAATAATTGCTATTATTATTAATATTATTATAATTTCTTTAAAATAATTAAGTGCTTCAACTCGATCGCCAATCAGGGCACTTTTGAGGAGTCAGACATCAGCGAAAACTAGCCAACTCAGAACGCAATTTTCCTATTTTTTCTTTTCGAATGATTTTTTTACTTCCTGATGGATCTTAAGTACCTCAGAAAAAAATAATAATAACAGTAGTAATTATAATAATAATAATAAAAAATTTCCTCAGGTAAGTTACCGGTGCGTTTCAAAACGAGGTCTTCCACGCTCTTTCTCCTGGTTCTCCAAAATCAGCAAATTGCCGTCTGTCCGTCGCACGTTGATAGCCCGACGTGCAATCGGCAACCACCTGCTATATAACGGAATTCGCCAGGCTTCGTGATTGATTGCACTATCCTGGACTGGAATCAACATGCCAAATAACTTCTGGATATGTGCTAGAATCGAGAACATCCGCCTTATACATATTATATATCTTCGTGTCTATCAGAGTACACAACTCATAAATTCTGATTCTGAAGGAACACGATACGATTTAATGGATTAGCTACAGAACTTGAAGCATGCATTGTTGTGATGCGATATCAGATAAGGCAAAATTGTAATTTATTGAAGCTATTATTTTGAACTTTTTCTTGCACGAGGTAGCGTTCCGCTACCTCTGCGCAGAAATCGTGATCAAAGTCGTTTTTCAGACATTTACAGAAGTTTTGCATGAGCAATGAGCGTAACAGCTTAGGGTTTCTTTCTGAATGCCGTGGTTGCTGAAGAAGCTGTATGTGTACACGTATCTGGCCAATTATATAGCGCCTTTATGACAACATGGGGCTAAATTCAACCATGGGCTAAATATAGCTTCATTAGTTTTGCATGGCGATATGAATTCGAGCTATTAGAGAGCTCACGGTCGAGGTTCACAACTATAAGTCTCAGTCTTTATACTGGCGACGCTGCCATGAGAATGTCACAAGACAGATGGTCAGACAGAAAGAGAGACAGGCGAACAGATATATACAGATAGATAGATGCGCAGTTTTCAAGAGAGAACGCAAGACAGAACTGTAAGATGAATAAGTAAAGATCGAGCGAAGGAACGAAAGAAGAAAGAAATGAGTGAACAGAGAGATTAGTATAATGCAAAGATATGAGTCAGAGGAGACAGAAGGGAAAGGTAGAGATAGGGTGAAAAGGAGAGTGAGATACAGGAGAGTAAGAGATACAGAGACAAGATAGAGAGCGTGAGTAAAGCGAGTGGGCGAGAAGAGAGAGAAGGGCTGTGAGAGAGAAAGAGGCCGAAATAAAAGAGAAAGAGAGACAAAGATAAATGGTATGAAGCAGAAGAGAAAGATTGAGACAGAGAGAGAGACAGACAGACAGACAGACAGAGAAAGAGAAAGAAAGAGCAAGGAAACAAGGGAAAAAAGCGTGGTAGACATAAAAAAACAACGTAGAGAGAAGGGGAAATGACCGTAATAGAGGAAAGCGTGAAGCGAATAGGAGACTGAGGAGACGCGTGTTGACAAATTCACAGAGTAACAGAGAAATAAATGTCATGTCTTGCAATGAAATATAATAACGTGAAGAGTCAGCTTCCTTAATTGGCACAATCTACATCGACTAGGTAGCTATGTTTCAGCGACTTTGACAGGTAACTGAAGTCACTAGATAATTCATCAGACAGACATAAAGCCTATCTATGTAGACTGCGCTGTGATATTGAACTTCTGAACCTTTGTCCTTCTTAGCTTACGAGACGTCGTTCTTAAAATTATTTAATCAAATGCAACGACTTCTGTAGCACCATGAAATTATGTACAAGACATCAATCGAAGACCACTCCAAGGGAATATGTGGTCATGAATCGTTATCGTAGGAGAAGTCCAGTCGAAATCCCAACAGGTGAAGGAAATCATAAATCAGGAGACGGTGGATAAGCACGATGAAACAGATGTGTTCTATGTTCAGACGTGAAGGACATAACAGAACTGAGAGAACACACAGAACTCGGCCGTGAATTCCAAAGTTTTGGGCCAACTGAAGAACAACCGAGGGCACAACCCTTTCCGAGTGCGAGCCGCAATCTTAGTCAAAGTTTTTTTTTGATGGAGTATAATATATTTTGGTATGAGCCGATGTAGGTCATCTGATTTTAAAATAATATCTTGTCAACTGTGAGAAATGTTTTAAAGTGAATTCTTTGCTTTATGTAGTGAGTGCAACACCTACGTTGGTCCCACTTGCTGGAATCGTCTCCCTCGAGACTTGCGACTTGAGCTCCTTTCTCTCCCCCTCTCAGTGTTCCGCAGGCGCCTGAAGACTGTACTGTTCAAAAGTGATTTTACTTTTTCGGGTCGGAAGCACCTCTGTTCAGTTTATCCTCTAAGAGGGGCTTTATAAATCTCAAATTACAATTACAACACTGAAGTAATGTTTTGTTCAAGTAAATGAATGTCTGACAGAGCCAGTTAATATTTATGTACTTCCTGCCACCGGTATTTTAAAGTTAAAATGTAATGAATACGACATTGTCTTTATACTCTGCTGTTCATTGTTTTATGTGTTCACGTTTTTAGGTCGAAAGCGGTTTTCAGAATTTACTGATGCACTTTGCAACGTTTCTTAAATAATTGCTGAGGTTTTAAAAACGTTTCAGCTGTTCTTAACCGTCTTCAAAGCAGTCTTAAGCAAAGCCAACGGTTCACAGCGGTCTGCAAAATGCTCTAAACCCTTAATAGCCGAAAGTCGCAGGGTAAGAAACAAGTAAACAAGTGCTTATCTTGCCAGGCCCAAGACATGTAAGGACAATAATCTCACCCTAATCCTCTTCTCTTCCTCTGCTTCTTCTTAACCGTAAGCATAGCCAAATGACCAATGAAAAGTCTCGAACCAACGAGTGATCCTGAATTCAGGCCCCACGTGTAGTTGCTTACTATCATTTTCTAGCCAAACCATCGAATATCTCCTGCCATATATCTAACCCTAACCCTCTTCCTCTTTCTCTGCTTCCTCTTAGCCGTTACCCTAACCCTAGGTTACTAAACAGATAACGAAGTGTTTCGATCCGACCCGTGATTTTGAACTTAGGCCCAACAGATGTAGTTTGCTATCATTTTCTAAGCAAATCACCGACTATCTTATGCTTTTTCTCGAACGCTAACCCTCATCCTCTCCCTCTGCTTCCATCATGAAAGTAACCTTAACCTGGGGTTACTATAATTAAATATTTCAATCCAAATGGTGATTCTCAACCTAGGACCCACCAGTTGTTGTAGTTGCCTATCATTTTTTAAACAAATCACCGAATATCACAAGCGATATATCTAACCCTGGCCGTCTTCCACTGCGCCTGTCATGTCATGTCATGCACCAACGTCGCTGCGCGACGGTTGGCTACATGAATGGACTAGAGCTCTCCACTGACGCCTATTGCGTGCAGCGGCGAGAAGATAAGAACCAGAAAGGTTAGTCCAGGAAAGAATATTGTCGATCCAGTTAATTTGGGGTCTGCCACGGTGTCGATAGCCTTCAACGTGACCCAGAATGATGGAATTTTCTATGGAATCTTGAGGAAGTCTAATGATGTGACCAAAATAGCGGAGTTTGCGAGCTTTAGTGGAACTCAAGAGCTCAGGATAAGTTCTAGCAAGGTGATAAACTTGCTCCGTGGTAAGCTTGAGTGTCCAGGGGATGCGCAGAAGCTTTCGAATGCATTTGTTCTCATTTGTTCTTCTGCGCCTACTCTCTTTTTAACCATAACCTCAACCATAGTGCTACTAAATAGGCAATAAAATGCTTCAATCACACTGGTGTCTCTAAACCATGGGCCCACCAAATGGTAGTTTCCAATCAACAATCATTTTCTAAGCAAATCACCAAATTTCTGATGCTTTTTATCTACTCTTAGCTCTGTTCTCTACTTCTTCTTGACCGTTACCCCAACCCTAGGGCCACTAAACAGATAACGAAATGTTTCGATCCAATCGGTGATTCTGAGCCGAGGGCCCACAGTAGTAGTTTCCAATCATTTTCTAAACAAATCACCGCATATCAGACGCTAGGTTACTGAATACACAATTAAAATTTTCGATCCAACCGATGATACGAAACCTATGTCCCACCACAAATAGTTTTCTAAACAAATCATCTGATATCTTTTTCTTCTTCTCTAAAACTAACCTTCTTCCTCTTCCTCTGCTTCTTTCTTAACCATACGCCTAACCCTAAGGTTACTAAACAGACAATTAAATATTTCGATGCAATCCGGTGATTCTAAACTCGGGTCCCACGAGGAGCATGGTCCTATCGTTTTCTAATGAAATCAACGAATATCATTTCCTAAGTTAAGAAGAAAGCAGAGGAAGAAGGCATAAGGTTAGGAGGAGGAGGAGTAGGAGGATTTGAAGAGGATGAGGAGGGGAAGTTTGAGTAGGTGAAGAATGAAGTGGAAACAACGAGGAATAGCAGAAGTAAAAATAGGAGGAGGATTATTGAGGATTAGGAGGAAAAGGAGGAAGAGGACGAAGCGTAGGCGTAGAAAGAGGAGGAGGAGGAGGAAGAAGAGGAGGAAGAGGAGTAATTGGCTTCGTTGTTGTTGACGGAGGATTTGAGAAACGTAGAGTGCAAACTGGATGATGACAGATGGATGCAGCAGGCTGAAAGAAGCTCAACATCGAGAGGAGTTGCGTCGTCGGACGCTTGACCCTTCCTGAGGGCAGAGAACCAGCAGAAGAAGAAGACAATGCTGATTAATTCGGGTTGAGTCGGAAAGGCTTCAACAATTAACGGAGTGATGTACAGTAAGTTAAATCAGGACAGGGTATGTAAAGATAATTTAGTGTACGTTAGGGTAAAGTAGAATACGGTAATGTAGGGCATGGTGGCATATGAGTACGTGGCAGCCCAGAGCGTGAAGCGCAAGTGGTTAATTTTGTGATCCAAAAATCCTATCCTCTTCTCCGTATCCACCGTAGACGTCCGACTGTCTAACTGCTTGACCTATGGATCTCGATTCACTCGATATTTACCCACCGCAGCCTTGCTTAACCCACAGTAGCTTTACATCTGATTTCTCTAACCCATCGGAATTCAACCCGGCTTCTCCAACGGTATACGATTTTTGACTGTGATTTTGACTTGAAGCGACTCTCGATTGATGCCTTGAGCATTATGATAACGGCGCTATAGAAGTCATTAGATTAGATTAAATTAGAGTCGGATCAGAACCTGACTTGACCTGCCTCGTCTATGTTGATTTAACTCAGCGACTTAGCTTTGTAATGCGCTGAATAAATTCGGAGATTACGATGTGGTATGTTGGGATAGGCAGCAATTGAGTTTGGCTTTGTAATGCGCTGAATAAATTCGGAGATTACGATGTGGTATGTTGGGATAGGCAGCAATTGAGTTTGGCTTTGTAATGCGCTGAATAAATTCGGAGATTACGATGTGGTATGTTGGGATAGGCAGCAATTGAGTTTGGCTTTGTAATGCGCTGAATAAATTCGGAGATTACGATGTGGTATGTTGGGATAGGCAGCAATTGAGTTTGGCTTTGTAATGCGCTGAATAAATTCGGAGATTACGATGTGGTATGTTGGGATAGGCAGCAATTGAGTTTGGCTTTGTAATGCGCTGAATAAATTCGGAGATTACGATGTGGTATGTTGGGATAGGCAGCAATTGAGTTTGGCTTTGTACTGCGCTGAATAAATTCGGAGATTACGATGTGGTATGTTGGGATAGGCAGCAATTGAGTTTGGCTTTGTACTGCGCTGAATAAATTCGGAGATTACGATGTGGTATGTTGGGATAGGCAGCAATTGAGTTTGGCTTTGTACTGCGCTGAATAAATTCGGAGATTACGATGTGGTATGTTGGGATAGGCAGCAATTGAGTTTGGCTTTGTAATGCGCTGAATAAATTCGGAGATTACGATGTGGTATGTTGGGATAGGCAGCAATTGAGTTTGGCTTTGTAATGCGCTGAATAAATTCGGAGATTACGATGTGGTATGTTGGGATAGGCAGCAATTGAGTTTGATATGCCTCGTGTATTTAGGTTCATGGGAATTTATATGACGTCTTTATGGTACAATTACTCAATTTCGTTTTCCTGATATACTAGACGAAAGTTCTTCTCGTTTCTGGAAAATTTCTGCCTTCGAAGAAATTCTGTGATTGTCATAACGGTTTTGAATTCATTACTACAACCTTCCTAAGCCCTGGACACCATTTCCAGTGAAGTTTCATTGTGTTGTTTTATCCGCCAGTGACCAATGGATCAATTACGACAGCTGAACAGACGGTTCTCAACAGTTTCGTTAGCTCAGAACTCGGGTGAATGAGGTACGGCTCCTCCTCCTCCGCCTCCTTCTCCGCCTCCTCCTTCTGCTCCTCCTCCTCGTCCTCCTCCTCAGCTCATTGTTATGCCAAGGATGCATGAGGTACGACTAGTTTATTGCTATGCTCGCTGTTGTGACAGTTCTATGACGTGTTGGTACTAATTCGCTGCCATTTAAAATCAATGTCTGGGAATAGCAAACACTAATGCGACACATCAAGGCACATAATTTCACAGCACAGGCTGGTCTATCACTCTGCAGCAAGGCATTTTCTGCTTTCAGAGATTTGCCTACTGTCGTGAGTCCGTTTTTGACCTACTCGGAATTCACAACAAAAATTTCCCCGAAACTCTTCAGCTCGCTCCTGCCCGTCAGCGGCTCACTCAACCCAGCGACTGCCCTCAAACCTTCCAGACATCCCGACCTTCTCGTTCACAGAGCACAACCACCCATCCTAGCTTCGCGTAAGGTATATTATAGCGCATTTTGTGACATCTACTGAGCTTTAAACCCGAATTCACCCCAAATAATTAAGCTTAGATCAAATCGAAAGTGCTTTTTAACGAAACAATCGATATGCAAAGCGACCTGGGTGTGCCTCAGGATGCCGGTTCGCTTACAAATATTGGCTATATTTCAGAGATTTAAATCTCGGGCTAGTACGGTCCGTACACGGTGACCTTAAATGGCGTGGCGCCCATTCAAATGGGCAGCGGTGGTGAAGGATCTCATCCGATTAATTCATTGGAAATGAGAAGGGTAGAGGCCATAGGTCGCTATAGAAAAACACGTGCAGTTACATATCCTCATTTACTGCAGTGTCTCTCATACCCAGACACTGCTACTAAGAGTGGTTTATATCATGTCTAGTTTGAAGCCACAGTAACATTGTTCGACTGCTCCTAGACACTTCTGTTGTCTCAGTCATTGTAGGCAGACTATTTAGATTGGCCAAAACTGAAGAAGCGACTGACCCATAACTTCTGATCATCGACAATAGAAACCCAACCTATCACGAAACCAAAAGTCTTTAATCGGCTGCAGGTGACCCGGTTGCCACGACAACGCTGACAAGATGTTGGTCAGGTGGGTTGGCAGCATGCCGCGGTCTGGAGTAACAAAGGAACAGACGGTAAGTAAGTAGGTGGTTAAATATGGACGAGGCTGGTCGTCTCCTTGCGCTAAATAAATTGTTGTGCGGTTGAGCGGATAGGGCAGCGATGGGCAAGTTATTTGCGTTGGTGTGGAGGATGACGTCTGGAAGAGGGTGCTTGGGAGGGAAGGGTTGGGCTGAGGGGGCAGTATGGATAAAAAATAGGTGGGGAGTATAGAGAATGAGAAGATGAAGAGAACAGTCGGGCCTAAAAATGGGTGGAAGGAGGAATAAAAGAATGGATGTATGGATGTATAGATGGATGGATGGATTGATGGTTGAATTGTTGGACTGATGGATGAATTGATTGATGGATGGATTGATGGATTGATTGTTGGATGGATGGAGGGATTGGTTTGCTTTTTGGATGGATGGATGAATTGATGGATGGTTGGATTGTTGGACTGATGGATGAATTGATTGATGGATGGATTGATGGATTGATTGTTGGATGGATGGAGGGATTGGTTTGCTTTTTGGATGGATGGATGAATTGATGAATGGATTGATGGTTGTATTGTTGGATGGATTGATGGATCGATTGATGGATGGTTGGATTGATGGATGTAATGATGGATGGACTGAAGGTTGGATTGTTGGATGGATTGATGGATGGATTGACGGATGGTTGGATTGATGGATGTAATGATGGATGGACTGATGGATGGACTGATGGATGGATGGATGGATAATTGGAGCGAGGGATGTAGGAGAAAGGAGAGAATAAGAGTGAAGGATTGGACGAAGAACGGAAGGAAGGATGGAGGGGCAAAAGAGAGAAGGAGCGGGGTAAAAGGCAGGGTAGGAAGGAGTGGTTCGGCAGATTGAAGGATCCTTCGACTGAAGTGTACATTCAACAGCGACCATCCTTTCCACGCTGCTTGCATGACGCAATGAAAAATTTTCAAGTTCATCCAATGCACTGCTTGGGTTTCGAACCCCGAACCAGAGGTGAGAAGCACGCGCATTATCAGTCTACTATAAGCGACTTCGTGTTCTTAACCTCGGCATATGTCATGATGGGACCTGTTCATCTTATTCAAAATTGAGTTATTTATTGAAGAAGAGCAGTCTCTTCAGCTCACCAGGAGGATAGTTAGCTCATTAACGACATCATTTTGCTTAGCCCCGGCACATAAGGGCGGGTGGCCAGTCCTCTTTTTCGCTGCCTGATATTTCCAGGGACAGCGTGCGGCCCAGTTTAGTCGTTTTATAGTTGAGTTCGCTAGGTGGCAGAAGTAGAACAGAAATCTCAAAAATCTTTTTGCCCTGGCAGGAATTTGTACCCTAAACTCCTTGTTATGTTATGTTTGTAATACTGCATAAAAATCCATATATAACACTGGCCAACACATAATTTGTTGCCTCAAATGTTAGAACTGTTTCTGGGTATATTTGACCTGCTGATTCCAGAAAAGGCACCAGTTTTCTCCCAGCAGGTCTAGTTTTCGAGATATAGAACATTATGCCATATACCAGTCCTTGCCTCTGCTCGCCCATAAAACATAAGGCTATAGCTATAATTATGTAGTGCTCAATTTATTATGTGATACACTAAATAAACATAATAATACAAATACTTAAAAGAAAATGGTAGTACCTGAAACTGTACTTATATGATACCAAACAGAACAAGTTTGTTATAAAAATTTCAAGTCATTCGACACCGAAGAAGCTCCTTTTGTACGATTTCCGAGTGTGGCATCTGCCGGAACAATCGCGCATAATATTCCAGCAATAGTCTGCCATCATGTGTGCATCCCATCTTCCTTGATATCGATTTTCCATTGTTTTGATGTCTTGGTGAAATCTTTCACCTTGCTCTTCGCTGAAGTCACCAAGATTCTCTGGAAAGCGATCTAAGTGACTGTGGAGATAATGGACTTCAATGCTCATGTTGCAGCCAAGCTTGTTGAAATGAAGAAGCATATCCTCTACTAGTTGTGCATAATTGTCTGCCTTCTTGTTGCCAAGAAAATTTTTAGTTACAAGAACAAAGGAAGACCAGGCACAAGATTCGATTTCATTCATTGATGGTATGAAAAGTGGGTCATTCATAAGTTGCCTGATCTGTGGACCATCGAAGATTCCAGCCTTCAATTTTTCCATTGTAATTCCTGGTAACTTGTGTACTATGTATTCGAAGCATGAACCTTCTTTATTCAAAGCCCTGACAAATTGTTTCATCAGGCCTAGCTTTATATGTAGTGGTGGCAGTATGATCCTATCTCGTGCCACCAAAGATTCCTTGATTACATTTTGAGCTCCAACCACCATGTCTTTCCTCGAAGGCCAATCTTTTCTTGTCCAATGTTCATGCTTGGCTCTACTGTCCCAAAGACACAAAAAGCAGGGATACTTTGTGTAGCCACTTTGTTGACCAAGGAGGAAATTTACCATCTTCAAGTCTACACAAATTACCCATTGATGTTCTTTGTATTTTATCTTTTCCAGTACTAAAGAGATGGCATTGTACTCTTCTTTCATCCTGGTGGAGTGACCGATTGGAATGGAACCAAATTTGTTGCCGTTATTTAAAAGCACACATTTCAGACTACGTTTTGAACTGTCGATTTGGTTGGTTAATGCAGCTCCGTCTGGAGGTAGCCATAACCTTAAGGATGTTCGCATCTGAGGAATTAAATGACTAACCTAAAAAATAGTAAGAACATGAAGTTATTTAATGCTCACATTCACAGATTGTTCTTGCGACCAACTCTTAATATGCCCTAAGACGACTGCGGCTGCTCTAGCTTTCAGGAGGCGGTTTATATAGGTTATAAATGCTGACTTCAGCATAATCTATTTACATAGTTCGAAACCATGAAACGCTGTATAAGCACAAATAAATTCTAAATGAGGCCATGAATTTAGTGCTGAGTAAGCTGTAGGCTACGGAATAGTTATTTCGTTGAATCAGCAATATCTCAGCACGCGGCAAGATATGCTGATTTTACATTATAAGGATGTAGGCATTATATAGAATCAGCAAGAATTATAATTAGCCATAAATAAAGCTTATTATGACATTTTAGTTTTGCCAAAGACATCGTTTAAAGAGTGGACTGGGTTTTCTTTACAAAATCGACGATATCTCAGAAACTAGACCTGGTGCACTCAATCCAATGACATTTTCTGAATCAGCGCCCAAAATTACCCCAAGAACAGGTCTAAAACCGAAGGCAACAAGAAAAAAAAATTTTTCTGTTGGCCAGTGTAATTATATAGTTAGTAACTGAAATGCACTCCACTTGCTCTTTAAATAGCAAATGTTTTAACTAACTGTATAGTTTATTTGTTTGTGAAATTGTTGATTTATGTTATGACGTCAACGGCCGCTGATGCCATGAGATGTCGTTAAACTGAGGATTAATAATAACTCGTTAGTCTCGTTTTGAAGCAGGCCCAACTGCATGTAAAGGCAAGGCAAAGAGGAAGTCAACGGCCCTGGCAGCCATAAGAAGTCCTTTAATTCGTCTTATTCAGACGCAGTTTGGTAAAAGAATGTTTGAAGTAGCTGGTCCAGCTGAGTGGAACTCTTTACCTGAATCTGTTCGAAGATGCTCTTCAATAGATAATTTTAAATTAAAACTTAAGACTCATTTATTCTCTCAGTACTATAACTAATTATCATGTTGTAACGCGTCCTTTGAGTAAGACATTGTTTTATTAAAGCGCGTTATAAATATAAGTTGTATTGTATTGTATATTTATTAATTGCGTTCAAACGTTAGCTCTGTTTTATGGCAGTTGCAAACGGATGCAATATCTGACTGTAAGGCAAGCAAATTGGATGTCAACAGCCCTGGCAGCCACAAGATGTCGTTAAACAACTGGAACTACTACTGATCACGTTACATTCCCTCGAAGGCACTGTTACCATGGGTCGTTACCATCAACCTTACAGTTGGGATGGAAATTCAGTTTGTTACAAATAAAAACTACATAAACGAGGAGGCGAGCTAATCAATTTCGTTATGACACAGCATCATTAAACAGAAATTACTACTATTACTGCCGGGGTGAATTGTTGTAAGGTAAGTCGGATCAAAGTCTACTGCCATAGAAACCACAAGATGTTGTTAAACCCTTGATACGTACTAAGAATAGTAGGTTATGTTTAGACACCTTTCAGCGTCGTTTAAAGGAAACCACACACACACACACACACACACACACACACACACACACACATACACACACACACACAATCGCGAGTTATATAGGCAGCGTGATTTGTGTACATAAGGTTGACGCCAATGGCCCTGACAACTAGGAGATATCATTGATAAACACTGAATACTACTACTACTGGTTTATCTTGTAAAGTATGAAACAGGTTTTAAACTGGATTTCCTTGTGCATTAAGTTGACAGCGCTATAGAAGTAATTGCATTAGATTAGAGTAGATTAGTTTAGATCTGATCAGATTAAAGTAAATTTTATTAGTCCCGGCATTTGTAACTTGAGCAAATTTGTCACTGTGTTGCTATTTAGAAGATAGTCACAGAAGTCGGCTGGAAACTAGGTTAGCGTTTTTTGGCTAGCGTTTGCTTTTATCAGCAAAGATAGATTTTCTTGTAAAAAGGAAAAACCATTAAAATAACATCGACTAAAAGACCTTGGCGCCAACAAGATGTCTACATTAATATTAAGCTTAGTTTAGACATCTTTAAATCAGTTCTTTCCGATGCCATATAAAAATTATTTTCGTTAAGTTGTTAAATGGGCTGCAAAGCTTTTAGCCAAAGAAACCAAGAGGTTCTGTGCACGTGAGGATATCTCGTGTATGAAAGTGAAGATGAGATTTGATGTCTTTGAATCTGGGTCTTTTCATTATTCAGAATATGCGTCCCGGCCAAGGAGTTAGGAAGCATTTGCAATTCGTGGTAAAGGCAGAGTATATTTGAACACTGACTCACACAAACGGTTGTCTAATTCCCTAAATGGATCCCAGACGAAGCTCCTCATCGATATCCAGTTTCCCTACCCTCCCCCCACTCCAGACATGATAAACCACTTAGAAACCCCTGGATTGGTTCCCCTCTCCCGCCTCGACCACCCACGCGGGCGCTTGCGGAACGCAACTGATATGGCGGCAGTATATCGTATGACGGGGATTAGGCGGCGACTCGGATAAGAAAGCTCGATTATTGATGCACGGAATCGATGTGTTTGTGTGGTTTGTGTTTTAATATGCGTATGAGGGGGACGAGAAAAGGGGAGTCTGAGTCCAGCAACTGCCATCCATATGCAAATGCAAGCATAGGCCTATATCCCTGCATGGACGGAACTAATCTAATCTAATCTAAAAACTTCTATAGCGCCACTGTAATAATGCTCAAGGCATCAGTCGATGGACGCTGCTAAAGAAAATCATTGTCCGAATCAAATCCCGTGGTGAGTCCGGGTCGAAAAGCCAGAGAGGTGTCCAGAAGTCACAGAGACAGCCTACGGAGGAAATGACTTCAGGAAAAGATACGTTTTCAGTCGAGGTCTGAAGGCAGAAACAGACTGCCGAGCGAACATTTGCCGGAAGAGATTTCCAGAGTCTAGGGCCAGAAATAGAGAAGGCACGCCGGCCAAGAGCTGTTCTCGTTCACGGAATAGTCAGATTTAAACAGCCAGAAGACCTGGTCGAGTGAAGGTAAGTCTTGGGAGTCAGTACAGAGTGAAGATAGTGAGGCTGGTTATAGAGTCTTGTATACAATTAATTCAGTCTTGAACATTATGCGCTTTTCTATGGGCAACCTATGCAACGTTTTTAGGATTGGTGATATGTGATCATATTTTGGAGCTTTAATGATAGCTCTTGCCAATGTATTTTGAACTCTGAAGCTTCATCAAATTAGCTTTAGAAATGCCAGTAAGAAGCGAGTTGCAGTAGTCTGGAATAGGCTGGAGAGAAAGACATTAGCCAAACAAACCAAAGCAGGAAGGGAATGTGGCGCCTAATCCTACGGATATCACGAAATGTGATAGTGGGTAGACCTACATATAGGATTGATATGTTCATTGAAAGACAGATTGGAGTCAACACCCAAATTGCGGGATGAACTGTTGCTTTGTACGACAGAGATGCCTAGATGGACGGAATTCAAAGAATAAAATTTAGTCAGTTGCTGTGAGGTTCCAAAAAGGAGATACTCAGTCGCTTATTTTCTCATCTCCTGACAAACAATGCCTCTTGGATGCAATTCCCACCCATCTTCTCAAAAAGCTGCTTTGATGTGCTTGGTACTACAATCTTGACATTAATCAATCGGTCGCTTGCTGACGGCTCCCTCCCATCATGTTTCTCTCATACGATTGTCCACCCTTTGCTGAAGAAATCGTCTTTGGATGCTGAAACTATGTCAAACTACCGACCAATCTCGAACTTGAATTTTATCTCTAAACTTCTTGAACGCGTTGCTAAATGTCTTCTGGAGGCACACCTGTCTTCAAACTCTTTACACCTCCCTTTCCAGTCGGCATATATCAAATTCCACTCCGCTGAGACAGCTCTTCTCTCTGTCCACAATGACATTATATGTTCCATGGACAACGGCAAAGTAACTGCACTTGCTCTTCTTGACCTATCTGCCGCCTTTGACACTGTCGATCATGCTATATTGCTCCATCGCCTTCAGCACTGGTTTGGTATATCAGGTCTGGCCCTTAACTGGTTCAAATCATATCTTGCCTGTCGTACTCAATCTGTCTACATCAGTGGTACTATATCGGGCCAGATACCACTCACCTGTGGTGTCCCTCAAGGCTCTGTTTTTGGCCCCGTGCTTTTCTCCTTGTACACTACTCCACTAGGTTTTACTTAGTCAAAGTGGTCTGAAGCACCACCTTTATGCTGGTGATACTCAACTCTACATTTCCTTTGATAATTCCTCTTCTTCCAGCTCTCTCACTCCATTATCTGACGTTTTTAACCAAGTTCTGTCATGGATGGCAGAAAATGGACTGCTCCTAAACCCATCCAAAAAACTGAAACCCAAATTTCCCGAAGACGACAAATGTTCTGCTTTAACTATCACACTAGACTGACTAGAGCTCACCTTTTATCTGCCCCGAGTAACCACGTACACATCTTCGATATGTGACTTGGTCTGAAACGTAAACTTAGAGACCAGCTCATAAGGTTTTCCTGTCTTCCTTTAAACGTTCCTTTAGGCAGCATCCTCTTTTGTCTTAGCAGGACTCTCCCATACACTGCTTGCACTCCTCTTTCGCAAATCCTATCCTGATTCCTCTTCGTCCCCTAATCTATCCTGCAGATCCTATTCCAAACACCACCCACCGTAGCCGTCTGACTGCCTGCCTGACTCTTGGATCTTGACCAGGATCCGAACCTTTCCTGCCTGTCGATTTTGTTTTGACCGAGCCCCTGTAAATAAGCTGGTTCCCGCGGTTTAGCTTTCGTTAGGCGCTGTAGAAATCTTGAGTTTACGATTGAATGTATCGGCGGACTCGTCCATGAAGCTGTCTTTGTTGCATAAAAACTTTGTTCTTCTTCCCAGACATTATCTTCATCAGATCTAATATATAGCGATCACTTTACTCGCTTCCTCTGTCCAATATCCTGAATCACTCAGTTGCGTTCACTCACTTCGACGTCCTTCTGTTCGATTATCTCCTAATGTGGCTTGATTTAGCTCGATGGAAACGCACTGATGCCTTATTAATGTAACAGAGGACATGTAAGCATAATATAAGTTAACTACAAGGTATGGTAAAGGTACTAGTAATTAGGGGAATATAATCAGTCTTAGAAACCCTAGCCCGACCGCATTAAGACGAGGTCTAAACAGCCAGAACCCTTTGATTAAGACAACAATCCCCCGTCCTTTGGGAAGAAATGCGCGTTAATTAGAGATCTAGACAGTGCGCCCCTTTAAAGTTGATGAGCTTATGACAGCGATCCACAGACTGCGATCCATGGAGAGCTGGGTTCGCCGCTAGGCACAAGTGAACGTTGCAACCTGCTTCAAAAGATTAGAAACCTCTACAGAGATATCTCTTTCTTTTCCTAATGCGAAATAAATTCTTAGTTAAAGTCAGGTAAAATTTGGAACAGACACATACAGTCAGACAAGCATACGTGTAGCATTATCGACAGATATCCTGAATGATAGTAAATGCAACAACCACACGCCAAGACTAGTAGTAATAGTTGTAGTATAATATTAATAATAAAATTATCATAATTAATAATACTCGAAGCCCGAGGGGTAAGACCCCAGATTTATTCACCTACACCGAAAGGTATACAATTTTACCTTATGATAGCTCTTGACAGTTATCCGCAATACCGTCACCTCATCCTTATTATCTGGAAAGGGTTCCAAAGCCATAGCTGCTTCGCTCCTCTGGAATAAACTTCCCCAGGATTACTACAGTTATCTGACCAGTCGTAAAAAAACTGATCAACTGCGCCACTTACAATGTCTGCGCAGGTCTTTCTTTCGTAACTCAAAACACTCCTCTTCCACAAATCCTGTCCTGATTCCTCTCCTTTCCATTGTCTATCTTTCCGCTCCAGTTCTAAACACCATCCACCGTAGCCGTCTGACAGTCTGCCTGATTGACTCTTGAATCTTGACATGGAATCGATTCTGACCCTCCTGCCTATCGTGTTTGTTTTTGACTGAGCGTCTTTGAATAAGCTGGTTCCCGCGATTTAGCTTTCTTCATGGCTCTAGAAATCTAGAGCTTACGATTACAATAAAATCGATGTACAGAACACATAATATTACACCAGCTTTTCTTTTCCTCCGTCTTAGCATTCCATGCTCTCTTTTCTTCTCATCCTTTCTCCTCATAATCTTCCTCCTCCTCAACATCTTTCTTCTTTTCCTCATTTTCATCTCCTCTTCGTCACCATCACCTTCCTCCTGATTGTCCTCATTCTTCTCATCTTCATCTTCCTACTATTCCTCATCTTCTTTCGCATTTTTGATCCTCTCTCATTTTCCTCTCTCATTTTCCTCCTCATCTTCCTCCATATCTTCCTCCTCATCTTCATCTTCCTCCTCTTTTTTCTCAACCTCCTTCTCATCTTCCTTATCCCCTTCATCTTCCTCCTCATCGCGATAGCTCGTCTTCATTACAGAGTCAACCACGACTGGCGCAACAGAGTTTAATTAAATTTTCTCGGAGTCTCCGCGACGGGACGATGTTACATGGGGGGCGGGGGGAGAATGACCACCCACAACGATCAAAAACAGACAACACAGTCGACAAAATCACTCCGCACCCAGACTTCTGCGTCCAGAAGCGGAAAGTACAAATCTCATCGAGTGTCATAAGATACAGGCTTTGTCCTTAAATAACGATGAATTCACATTTAAATCAGCAACTTAGTGATTGTTACTTTAAACTTACTGATGCAACGGTAAAGCAGCGAGCGTTACTAATGTACAAAAATTCATCTAACTCTCTTGATAGATGTGCCAGTTAGCCCTGTTTTCGGGCATTCGAGTATTTCTTTTAAATGCGCTATATAAAGTAACTAGTTGGATGAATGCAACTATTCATATTTCAAGTTATGCAATGTAGCAATATCGCATCGATTATGGGCGAGGATTGATGCTTAGGGTTACAGTGAGGGTAATGGTTAACTTTCTCTTCAAAATACAATTGATAAATTATATATAAATCTTATAATTATATTTATTATATAAATGTCACTAAATAAATAAATAAGCGTCAGTTTGTATATGTGAATCTTTACATTTATCCATTCTTGTTATAGTTAGCGCTATTAAAATCTTATTCAACCCAATGCACTTTACCTATTCCCTCGAAACGCCTGGACGAACGCACCAAACTCTCGTAGAGCGCTTTGTACCGAATGTTCGGCATCATTTAGCGCCAACAATAACGACGACGGGCGCAATAAAAATTAATTGATCGTTACTCGTCGAATTACGCCGGATTATCGAATCCTTTGTCCGAGACAACACACGACGCACCATGAAATGTCAACAACTTGGCTGTGTCGAGAATACCTGGCGCCATATAAATGACGTGTGCCTGACAGAGATGTGGATTCCTTGACATCGTAGATCACAATATATACCTTGACTGGAACCGTAAAGTGGTATTACCTGGTACAAACAGCTACCGAATTAATTAATGACGCTATATAAAGCGACAACATCAAATCCAGAGTTAAGGTAAGTAAGGTAAGGTAAAATATGGTAAGGTATGTGATGTAATGTATGGTAAGGTAAGACAGGTTAACTTAAGGAAAGGGAAAGTAAGATAAGACAAAGTAATAGAAGTGAAATAAGCTGAAATAAAGTAAGAAAGGTAGTGAGAGGTAACGTAAGAGAAGGTAAGGTGAGGTAAGATAAGGATAGGTAAGGAAGGTACTGAATGCAAGGTAAAGTAAGATAAGGTAGCGTGAAATAAGGTAAGGTAAGTAAAGGTAGGCCTACTATAAATAAGGCAAGTCAGCGCTTTTGGAAAGTACCCAGAAGGTGCTATAAATATTTGCCTAGATTACTAAGTAACAAACTAATCAGTTAATCAACTAATTAATGCAAGGTAATTTAAGGCCAGGTGAGGTCAAGTTATGTAAGGTAAAGTAAGGCAAGTGAGGTGAGATTGGACTAAACATGAGAACAGCAGTTATATGACACATGACCGAAGAGAGTGGAGCACCCATCGCTGCCAAACGGATTACGTTAGGAGCTGCTGCGGCTGATGATGATGATGATCATCATCATCATGAGCTGCTGCGGCTGATGATGATGATGATGATGATGATGATAGGTGAATACCGAGACTATCAGATGAGATCTAACGAGGTCAGATCCGATCACACCCTTTCAGATCAGTCCCCATCGAATTTGAGTATATAGATGACCGATGCGTATTAGTTTAACCTGGCGCATTATGGCATAATTTTGTATCGGACAATAATTCCTTTCCGAAATTCTCACCGGAAGTTTGAAAGGCGCTACATATTTGCCACATCCATGCAAGGCGCTAGGCCCTAGCGACGGTGTCGACATCTGCCGAGCAAATCGTCGTCGTCTCATTGGCTGATGATCCGATGATGTTGACCGTTTTGTGTATATCAGCGCCGACCGAAGCACTCGCGGATGGATACCGCGCACCTTTAAAAGTACCGGCTTCTTATCTTGCCTGCCAGTCCTACACGAACCAAACAGAAAGTGGTGCAGTTTGGTAGGCGAGTTCTCGTACGGCGTTTGATAGTACTGTTACTTGGCAGGGCCTCGTTTTAAATCAGTTTTCAAGGTTCCAGTTGGCACTGCAAATGATCGACATGACGGTATGGATAATTTTGCTGTAACCCTCTATGTAAATGTGCCGCCTTTTAGTTTAGATTCTGACAGACTCATCTGTTTCAACTTGCATACCCAACTTAGCCTGTCTTCTGGTTTCTCCGACCTATCGGAATTCGACCTGGCTTCTCCAATGGATTATGATTTTGATTACGATTTCACTTGAAGCGACCATCGATTGATGCCTTGGGCATTATGATAACGGCGCTATAGTAGTCATTAGGTTAGATTAGCTTGATCTTAGCGCCGCATGTCCGGGCGATCCCAAAGGCGTGTTCATGCGGGGTATGGTCGCATTTCTTGACATATTTCTTTGCTTCTCCGGTCTTTTAAGTTTCCCTTTATTTATTATTTATTTATTATAAACTCTATTTCGACTAAGCGCTGGTGAGTAAGCTGGTCAGCATGACTTTGAGTTTTGGGGGCGCTGAAAAATCTGCAAATTACGATTACGATTAATATTACAGCGTTTTTGGGTAAGGGTTCATGCTTGGGATTACAGTAGTGTAAGCATAATTTTCAAGTTTTATTTTCCAATATTTTAATTTTATTTTCTATTGTTTCTCAGAATTTTGATGACGTATTTATAGTTTTTCTGTAGTGAGCCTATAACACTGGATCACACGAAAAATCTTTTCGCCTGCTACTAGGCATATGTTATGTGTACTACACTAAATCGAATCTGCTGATTCCAAATCTGAAGTCAGATTTTGTGTAGCTCGTCAGAATCTTAAGATATGCAGCATACATGCTAATAATTATGCAAACTCTTTACAGAACTAGTATTTCCTTATAACTGTGTAATTATGCAAACTCAGAGTATTCATAACAAGAAACGAAATGTTATTCTTTTATAACTTGAAATTAAAATATGTTTTAAAATGTAATATAAATATATGTATGTTACTCAGATGAAAGCATACATTTCGAAATTTTGTCTCTAGCTTAACTCTATACGAGTTCAAAAGTGCTTTAGACACTTGCTCTTGCGCTTGTGAGTGGCCGCTGTTGCCCGCTGCAGAAACCAGCAGTAATCGCCCATCATGTTGGAATTGCAGTGGCCCTGATATCTTGCTTCAAAGGTGGAGATGTCTTGATGGAATCTCTCTCCATGCTCATCGCTTACATCACCCAAGTTTGGTGGGGAAAAATCCAGATGGGAATGTAAGAAATGTATTTTAATGACATCCGGCAGCCGAGTTGCTTATATGCTGTTAGCATGTTGCTAAGGAGTTCAGCATAGTTCTCAGCTCGGTGATTCCCAAGGAAGTTTTGCACCACCAACGTACATGCATCCCAAGCGGCAAATTCCAGTGGGTTGAGCTTGGTTCTAAATACAGTATCACGCATTAGTTCGCGGATTTCTGGCCCAATAAAAATCCCAGCCTTCAGCTTAGCATCAGTTTTGACGGCTCCAAATTTATCTCTCAGATACTGGAAGCCTTGTCCAGTACGATCCATTGCCACTACGAAATTCCTCATGAGCCCCAGTTTAATGTGAAGTGGTGGTAAGTACACTTTCAATGGATCAACCAATGGTTCGTGTTGCACGTTGTGCCGACCAACAATGTGCTCCGATCTAGGAGGCCACAGTTTCACTTTGTAATGGTTGCTGTCATCACGACTGTTCCACAAGCACAAAAAGCACATATGTTTTGTGTACCCCAGCTTTAGGCTTAGAATAAGTGCTACCACTTTGAGGTCCGCACAGATGTTCCATTTGTGGTCTGAGTAGTTGATCACTTTCAAAATGAGTTTCATTGAATCATATGTCTCTTTGAGGCCTACAGCGTGGGCTATAGGAACAGACAGCTTTTCGTTACCATTGTGCACCAACACAGCTTTCAAGCTCGCTTGGCTGGAATCTATGAACAGTCTTCACTGATCAGGAACGTATTCGCAACCTAAATTCAGCATGAGACCGTTCACGTCAGTACAGAAACAGATATCATTTTTCAGTTTGTAATATGTAGCTAACTGTTTGTGACGATAACGGAAGTGTGATGTTGTGGTACCTTTTTGAAGCAAGTTCCACTCCCCTAGTCTGGAGGCTAACAGTTCAGATTTCTCCTTTGACAAAGGTAGGTCCCTCACCAGATCATCTAACTCACCTTGCCTTATCAAATGCGGCCTACCCTCTTCCAAATCTTGATCACTGGATTCATAAACAGTAACGTCATCTTCTGTATTACCATCAGAACTGTCCGTTTCATCAGCATCCGCAGCAGGCGGAAATGGTACTGGATTCTCTTCATCATGCGGCACTGGCTTTAGAGCGGACTCGCAATCAGGATAAACGATTTTAGACTTATTTTTCTTTGAAAATCCAGCAACTTTAGTAATGCAGAAATAACAGTCTGCATGATGATTTCTTGGCTCGCGCCACACCATAGGCACAGCAAACGGCATTGAATTCCTTTTGCCATTCAGCCACTGTGTAAGCCCAGAGTAGCACACGGTGCAGCAGACATGAGGTGCCAAACTTTTATCCTGGTCTCCGATTTGACATCCAAAATAATACTTGTAAGCAATCATCACTCTCTTAGTTAACTTCTTGCGCTGGTCACAAAGAGTATATTTACCACAAACGTAGCAAAAGTTAACACAGCCTCGCCTATTAATTTCAAAATTAAATCTCACACACTAGCTACAGCTATATAAGAAAACTTCACCTTCGTTCTACGCAATCTCGACTTATATACTGGTATTGATGCTGACGTCAGCTCGCTGACATGCCCAATCATGTCTAGCGGCTGCTGCAGGCTTGCTGTTAGGAATATTTCAGGCGACACTTGCAGGCATGCACGTATCACTGGCAGCAATCGTGGAGACACATACAACAGAATGTACAGACATAACCGAAAACGAGTCCTTACGTCATTACTTGAATGCATGCATAACTTAAAATCTAGACGTGCTGGGCAGATTCTGACTTCATATTTGGAATCAGCACATTTGAATCAATATAAGGCACATGCATTACTTTCAGTAGCAAAATCGTTGTGATCCAGTGTAATATTTGCTTCTGTCTTCTGTCCCGTTGTGTCATAACGAAGATGATTAGCGTCGCCCTACTCCTTTATCCAGGCTTGGGACTGGCACCACCTGATTAAAAGACAGTGGCGGAGTTTTAAACAAGACAATCAAACGAGGTTGAAAAATTATGTAGCGTTGGTTGAACGCGTTTTAAAGTTAACTTCGTCAAATAGTTCCTAGACAAGGATGGAACTGCTGATTGAACGAAAATGACGACTTTATGATATTGGAAGTGCTAAGTGATTTAAAGTTGTCTAAACAGTACTCAGCGTTAGCATTATTATTTTATGTTTAACGATTCTTTATCCCGGCACTATCCGACTTTATAGAGGCAATTCCAGAGTTCCCTAGCGATTAGTAGTAGTTCCAGTGTTTAACAACATCTTATGGCATCAAAGGCCGTTGACGTCACCCTCCTCCTTTATCTAGGCTTGGGACTGGCACCACCCGACTACGGTAGTGGCGGAGTTAACTGACATATTGTAGTTCCTCAGTTTAACGACATCTTATGGCATCAAACGCCGTTGACGTCGCCCTCCTCCTTTATCCAGGCTTGGGACTGGCACTACCTCCAAGCAAGGCAGTGGCGGAGTTAAATGAAAATTACAGGTTTGTAGGGTACGTAGTGAGCGATTAAAAAGGTGTCTAAACGCAGAGCATCCGAATCTGAAGACATCAGCATCGAGTTCGTATATAGAAAATGTTCGAAGTAGACCTATTGTCGGCTTACATTCAATAATTATTAGTTTGCAGCGTTCAGTTATATCTCTTCTCGCTTGGCTGCCAGGACAGTTGATTTCTTTTACATCGAGGACGAAACCAGCCATTAGTATTATCATCCATTGTTTAAGGATATCTTCTGGGTGCCAAGGCATTTGACGTGGGACTTACCTCAACCCGCTCCTGTTTGCCCATGACACTTCTCCGCCCTCCCGTCACCTCATCTTTAAAATTTGGAAATCACTCCACAGCCATAGGTGGTCCACCCGTGTGGAAAAACCTCCGACCAGAATTACAATAATTATGGAACTCGCCAACACTTCACAACTTCTCTGCGCAGGTTTTGCACTCAAAACTAATAAAGTACTGTTTCACAAATTCTATCGTGATTCCTCCATCTTCCCCTTATCTCTCTTTCCGCTCCAATTCCAAACACCATCCACCGTAGCCGTCTGACTATCTGCCTGCCTGACTATTGGATCTTGACCTGAAACCGAATCTGACCCTTCCTGCTTATCGAATTTTTTTGATTGAGCGCCTGTGAATAAGGTGGTTTCTGCGACTTGGCTTTCATTGGGCGCTGTAGAAATCTCTAGTATGCGATTACGATTACCTTACCTCATTTAATTCATATTAAAATCAGCGAAAACTTCGTCATTAAAGAGTTTAACGCCGTCTTACAACATGAGAGGCCGTTGACATAATATCTTAAATTAGCAATTTCGAAAATAAGTTGTATATTTAACAATAAAGTTAGCTAACATAGCTGCTCTTTTAAACCATACAAGCAGCTAATCTAACACCGTTTAATCGCTTTGCTACGACGCTATATAGTCGCCCTTTTCGATCAATGTTTTAATAGAACTCTGCCACTGCCTTGCTTGGCGACAGTGCCAGTCCCAAGCCTGGATAAAGGAGGAGGGCGACGGCAACGGCATTTGATGCCATAAGATGTCGTTAAACACCTAAACTACTGCTAATCTTTTAACATTTCTTTCATTTTGAATATTAAAAGATGGTTGACTGTTCTATTGAGATAATTTGGTAATCATTGTATGTCTATTTGAATTAAAACATATATACTGAAGCAGAGTCGCTTGACTCACAAAGGGGTGGGAGGGTTGGGCGGGGTTCGGTTGTGCGAAGCTGATTGATTAATGAACTTGAATATCATATATGTAAATATACTGTTATTATTAGCTGGGGTAAATGGGCGCAAAATTATGGGCTTTAAAATTTATTCGCACTGATGTTCCATTAAATAATGTTAATTTCCATAGTCTGATAAATAATTCATTCGCTATATATTCGAGTAAACTGTTATTCAGCACCGATTTTTATGATAATTTACGACTATCTTTTTCAGTTTAATTTAAAGTTTAATGGTACTATCTTTTTCAGTTTAATTTAAAGTTTAATGGTTTGTTTAACTCTGATTTTACTTATTGTTTATTAAGCCAAACTATTTAAAAACAGACCTGCTTTTCATCTAGAACATTTGTAAGGATGTCAACGGCCAATGCTGCCATATGATGTCATTAAACTTTTGGTTCTACTACTATCTTTTAATAAAACTCCACCACTGCCGTACCCGGGTGGTGCCAGTTCCAAGCCTGGATAATGGAGGAGGGCGACGTCAACGGCCTTTGGTGCCATGAGATGCCGTTAAACTGTGAAAAACAATCTTTTAATAGGATAAAATTTCCAAATGATTCTGCCCCGACTTTTACTTCAATGTTCGATTCTACAGAAAAGTGCTGATCCAGTTAAAGGTGTGATCCATTATTCCAACATCCTGTAAATTACGCAACAATGCGCGTACGTGTAGCATATGTCGTAGGCACGTTCAAAAACGATAAAAACAGCTAATGCATTTTCGTTATGCTTTAGGTTTTTAAGATATGGTAATCCTGGAAGTCTCATTTAGTAACTTTATAATATTTTTGTTTGCAAATATATAGCAATAACGTGCTATTGCTAGAAATTATTGCAACAGTGTCTAGTTAGAAGCCACAATCGTTGTGTTTCACTACTGAACAAAGTGATGCTATGGACGTTCGAGGTACATTAATGTCTGTCATTTGCAGAGAACTATTTGACGCTGCAGTCTGCGATAGCATAGAAATGCATCTGCCTTTATCAGACAAAAGTTTTCATCAGGACTAAATAACACTAGCATCAGAAAATAATGTCATCAGAACTATTTTGTCTGCCCGTGAATCACACGCCTAAACTATTTGAAAAATAAATAATTTAAATTATAATTGTACTTTCATTGTGCGTGCTCGGCTTCTTGCGTATATATTAGATCACATGAACTGTATTTTATAAACTATTGTATATGTAATATATGCATCTATGTATACAGCGCTTCATAATTTTAGAACATATTGAAATTTGTACCTTCTGTGATTGTTTTCGAAAACAATACATACATTATGTCCAGGCTATACATGCAAACATGAGTTATAAATTCAAGACTGTACGTTTATATATAACGTGTTACTTAAATGTAAACGACATGCAAAGGGTGGAAAAGATGGACTTATAATCTTATGCGTGTTATCGCTTGTAAATAATACTGTTCTGCTGTTATATATATCTGTACTATGTTCGTGCATATCCCCGAATTCATGTAAAAAGACATAATGAAAAGAAAAAAGAAAAAAAAAGAACATAAAAATAAAGATAAAGAAAAAAGGGAAAGAAGATCACAAAACTAATAATAAATAAAAGAAAAGAAAAGAAAATAAATAAAATAAGTAAATAAATAAAATAAGAGAGGGAGAGAGATGAAAAGAAAGTGAGAGAATTACAGAAGAGAAAAGAGAAAAAAAAGAAAAAAAATATTTTATTTCAGCTAGCTACCACCAGGAAAAAAGACAACTATCAGCGAAAAAGACAATTACGAACATAACGGTCTGATGCCATTTCAAGAACCAAGTCGAGTTGTCAGGAGACCAGAGAGAGCAGAGGAAAGGAGGCCAGGGTGGGTTGTGTTTAAGCTGAGAGAAATTGGAAGACTGATATAAATGCTAGTGAACCAGAAGTGCAACTGGTAAAGTAATCCAAAACTTACACAGCGTCGGTTAAAGATATGTCGTCGTCTGGTTTGGTCTTTAACTCGGTCAACCGGATATCACTTGGATCAGTTTCCCCCCAGTGTCTCCCTGTCGGTTCAACGTCCCCACCGATACCAACGGCACCGCACGCCATCCAGCGGTCAGTTCCAGATCGGATGAAACACCTGCCGATACCTGATGAGAACGACACGAAAGTTTTGCTATCGCAAGCTGTCATCTGTCGTCTTAAATGTCCTGATCTGATTATCGCGATCCTAACTGAACTCTGGGACGACCGTCCACGTCATACGCATGCGCAGTGACCTGCGGTCGGTCAGGCTGACACGAAAGGGCCGACGGACAGACAGACTGACAGACAGAGGGAGAGAAGTTATTTGGTGGCTCGTGTTCGGTCATGTAACGTGACGAATTTCACTCTTGCCTATTTGAATATGAGACAATGCGATATGATCCGATCCATGTTGATCTAATTTGATTCTGTTCTCTTCTGTTCTCTCTATATCTTCTATTCTAGTTCTTCTATTCTATCTGTTGGATTCTTACAAATTATTTCTCGTTCTGCTGTTCACTTTTTCTACTCCGAAATTCTCGACTGGCTTCTCTTGAATTGTTTGTTGCAAACAAATAATCACTGTTACTTCGCATATATAATGCATAGTATTCAGTGGTGGATCCAAGATTGCTTGCGTAGGGGGGGGGGGGGGCAATGGCATTTCCAGAGGGGCCCCACAGTCTGTCATCCACCATGCACGGGTCTGGTCTGAGGGACGCCAGCATATAACCAAGAGGGGCCAGGACGAACCGCCCCCCCCCACAGCTGTAGCTAAATCCGCCATTGATAGTAATATATGGTATTATATTGTGTTTTACTGCATTGTATCGGAATTCGACCCGGCATCTCCAAACGGATAATGATTTTGGATTGCGATTTTGACTTGAAGCGACCTTCCATTGATGCCTTGGGCATTATGATAGCGGCGCTATAGAAGTCATTAGATTAGATTAGATTAGATTAGATTGTATGTATGTATTGTACAGCACAGCAAAGCATTGTATTTTACTGTATTCTGATATTTTCCGTGATTTTTTGAATTTCCAGAAATTGAGAGGTGGCAGTCAATCCTTTCTGCTAGTCTTTCTCCTCCTCACTTGTCTGAGCGCAGTTCTAACTGACCATTCGGCTGCCTTAGAGTACTTGGAAGGTCCCCCAGACGTTGCCACTCCTTCCGATTCCAGCGAGAGTCCGATTATGGTTCCCGGAAGCGACGAAGATGCCGGGAGTGATCTGACGCTACCGAAAGTGATGCCAGGCCGTCAGAGCCGCCGAAGTTCGTTCCGAGCTGACCTCGGGAAGAGGTATAAATTGGACTGGTCGGCAGCCTATGGTAAACGCACTTCGAAGAGGTCGAACTTCCGGTCAGACCTCGGAAAGCGAAGATGGTACGTCGAGCCAACGATAGACCTGGGTCAGGCTTTCAAGGATGACGGCGAACAGGTGGTAGACACGAACTACGGTACGGAACAGAAAAGTGGATCTGTGAGAAGAAAGAGGTTCGTGACGGGCGAGCTTGGAAGGTATGAAGGACATGGAGGTCCGAGAAGTTGGAACGACGTCGAAAAGAGAGCTCGTTCTACGTTCCGGGCTGACCTGGGAAAGAGGTTAGAAAACGAGCACGGATACGAAATATTCCAATACGGAGCAGGCGACGAAGACGTCGAGGGGCATTTAAAGGAAGGTACAGCGTACCCGAAGCGGGCCAGGTACGCATTTCGAGGGGACCTGGGGAAGCGCTCCCCCTTGGCAGAAGACGAAAAGAGACGATACGCCTTCAGAGGTGACCTTGGGCGGAAAAGGTCCCTGACTTTGGAACCCTGGAACACCAGAATTCCCATGCCTTCATCGAGCTTCGACGTTGAGGAACCACTCCGGAAACCGATCGACTCAGCTAAAGGGAGTGGCAGCGATCGAGACTACGACGGTGGACTTGAAAAGAGGAGATTTCGAGCTGACCTTGGTTGAAGCGTTCCCGAACATTCCAGAAAAATTCACCGAAAGGACAAAAGTGGAAAATTCCATTGTCCTTCTTTCTCTGATGCTTTAAAAAAAACTTTGGGAATAACTTTGGAAATATCGCAAATGGATTTGTTGACTAACAATGAACACATCAAATAAATACATAACAAAAAGTAGTCTATCAATCACCCACTGTATTAATCAATAAATAAATAAACCTTTGAGAGATTCTTAAAAGGCGCTATGAAATATTCAGATGCAAATAAATACCAAAAAACAAATAAACAAACATTCGTTTACCGTAATTACCCGTTTCATCAAAGAAGTAACTTCTTTAGCAAAGCATCATTACAGTGCATTATTATACACTGCATTGCAGCAATGATATTTGCAACTACTGTTATAGGCTCGGTTGGGAAGTGCCAACAATGATCTTTGCCACCACTGTTATAGGTTCCGTTGCAATAGTCTAACATGCTAGACAGTCGACCGAAAGGTCGGGGGTTCAAATACCCGCTAGGGCAGAAATTTGTTTCGAAATTTCTGCTTAACCTGCGCCGTCTACAATAAGTGCACTGACCGTACACTGTCAGTGGGAAGCTCTGACGGTGAGGAAGAGGACTGGTCACCCACCCTCAAATGAAACAAATGCCTGAAATAAAAAAGATCGACACTAGCATGGCTAGGTCACTAGAGGTCATGTTCCCCGCCTCTGTTCGTGTAGTTTATGCGATAATTTTAAACACCTTTTTAAAACAGTTTACGTTGGCTACAAGAGGAGCGCTAATGAGTGTGATTCAATTACTTTCTCACTGATCTTGTTTGTGAATAGAAACAGCTTTAGACAGGCAACGCTTTCGACGAATGATGTTTGTTAACACTGGCCAACAGAAAAAATTTTTTTTCTTGTTGCCTTCGGTTTTAGACCTGTTCTTGGGCTAATTTTGGGCGCTGATTCAGAAAATGTCATTGGATTGAGTGCATCAGGTCTAGTTTCTGAGATATCGTCGATTTTGTAAAGAAAACCCAGTCCACTCTTTAAACGATGTCTTTGGCAAAACTAAAATGTCATAATAAGCTTTATTTATGGCTAATTATAATTCTTGCTGATTCATATAATGCCTACATCCTTATAATGTAAAATCAGCATATCTTGCCGTGTGCTGAGATATTGCTGATTCAACGAAATAACTATTCCGTAGCCTACAGCTTACTCAGCACTAAATTCATGGCCTCATTTAGAATTTATTTGTGCTTATACAGCGTTTCATGGTTTCGAACTATGTAAATAGATTATGCTGAAGTCAGCATTTATAGCCTATATAAACCGCCTCCTGAAAGCTAGAGCAGCCGCAGTCGTCTTAGGGCATATTAAGAGTTGGTCGCAAGAACAATCTGTGAATGTGAGCATTAAATAACTACATGTTCTTACTATTTTTTAGGTTAGTCATTTAATTCCTCAGATGCGAACATCCTTAAGGTTATGGCTACTTCCAGACGGAGCTGCATTAACCATCCAAACATATTCTGCTACATTTGTGGGGAATACACACTAAAAGCAAACAGGAAACCGATTTCTGAGTTTGTAAAAAGAGCATATGTAGGTTATTTTGGTGTCAAACTTGGAGATCAGGATAAGCAATGGGCTCCTCATACAGTATGCAAAACTTGTATTGAACAATTGCGCCACTGGACAATTGAAAAGAGAAGCTGCCTGAAATTTGGTGTACCGATGGTTTGGAGGGAACAGATAAACCACTTCGACGACTGTTACTTTTGTATGGTTAATATCATAGGCATCAATCGAAATAATCGTCACAAGTTGTCTTACCCTGATATACCTTCAGCCAGGAGACCTGTTCCGCATTCGGATATTGTACCAGTTCCACCTTTTCGCGAACTACCTCAGCTCTCAGACGATGAGACTTGCATGTCCAATATCGGACAAGATGACGAAAGTGAAGAAAGTGGGGGCAGTGACAGTGATTTCCAATCAACTTCACACAGTGAACGTTTTGACCAAAAAGAGTTGAGTGATCTGATCAGGGACTTAAATCTTTCCAAAGAGTCCTCTGAATTGCTTGCGTCCAGACTAAAGGAAAAGAATGCACTTCAGCCTGGAACGAAAATTACAATTTATAGAAACAGAGAAAAGGATTTGCTGCCATTCTTTACCGAAGACAACAACCTAGTATTCTGTAATGACATCAGCAACTTATTGAAGAAAATTGGTCTGTCGGATTACAGACCAGATGAGTGGCGTCTTTTTATCGACAGTTCAAAACGTAGTCTGAAATGTGTGCTTTTAAATAACGGCAACAAATTTGGTTCTATTCCAATCGGTCACTCCACCAGGATGAAAGAAGAGTACAATGCCATCTCTTTAGTACTGGAAAAGATAAAATACAAAGAACATCAATGGGTAATTTGTGTAGACTTGAAGATGGTAAATTTCCTCCTTGGTCAACAAAGTGGCTACACAAAGTATCCCTGCTTTTTGTGTCTTTGGGACAGTAGAGCCAAGCATGAACATTGGACAAGAAAAGATTGGTCTTCGAGGAAAGACATGGTGGTTGGAGCTCAAAACGTAATCAAGGAATCTTTGGTGGCACGAGATAGGATCATACTGCCACCACTACATATAAAGCTAGGCCTGATGAAACAATTTGTCAGGGCTTTGAATAAAGAAGGTTCATGCTTCGAATACATAGTACACAAGTTACCAGGAATTACAATGGAAAAATTGAAGGCTGGAATCTTCGACGGTCCACAGATCAGGCAACTTATGAATGACCCACTTTTCATACCATCAATGAATGAAATCGAATCTTGTGCCTGGTCTTCCTTTGTTCTTGTAATTAAAAATTTTCTTGGCAACAAGAAGGCAGACAATTATGCACAACTAGTAGAGGATATGCTTCTTCATTTCAACAAGCTTGGCTGCAACATGAGCATTAAAGTCCATTATCTCCACAGTCACTTAGATCGCTTTCCAGAGAATCTTGGTGACTTCAGCGAAGAGCAAGGTGAAAGATTTCACCAAGACATCAAAACAATGGAAAATCGATATCAAGGAAGATGGGATGCACACATGATGGCAGACTATTGCTGGAATATTATGCTCGATTGTTCCGGCAGATGCCACACTCGGAAATCGTACAAAAGGAGCTTCTTCGGTGTCGAATGACTTGAAATTTTTATAACAAACTTGTTCTGTTTGGTATCATATAAGTACAGTTTCAGGTACTACCATTTTCTTTTAAGTATTTGTATTATTATGTTTATTTAGTGTATCACATAATAAATTGAGCACTACATAATTATAGCTATAGCCTTATGTTTTATGGGCGAGCAGAGGCAAGGACTGGTATATGGCATAATGTTCTATATCTCGAAAACTAGACCTGCTGGGAGAAAACTGGTGCCTTTTCTGGAATCAGCAGGTCAAATATACACAGAAACAGTTCTAACATTTGAGGCAACAAATTATGTGTTGGCCAGTGTAATAGGCATCGAAATTCAGTCATCACAATCGTAATCGTAATCTCGAGATTTCTATAGATTACGATTACGATTACGAATTTCGATGCCTAATTCATTCAACGCGACGGGGATCAGGACCTATGAATACTTTGTCAACTGAATAAGACTTTATTGGTGGGTTCTACGTGACTGCGATAGTCTGCCTATGGAGTCTTTTTCCAGCTGTACGAGCACCATTCGCTTGTGAATCAACTGGTTATTAACAAACTCTAACATCACTCCAGCTTCGAGAGGTTACTACATAAATGTCTAGTTACTTTGCGTTATGTTAGACACTGTTGATATGAAAATGCTTAAATAACGTCAAGCGTGGTGGTCCTAGTTTATGAGCGTTTTACAGCATTAATATCCGCGGTTATCAGAAATTAATTTTAATAGTCTGGCCACACTCGAATCTCCTGTTTCGAGACACTGCCTTTAAAAATCTAGCTACTCTGGATTCTGATTTTACCATATGCTACCTTTGAAAATCTATTACTTAAAAGTAATATTTGTTACATATTGTGTCCTAAGGTAAGCAAATCTGAATCAGAGGCACAAAACAAGTGTCTTCAAACAACGCATCCAGGGTCGTTACACGAAGTCCGCTCAGGAGGCTCTAACCGCAATCGTTGGATTACAGACCGAGAGTGCTACCAATCATACACCATTACATGTAATGTTTGCTGTTTCCGGATTAGCGCTTGTGAAAGGCGCTATAAAATGTGTCTTCATATATAAAAATTCAGTTAAATTACAAATGCGTTTCCAGTTGGTCAACTACAATTTCAGTTATTCCGTTTTTTTAATTTAAAAGAATTTCCTTGACGTGTACAATGTCATAATAAGCATGTCATTGTTACTTTTTGGTTTTAAGTATTACAGGATCGAAATGTAACTGATAACATCTGACCCAAGCCTGATGTATACGTACTGTATAGGTCTTGGTAGCTGATTGGTTAAAGCGCTCAGCTTGAAAAGCGGGGACAACGGATTCGAGCCTCCCCTGAGACAGTTACTGTGTAGGACCTTGAGCAAGTCATCCACTCACAATTGCTCAGCGCCATCGATAGATGCTTAGTCATTAGATAGTGGCGCTTAATAAATGCAGAAATGACAATAATACTGCTACAATTGAAAGCATAAGGGACCTATAAGTGAACACTAGAATTTGATGGCAGTAAAATGGATGAGCGACCGAAGCAGGTGGCACAAAATTACCATGGTGAAGCCAATCCTCGGCTTGTAATCGTAATCGTAATTCCAAGATTTCTACAGCGCCGAACGAAAGCCGCGCCGCGGGGACCAGCTCATTCACAGACGCTCAGTCAAAACAAAATCGATAGGCAAAAAGGGTTCGGTTCCAGGTCAAGATCCAAAAGTCAAGCCGAGAGACAGCGTGGCAGCTATGGGGTGGAGGTGTTTGGGGTTGGAGAGGAGAGAGATAAGAGGAAGAAGGGGTGTCAGGATACGACATGTGAAAGAGGAATGTTTTCAGTTTTGAGTGAAAGGCCGAAGCAGAAATTGCAAGCGGTGGAGCGTCGATGAGTTTGTATGATGGCTCGAGGACGGTTGAAGACAAGAAAAGACAATACAAAATAAAACAATACGTATTATTTCCTATGTAAAATATGTAAAGGTGCTGTATTCAATCAGACACAAAAACAAATTTCTATGAAATAGCAGACGAAGCGAGAACCATACAGAGACTTCAGCCAATAACTCAAAAATATCCCACAGAACAAACAAGACGAAACGGTCCCTAGAGACCAAACCCAAAACAGACCCTTAGATCGAAAACAGCAAACCTTCGGTCTTAACTGTTACGCAAAGTCACTAGAGGTAGTCTTTCCCTCAAGCGTAAAGTGACGGCACAACTGTCTCTTATCTAGGCCAGCGCCAGCAGAGGTCATATACAACAATACATACATGGGCCTACGTGCATGCATACATACTGACATGCACGTTTACATACAAACATACATACATACATATATGCATATATACATACAGACATACGTATATACATACATACATACATGCATACATACATACAAGCATATAGTACACATGGATACATACTTAGATGTATGCCTATATACATAGTAGATATACATAAATACATACATACATGCATACATACATACATACATTCCTGGCACTACATTTGAGAATCCATCATACTAGTCTCTGCTGATACGAGACATATTACAAGGCGTGAAATGGAGCAGAGAGCAACGCCCGACAGCACAATACGGCTGTAAAGTTATCGAAGCATAACTAATGGCAGAACAGCGACGAATGGATTTACCCGACGTATGTAATCCGATCCATACTTCCGGTTTGATGTAAAACACCTAATTATCGCCCAGGGCGTTCTCGTTATGTGCGGGAAAAATCAGACGGTTTCTTGTGCCTGGTGAAGAGAGCAGAGCGCAAATGACACGCAAAATCAACCTCTGAAATCACCAAACATATGCAGATCAATGTCAATATATATGTATATATATATAGGCCTAAGGAAGCTGCTTTAAAATAGACTACTATCGCAATATGAATAGATCTATACATAGTCGTTCTATGCATATTGGAGCTTGTAGTTTAGAAAACATTGAACTCTGGCCAACGACAGTTTTTAAAATCAGTACTCAGTCTCCAGACTTATCGTTATGCAACCAGGTCACCTGATTGTCTTTCTCTGGTCATGCCTTGGACTAGGACTGTTCTCGCCGAACAGGCTTTTCCGGTTGCGGGACCTAGATTTGGGAATTCCCTCCCCGTGTCTGTTCGTTCTGCTCAGTAAGCAAATGTATTGTCATCAATGATAAGATGATAATGATGATGATGATGGTGATGATGATGATGATTCGTCATGATCATTATTTTCGTGTACTTCATATTGTTGTTCTTTTTCTTCTTGTACATCATAATCATCATCATCATCAGCAGCAGCAGCATCAGCAGCCTCAGCAGCAACAGCCTCAACATCAGCAGCAGCATCAGCAGCAGCATCAGCAGCAGCATAATCAGCAGCAGAATTACCAACATCATCATCATCAGCATCCACCACCACCACCACCATCACCACCACCACCATCACCACCACCACCACCATCACCACCACCATCACCATTATCATCATCTCTCCTTTAGTTTGCCTTTCTGCTGCGGCTGCTTCTCCTTTCCCGCCTCCCCACCATCATCATTACTTTCAATAGATGCTTCAAGACAGCCTCCGGCAGCAGCCGAGCCTCAGGAGGTCGGCCTTCATTCGACATCGTTAGTGGTTTTGACAGGCGCCGAAGGATGCTGAAGTCTGGCACCGGTTGATAAGAGCAACTGCATCAGCAGCCTCAATCCATCCACGCATCACTGATCCCGCATCCTACCCCTTCGCCAAACTCCTCCACTTCCCAAAGACAAATGGAATCGGATTATTTAGACCGCGTGCAATTTTAGAAAATTTCCTTAAGAATAACATCCACGCAGGCACGCCCACACGCCCACATGCCCACACACACGTATGCACCCTCCGGGGGAACAAGAAGTTCAAGGGGTGCGGATTTTTCCGTGGTCGAGGTATTGTTTGGCTGATACTTTCGACAACCTCTTTTACGGAACGAGCCTTAGGGACAAGGGCTACTTCCGGGGGAGGATTTAGCTATAGGTGCGGGGGCGGTTCGCACCTGTCCCGTCCCCGCCCCTCTTGGTTATATGCCGGCGCCCCTCAGACCAGACCCGTGCCTGGTGGACTGCCGGAATGTGGCGCCCCTCTGGAAATGTCCTTGCTTTCCCCCCCCCACGCAAGCAATACTGGAGCCGCCACTGGCTACTTTCATGTCTCGAATATTTCTGAAGACGTTTCCATTCTTGTTGACTTCTCATCCTTTTCGTTCTTCTCTCTCTCTCCCCTCCATTTTCTTTTCTCCTCTGCCTTAACCGTTTCATTTCACTCCTTTTCCACACCCTACTTCTTATCCACTTCATCCTACTTGTCTTCCTTGTACACTTTCTTTTGTTCCTCCTTCTCTTCCTCCTCCCTTTTCCTCCTCCTCCTCTTTTTCCAACCTTTCGTTCAGCTTCTTTTCCTCCTCTTCGCTCGTCTCTTCCTCCTCTTCATACTATTTGTCTTCCTACATCTACTTTTCATTGTCCAGTTGTGGCTGTTCAGTTTTCCTTTCATTCCGTTATCTCCCCGTCCTACTGTCCTTCAGACTCTCTTGCTCCTCTTCTCTATTCCTTTAATTTATCCTCCTCCTCTTTTCTCCTTCTCCACTTCCTCCTCCTCGTTGTCTACATCGTCCTATTCCCTCCATCGTCCGGGTAGTGGCCACTGGATAAGGTATTCCGTGCATTTGAAGCGATGGATGGATCATCGACCCCTTCTGTCCACCCCATTCAGCTGGACGTCACCCAAGAACAGCCCACAATACCCCCCGCAGGGCTCCATCGGACTTAGACATACTTCTCCACAAGCATGAACCCGAAATATCCATTCCTATCTCTCCATTTCACTGTCTGGAGGTCTGCCTGTTTGTTTGTATGTCTGTGTGCCTTTTTATCTCTGTACCTGTCTGCCTGTCGGTCTCTTTGTCTATCGGTCAGTTTTTCCGTCTGTCCTCTGTTTTTCTGTGTGTTTGCTTGCTTGTTTGTACGTGTGTGTGTGTCTGTGTGTGTCTGTCTGTAGTGTTTTGATGTCTCTCATTGTAGCTGTGTGACATATTCTACCTCTGTTAGGGTTTATCCGTCATTGTCTGTCTATCTGTCTGTTTGCCTCTCAATACGTCTGTCTGTCGATCAGTCAGTCAGTCAGTCAGTCAGTCAGTCAGTCAGTCAGTCAGTCAGTCAGTCAGTCAGTCAGTCAGTCAGTCAGTCAGTCAGTCAGTCAGTCAGTCAGTCAGTCAGTCAGTCAGTCAATCTGTCTGCCTGTCTGTTTGTTTGTTTGCCTCTCAGTATGTCTGTCTGTCGGTCAGTCAGTCGGTCAGTCAATCAGTCTGTCTGTCTGTCTGTTTGTCTGTCTGTCTATAACCTCTCTGCTACATTCATCAGCTCACCTCTCGTCTTTCCGTCAACTTTTTGAAGTCTCTGTCTCTGTCTTTCTGTATCTCTGTCTCTCTCCTCTCGCGTATTTTGTCTACTTAAAGGTTTGGGGCCACGGAGAGTCTCCAGGGATTGTGTATCAGCGCCCAGTGGGCATAAATTCGCGTGACCAAGTGGTAGAGGAACGCATCGTTAACGTCACTTCTCTTCGTAGTCACTGCGTGTTATGACATGCTTGGCTTACTCACATTTGCATCTTTACACAGATCAGCAGTTAGTTCGGCTTTTTTCATTTTAGACAAAAGATACGACAGAGTCGTTGCAGTTAGTAACTTCTATAGCGCCGGTTTCTAAAGCACAAGGAATCAACCGATGGCGAGCCATAATGGCTATCAATACACCATTAGTTGACTGATATTGAAATGTAGAGAAATTTAATTCGTTTTTCTCGTTGGTTCTGAGTATTTTCATTGTATTAGTACTCTTATTTTGTTTTATTTTCGCTTATTTAGTGTTTTTCATTGTAGTTAGTCTGCCGGTATCTTTTCTTAGCTCTTTCAAGTAAGAAAGTAAGTAAGTAATGCATTTATCTTTTGAGATGTGCTTGTCATATGCAATGTTTTTGTATAATTGCGCTATTTTATCTCAATTAAATAAAATTAATAGCGGTAATTATGGCGAGAACAAGTGAAATTAACGTTTCTCACATAAATAGTTGGGAGCCATGACCACGACCGCATTATAATCGAATTCGCGTTGTATCGGAGCTCGCTCTAACGGGTCTGCGGTGATATATGTATGCATATTGTACGTCTGCATAGGCTACGTGGGCCTACTGTCGTGTTCGAATGACTAAACCTGCATACGAAATCAAATACATAAAGTATGATAGAGGTAGAAAGAGACAGAGAAAGTGATAGAAAGAGAGAGAGACAGAGAGAGAGAGACAGAGAGACATAGAGAGAGGTTGGTAAACAAAGAGGATGAGTGTGAGGAGATACGAAGAGCGTCGCTGTGGGGCTGGTGGCCTAAGCCTATTCTTAGAGCCTATTTGGCGGCCTAACACAGGTAGACAGACTAAAGACCCTTACATGCCACTAGACCTACAGCCTTCTGACCTGAGCCTTAGTCTAAGCCGATAGTCAAACTATCTCATTAACCCTGCGGTCGAGGAAGTAAGCTTACTGTCGACTTCATTGGATTTTAATGTACGATAGTCGTTGGAATACTCCTAGTAAGTTTATGCAATATATATTTTTGTTACTACTGACTGACTGACTGACTGACTGACTGACTGACTGACTGACTGACTGACTGACTGACTGACTGACTGACTGACTGACTGATCGACAGACAGACAGACATATTGAGAGGCTAGCACGGTAGCGCGCTAAGTGTTAATCCAGCGATTGCGAGTTCGAGCCAGCAGAGCGGACTCCGTTTTAGCGACACTGGACAAGTTGTTCGCGCACACTAGACCCACGTGCCTCAGATTTACTGACATTCAGGGCATAATAAGTGCAATAAGATTATTCAGAAAATAATTTTAAAAATTAGATGATTAAAGTGCAAATCGCCTAATTAAATACACGACTGACCGAGAATTTTAATTAGGCGTTACATCATTTTATTTACCTTACCTTACCTCGCCTTACCTTATCTTGAAGGTTTCTTTACTTTCAATAGCGTATCATATATTACCTTACATACAGTCATTTTTCAATGACTTACCTTACTGTTTGATTAGCCAACCGTACACTGTCAGTGGGAAGATCAGGCGACAAGGGAGAGGAGTTTAAGTAAAATGAAGTCGCTAACACTACCCATGGCTGCTTTAGGGCTAGCTTAATGAACTAGGAATCAACGATGGCGCACCAAACCCAAACCACAATCAGGTCAGTGTCCAGAAGGTCAGTCCACAGAGACGGAAAGGCAGCCTACGGTTGATAAGCAGTTTGAATAGGGTAAGTCTTGCGTTAAGAAGAATGACATAAGCGACTGAGCAGAACGAACAGATACAGGAAGAGAGTTCCAAAATCTAGGTCCATTAACTGAAAACTCCCGTTCATCAAGAACAGTTCTAGTTTTAGGCATAACCAGAGAAAGTCAAAGCCAAAGCCCCAACTTGAAACAGATTATCATTATTTTCATCAAAGCCCTCATCCTCACCCTCATTATCACTTATCGTCAGCATCGACGTCATCATCGTCATCAATATTATAATGATCATTGTCGTCACCGCCACCACCACAATAATAATAATAATAATGATAATAATTATGCATGTATCTATTATAATAATAATAATGGTAATAATAATAATAATAATAAGGATGATAATAATAATAATAATTTTAAAGGCATGTTTCAGACATACTTCGTGATAACGAACAGGTTGGTGTTAATGAAATTAAGGTCGTACAATCAGCTCCTATCGGCTTAAGTATATATGGTTCTCTGTCTGTGTGTCTCTTACTCATTCTCTCCCTTGATCTCACTGTCTCCTTCTCTCTCCCTATCTTCCTGTCTGTCTGTCTTTCTGTCTGTCTGTCTAGCCAATGAAGCCGTGTGCGTTGAGTGCCATATATCAGGTGGTTATAAGGTAGACACTTGTCTAAGCATGAGCAAACCACAGTAGAGAAGTTTATATCAGCCAAAGATGACGACGAAGACGACCGTCGTCCATGTATACTTAAGCCGATAGGAGCTGATTTATGCTGATTGGTATCTCCGACCTTAACTTCATTAGCACCCAACCTATCCGTTATCACCAAGCATCTTTTGAAACTGCTTTAAAAATTATTATTATTATTAATTATTATTATTATTAATTATTATTATTATTAATTATTATTATTATTAATATTATTATTATTGTTACTATTATTATTATTATTATTATTTCTATTATTATTATACTATTATTATTATACTATTATTATTATTCGAAGCAGAAAGGATACGCCTGTGAATAAGCTGGTTCCCACGGCGCTGTAGAAATCTTGGAATTACGATTACGATTACCACAGAATTTTGAAAGACTTATAGCAGGATGTTCTGGAGTGGCCAATCCTCGCTGCTGTTTGACTGTGTCAATATTATTTGAAAGGCAGCTGCGTTGAAGGACTGGATGGCCATGGAAATGCGCTGATGGTGAAGCGAAGTTTCCCACTTGTCACTAGTTGTTTAGGCTAAATATCTAAAAAAGGCTCTTGATGAAAGCCGTGCCATGTTGATTGAGGGTTGCGCGCCGTCGGGGCGCCTTCTCTGCACGTCCAGCTGGCTCATAAGATGGTGGGAAGCGAGCTTTAACGAGGGCTTGACAAACGATGCCATTAATGAGCCCATGCATTGCCATACGGCTAACACCTAAGTAAAGTAAAGTATCCCATATCCCTCAAGTGAGACGTAGGGGAGGCGCTCATCTTCTTTTCTTTGCCCTTGAGTGGGCAATGGACGAATCCCTATGTCCTGGCCACGGTCCAGTGCATCGCAGGACTTGCCGTTTACTTCCCAGCTTACGCGGGTACCAAATTATACTGCTTGGTGACAAAGGCACAGTGTGCGCAAACAAGTTGCCAAGGGTCGTTACACGGAGTCGAACCCGCATCCGCACGATCATTGTCCAAAAGCATCATTGATAGACCACCACAAGATAATCCGTAAGCGCCGTTCTCTGCAACTAGAGTCCCATCGGGGTATTTGTGTGGGATACCCTGATTATGGAGCTTATGACAGTTTAAGCCAGGTCACATTGGTTAACCCCATCATTTAGCAGGAGGCCACCTACTACTTCGTGCCCAGTCACCCCACTTCAATTCATCTGATCTGATTAATTCAATGAAAAATAAGAAGGGTCGACGCTGTGCGGTCGCTATTTAAAACTTTTCCCTGATTCAGTCAATCAGCCATTCAGTCAGTCAGCTATATATCTATTCAGTCAGCCATCTATCTATTTAATTCAGTCAGCCAGCTATCTATTCCGTCATTCAGTCAATCAGCCATTCAGTCAGTTAGCTATCTATCTATTTAGTCAGCCATCTATCTATTCAGTCAGCCATCTATCTATTTAATTCAGTCAGCCAGCTATCTATTCCGTCATTCAGTCAATCAGGCACTCAGCCAGCTATCTATCTATTCAGTCAGCCAGCTCTCTATTTAATTCAGTCAGCCAGCTATCTATTTAATTCAGTCAGCCAGCTATCTATTCCGTCATTCAGTCAATCAGCCATTCAGTCAGCCAGCTATCTATCTATTCAGTCAGCCAGCTAGCTATTCCGTCATTCATAATTTACATATTTACCTGACCTCACCTTACTTAACCGAAGTGTATCTTCCTTACCACACCATACTTACGTTACCTTGCCATATCTGAGCGTAACTCACTCATGTACCTATACCTCATGTTACCTTACCTAATCTTACCTTTCCTTATCTTACCTTACCTAATCTTACCTTACCTTATATTACCTTACCTCTCCTACGCTTACCTTCCTTTATCTTCTGTGGCTTAACTTCAGACTTCGAGCTCCCCGAAGATTATTCAAATGGTCCCTCTGGGCCCTTTGGAAGTTTACCAGGCTCCGAGAGGGCCCCTTCTTTTTAAGATTCGGGCCCGGTTCGCCCCCCCCCCCCACAGTTGCGGGCCCTGCGGCACTTAGTTACGCTACTGCTTACCTTACCTTACCTTCCAGACATGGCAGACAGATTTACAATTATACCTTACTTTACCTTACATTATCTTACCATACGTTACCTGTTTCATGTTCCGGCTTTCAAAATGCATCAGGGAACCTTACTACGAGGGCATTTTCAACTTCATATGTAGTGTAATGTATTCAATTTGGTTGCATTTTATTGCATTGCATTGTACATTTGATAATGTCAAATAGCATGTGTAGCCTATTTAAGCAGTTGCTAAAGGGGCTACATAATTATTTGACAAGATGCTTCATAACACACACATGTACACACAAACACACACACGCACATCTATATATGCCCACAATATAATACAATACAATACAACTACAATTTGAAGATGCCCTTCTTACAAGTTCAGAAGTGCACATTGAAGCCGGGAAACAGTAGAGTTAGAACCATAAACAGGTTGGAAGAGGTACATACACACATACACGTACAAACACACACACATACAAACATGCTTACCCAGATACACATATATACACATACATGCATACATGTAAGCACACACATACATCCCTACACATACCCACATACACAGATGAACACACATACACATACCAATATACACACATATGCGCACACACACACATAAAACACACATAAACGTATACATACCTAAACACACATAACCACTTACACACATATACGCACATACCCACTTAAATACATATACACATAGGCACACCCATCCACACACCCACACACGTCATAATCGTGCTCGACTCTAAGCTACACGGAAGAGAATCGCCCTAAACCACCGTTTAACCCAAAGCAGATTCAGTCAAGCGGGAACTTCACCATAAGCTTCAATAAAAGACCTTTTTGCAATAACCAGATACCGACCTACTGCCGAGATACGACCCAATCGAAGGGGCTTAAGGCCTGGGTCCTGCCATCTTTAAAAACAATGTCTGGAAACAGCAGAAACTGGTGTAGTCACACGTGTCATGTAATGAAAATCTCCAAAATTTGTCCGCGTCACACAAAAGCTGCTTTATGGAGACCAGCTTATTCACCAGCTCTATATCCAAGTATGATCCGCAAGAGCCAGGGTGTGCGGCCAGCTTTGGTCCTACGTCAGAGTCCTAGGGAAGCAGCATAAAAGTAAATGAAAGCAGAGGGTCCCATATCTCGTCCGGAACTTGGGTCATGCGATCATTTCCATCAGTTTGGCCCTTGAGCCGACAATGGACGAATCCGAGGGTCCCGGACACGGGACCAAGTGCATGGCAGAAATTGCCGTTTGCTTCTCAAATTACGCCGCTACCAAGTTCTACTGCTTCATAACAGCGTAGCATAAAGCCTGGACGAAAAACTTGTCCAGAGTCGTTACACGGAGTCTCCTCATCATTGTCGAATATGTGCACCTCTGCTTAAATGCAATCTTACATGTACTGTAACATGTAAAGTATTAAACGCCATCCGTTAACTGCTCGTGGAAACTGGATCCTTTAATAACGAAAGAACTGGTTTCTTAATGGGTTCAGCGTTTGACGCCAAATATCGATCTGGCCATTGCATTAATCGTACGATGAACTCTGTAGCAACTAAATATGGTTAATAAGTAAATGTATTGATAGGAAAAGCTAGCGACTTCATTTTCTTAGCCTCGGTATATGAGGGCAGGTAGTCATTCCTCTCCCTCACCGTCTGATCTTCCCCACTGACCGTGTACTATCAGTGTATTCATTTTATAGCTGAGTTTGCTAGAGGTCACTAGTGGAACATAAATATTTAAATATTTTTGCTGTCCAGGCCGGATATGGGTTATAGTTCGTCCCCAATATATAAATATATAAATAAAATGTCTAGTACTAAAGCACAGTTAGTGTGGCTTTCAACTATACATTGCTGTGTCCTTTCGAAGTAATCAGACAAACTGTTCTGATGCACACAACGATGAACATTTCAAGTTGATACCCGACAATCTGTCAACAAACGTTCTAGCCCCGTTAGTGTCTCTTCCTCGCAGACATTACTGCTAACAGTGAGCTGATGCATAAAACCATTAGTCCTTTCTCAGCAGGCCTACGTCAACTTTAGTCATTTATATTGGATAGCAGTAATATATTTTTTCTGTAGGTTGGTCTTGTTAACGTGAATGTGTAGGTGTTGGATATCGTGAGGTAAACCGTGTCATTTAACTGTGAATTGTGTACTGAATGAAGTTCGGAACGGTCTGAGACCAGGAAGAGTTTCGTCTACCGTTTAAGGCAACGCGATGTCGGGTCTCAATTACGAGGAAGTGATGCTGTGGTCTGTGGATGATGTACTGAAATGGCTGAAAAACGTAAGGCGATAACTTGTTTGGCTCAATGACGGGTTAAAGGGCTTACTGGCCGAGTGAATGGTCGACTGGTTGGCTAATTGACTGGATGGTTGATTGATTGAGTAAATTGCTGGCTAGCTGATTGATTGAATGACGGAATAACTAGCTGGCTGACTGAATATCTAACTGGCTGATTGAATGGCTGATTGACTGAATGACGGAATGAAGGACTGGCTGATTGAACAAAGAAACAGCTGGCTGGCTGAGCGAATGGCTGATTGACTGAGTGACAGAATTGATAGCTGGCTGGCTGAATGGCTAACTGACTTACTGACTCACTGCCTGACTGATTGGCTGTCCTATCCGCCGACATCTCACGCAGAGTATGACGCGCTACCGACGTAGCTATCCTGGTCAATGTACTACTATTATTCTTGAATATTTTCAGGCCAAATTGTCCGAGTTCTCGGAATTTGTGTGCTCCGAGAGAATCGACGGACCAGATTTTATCGTAAGTGAAGAGTTTGAATTATCACTCTTCAGAATAGAATGCTTGTTAAAACACTGTAGTACAGTTACCAATGGACTGGGTGCAGAACTTCAGGGATACCGATCAGGAATTTAATAATACAGCATTGCATTTTGTGACACTTTATTGGGTTTGTTGCAATGCTTGGACATAGTAATCGTAATCTCAAGAATTTCTAAAGCGTCACTTTAAAGCTTATGCACGAACGCTGCGTCAAGTCAGAGGGGTTGCCCAAAGATGCCATGAGTACGGTTGCCAGAAGACCAGAGAGAGAAGGGGAAGAGGAACTGTTACGGTGGGTTGTGTTTGGGTGGAGAGAAATGAGAAGGCGGCGGATTAGATGGATCAGGGTAAGATTTCGTGAAAAGGCGAGACCATTTTTGAACGGAACGGCTGAATACCATACCTTACCTTACCATACCTTACTGTATTTTACCTTAGCTAATCTACCCGATGTACCACACCTTATATTCCCTTACCTTACATTACCGTAATATACCTTAACCTTACCTGACATCACCTTACCATAACACACCTTTGTGAGTGCCTTTACGAGATACTAGCGCCTTTGTGAGGTACTTTAAAATGCGCTATATAAATTATTGGATACATAGATGCATACCTTACTTTACCTTACGGTATACCCTTCCTTAACTTTCCTTACTTCCATATTATATACCTTACCTTACGTCACTGAAATTTCATTCTGCAGAAACTCGATAAGGAAAGAATTTCAAACTGCAAGAATGTTCCCAGCAGAAAACGAGAGTAAGTATGAAGTGTTTTCTCCGTTGATACGGTCTTGCTTTCGGTACAAAGACCTGGATCAAGTCTTTCATGTGCAGTTGCCTTGCGAATATTAGTATTCAGTGTTTAGCGACATCTTGCGGCTGCTAGGGCCGTTGACGTTTACTGTACCTTAAATATATAAGAAGATATTTTTCTACCGAGTTATTTATTAATAGTAGTTCCACAGTTTAACGACATCTTATGGCATCAAAGGTCGTCGACGTCGCCCTCCTCCTTTATCCAGGCTTGGGACTGGCACTACCCCCAAACAAGGCAGTGGCGGAGTTTACCGAGTTATTCAAAGAAACTGAGGAGCTTATAGCGTAATGTAAAGCGATTTAAAGATGTCTAAGCAGAGCCTAGTATTAACATTAGTATTCTGTGTCTGACGACATTTTGTGGCTGCCAGGGCCGTTGACTTCGACCTCACTTTATATTAAGACTTGCATAAATAGGCGTTTATAGCACTTGACCGAAAATGACGATTTCATAGCGTCGGCGAAAGAGATTATTATTATCAGTAGGGCTATGTGATCGCGCGTTTAACGACATCTTACGGCTGGTATTGAGGTCGACCTTAAGAAGCATCATTCTTATCTCTGCAAGGTAACTTAACTATTGTATCTGCATACGCAAGAATTAAAGTTGCCTAAACATAGTCTAATAAAAGTAGTATTGTTATTCGGTGTTTAGCGACATCTTGTGGCTGTCAGGGCCTTTGACATCGTTCGCTGCCTTGTCTTAAGAGGCGCTAAATAAATGCAGGAATAACAAAAACGATAACGACAACAACGATGATGATGATAACAACTATCTATCTTGATTTCTTGTGTTTCCGACGCCTTTATATTTAAGCGAAGATCTGTTATTTCATAAGAATCTCTAATCTTTTCCAAATGGTGAGGGATTCTAGCCAGAGACGGTACCATGTCGGGACCTTGAGCAAGACCTTAACTCACATACATACATGCATGCACACAATGCATACATATACATACATACATATGCATATGCATATATTCATACATAGCATATACATACATAAATATGCCTGTATCGGTCCTCATCGAGGAATCAACTGCATGTCCCGCGATCGTCCACAAGGTTCGGCGAATGTTCTTTCTCTGCTGCCGGACCCACTGCCTGCAACAGTCTTCCTTAACATGTGAAAAATGCACCATCTTTGAACACATTCAAGTCATGAACCAAGACATATCTTTTTAAAATATCGTATGACTGTCATTGATTTTGAACTCATGTAGGCTACAGCGCCCTATTTTCGGCCTCGGCCTTGCTTCAGCGCTATATAAATCGTCTTATTATTATTTTACCCGAAGCAGAAATGATCCCTCAGTAACTACAAAATTAGGTTAAGTGTATAAAAGGATTGATCTATGAGAAATCAGGCCTCGTCCCAGTAGTTTTAACAGTCGTCTGAAAAAGAATTATTATTAATAATTATTATTATTATACATATGTACGTGCATTTACACATGCATACATACACAGACATAGGAGATTTCTTTACGAATGCTATGATTTCTTCGTTTATTTTAGCGCCCTTTTGAAACGGCTGAAAGTCTTCGAGAAGGAGAGACTGAAGATGCAGAAGAATGCTAAAGGGTGAGCAATATGAATGTCGTTAAAGCTAAACACGCATTTATGTAGCGTCATTTCCTCTATCAACCATTCAGTACTGCAAGTCATGGATCATGTTGTTTATTTATTAATCTATCTATCTATCTGTCTATTTATCTCTATTTATTTTTTGCACCTGGTACACGCGCCCAAGGTCAATAAATCTTAAATAAAAGACGCTAGACAAATGTATGTGAACTTGTCCATGGTCGTTACACGGAGTACGTTCAGAAACATCGAACCTGCAATCGTTGTATAACAGACACAGCGCACTATCGAATAGACCACCGTATCGGATGCCGTGATGACGATAGTACAACCATTCGAAGTTGAACTGAACTGAACAAAAAACTAATTGATCACCAACGGTTCAATGACTACAATCAGATAAATCGCAGCATTGACTGTCAGAGAGAAAACTCAACAAGGAACCGAATTGGTCCCACTGTTTCGAGTTGCCCTATTACAAAATCAAATTGCATTGTTTACATGGGTTGTATGGGTTACGCAACTGGTAACAACAATTTATTATTCTTTTGTTTACTCATGGTTAGGTACTTCCTGTCCGGGTCGATTTTGTTGCTCACAGATATCATTTAACAATTTGCATACACATCAATAACTGGTGCTACAGGATAGGTAACGTAAGATCAGGCGAGGTCAGATGAGGTATGTTACAGTAAGGTAACATAATGTAAGGTATTACAAGGTAAAGTATGCTAAGGTGAGGTGAGATAAGGTAAGGTCAGATAAGTTAAGCACCTGGACTGATGCTTCCGCTTCTGCACCATCCTATAACCTCCATCATCAACGATTTCCACCTTAGCACCAAGCTGTCTTCCCGGCTTGATCCCTCCTGGATTCTGATTAATTACTTCTGAATCCTGAATTTGAGGTCTGCCTTCGGCCACCCACGAGCTTGGTTTCCTCTTCGCTCTTCTCTTCCTTCGTCATTCTTTCCATCTCAACGGCACCAAGGGCATTTTCCACCTTAGAACCTCACTGGCTTAACCTCTTCGGATTTTGCAAATGGTAATGAAACTGACAACACAATCTGTCTCTTGCAAACTTGTTTTGATAAAGCGCCGGTGGATTACTCAGGGTTCCCTGATGCGGCTTTAGTGTGGGGCTGAGAAATTTAGGAGTTCATATTTACATAATCGCCTTCCCTTCTACTACCTTCTCTTTACTTCTCTTCTCTCCTTTCACCTCCCATAGTCTCACCTCACCATTAAGTCCCCTGTGTCTCACGTTTATTGTTTTATGTCCTCTAGGGATCCGAAGACAGCCAACAGCAGAGGAGCTCCAGTGGTCAACAATCTTCTTCAACCCATTTTTCGAGGTCCAGCACCCCAACCGGAAGATGATGGTGATGAAGTTGGTAGGACAACCAATCCACGTTCTGTACCATTTCTGCTGTATATGTATTGATTGTTACGATTGAGGTTTTGTCAATGACCGAAACAATAATAAATGAAAGGACAGTAGCAACCGGAATTTCAGGGTTTTTAGATGGACCTGGAAAGTGGGATGTTTTGTTTTAGAAGTTAAGCTGTGAAGAAAGAATCAAGTGGCTTTGATATATTTGTTTTGTTAGAAGTTAAGGAAACTAAACCAGTAAAGACCATAACATATGGTGTCAGAAAAAGAAGGGATTTTCCTGTCGCCGGTTGACCTAAATTTGTAAACATTGAAAAAAATTCGGAACAAGTTTCGACACATAATTCTGAGAAGCGCGACAAGAACCATCAAATGGCGTTGAAGAGTGGCGTATAATTACAATGGACGAAATCTTCGAAATGAGTATGAAGAAGTAGAAGGCCGTAGCCACGGAAATTGGAAGAGATGTGAGTAATACGACAAAGATTCAATTACAAAAATTTTTATATATGGAGTTAGTAGAGAAGAAAGCTCCTACGGTCGTTACAGAAACAGGTGATGTTGTTACAAGTGAGCAAATTGGAATTAGAATTAGAACTGAACGATAGGCAGTTGAAGTTGAAAAGGAAAAGGAAGAAATTAAGGCTTGAAGATAAGAAATGAACATGAAATTAAAAGCACAGGAGCAGAGAGAGAGAGAGAGAGACGCAGAGTCTCATTGGCAGGCTCACTTGAGTCAAATTCAATGTCCGGCCTAACGACGGATGCAAAGTTTCGGGTTGAACCAATATCCAATGTCTAGAGTAGAAGACTTGCTGGATCGAGGGGGAAAAGCCCAGTATTTGACAAAGATTGACATGACGAAAGGCTATTGGCAGATTCCGTTAAGCGAGAAATCCAAGGCACTTACTGGATTTGTAGTACCACCGAATGGTCATTATCAGTGGAGGTATATGCCATCTGGATTAAGGAATGCTCCTGCAACTTTCTCTATGGTCGCTACAAAAGTTTTTTTTAAAGGGTTTGATGATTTTTCTACGGCCTATTTGGATGATGTATCATGTCAGACATCTTCAGGACTTCTGAAAAGCGCTGCTCACGCGGCTATATCACTAATCTAATCTTACGGTAAACAGACAATGTATGTATGAGCTGAATCACATGAAACAACTTGGTATATAAAGTGGAAGATTAATCCAAGAAGAAGGTCTGATGCATGAGAAAGCCATATGACCTCGTATTGACGCGCAAAAGCACGGTAACTGCAAATCTCCACAGGCCGCGGAGCGTAGTTGTCTGCAACCAGGTTGGCTCATACTGGAGACACAGTTCTCTGATGTAAGCCAGCCAGCAATTAATGAAGTACCTCACGTAAGTACCTCATGAATACCCACAAAAGGCCTTACCAAACCGTACAATACCCTACGTTGCAGTACCTCATATCTTACCAGTATCTCTTACCATATTTTACCTTGCCTGAACTCCGCCAATGCCTCTAGTCGGATGGTGCCAGCCCGAAGGCTGGGTAAAGGAGGATAGCGACGCTAATCATCTTCGTTATGGCACAACGTCTTTAAACAAACTACACCTAGGCTACCTTACCTGATTTTGTCTTAACTTATTTTACCTAACCTTATCTCACCTTGGGTGTGCCAAATCTAGTGGTTAGTGTGCTAGACCGTCACTAAAAGGTTAGGGGTTTAATTTCCCGCCACTAAAGTAATTTGTTTCTAGTTTTCGGCTCCACTTCCACCCATAGCGAACTCAGCTGGAATGAGTACATTGGCCATTCACTGTAAGTGAGAAGATCAAACGGCCTCATATGTTTGAGGCTAGGAAAAGTGAAGTCGCTAACGCCTCATACCCATGGTTGCCTTGCCTAGGGTAGCTTAGGGGACGACTCTTCTATCCTAACTTATATTGTATTGTCTTTCTATTGTAGATTTCGTCGATGAAGATGAATGGGTAATCGTTTAATTTTGTAGTTTTTAGATGAAGCCATATTACATTACATCACACTTTCTAGCGGAAGGCTTATAGCTCTTCATAAAGACTTTTAAGTTTAAAGTATACTAATAATAGCGCAAGGCTTTTGAGCCCAGACATTTAATCTAGTATCTTCTATAAGTCATTGTGTCTTATATCATTGCGGTCTCAACCGAAGACTAATCTCTTTCAGCTGGCTTATGCACCGTAGTCTGTCTCTCTGTCTCGGTTTTCTGACCTGACATTTGATTGATTGCAGTATGGTTTTTCGTGCGCTATCAGTTGATGGCTCATCCATGTTTGATTACGAGCGTCAGGAACTGGGTTTCAGTGCTGAGTGACTGGACCTGAGGTCACAGAATGCCCCAGACCTGTTCCTACGCCCTGTGGATGAGATCATTGGGGAGAGAGTTGACATGGGTATTCGAGTGTATTCATTGGGTCTGAGAGGTTCACTGATCTTGACTTTGCTGATGACGTGTCTATTTTTGCCAAAATTCTGGTGATCTTCTCTCCTTCTGGCTGAAGTTAATCCCTCCTAAGGGATTTTGAAGATTCTAGGGGATTCGAAATTATGGAGATCCTGGTTTCTGTCAAAGGAGACAATGGATCAGGAAATACATAAATTTAGGCTAAAAAGTCAGTCGATAAAGGCAGTGAAACTGACCGACCGACGTGGCTTTGCGGGCTTCTTTTGATAAAGCGCCGGTGAATAACCTGGTCTCCCTGACGCAGATTTTGTATGGCACTGAGAAATTTTGAAGATCTGCTTTTACATTGCATTACATTTCACTGTCCTCTGTTACATGTAGGACGACGACCAAGGCATCTATGATAATGACTTAACGCAACAACCTCAAGTGGTAAAACGAAGAATAACTCTAATCATGCTCGAATTTGATTGACTGATTGACTGACTAAATGACTGGCTGATTGCCTGACTGAATGTATTGCTGAGTGAATGTCTGATTGATTGACTGATGATTGGCTGATCGACTAACTGAATGATTGACTGCCTGAATGATTGACTGTTCGACTTTCTCAATTATTGGTTTATTGACTGACTGAATGATTGACTATCTAACTGATCGATTCATTCTTTCTGTCGTTCACTCTTCCTGGTGGCTGCCAGAGCGGCTGACGTCGATCTTGCTTCCATATTCTTGCGGAAGCAATATACTAGCGAGTGAAAATACTAGCGAGTGAAATACTAGCGAGTGAAATACTAGAGAGTGAAAATACTAGAGAGTGAAAATACTAGAGAGTGAAATAGTAGCTTTTGATAAAGTGCCGGTGAATAACCTGGTCTCCCTGACGCAGATTTTGTATGGCACTGAGAAATTTTGAAGATCTGCTTTTACATTGCATTACATTTCACTGTCCTCTGTTACATGTAGGACGACGACCAAGACATCTATGATAATGACTTAACGCAACAACCTCAAGTGGTAAAACGAAGAATAACTCAAATCATGCTCGAATTTGATTGACTGATTGACTGACTAAATGACTGGCTGATTGCCTGACTGAATGTATTGCTGAGTGAATGTCTGATTGATTGACTGATGATTGGCTGATCGACTAACTGAATGATTGACTGCCTGAATGATTGACTGTTCGACTTTCTCAATTATTGGTTTATTGACTGACTGAATGATTGACTATCTAACTGATCGATTCATTCTTTCTGTCGTTCACTCTTCCTGGTGGCTGCCAGAGCGGCTGACGTCGATCTTGCTTCCATGTTCTTGCGGAAGCAATATACTAGCGAGTGAAAATACTAGCGAGTGAAATACTAGCGAGTGAAATACTAGAGAGTGAAAATACTAGAGAGTGAAAATACTAGCAAGTGAAATACTAGCGAGTGAAATACTAGCGATTTAAAGGTGTCTAAATATAGTCTAAAGTTAACATTAGTTTTCAGTGTTTAACGGCAACCATGAGGCTGCTAATGGCAGTTGACGCCTACTTTACCTTTCTTAATATTAACATTATTTCTGACTGAATGATTGATTGTTTAATTGATTGATTGATTATTTTTGTAATTCATCATTTCTTTCATTTATTCTTACCTTCTTTCACTCTTTCTTTCATATTTAGGGACATACCCCTCTCCCTCCACCACCCAGGGATATGGATTCCGATGAAGACTATATTGCTGCCGTTGAACCGGTAGGAATCCACCGATGAACGAAATTAAGGTAAGATAAGGTAGGACAACATAAGGTAAAGCAATGAAAGGTAAAGTAATGATTGACGGAAAGGCGGAGGGGAATTCTGTAAATAGTCATTCATGGCTTACTGGCTGACTGACATAAAGATTTGGGATTGAATCCAGTTCTTTTATTAATTCAAAATTATCACTGACATAATGCTACACTCGTTCAGGGAATCAGTCAGCAAGCAGTCAGTCATAGTCAGTCGTTAGTTTAATAGTTCTTACTTACTTACTCACTCAGTCAGTCAATGGTTTATTATTTCAGTCATTCTTTCATTCAGTCAGTCAGTCAGTCAGCCGGTCAGTCATATATTCATTCATTCAAAAATTCATCCAATAAAGAATTGTTTTTTGTATTCAATCAGCCACTAAGTAATCATGTAAGTCAGTCCAGAGCAATGGCGATAGGCTCTAACTGCAGTGAATTTGTCTGGCATTTGTAAAGTAAAGTAGTGACTATTTACAGGATTACCCTCCACAGTTCCGTCTCCCTCAGCCTCCTGCTGACGACGACGACGACAACTTATACGAGAAAGCCAACCAAGCAACGGTAGAACATATTGAACATCAAGAATCTAATATGATCTGATCTTATCCACACTACTCTATTTGATTCTATAATTTTCTTTTCTAATCCAGCGTAGCCTAGATTAATCTAATCTAATTCCATTCTGGTCTGGCGAAATCTCGTATGGTCTAATCGAGTAAAGTCTTTATATATAGTCTAGAAAGCCAAGACTGTTTGCTATACTAGACTATTCATTTGGTCTCAGAATCGCTTCGACTGGACTTGACTCGTTTCGTCTAGACTATTCTAGACTAATACACACTAAGTAAGGTTCGTATAGAATGTATGAGAATGAAATAGACTAGTCTAACGTAGACTATGTTAGGATGACTGTATTGTTTTGTCGTCTGTTCGGTTTAAAATGGCGGCTTTATTTTTTTAGATTCCCAGAAATAACTTACTTCAGCCTCGAAGCTTACCAGCTGTGACACAGCGCGCGGTTCCACCTGCACCTGCCCAGGTTTACAAATAAGAAAATAATGATTGTCATTATTGTTGGTAATCATCATCATCGTCATCGTCTTCTTCTTCTTCTTCTACTGTTACTACTATTACTACTACCACTACTCCTATTACTACTTCTTTTTCATTACCATTCACCACCAGCACCACGACCAACATCATCATTTACTTTTTCATTGCCACATCATTTACTTTTTCATTGCCACCATCACCATCTTCATCATCATCATCTTCCTCAAAACCATCGCCTTCGTCACCGTCATCTCCAACACCACATGCACCACCTCCATCATCATCATGGCCATCAAAATCATCATCTTTCCGGGAACAGAATCTTTCATAAATGCATCGGAGCCAGAGGCATAAATGCTGGATTATGCGACATTTTCAGGCACCGAATATTCCACCTCAAAGAGGAGACCGGGCTCCCGTTGCTCCTCCACACGAGCCGATTTTATACGAAGAAACCGATCAGGTGAGACTCTCTTGAGTTTATTTTCGCTTTGAAGTCAATGTCTGCTATCGTTAGACATACGGTATCTGCTACGAAACGTTCACTCTGGCAGTAAGCATTAAGTTTAATCAGTGGTGAGTTGTAATCATTGTTCATAGTTGTAATGATTGTTCATTTGTAATTTATAATTGGTAATTGGACATTTATAGAGCGCCTTTTCAGGAAAACTCATCAGATGTGCTTCCGACATGACAATTCAAGATCACGATCAATTAGAATGGTCAAGAAACGCTGGTGAAAAAGAGACAGAGAAAGGAAAAGACGCTCACGTCGTAGGTTGCACGAAGGTCAGTTCCAGAATGGCAGACCGACCATGGCGAAGCTCCCATGTTGCGCTGTAGAAGTATATGGCAGTGGGAACAAGAAGATCGCTCTGTGTTGCATATGTATGTGTGTATGTATGTATATGTGTATGTATGTATTTATGCATGTATGTACGTGTATGTATCTATGTATGTACGTGTGTATGTATCTTTGTATGTATTTATGTATGCATGCATTTATATATTTTTGTATGCATGCGTGTAACTATGTATGTATGTATGAGAATGCTTAATGCCTAGTCTACTCTGATCTGGTTTAGTCCAGTCCATACAGTATAGTCTAGGCGGGTGCAGTCTAAACCAATCTAAGCCAATCAAAGGCCGGAATTATTGCACATGGACACAGACAGTCTGTATGTCTTAATCTTTTCTGATGATTTCAGTTCATCTAATCTCATCCGATCCGATGCATCTTGTCCAGACAATCCAATCCTATCTTATCTAATGATTTCTATGTGGCCATTATCATAATACACCTCAATCGATGGTCCATTCAAGTGAAACCGTTGTCAGAAATCGAAATCCTTTTGAGAAATCTAATATTTCATGCGTTTCTTATATATATATATATATATATATATATATATATATATATATATATATATATATATATATATATATATATATATATACATATTTATATATATAGTGTGACTTGGCGGCATGATGAGAAAGCGGTGTCTCATTGTGGGCCACAGCATTAAGGGATTCGGATGTTTGCATAGGACAAGTACTAGCAAGGTAGTACTAACCTCGCTAATAAATTAGTTTAGTCATCAAGACTTGAAAATCAATTAACGTCATCAGATTAAGTCAACAGATTTATATAACTTTTTTCAGTTTGCCGTGTTTTGCTGATGCTTTTTCTTAGTAGGCAACCCTCACCAAAACCAGTTTGGAGCCACCCCTTCAGAAAATCCAATGGAGCATAACCGGTTTCCCCAGATTCCATGTTGGGGCACATTTTCACTGAGTTTAGATGTTGATATTTTTAGGATTTACCTCCTCGTAATGCATCTCCTCCTCCTTCCTCCTCCAGATCCAAGGTAGAAAACGATTTGGTCGTTTAATGAAACAGTTTCAAAATTAATTGATTAATCGATTGATTGATTGGTTTGTTGTTTGATTGGTTAGATAGTTAATTAATTAACCCATCGATCAACCAATTAGATGCAATTAAACTTAAACTTATCACCGTACAGTACTCGTCGGTATCAGTAATATCTTCCTTATTGCGTTACTCTGCAGTTTCATATTGTCATCATCGTCATCATCATATCTTCTTCCTCTTTTTCTTCCTCAAAACCATCGCCTTCGTCACCGTCATCACCAGCACCACTAATCGTAATCGTAATCCCGAAATTTCTACAGAGCCCAACGAAAGCCACGTCACGGGATCAGCGTATTCACAGGCGTTCAGTCAAAACAAAATCGATAGGCAGGAAAAGTTCGATTACAGGTCAAAATCTAAAAGTCCGGCATAGAAACAATGTGGCAGCTGCAGTGGATGGTGTTTGGGATTGGAGCTAGCACCGCCTCCATCATCATCGTGGTCATAAAATTTATCTTTCCGGGAACAGAATCTTTCATAAATGCATCGGAGCCAGAGGCATAAATGCTGGATTATGCGACATTTTCAGGTACCGAATATTCCACCTCAAAGAGGAGACCGGGCTCCCGTTGCTCCTCCACACGAGCCGATTTTATACGAAGAAACCGATCAGGTGAGACTCTCTTGAGTTTATTTTCGCTTTGAAGTCAATGTCTGTTATCGTTAGACATACGGTATCTGCTACGAAACGTTCACTCTGGCAGTAAGCATTAAGTTTAATCAGTGGTGAGTTGTAATCATTGTTCATAGTTGTAATGATTGTTCATTTGTAATTTATAATTGGTAATTGGACATTTATAGAGCGCCTTTTCAGGAAAACTCATCAGATGTGCTTCCGACATGACAATACAAGATCACGATCAATTAGAATGGTCAAGAAACGCTGGTGAAAAAGAGACAGAGAAAGGAAAAGACGCTCACGTCGTAGGTTGCACGGAGGTCAGTTCCAGAATGGCAGACCGACCATGGCGAAGCTCCCATGTTGCGCTGTAGAAGTATATGGCAGTGGGAACAAGAAGATCGCTCTGTGTTGCATATGTATGTGTGTATGTATCTATGTATGTATTTATGTATGCATGCATGTATGCATGCATGCATATGCATGCATATATGTATGTATGTATGAGAATGCTTAATGCCTAGTCTAATCTGATCTGGTTTGATCTGATCTGGTTTAGTCCAATCCATACAGTATAGTCTAGGCGGGTGCAGTCTAAACCAATCTAAGCCAATCAAAGGCCGGAATTATTGCACATGGACACAGTCTGTATGTCTTGATCTTTTCTGATCTGATTTCAGTTCATCTAATCTCATCCGATCCTATGCGATCTAGTTCAGACAATCCAATCCTATCTTATCTAATGATTTCTATGTGGCCATTATCATAATACACCTCAATCGATGGCCCATTCAAGTGAAACCGTTGTCAGAAATCGAAATCCTTTTGAGAAATCTAACCATATTGCATCCGTTTCTTAGATATATATATATATATATATATAAATATAATATATATATATATGTAGTGTGACTTGGCGGCATGATGAGAAAGCGGTGTCTCATTGTGGGCCACAGCATTAAGGGATTCGGATGTTTGCATAGGACAAGTACTAGCAAGGTAGTACTAACCTCGCTAATAAATTAGTTTAGTCATCAAGACTTGAAAATCAATTAACGTCATCAGATTAAGTCAACAGATTTATATAACTTTTTTCAGTTTGCCGTGTTTTGCTGATGCTTTTTCTTAGTAGGCAACCCTCACCAAAACCAGTTTGGAGCCACCCCTTCAGAAAATCCAATGGAGCATAACCGGATTCCCCAGATCCAATGTTGAGCACAGTGTCATTGAGTTTAGCTGTTGATATTTTTAGGAATTACCTTCTCGTAATGCATCTCCTCCTCCTCCTCCTCCTCCTTCCTCCTCCAGACCCAAGGTAGAAAACGATTTTGACGTTTAATGAAACAGTTCCAAAATTAATTAATTAATTAATTAATTGGTTGGTTTGTTGTTTGGTTGGTTGGTTAGATAGATAGTTAGTTAGTTAATTAATTAATTAACCCATCGATCAACTAATCAGATGCAATTAAACATAAAATTATTACCGTACAGTACTCGTCGGTATCAGAAATATCTTCCTTATTGCATTACTCTGCAGTTTCATATTGTTATCATCATCTTCTTCTTCAACTACTAATACTACTACTACCACTACCACTACGACCAATACTTTTACTACTACTTTTTCATTACCATTCACCATCACCACCACCACCATCATCATCTACTTTTTTATTGCCACCATCACCATCTTCATCATATTCAAAACCATCGCCTTCGTCACCGTCATCACCAACGTCACTAATCGTAATCGTAATCCCGATATTTCTACAGCGCCCAACGAATCAGCTTATTCACAGGCGCTCAGTCAAAACAAAATCGATAGGCAAAAGTGTTCGGTTCCAGGTTAAGATCCAAGAGTCAGGCAGAGAGACAACGTGGCAGGTAAAGTGGGTGATGTTTGGGATTGGAGCTGGCACCACCTCCATCATCATCGTCATCATCAAAATCATCTTCCTTGGAATCGAATCTTTGATTAATGCATCGGAGCCAGAGGCATAAATGCTGCATTTTGGGACATTTTCAGGCACCGAATATTCCACCTTCGAGAGGAGGCCGGGCTCCTGTTCCTTCTCCACCCGAACCGATTTTATACGAGGTGAGACTCCTGTGTGCATTTACGCTTTGAAGTCAATGACTGCTATTGTTAGACATACGAAACGTTCACTCTGGCAGTAAGCATTAAATTTAATCAGTGGTAAATTGTGTGTGTTCATAGATTTAGATTTGTAATTCGTAATTGCACATTTATGTAGAGCATTTAAGGAAAACTCGTCAGATGTGCTTACGACATGACAGTACAGGACCACGATCGAATAGAATGGTCAACAACCGCTGGTGAAAAAGAGGCGGATAAAGGAAAAGACGCTCACGTCGTAGGTTGCACGGAGACATGTTCCAGAATGACAGACCGACCACGACAAAGCTCCCATGTTGCACTGTAGAAGTATATGGCAGTGGGAACAAGAAGATCGCTCTGTGTTGCATGTGTATGTATGCATGCATGTATGTATTTATGTACGTATGTATGTTTGTATGCATGTATGTACGTATGTATGTATGACTCATACAGTATGAGAATACTTAATGCCTAGTCTAATCTGACCTGGTTTAGTGTCATTAAGTATAGCTGTTGATATTTTTAGGAATCAGCTCCTCATAATCCATCTCCTCCTCCTCTTCCCTCTTCCGGACCCAAGGTAGAAAATGATTTCAACGTTTAATGAAACAGTTTCAAAATTAATTAATTGATTAATTGGTTGGTTTGTTGGTTGTTTGGTTGGTTAGATAGTTAGCTAATTAATTAATTAACCGATTGATCAACCAGTCAGATGCAATTAAACTTAAAATTATCACCGTACAGTACTCGTCCGTGTCAGAAATATCTTCCTTATTTCATTACTCTTCATATTTTCATATAGTCATCATCAGCATCATTATCATCATTATCATCAGCAGCAGGAGGAGAATCATCATCATAATCATCATCATCATCACAGTGATATAAATGTGTTTGCGTGTTTAAGCGAAGCAGACCACAACCTCCACCGCCACAAGAAATTTACGAGGAGACTGATCAGGATCAGGTAAACTAATTAATCAGCCATCAACATTATGGACTGATCTACGGGTTGACTGTTTCATCACTTGACTTGATATAGTTGTAATTTTTATTGTAATTAAGGCAAACTGATAGAGCGCCACTTAAAAAGAAACTCGTCACAGGTGCTACCAACCTGACAACACAAAGCCATGATGGAATGGAATTTTATCAACACGGAAAAGAGGTATAAAAAGAACAAGTCGTAGGTTACAAGGCAATTTATTTCAGAAAGATGAACCCACCACAGCAAAGCTTTTAGGCTGGACTGTGGAAGTTCGGGCCAGCTGGACAACCGTGTGATCAGAACTAATCTAATCATCTGTCTAGACTTCTATAGCGTCGTTATCATTATGCCCAAAGCATAAATCTATAGTCGCTTCAGTGAAATCGTAATAAAAATCACAGTCCATTTGAGAAGCCAGGTTGATCTCTGATAAGTCAGAGAAACGAGAAGTAAGGATAAGCAAATTGAAACAGATGGGTAAGCAAATTGAAACAGATGAGTTTAGACCTGAATGACATCAAAATTCTGACAGAACGAGTAGAACTTGGCAGAGTATTCCAAAGCCGTGGAACAGCAACTGAAAACGCTCTAGATCCCAACACTGTCGTGGGAGGAGACGCGGCAAGAGTCGCAGTGTCCATTGATCGAATGCAATATTTGTGGGTTTGACGGTTGAGCATGTAAAAGAGTTAGGTTGGCTGACTTAAATGTAGTACTTTGTGAACTATAAGACAGATTTTAAACTGGAATCTTGGCTCGATGGGCAACCAATAAAACGAATGCAACGTTGGCGTATTATATTGATATTCAGAGGCATGTGCTATTGCTCCGTCCAGAGAGTTTTGAGTCATTAACAGTGATTTCTGTAACGTCAATGAGAAATGAGTTACAGTAGTCAAGTCAACTAGAAACCCACGCATTTGCTACGAGGGCAAGACAGTTTTGAAGCAAATATGATCTGATTCTACGAATATTCCGTTTGTGAAACTGAGCTTTTTTTGCATTTAGTACAAACATGGTTAGAAAATGACACAGTGTAGTCAAATAATGTTCTCAAACTGTGTGTGACTTCAGTCCTGTTTACGACCAAGCCACCCAACTGAACAGACGTAAGCCAAGCGCCTTTGCAGAGTTGTTTTGCCTAGGAGAAGGAATTTGGTTGTCGAAGGATTCAGAAGAAGTTTATTACTAGCCATCCAAGTGAACGTCACCAAAACAGAAAAAAATTGGAGGAGAGCAAGATTAGACTTGGAACTGTCAAATGAAAGGAATAGCAGGGTATCGTCGGCGAACAATTGGTACCCAAGAGAGCTAACCCTAAGTAGTGAACCGAACGGAGTGGTATATAATGTGAACAGGACATCAAAGGCAGAAGTGAGTTGGTTGACGTGAACCGACTGAGTACGAGGGTGCAAGTAAGATGCAAACCAACGGAGAGCGGGACCATAAAGACAGACAGACTCACTCACTCACTCACTCACTCACTCACTCAGTGTCATTAAGTATAGCTGTTGATATTTTTAGGACTCGCTTCCTCGTAATTCATCTCCTCCTCTTCCTCCCTCCTCCGGACCCAAGGTAGAAAAAGTTTTTGACGTTTAATTAAACAGTTTCTAAATTAATGAATGAATGAATTGATTGGTTGGTTTGTTGGTTGGTTAGATAGTTAGTTAGTTAATTAACCCATCACTCACTCACTCTCACTCGCTCACACCCCCCACCCAATCACGCACTCACTAACTCACTCATTCACCCACCCTCTCACTCACTCACTCACTCAGTGATTCTTCGTTCGTCCATTTACCAACCACCTTTGCCGCATATTCATGACTGGTAGAACCAAGTAAGGCAATTACAATAAACTGTCTAACTAGATGCCGCCTGCTCTTCCCCGCGGTCGAGACGCACGTCCTGTTCCGCCGAGACCAGCAACCGAGATCTACGAAGATCCGAAAGAGCAGGTGCGTGTTTGATTTCAACTCGTTCTTACTGTCTAGAAAATAAAAGGCTGCAAAAGTATTCCTTATGTATGCTCTTCATAAAACAGGAGGAGCCACCGGGATAAATGTAACCTAAGGCGATTTAGATATCAGAGGTAGGTAAGGCAATGTTAGCTAAGATGAGTTAAACAAGGCACTGTAAGGTAAGGTATTGTAGCTATGAAGTTAAGATAAGATAAGGCAAGGTAAGTCAAGGCATGGTAAAGTAAGGTAAATTAAGACAAGATAAAGTTTGGTATGGCAAGGTAAGGTATAGGAAGGTAAAGTTAGGAAATTAATGTAAGAAAAGGTAGAGTAAGACAGAATAACATAAGGTACAAGAAGGTACAATAACGTAAAATGAAGTTAGGATGTTAAAGTGGGGTAAGGTAATAAGAGGTATGGTAAAATTAGGAAGTGAAGCTAAAATATAATTTAACAGAGTTACTTGACAACAGGTACCATTGTTGGATGTAACGCAGAGACAATTTGTTGCTATAATTACAGGATTCCGTGGTTCCAGATTACGAATCGATGGAAGAATTGAAAGCAAAGAAGGTGAGTAACAGACCTTCTGAGAAATTCGTCCTAATCTACTCTCCAAAACGTGTTTAGCGTTTAGCAGTGCATATGGGATCAGTCGATGTTAGCTGGGTCGGTAATCCAACGATTGTGGGTTCGAACCTGCTGATCGGAATCTGAGTAACCACCCTTGACAACTTTCCTCAGAATCAGATTTAATTACTTTGAAATTGATATTAATGAAATTAATTAACGAAATTAATTAATCGCGTAGCACGATCAGTAAGTAATAAAATAAGTAAACAATAACCATGATTTACGATTTCCGATGAGTCATGTGAAACTGACAACCAAAAGTTCACAGTGTAGTGTGTAATGTAGCAACGGTGTAGTACAGTGTAGTCGAATATAGCATCAGTATGAGAAGAGCAATCACTTAATCTAGACCCTGAGAGGCAGCCGTAGGTATGAGGTGCTAGCGACTTCATATTTCTTAACCTCTGCATACGAGGACGCGTGGCCAATCCTCTTCCTCGCCGTCTGATCTCCCACCGAAAGTGTACAGTCAGTGTACTCATTATAGCTGAGTTCGCTAGGAGGCGCACTTGGAGCCGAAATTTCGAAACAAATCCTAGTAAGGATTTGAACCCCTAAATCTCGTTTGATAGTCCAGCATGCTAACCACTAGACCATCAAGTAAATAAATAAAAGAAGTGGTTGATGGGTAAATCGGGGTCTGTACATCTCTGATTCCTTCTTTCTGTTTATCCCCTATCCGTTTGTCCACTGTAATTGTTATTGGAAAACCGCAGACTTACAGACTATAGTCAGTTGAGAGCTACTTCTAGGTTACTTTACAATGTCAGTTATCACTTTTCTCCGCTTTCTTTATGTAGTTCCCCTCCTATCCGTTTGTCCCCCTCATTCTACCCGTGTCTTGTCCTCGTTTCAGCTGTATTTATCCTTCTATCTGTTTTCTTGTCTGTTTCTTTTCCTTCTTTCATTTGTCTTTGCCCTCCTGTTTGTCTCTCTTCTTACATATGTGTCTTTTCCTCCTTTAATTTATCTCTGTCTATCTGTCCCTTTTTCTTTCTAGCTGTTTTTCTCCCTCTTTGTCTATATGTGTCTCTCCTGCTGTCTTCTTATCGTGTTTCTGTTTATATTGTTCAGATTCAATCGATCGCTCCTGAACGTGTTCGAGGTGCCGTGCCAGCAGTGCCGCAGCGTGACCTGGAGGAGAAGACTGCTCAGGTTGTCAAGCATTCGTCAATTGGTTTACCACTTTACTTAAGTCTCTGCACTGGCTTCCTGTTCAGCAAATGATTTGTTTCAGATTGAGGCTTATAGGTTTATAAAACATTAAAACTCTAGCCAACCTTAATGCTTTAAATCAGTCCTAATTCTCCAGACCTATCGTTATTCAACCAATTCATCTGGTTGCCTTTTGCTGGTCATACCTAAACTAGAACTGTTCTTGGTGAGCTGGCATTTTCGGTTGCTGGACCTAGATTTTGGAACTTTCTCCGTGTATCGGTTTGTTCTGCTCAGATGTTTGTGTCATTTTGTTCTCATCTTAAGACTTACCTTTTTCAAATTGCTCATCCATCATCGGCTGCTTCTCTTTCTTGTGGACTGACCTTCGGGATATCAACCTGTTGCCTTCGATCTGTTTATCCTCTACCCGTGTTTAACAATTGTAATTGCTTTTGGAAAACCGCTGCGTTACAGAGCATCGTAAGTAGAGAGCTATTTCTAGGTTACTTTACAATTTAGTTGTCATTTTTCAACTTCCTTTATGTGCTTCCCTCTCTATCAGTGTATTTGTCTCTATCATTCTATCTGTGTCTTTCCTCTTCTTAGTTGTATTTAACCTTCTGTCTCGCTTCTTGTATGTCTTTTCCTTCTTTTATTTCTGTTTGTCCTTCTGTCTGTCTGTATTCTTACATATGTATCTTTTCTTCTATGCATTCATCCATCCCATCTATCCATTCATCCATTCCTTCATCCACCTTCCTATGATTCTGCATATACAGTATCTTTCGAGGGATCTGTGTGTATATCATGTTGTGCTGAGCCCAAACAACGGAATCCCGTCGTTGGCTCATAGTTGACATCGTGCTCAGAGTTCCTGGTATCTGATATTGGCCTACTTCCAAGGTTCAGAAGTGCACACACGTGTGGCGCTGATTTAAATGAGCCTGTTTGTGCGTGAAGATTGAGGCCCGAACCCGTACTCTCCGCGTTACAAACCGAGCGCTTTAACCAATCGGCTACCGTGCCTGCGACGTAGTTCGTGCAACAGTGTAGGCGGCTGAGTCGTCTACAAAATTAATGCAGAGGTCTGTACATTGTCGATGAGCCATTAGGTGTTGAGCCTGAGTCTAAACTTTGTAGATCGATTCTCTACACCGTTTCTTACAAGGTAACTTACTGTCAGCAATAACATCATTTAAATTAGCCTAACCTTGTTGTCATTTAGAAGGTAACGCCTGCAAGGTCGACGCGTCCGCCTCGATCAATACCGGCGGATGACGACATTTATGAACCAACAGATGAACAGGTAATTCAATTCCTCGTTCACTCTGCAAAATGCAATGACAGGAAGGGTAAGTTAAGGAAGCTCCATAAATTGAAGAAGAACGCTGTTATATTCCCAAATTTGCAGAGTTGACAACAAGACGTACTGTATGTGCCGCATCCACGATTAACTAGGATTTCTGGGATGTCACCTAGCATTTTAAGCCTTTTTAGTGACCCGTTGTTCTACCTCTGAAACCGAGGATTTAGTCCCTGTGGCAGCCCCTCAGAAAATGAGGGACACCGAATCGTTTACATTCTACTATAAAAACCCCAAAGTCAATATCTTATTTGCTATCGTGAGACACATCTGCTGCTCAAACGGTGACTACGATAAACTACGATAGGTTCAATCAACGAAGTTCGTTGTAACTGCGCTGACACGAGTAAGTATGTCTGACGGAGAAAATCAGGTATTAACAGTTACCACTTACACTAATGTTCCACGCATTTTCAGAGGGCATACACATTAAAAAAATCCTTTAGACTTTTAAATGCACCTAACGTATTCTAAACGATAGCGTTGTTATGTAAACTTCCTCTCATTTAAATAAAGCTGCTGCCATTCGAATAAATTCATTGCAATTTACCAGTTGTCATTTAATTGAACTTATTGTCATTTATAAGGTACCACCTGAACCAGCGCCGCTTCCGCCTCCACCAAAACGGACGGCTGATGAATTTAATGGAGCAACGGCTGTCCCGGTAGTTCGTTTCCTTGTCCTACACTCTGCAATATTTAAAATCCCTGGTTTAGGTCATGTGCTTCCAAGGTGCAGAAGTGCACGCACGTGTAGCAATGAACATATGTTGACTTTCGAACCCGTACTCTTCGCGTTTCAAACCAAGGACTTTAACCAATCGACTACCGTGCCCCCGACGAAGTTCTTGCAACTTGTGTATACACCAGTGTAGTACGATCGAGTCGTCTACAAAATTGATGCAGAGAAATTTATTCGTTGCCGATGAGCCATTAGGTGTTGAGCCTAGGTCTACACTTGTAGATCTATTCTTTACACTGCAGTCTAGCGTAATGCAAACGATAGCGTCGTTTAAATTAACCTACGCTCATTTAAATAAAGCCATTGTCATTTAAAGGAATTCATTGCAATTTAAGTTAACCTGTTGTCATTTAGGAGTTGCCACCTGCTAGATCGGAAGACATTTATGAAGCAACAGATGAACAGGTAATTCAATTCCTCGTTCACTCTGCAAAATGCAATGACAGGAAGGGTAAGTTAAGGAAGCTCCATAAATTGAAGAAGAACGCTGTTATATTCCCAAATTTGCAGAGTTGACAACAAGACGTACTGTATATGCCGTATCCACAATTAACTAGGATTTCTAGGATGTCACCTAGCATTTTAAGCCTTTTTAGTGACCCGTTGTTCTACCTCCAAAACCGAGGATTTAGTCCCTGTGGCAGCCCCTCAGAAAATGAGGGACACCGAATCGTTTACATTCTACTATAAAAACCCCAAAGTCAATATCTTATTTGATATCGTGAGACACATCTGTTGCTCAAACTGTGACTACGATAAACTACGATAGGTTCAGTCAACGAAGTTCGTTGTAACTGCGCTGACACGAGTAAGTATGTCTGACGGAGAAAATCAGTATTAACAGTTACCACTTACACTAATGTTCCACGCATTATCAGAGGGCATACACTTTAAAAAATCCTTTAGACTTTTAAATGCACCTAACGTATTCTAAACGATAGCGTTGTTATGTAAACTTCCTCTCATTTAAATAAAGCTGCTGCCATTCGAATAAATTCATTGCAATTTACCAGTTGTCATTTAATTGAACTTATTGTCATTTATAAGGAACCACCTGAACCAGCGCCGCTTCCGCCTCCACCAAAACGGACGGCTGATGAATTTAATGGAGCAACGGCTGTCCCGGTAATTCGTTTCCTTGTCCTACACTGCAATATTTAAAATCCCTGGTTTAGGTCATGTAAGGTAAGATAAGGGAGTATAAAGTAAGGTAATTTAGGACAACGCAAGTGAGGCAGTGCAATATTAGGCAAGTTTATTATTGTGTTTATTATTAGTTTATTATTAAGTTTATTATTAGGCAAGTTTATTATTAGGCAATATTATGCAATATTAGGCGAAGTAAGATAAGATATGGTAAGCGAAGGGTTGCTAAGGTAAGGCAACCTAAGGCAAGATAAGATGTGCTAAGGAAGGAAAACTAATGACAGAAAAGATGAGCTAGGGCAGCTCCATAAATTGAAGAAGTACAGGGTTACATGACCGAATTTGCAGAGTTGTAAACAATACCGTTTCTACTATTAACTAGGAATTTATTGAGGTCATCTAGCACTGGAATCATTTTCATTTACCGATTGTTCCACCTGCGAGACTGAGGGATTCAGTTCCTGCGGCTCCCACTAAGAAAACGAGGGCCACCGAATCGGTTGCGCTCTAATAGAAAAATTAAAAAGTTAAAATCTAATTTGCTATCACGAGACGCATCTGTTGCTCAAACGATCGATAAACTACGACAAGTTTAATCAACGAAAGTACATTGTAACTGCGCTGATAGGATTTAGTGTGGCTCACTAAGAAAATCAGTTGCCGATTAAACCAACGTTCAACACATTTTCACAAATGTACACTTTAAGAAATTAATTTTGCTATTTTCTCCTTGATTATATGCACTTAACGTAATCTAATCGATAAGTTCATTTAAATTACCCATCCGTCATTTAAATAAAGCTACTGTCATTTAAATGAATTTATTGTAATTTAAATAAGCCTGTTACCTATTGTCATGCAGAAGGTACCACTACTTAGATCGCGTCAACTTCCAAAACCGCCTGTTGACGATTTCTATGAAGAAACAGATGCCGAGGTAGTTCACGTCCTCTTTCACTCAGCAATGTTTAGATCTCTAGTTTAGGTTAGGTAAGGTGAGAGAAGATAATGTAAGGTAATACAAAGTATGGTAAAGGGAGGAAAGTTTGGTAGTGTAATGTAAGGCAATTGAAAGCCAAAGTAAAGCAAGATACGGTAGGGTAAGGATAGCTCAGGAAGGCAGACTACAGTAAGGTAAGGTGTGCTAAGGGAGGCAAAGCAGTAACATTATAACAATAAAGGTAAATTAAGGAGGCTCCATAAATTGTAGAAGTACGCGATTGAATTCCCAAATTTTCAGAGCTGTCAACAACCCATGTATACCGTATCCAGCACCGACTGGGATATTTGCGATATCACCTAGAATTGGAACCATTTTCAGTGACCGATTGTTCCACCTCTGGAACTGAGAGATTGAGTCCCTGAAACTCCCAGTTAGAAACAGAGGGAAACCTAATTGGCTACACTCTTCTGGAAAAGTCCAAAGCTAATATCTAATTTTCTATCAGGAGATCAAAGGTCATACTCTGATTTAAAGTAAGGTATCTGAAGTCAACGAAAATCCATTGTAACTGCGCTTGTGCGAGTTAATGTGGCTCATTGAGGAAATCAGATAATAAGGGGTACCAGTAAAACCAACATTTCACACGTTTTCAATAGGTACACATACTTTCAGAAATCATTTAACTTTTTCAAGATACAAAAGTGTCTCTTAATAAATGCGGAAATAATAGTGTTTGTGCTTATGTCTGTGAAACTGTCTCTCCGCCCGTCCGTCTACCATCCCATCCATACATCCATCCATCCATCTTCCTATGTTTTTGTATATGCATCATCTCCCGAAGTATCTGTGTATATGTCGTATCGTAAAATCGTAATCTAAAACTTATAAAGCGCCACTTCAAGATAAAACTCATCAGAGGCGCTCCCGGCCCAATTTCCCATGACTAATGGGGAATAACACGGTCTTCAAACGCTTGCGGAAAAGAGAGGGAGGAAGAGAGAGGAATTCCCGCCTACGGTCACCAGGCAGGTTGTTCCATGAGGCAGGGCCAACAACGGCGAAGCTGCGATGCTGTGCAGTAGTTGTGCGAGCCATAGGAACTACCAGGTCTCCATGGACTGCAGATCGCAACAGTCGGCGGCCAGGGACAGAAGAAACAGGGACACAGAGCTCCCTTAGATAAATAGGTGCACTGCCAACAAAACAGCTGCGCACAACGGTCAGAATTTTAAACTGGATGCGTTCTCGGATTGGAAGCCAGTGGAGTTTTTCCAGCATGAATAAGGAGATATGGCCAAACTTTGGAATGCCGCCAATCAAGCGAGCTGCAGCATTTAGGACAGATTGAAGTTGGGAAAGGGAAGAGGATCCAAGACCGGCAAAAACCATGTTTCCAAAGTCAATTCTGGAGCAGATAAATGCGTGGACTAGAGTGGTGGAGGCCTGGGTTGAAAGGGAGCGTCGGATAGTGCGTATTTGGCGAAGGTGGTAAAAACAGGTACGGCAGACATTATTTATGTGCTCCCGCAACGTGAGCTCCCGATCCAGGGTCACTCCCAGGTTACGCACCGAGGAATGAAAAGAGACATGAGGAAAGAGCAGGGATAAATTTGCCATGTCAATCTTTGAGAGTTGGATGGAGCCTCCGAGCCAGATGAACTGGGTTTTGCTGGGGTTCAAGCGAAGATGGTTGGATTTTAGCCAGGCCTCGAGTGCCGACGATGCATGGAGCAACCTAAGGGTCATAGAAACAGCCTCCGCCGCCGTGCCATGAGTATAAGCCTGTGTGTCGTCGGCATATTGATGGGATATTACCCCTAATGAAGACAGAGTGGGGCCTAGGTCAGCGGTGTAAAGAATAAAAAGGAGCGGAGCGAGGACCGAATCCTGTGGGAGACCGATGGTTGCAGGTGACCAGACAAAGACAATAGATTGGGAGCCATCAGAGGGAAAGGAGGAGAGCCAGGAAAGAAACGGGCCAGAAATGCCGAATGACCTCTTCAGACGCTCCAGTAGGATACCATAGTCGACTGTATCGAAGGTGGCGCTAATGTCAAAGAGGGCAAGGAGTGTCACTTGTCCCCGATCAAAAGCCCCGTATGCGTCGGATAAAATGCGGGTGATGACTGATTCAGTAGAATGAAATCTTCTGAACCCAGACTGTTGGCGTGGTAGTAATGAGTTGGCCTCGAAATATTGCATTAGCTGTATGGACACATGTTTTTCAACCAGTTTAGATAGGAAGGATAGGTTAGCTATGAGTTGGTAGTTGGATGGATCGTTGGTATCCAACCCAGGACGTTTCAGGGAGGGGAAGACAATAGCCCTTTTCTGGGAAGGGGGAGGGAGCCCTCACCCAGAGCCCGATTAAATAATAAATGAAGAAAAGGTAATAAGACATCTATGAGTTCTTTAAGAAGGAATGGCGGTAAGGAGTCAAGATCGCAGGACTTCGATGACGACATCGAGAGTAGCCGTCTCAGTCCGTCCATGGAGATCGGCTGTAAAATCGACAAACGGCATTCAGTTGAAGAGAAGGCCGGAAGAGGCGCTTCCTCGTTGGAACGGCGGATTAAGTCGAGTTTGTTAAGCATGTAATCCAAATATTCTCCTGCTGTGAACGGTAGGTGAGTGGGTGGTGCTTTTGACGTGGTACGACCCAGAATCCCGGAGAGTGACTTCCACAGGCGGCGGGGGTTGGATTTGTCGCGATCGATTAGTGCCTCCCAATATCGCATCTCTCTCTGACGAAACTCGCCGTGCGTCTGACGCAGTCGATGGATCCAGTTGTTACGGTCTGTTGGACTGCGCTTTCGTCTGAAACAGCGTTCAAGGCGCCGTACGTCTCGACGAAGGTTTCGACAAGCTTCGTCGAACCAGGGTGCAAGAGGTCTTTGGCGAGTCGTAATGGTTTTGAGAGGGAGAAGGCGATCAATCAGGGAATTGATGGTAGAGTCGTATACTGCAAATAGTTCCTCGGAGGTGTGTTGTTCCAATAGCGACAAGTCTTCCAGTAGTGGGCTGTTTAGCAGGCTAGCTCGAAAAGCCTCCCGATCCAGACCCCTCCAGACCCGGAAAGATGTAATCGCAAAGACCGGCTGCAGGTGGAGGTGAGGAGTGACGAAGGCAACGAGCCCATGATCTGAGATGGTTGGAGGCTCCACCTTAAGGTCCTGAATGGAGCAGTCATCTCTAGTGATGACCACATCGAGCCACCCGCCCTCTTCATGTGTGGGCTCGGCGATATGCTGGGATAAGCCGAACTGGTACAACATGTCACCAAAACGGAGTACCCGGGAGAGTCGCTGTCCTCAAAGTGGATATTTAGGTCGCCGATGATGACGAGCTGACAGTTATAGGTGGCGTACAGCTCCAGTAGAGAGGTGAGCTCCGCGAAGAACGTTGGTGAGAGCTGAGAGGAGCCAGGACGATATATAGTGAGTAGAGTGAGTGGCCCACGCGAAGTAGAGCATGACAGGCAGATAGCCTCGAAGGTGGTTGGTGCGATGGGAAGGGGATTAATTTTCGTCTTCAGTGAGTCCCTGTGGTATACCACGATACCTCCATGATTCTGGACCGGAACCGCTCCTTGAGTGGGGGATGATCGTGGGAGATCGTGGAACGAGTAGCCCGGAGGAGCAGGAAGGCGCGCTGGTACGTCCGAAGAGGATGAATGCCAAGTCTCTGTTAACGCAAGGAGGTCCAAATCATTAGTCACGATGGAGTTAGCAACTTCTGTAAACTTGTTGCCCAGGGACCGGACATTCCAAGTGGCCAACTTGAGACCGATGCAGCCGCCTGGGGAGGTAGATCGAGGGGTGTCCAACAGCGGGTGATCTGTAGCAGGTGAGAGATCCGTTGGTAGCGGGGAAGCCTTAGGGGCGAGTTCTGGTAGACAAGCTGTAGAAGAGTAGGCTGTCCTTGTGGCGGCATGTAGCCATAGATGTAGGCGGAAGAGCACTTTGCGTACACTGCGAGAAACTGTGAGGTCAGGTCGACTGAGTGCATGTAGCTCCGACGCCTTGTAATGAAGAGCGGAGGGAGTGACGTTGTACGAAATAATACAGTAAGTTCCAGAACAAACCTCGATAAAAGTACGCGAAAAAGTTGTAAAATAAACTTGGAAAAACGGATAGGTAAATCACGAGTGGTAAGTTGAAAAGTTAGTAGACTGAAAACAATAAACTTCCGCGAAGAGCGCATAAATCCAGAAGTAATCCAACAAGACTAAACGGCCGGCAGTCACACGCCGAAGCGCACACAAGCAAACGCTGAGCTCAATCAACGGACTCCCGTCGTGGGCTGATAGTTGACTCCCGGCTCAGATTTCCTGGTATTAGACAGCGTTGTTATGTAAACTTCCTCTCATTTAAATAAAGCTGCTGCCATTCGAATAAATTCATTGCAATTTACCAGTTGTCATTTAATTGAACTTATTGTCATTTATAAGGTACCACCTGAACCAGCGCCGCTTCCGCCTCCACCAAAACGGACGGCTGATGAATTTAATGGAGCAATGGCTGTCCCGGTAGTTCGTTTCCTTGTCCTACACTCTGCAATATTTAAAATCCCTGGTTTAGGTCATGTGCTTCCAAGGTGCAGAAGTGCACGCACGTGTAGCAATGAACATATGTGCGTGACGGTTGACTTTCGAACCCGTACCCTTCGCGTTTCAAACCAAGGACTTTAACCAATCGACTACCGTGCCCCCGACGAAGTTCTTGCAACTTGTGTATACACCAGTGTAGTACGATCGAGTCGTCTACAAAATTGATGCAGAGAAATTTATTCGTTGCCGATGAGCCATTAGGTGTTGAGCCTAGGTCTACACTTGTAGATCGATTCTTTACACTGCAGTCTAGCGTAATGTAAACGATAGCGTCGTTTAAATTAACCTACGCTCATTTAAATAAAGCCATTGTCATTTAAAGGAATTCATATTTCAATTTAAGTTAACCTGTTGTCATTTAACTGAACCTGTTGTCATTTAGGAGTTGCCACCTGCTAGATCGGAAGACATTTATGAAGCAACAGATGAAGAGATAGTTAAAATCGCTGGTTTAGAACCGGTAAGATAAGATAAGGTAGGGTAATACAAAGCAAGGTAGTTTAATATAAGATTAATGAGGTAATGCAATGTAAGGCAATTTAAAGGAAAAGTAAGGTAAGATAAGGTATTCTAAGAAAGAAAAATGATGGCAGAAAAGCAAGTTAAGGCAGCTGCCTAACTGAATTCATGGTAATTTAAATAAGCCGGTTGTCATTTAACGGAGCCTGTTGTCTTCTAGACTGTGCAGCATGACAGATCGATGCTTCCACCTCCACCAGAAACGGCGGCTGGCGAATTCTATGAACCAGCGGATGCTCCGGTAGTTAACTTTCTCGTTCACTTGGAAAATTTTTGAATCGTTGGATTAGGTCAGGTAAGGCGAGGTAAGGTAACAAGAAATATGTTAGCTTAAAATGAATTAAGCAATGTAATGTAAGGCAATTGAAAGGCAAAGTAAGGTAAGATACGACAAGACAGCATTATCAAGGCAAAGTAAAATTAAGTAAGATAAGAAAGGCAAAGTAATGACAGAAAAGGTAAGTTACGGCAGCTTCATCGTTGAAGAAATACGAGGTTACATTACCGAATTTGCAGAGTTGTCAATACAGACGTGTATAACGTATTGAGCATTGGCTAGGAATTTAGCGATGTCAGTCTAGCATTTCCACCGATTTCGGTGACAGATTGTTCCATTTCCGAGACCGATGGATTCAGTCTCTGCAGATCCCACTAGGAAACCGAGGGAAACCGAAATGGTTGCACTCTGAAAGAAAAAGTCCAAAGTTCGTATCTTATTTGCTATCGCTAGAATAATCCTTTGCTCAAACGAATACTACGATAAACTAGAATACTTTAGGTTTGATCAACGAAAGTCCATTGTAACTGCGCTGATAGGAGTTATTATGGCTCACTGATGAGATCAGATATTAACAGATACCGATTAGGCCAACGTATCACCCATTTTCAAAAAACATTAACTTAAGAAATTAATTATTGCCTTTTTCCTGGATTAAATGCACTTGACATAATCTAACGATAACCTCATTTAAATTAACCTACCCTCATTTAAGTAAAGCCATTGTCATTTAAATGAATTCTTTGTAATTTAAGTAAACCTGTTGTCGTTTAACTGAACCTGTTGTCATGTAGGTGGTACCACCTGCCAGATCGGCGCGTCCGCCTCCACCAAAACCGGCGGCTGGCAAATTCTATGAAGGAACGGATCACCAGGTAGTTCGCTTCCTCTTTCACTCTGCAATATTTAGTATCGCTGGTTTAGGTTAGTTAATATAACACAAAGTTATTTAAGACAAGGGAAGCGAGTTAATGTAATGTATGGCAAACTTAGACAAGATAAGAAATTTAAGGCAGCTCCATAAATTGAAGAAGTACGGGATTATGTTCCAGAATTTGCAGAGTTGTCAACAAGACATGTATACCGCATCCAGCATTGACTGGGATACTTGCGATATCACCTACCATTGGAACTATTTTCAGTGACCGGTTGTTCCACCTCCGAGGCCGAGGGCTTGAGTCCCGACGATTCTTTCTCAGAAAATGATGGAAACCGAACCGACTACACTGTAGTAGAAAAACTTCAAAGGCACTATCTTATTTGCTATTACAAGACACGAGTCTTGCCCAAACGGTCATGCTCTGGCTGTTAACTATGGTGGCTTAAGTAAACGAAAGTCCATTGTAGCTAAACTCTTTTGAGTTAGTGTGGATCACTGAGAAAATATTTTAACATGTAACGGTATAGGTCATACACTTGTTTACGTTTTGCTTCCATAGAAACCCCTCTGAAGTGTGATCCTGTTCTCGTTATTGATTGGTTACCTGTCATCATATCATGAGACTAAGAAAATGAAGACCCTAACACTTCCTACTCATGGTTGCGTCTTTGAGTTACCTTAACTCACTACCCTTCTTATTCTTGTTCTTTCCTCCTATTCGTCGTCGTCATCATCACCTTTCTCTTCTTCTCCGTCGTCATAATCAGTTTCAAGTTCATCAACTTCATCAGCTGTACCTTTTCCTCGTTTTGATTCCAATGTTTTAATGAATCGCCACAGGTAGGAATTTCAAACGTTGTCCACTGAGCCTTACCTAATTTTACCTCACCATACTTTACCTTACCTTACCTTAGCCTGCCTTAGCTTACTTCAACTTACCTTACTTTACCTTCTTTTACTTTCATTTACCTCAACTCACATAACCTTACTTTACCTTGCCTAACCTTACCTTAGCTTACCTTACTTTCCTTCTTTTACTTTAACTTACCTTATCTTACTCTACTTAACCTTAGTTTACTCTAACTTATGTTAACTTACTTTACCTTGCCCTACCTTATTTTACCTGTTTTAACTTCACTTAGCTTACCTTACTTTAACTTTCCATTTTATTATGTTTTGCAGACAAGCAACAAACATGAAGATCGTCCACCAATGCCAGAGAAACTTCCCGTGGGTCAGTCTCTGTGCTTATACGTCTGTCTGTTCGTCTTTTAGACTGTCTATGTGTGTCTGTAGGTCAGACTGTGCGATACGGTGGTCTTTCCGGTAGCGCGCTTGCTCTGTAATCGACCGATTGCAGTTTCGAGCCCGTTGAGCAGACTTCGTGTAACGACCCTTGACAAGTTATTACACACTTGTCTCTTGTTTCCAAGCAGTATAGTTTGGCAACACGGTAAGCCGGAAAGTAAACGACAAGTCCGATAATGCAGATTAGATTAGAGTGGGTCGGATTAGATTGGATCGATAACACAAGATTAGATTCAGTTGGATTGGTTTTTTTATGCACGTTCATTACACGTTAAAGCCCGTTGAGGCAAGTTCTTGTTTGGAAATACAGAACTTTTTGCCTTGAAACTTGAATTTCTGTTGCTAAGCTTTCATTGGGTGGCATTTGTTAACATTACGCAGATAAAAAGCCTCCCATTGGCTTGCCTACCGTTGGCTTCTCGCTGAACACAATCGCTGTCAGAGACGCTAGGAATAAACTGCGACCGATCATTCGCACTGACGATAGAACTATAGAGAAGACCAACCCTCAACACGAAAATGTTAAGGGCGTTGATGGTATTAGGGAAATTTTCAAAGGCAATTTCTTTAAAAGTTTTTTCCTCATGATGATGATCGTCATCTTGATCATCATCATCTCATCATCGTCGTCGTCATCATCATCATCATCATCACCACCACCATTATTATCATCATCAGTATCATCACCATCATCATGATTATCATCCTCACCTTTATCATCACTATGATTATCATTGTCATCAGTATCATCAACCTCATGATTATCTTCATCACCACCACCATTATCATTATCAACATCATTATGATTGTTATCATCCTCACCTTTATCATCATCATCATCATCATCATCATCATCATCATCATCATTGTAGTCAACATCAATTTCTGAAACCAGCCGTGTGGCGGCAATACATGTGAATGATTGACTTCCATTCGTTTTTGGTCATTTGTTAAATCTTATGCTTGGCTCATGTTCAGTCCAGGTCTCGTTATGTCTTCGTTTATATTGTGTATCCAGCGCAGTCTACGTCGTCTTCCTTTGTTTCTCTTTCCTTCATTCCTTGCATGTTGTGCATTGTATGGGATTCGGTCAGTTGGAATTCTTTCTACCAAACCGTCTATTTTAACACACAGAGTTGTCTGCATAATTAAAAACTGTCGTATTTCGATATTTTTAATTTTTGGCAGTTTTGAGATTCCTGCATTTTCCGTAGCCAAACCACACCGTTGTAATATTCTTTCTCATCTTGCTTTCTTTTTGTCCAAGATTCTGATCCATTTAGGAACATGGGTTGTATCATCGTCTCATATTCTTGTCTTTCGTTTCTTTGTTATTTCTCTGCTTTTCCATATCTTGGCCATTCTTCCAAATGCTTGTTAATAATTAATAAAAGGATAATTAATTATCCTTTGTATGTCCTTGGCTATAGTAGCCTCATATCACATCCTTTCTCAGTCCTACGGCCAAAAGCATGGATATAGTTAGCCAGTTTATCGTTCATGTTGCCCAAACAGCAACGTCATGTGTAGAACACATGAAGACCATATGACAGTATTCCCATATGGGCTTCATACAGGTCATATGGGAATACTGCACTTTAGGGTCATATATCCTAAATATGACGTTGCAGTTGCAGTAGTTATATTAGATTGAAGTGCTAGCAGACAGTGGCTAGGTTGAGATGACATTAGCTGAACATCCAGCTATGCTACATTGAGGTGCCAGCAGGCTGTAACTAGCTAAATTAAATTTGCTGCCATTAGCTGGGGTGTCAGTACCCAAGTCAGATTGGGGTGCCAGAAAAATAGCCGTGTAATTCAAAAGCCGTATGATAGTTTATATTACTGTGTTTTCGAATATTTGTTTCTGTATGTCCAGCCATATCGCAACCTAATCCTCCGATCACAATACCGAAAAGGACTCCTGCGGCGCCTTCAGTCGCAAAGACACCAGTTTCCCCTCCGCCTCGCCCGACGATCGACAGCAACGCCCTTGGGGCACCGGAGCCAATTAAACGTCGCCAGGAAAGGGATCCACCACCCGGGCCACCAGGGGGCCCACCTGAAGTACTTAAAAGTAAAATCAGGATCGAAATGATCATGTTAACATCATCAGGATCAAAATAGTCATACTGACTTTATCATGATTGACATGTTAACAGCAAACACTGTGATCAGGGATGAGCCGCATTTGTTGCCCATTCGAAGACGCACTGAGTGAAATCATAATCGCAACCGTAATCATAAACTCGAGATTTCTACAGCGCCCAGTGAAAGCCATTGCGGTAACCAGCTTATTCACAAGGCGCTCAGTCAAAGCAAAATCGATAGGCAAGAAGGATTCGGTTCCAGATCAAGATCCAAGGGTGAGGCAGGCAGGTGTAAGATCCTTCTGCTTGTGCGTAATTGCCCGGCAGATTGTGGTGTATCTGATCTTTATATATTGTCAGGGTAATCCGTACCTGACTTCTTTGCTCTGGGGCACAGGGTGATCTGATTGTTCCTCTGACTCGTACTTCCACAACGCAACCTGGTTGCTTCGCCGTAATCGGTCCCTCATTCTGGAACAGGTTGCCATGCGAACCGCACCATGAGCTTCCTCTCTTTTCTAAGTCTCTATTTCGCTGCTGGCTGAAGACCATTCATTTGAATGTATCTTGTTTTGCGAGATCTGAAGCATCTCTGATTAGTTTCCTTAAAGAGGCGCTATATAAATGTGCACTTACGAGTGTGATTCGATCCTAATCTTCATCATGATCATCATAGCCTTCTAAATGATCACACTAATCATCATCGTCATTATCAAATTAATGCCATCAATATCATTATCGTCGTCGTTGTCCTCATCATTATCGTTAACATCGATGCCTATATATTCTGCGATTCATTCGGGTCTAAAGTAAAAACGCATCTCTTTCAACTTGCTTATCCACTGTAGCCTGGCTTCTGGTTTCTCTGACCTATCGGAATTCGACCTGGCTTCTCCAACGGATTATGAGTTTGGATCGAGATTTTGACTTGAAGCAACCATCAACTGATGCCTCGGGCATTATGATAACGGCGCTATAGAAGTCTTTAGATTAGATTAGTATAAACCAGTCGTCATCCTGGACAAGGGTGAATCCAGGGGCCACTGCGACCATGGCCTTCCTATTAACTCGGATGGGACCATCGTTTGGTCCTCTGGATCAGTCCTTGATCATGGCGGTAGTAATACAGTAGGATTGGCTCTAGTGCTGTACAGTAACAGTTGTTGCTATGATTCTGACTTTAAAACCTTACCATACTGTACCGCCTCACACAATGAGATAGTACCATACCATGGGATAGTACCATACCATGAGATAGTACCGTAGTTTCCATACCACACGATATAGGAATCGATTGCATGATACCTGTGATAAAATGATAGGATAGGATACCTTAGTTTAGCAGTCACCTTAGCTTTTTATCCTATTCGTTGCTACGCCATGTAAGACAATACCATGTATTAAATTATTCTTCGTTCTATGTCTAGAATTCATGCATTTCAGGTCGCGCGGCTCTTCCTTCGCCTGTCATCGATCCGGTAAGCATCTTTTAAATTCTAAAAGACCATGGCAGTCATTTTCTGATCATACCTAAAACTAGAACTGTTCTTGGTGAACGAGCATTTTTAGCTTTTGGACCTAAATTTTGGAACTCCTCCCTGTATGTGTTCGTTCTGCTAAATCGCTTGTGTCATTTCGTTCTTAGCTTAAGACTTACCTTTTTCAAATTGCTTATACGCCAAAGGCTGCCGCTCTGTCATAGTGGACTGACTTTCTTGATATTGACCTGAGTACGGTTTTGGCTTTGGCGCGCCATCAGTTGACGTCATGTGTATTAGATACTGGCGCAACAGAAGTTATTAATTACACTGGCCAACAGAAAAAATTTTTTTTCTTGTTGCCTTCGGTTTTAGACCTGTTCTTGGGGTAATTTTGGGCGCTGATTCAGAAAATGTCATTGGATTGAGTGCATCAGGTCTAGTTTCTGAGATATCGTCGATTTTGTAAAGAAAACCCAGTCCACTCTTTAAACGATGTCTTTGGCAAAACTAAAATGTCATAATAAGCTTTATTTATGGCTAATTATAATTCTTGCTGATTCATATAATGCCTACATCCTTATAATGTAAAATCAGCATATCTTGCCGTGTGCTGAGATATTGCTGATTCAACGAAATAACTATTCCGTAGCCTACAGCTTACTCAGCACTAAATTCATGGCCTCATTTAGAATTTATTTGTGCTTATACAGCGTTTCATGGTTTCGAACTATGTAAATAGATTATGCTGAAGTCAGCATTTATAGCCTATATAAACCGCCTCCTGAAAGCTAGAGCAGCCGCAGTCGTCTTAGGGCATATTAAGAGTTGGTCGCAAGAACAATCTGTGAATGTGAGCATTAAATAACTACATGTTCTTACTATTTTTTAGGTTAGTCATTTAATTCCTCAGATGCGAACATCCTTAAGGTTATGGCTACTTCCAGACGGAGCTGCATTAACCATCCAAACATATTCTGCTACATTTGTGGGGAATACACACTAAAAGCAAACAGGAAACCGATTTCTGAGTTTGTAAAAAGAGCATATGTAGGTTATTTTGGTGTCAAACTTGGAGATCAAGATAAGCAATGGGCTCCTCATACAGTATGCAAAACTTGTATTGAACAATTGCGCCACTGGACAATTGAAAAGAGAAGCTGCCTGAAATTTGGTGTACCGATGGTTTGGAGGGAACAGATAAACCACTTCGACGACTGTTACTTTTGTATGGTTAATATCATAGGCATCAATCGAAATAATCGTCACAAGTTGTCTTACCCTGATATACCTTCAGCCAGGAGACCTGTTCCGCATTCGGATATTGTACCAGTTCCACCTTTTCGCGAACTACCTCAGCTCTCAGACGATGAGACTTGCATGTCCAATATCGGACAAGATGACGAAAGTGAAGAAAGTGGGGGCAGTGACAGTGATTTCCAATCAACTTCACACAGTGAACGTTTTGACCAAAAAGAGTTGAGTGATCTGATCAGGGACTTAAATCTTTCCAAAGAGTCCTCTGAATTGCTTGCGTCCAGACTAAAGGAAAAGAATGCACTTCAGCCTGGAACGAAAATTACAATTTATAGAAACAGAGAAAAGGATTTGCTGCCATTCTTTACCGAAGACAACAACCTAGTATTCTGTAATGACATCAGCAACTTATTGAAGAAAATTGGTCTGTCGGATTACAGACCAGATGAGTGGCGTCTTTTTATCGACAGTTCAAAACGTAGTCTGAAATGTGTGCTTTTAAATAACGGCAACAAATTTGGTTCTATTCCAATCGGTCACTCCACCAGGATGAAAGAAGAGTACAATGCCATCTCTTTAGTACTGGAAAAGATAAAATACAAAGAACATCAATGGGTAATTTGTGTAGACTTGAAGATGGTAAATTTCCTCCTTGGTCAACAAAGTGGCTACACAAAGTATCCCTGCTTTTTGTGTCTTTGGGACAGTAGAGCCAAGCATGAACATTGGACAAGAAAAGATTGGTCTTCGAGGAAAGACATGGTGGTTGGAGCTCAAAACGTAATCAAGGAATCTTTGGTGGCACGAGATAGGATCATACTGCCACCACTACATATAAAGCTAGGCCTGATGAAACAATTTGTCAGGGCTTTGAATAAAGAAGGTTCATGCTTCGAATACATAGTACACAAGTTACCAGGAATTACAATGGAAAAATTGAAGGCTGGAATCTTCGACGGTCCACAGATCAGGCAACTTATGAATGACCCACTTTTCATACCATCAATGAATGAAATCGAATCTTGTGCCTGGTCTTCCTTTGTTCTTGTAATTAAAAATTTTCTTGGCAACAAGAAGGCAGACAATTATGCACAACTAGTAGAGGATATGCTTCTTCATTTCAACAAGCTTGGCTGCAACATGAGCATTAAAGTCCATTATCTCCACAGTCACTTAGATCGCTTTCCAGAGAATCTTGGTGACTTCAGCGAAGAGCAAGGTGAAAGATTTCACCAAGACATCAAAACAATGGAAAATCGATATCAAGGAAGATGGGATGCACACATGATGGCAGACTATTGCTGGAATATTATGCTCGATTGTTCCGGCAGATGCCACACTCGGAAATCGTACAAAAGGAGCTTCTTCGGTGTCGAATGACTTGAAATTTTTATAACAAACTTGTTCTGTTTGGTATCATATAAGTACAGTTTCAGGTACTACCATTTTCTTTTAAGTATTTGTATTATTATGTTTATTTAGTGTATCACATAATAAATTGAGCACTACATAATTATAGCTATAGCCTTATGTTTTATGGGCGAGCAGAGGCAAGGACTGGTATATGGCATAATGTTCTATATCTCGAAAACTAGACCTGCTGGGAGAAAACTGGTGCCTTTTCTGGAATCAGCAGGTCAAATATACACAGAAACAGTTCTAACATTTGAGGCAACAAATTATGTGTTGGCCAGTGTTACAATTGCAAATACCATTAAATTACAGACCATGACGTAATCGTAATTTCAAAATTTCTTCAACATCCAAGAAAGCTAAGTCTTAGGAATCAGCTTTTTCACAGGTGGAAACAAAACTGGCAGGCAGGTCAGGTCAGGTTCGGTTCCAGGTCAAGAAGATTCAAGGGTCAGGCAGGTAGACAGTCAGACGGCTCCGGTGGGTGGTATTTAGAATTGGGGCGTTGAAAAAGATAAAGAGAAGAGCAGTCAGGATATGATTTATTGAAGGATAATGTTTTTAGATTTGAATTAAAGGTCTGTGCAGAAATTGTAAGAGGTGCAAAGTCTATGAATTGAATGACGGACTAGTTCCAAATTTCCAAAGCCATCCAAAGGAAAATTTTTTAAAATTTCCTTCATATGACTTTCCCCTGTAAAATGTAACTAGCTAATATTGTTAAGCAACCATCAGTTTATATCCTGCGCATTAGGATAACGATGCCATAGAAGATTTGTGTATGAAGACATCATCTTTATTATTAGCGCTTCCCAACTTTCAACGAACAGAAGCCAGATAGAATGTTCAGTTATCTTTAAGATATGCTATCTTAATGCTATCTTAGGGCACTATGTTCAGTTATCTATATATGATGCAGGGTTATCTGCAGACAAAATGTTCATTTGCCTTAAGAATTAAGGTTAAGTTATTTTATGATAAACAGTTTTGCAATCTTATTTACATAGAATGATATCACAGCTGAGCCATGGTATTTTGCTGACTGTGGTCGCGAGAAAGCCAATGAATTGTTGAAAAAATCAAAAGAGGTTAGTTGATCCTTAAAAGGTATTTATTACGGAGATATAACAAGTCATTCTAATATTAAGCCTATTTAATAAATTTCAACAACCGTTTTGCTAAACTGTTTTATTAATTTATTATTTGGATTAGAATAAATGGAATGTAATGAAATGGAATGTATTCTGTTCTAATTTGTTCTATCTTAGTTTATTCTATTTATTAGTTTAGTTTGGATTTGATTAAATTGGATCTAATTGGATTGAAGTGGAACGACTAGGCTACATTAATATAATGCAAAGAAAACAGTGTATTGGGTTTAGTAATATTGGATTAGACTGAATTGGACGGCGTTGGTTTATGTTGAAATAGAATAAAATGGAGTGTAACGGAATGGAATTCTAATTCTGTTCTAGTTTAGTGTATGTCAGTGTCAGTTTACTCTTCAGTAGTCTGGTCTAGTTATTCTAATACAATCTAGTCTAGTCTATTCAGTTCTGATGTATTCATACATAATCCAAACCAATCCACCCGTTTAACTTTAAATCCTGCTCAGGGAAACTTCATGTTTTGCTGTTGTTGGTGGTTCAGGAAGGAACTTACCTGGTGCGGGACAGCAAAGGCAGCGGCCAACCGTACACGCTGTGCATCTTCTATCGAGGAGATACCTTCAACATAGCCATTCGTAAAAGACCAGACGGAAAATACGCTCTTGGGACAGAAAAGCCAGTTGAGAATGTATGTATATGTTCCGAAGCTTCCATTTATTACATATTATGGTGCATTGTTAGCGGAAATCTATCCTGAGCTATCTACTCTTTGTAATTTAATTGGCAACACGTCGAGAACTTACAACAAATCACCATCCACGATTTACAGTTGAATTAACACGTATTCGGTTCTAACATAGCTTAAATTATATCTTATTCTAGTTCTAAGCTTTGAACTTCTATAGCGCCGTTGTAATAATGCTCGAGGGCACTCCAAAACAAATCCGCAATCTGGACAATTCCAATGGTCAGTCTAAGGAGAATGAGAACATTGAAACAAAAAAGTCTTGTGTCGAGAACGTAAAGACAACAAGAACTTCGCAGGGCGAACAGACTGGAAATCTATTCCAAAGCCTTGACCCACAACAGAAAAACCCTCCTGGCAAGAGCAGTATGGAGATATGTACACATACACGCATATAAACAGAGCAGTATCCATATATACACTGCTGTTTTATATACAGATATCTACAGTGTGTTACTACTTTTGGCAAACTATTTGCTTGTCTGTATGCAATTCACTTTTATGCCCGACCTATAAAAGTATTCACTTGCCTGGGCTTGGCTTTCTTCAAAAATGCAAATACAGATACGAATATATTTGTTACTTCTCTCTTCTTCCGTAACTCAAAAGTGCATACACGACCTTAGAACAGAGCATCGATGGCACAGAGCAACTGTGCTTGAACAACTTGCTGAAGGACCCTACACAGCAACCGCCTCGCGGGAAGCTCAACCAGAACTCTCGTGATACATGCCAAGCGCTTTAACCAATTGGCTACCAGCCCCTCTCCTTGCCTGACCTTGCCATAGTTAAGACTGTTTGGAATAAATTACACAATTTCTATTTTGGTTATAATCTTATTTCATTTTCAACAGGTTTTTGAATCAATCTGCGATATGATAAAATTCCATCGTAACAACTGCATCGAGGTATCGAAGACTGGAAATCTAGCGGGAAAAGTGAAACTGGCGAAAGTTGCCGGAAAGTAGCCAGTAGCCTGAATCTCGTGTCCTAACTTTCCTTGGCTTATCTGGCCTTGTCCGGCCTAGCCCTACCTTCTCCTACCTTTCCTTACCGTATCTTAACTCACCCCACTCTTCTCTGTTTCCTACCTTTCCCTGCCGTGTCTTCTAACTTTCCCTAGCATGCCATACCTTCCATATAAAGTGTCTAATCCTCTGTTTTCTTACCTTAACTGTCGCTTTCATTCTGTGTGTCTCCCTTTGTAGCAATTACACTTCCTATCTGTGCCTCTCTCTCTCATCTCTTTCTAGGCCTGTCTCTGTGCTGCTCTCTGAAGGTCCTGTTGTTCACTCATGATTAAGTCCGAGTGACTTCGATATAATTCCGTGCAACAGAACAATACGAATCGATTTTATTATTACGTCGAACTGAACAAACTTACGCACTGAGAATATTTCGAATTTGCGCAAAGTTTTTGCATAAGTTTTCTTTCAGTGCTTTTTGCTTCAGTTAGGCTATATTACTGTTTATTTTGCTACAGTTGAATTTGTTGTGTTGTGTCATGTATGGGCAGTGAGCATGGGTGAAGAATAATACGAAATAAAAACCATTTATGAAGTCTGTAAATCCCCATTTCCATCCGCTCATGGACATTCCCATATTTTCAGCAAAACCATGAATTCACAAGACTGAATGTTTTGAAAGCAGTTATTCTAATAGCAAAATTGAATAGTTATGCAATTCCTTTAAGAAGCCTCAATAGATGCAAGACATTGCAACCACTTCCGCTTTCGTAAGGATTCGTATAAGCGAAAAAGTGGAAATTACGTCAAGCCCTCGGAGCGTCCCCGTAGCAACAAAGCAGCCACTGGCCACTCGCCCTTAGAAAGAAAACGGAAATGACGCCGTCTTTCGGATATGGCGTCAATTACTTGGGCAACCTCAACGGGGATAAAACGGAAATGATGTCGCATATTTCAGGTGTTATCGTACCAACAAATCCGAAACTCGTTATCGAATGCGGCTTCCTTTAAAAATCCACGGAACGACCTTACAAGGGGCCCAAGAATTCGTAAAGGCGCGCCACGTTACTCCACACTGGTACGAGAAATTTCCGCCTATCAGAAGGTGCGAGGTAAACACAGGGCCCAACTGTGTGCCTGCGTTATACGAATTTCTGTCTTTTCGCGTGAATGACAATAGAAAAAAACCGCAGAGTTTAAATTATTATTTATCTGATAATAAATCATATTATTTAATGTAAATAAATATGAATAATAGTTACGCTTATTATCGGAAAGTCTGAGATCCTTGCGCGTGTGAATGGCGCAGAAATTTGGTCCAAAGCAATGAAAACAAGATGGCAGCCTGCGTGGACAAGATGGCAACTTAGAGGATTAGATGGCGACTTAGAGGATTAGATGGCGAACTATAATATAATATGGTGGGCTAGAGGACAAGATGGCCACCTAGAGGACGAAATGGCGGCCGAGAGGACAAGACGGAAATTTTCAGTTCACAAATGCGGCCTAGAGTACAAGATGGCGGCGTTGCTGTTCAAGTGGATAGCAGATGTGTAGCGTTCAGAGTAGTCTGTGGCTCTGACGGGTAACTATGGCGACGGAGAGTCCAGATCGCGACAGATCAAAACGGTTACATCCGGGTCGAATGAAGAACCTGTGCTTAGGAAACGCCTCAAAGCGACCAATCGAGAAACTGGATCGAACAGCAGATCAGGTAATCTGTAACAGAAACTGAGTGCGAGTTAAGCTTATTCTGTTGTACTGTCTTGCATTGCATAGAATTGTATTATATTGCATTGTATTTTGTTATACTCTACAGCATTGCATTTTGTATTGTATTGGATTGCTTTGTTCGCTGTTAGTGTTCTTGGTTAGTAACTGGAATTGTAATCTGACATGTAAAAAGCGCCACTTCAAGAATAAACTCATCGGGGGCGCTCCCGACCTGAACAAGTGAGACCATTGTCAAATAATAGAGACTTCAGGCGCTTGCGAAACTGTGGAAGGGACAAACTGAGGAGCTCGAGCCGCAGCTCTCCGGAATGGCGATTCCAGCTGGTAGGTTCAACACAGACAAAGCTTCTAGACTCAGCTGTAGCAGTGCACATACGAAGGACAGTCAGAAGTCGAAGGACAGCCGACCCTAAAGTGTCTTTACTGGTCTATGCGTGAGGATGCCGGTTCGCATACCGACAGTGGTTATATTTCAGAGATTTTAATCTTAGACTATCACGGTCAGTATACGGGGACCTTAAATGATGACGTGGCGCCCACTCAAACGGACACCGGTGGTGAAGGACCTCATCCGATAAATTCATTGAAAATTGAGCAGGGTCGAAGGCATACGGTCGCAATAAAAACCAAATGTACATTTACGTTTTACATTACCTTGGGTGCGTCTTTGAGTCCCGGAGACTCGACGCCGGAATCCGTTTGGTCTTCGAGAGATCTCGACGATTCATCCGTCGTCACGTGAACTGACGTCTTGCCATTATCAGCATCTGCACCACACATCAAAGTCACAATCATCACCATCAGCAGCAGCAGCATTATTCGACATTAATTAGCAACAGCACCACCACCACCGCCATACATCATAACCATCAGCGAGAACGTCATTAAGCGTCATTGTTTATCATTAATCTTCAGTTCGACGGTCGGCCTCTCGGTCCGTTCAGAATCTTAATCGGTCAATCGGTCGGTCGCTCAATCGGTCCATCGTTCCATCAGTCAATCGTTCAATCGGTCCATCGTTCGGTCGCTCAATCGGTCCATCGCTTGGTCGCTCAATCGGACCATCGGTCAATCGGTCCATCGTTCGGTCGCTCAATCGGTCCATCATTCGATCGCTCAATCGGACCATCGGTCCATCGTTCTATCGGTCCATCGTTCGGTCGCTCAATCGGTCCATCGTTCGGTCGCTCAATCGGTCCATCGTTCGGTCGCTCAATCGGTCCATCGTTCGGGCGCTCAATCGGTCCATCGTTCGGGCGCTCAATCGGTCCATCGTTCGGGCGCTCAATCGGTCCATCGGTCCGAACGAAATTTCCCTGTTTTGAAGTTTGGCAATGAAACTCTGGATATAAGTGCTTACACTTACTGGTTTTATGCGATTCTTGGAGAGGACTGACCCATCCTACAAAAACAAACGATTAAGCTTAACAGTTACTCGACTCCTAGTCCTTAACAGGTAGGTAACCAAACGATTAAGCTTTACAGATAACCAAACAACTCTATATACAGACAGCACACATGTACACAGATCTCACTCAAGCCTATACATTTCTGTTTTCTTCAAAATGTCTGGACTCGTCGGAGGCAAAACCATACTGCACTGCGCATGCCCACAAAGGCACGACCGAATTGTATGCACGTTCAGATTTCCTTGCGTCATCTAATACAGCCAGATCATAATATAGGCTGATATATGTATACATATATACATACATACATGCACACACATACACATAGATACATTTATCCATATTTAAATACATACATATATATACACATACATACATACATATATTCGACACTGTGCCACAAAATATGTTCAAAATACGCATATCAAATCCATCACCCGTTTTTTCAGCCTTGCACGAAACCGAATGAAGGATTCGTTGCAGTTGTGCCGACAAAACTCGATTTGCCAAACGCATCAAAAGACGAATTTATAAAGCAGAAAACGTATCATTCAACTGCCCGAAACATTGAATAGACGATGGAGCAATGTCAAATTCAAGAGAACAAATCCAATCACTATGGGTCACAGTAGCCTATTGGTTAGAACTCTCGGCATGTAAGGTGGAGAGTACGGATTCGAGCTTCTCATGCGACGGTTAATGCGTAGGGACCTTGAGCAAGTCCTTCACCCACAACTGCTCAGCGCCATCGACTGATGCTTAGTTGTTACGAGGCATAACAGGTTCCGCTCCTCAGTTGTTAGACGACGCTAGAAATGTGTGTGTACGAAGCATAATAAATGCACAGAGTGACCTCATTCCAGGCTCAAGTGAGTCAATTTAAAACGGTGCCACAGAAGACTTCTACAGGAGAGGTTAGGGTAGTGGGTATTTCTTCTGAAGAAATGGTTCTTAACCTTTTGCCGCTCGCTCCTTCCAACGGCTTTTGTTCTGGGCGAGACACGTGTCCCAGTATCGCCTGACTTCGAATTTGATTGCACCTGTTTACAGTTAATGAGAAAATAAAATAACTTAAAAATTAAAATTAACAATGAATGGATGAATAGATGGATGGACGGATGAACAAACGAAGGAACGATTGCTACAGTGATTAGCTGGGATGCTCAATTAATGGATTAATGAATCATTGGTTGGATGGATAATCTTAATTGTAAACTCGATATTTCTAAAGTGCTACTTAAAAGTTAAGCGCAGAGCACCAGCTTATTCACGAGCGCTGCGTCAAGTCAGTGGTGTTGTCCAACGATGCCAAGTCAAGAACCAAGTCCGGTTGCCAGGAGACGAGAGAGACAGGAGGGGAGGGGAGGTTAGGGTGGGTTGTATTCACGATAGATGGATTGGTAATGGATGGACGGACTGCCGGAATGATTAACTGATTGACTGATGAATGAAAGAAGAAATGCTTGAACGAACGAATTAGATTTTCAAGACTTCCTCTGTTCACCTTGTGAGCAAATAGATCTCTGAGACTTGAGAGCATTTGACGATTTCTTGCTCGGACTCGAACTCGGAGCGTTGGAGTCGCCGGAGCAGTTGCTCGTCTCTGCGCTCCTCTCCGCCGGCTGTTCAGCGATGGCGTTCTGTTGCTGGAAGGTCGAGAGAATCTTCTCCACCATGTCCCCCATCACATCGAGACTTGGATGAACGATGAAGTCGATGAAGCCTGCAAGAGACAGTAAAATGGGTGTAATTGTAATTGCAAATTTGTATAGCGCCGCTTCAGTGATATAATTCCAAACACCACCCACCATAGCCGTCTCACTCCCTGACTCTTGGATCTTTACCTGGAACCGAACCCTCCCTGCAAATCGATTTTGTTTTGACTCAGCGCCTGTGAATAGGCTGGTTCCGCGACTTAGCTTTCGTTAGGCGCTGTAACATTTTCGATCCAACCGATGACATGGAACCTATGTCTCAGAAGTTGGCGTTTCCAAACATTTTCTAAACAAATCACCAAATATCTTATGGTTTTTCTCAAACACTAACCCTCTTCCTCTACTTCTTTCTTAACCGCAACCCTAACACTAAGGTTACTAAATAGACAATGTAATGCTTCGGTTCCACCGGTGATTCTAAACCCAGGACCCACAAGAAGTAGCTTTCTGTCATTTTTAACCAAATCATCGAATATATAATCCTCTTTATCTAACCGGGCCCTCTTTCTCTGCTTCTTCCTAACCAAGATCTTAACCCATAGGGCTGCAAAACAGAGAACGAAATGTTTCGATCCAACCGGTGATTCTGAACCTGGAACTAGTGAACAAGATGAAAAATTTCGATGTAAAGTGGACATCAGCGGCCCTGGCAGCCATAAAATGTCGTTTACTACTTGAAACTTCTACAAAAGTTGAACACGGTTTAGACACCTTTAAATTGCCTCTTTCTGACGCTATATATTCGGTCACTTTCGTTCAATGAGTAGTGTCTCCATAAAAAGTGTTGTGTAAAGTGAGGTCGGCGTCAACGGCCCTTGCAGTCAGAAAGTGTAAAAAATATCAACTTAACTGTCCATTGTTTGACAACTTTCCTTGTCCAATAACCGGGAGAGGAGAGGGAAGGGCGAATATGGCGGGCAGGGAATTTAACTGCCCACCACAACGCTCCATAGCGACTCAAATAAAGACGTCGTTTCGCACGGGAAATTATTATGGGAAATGCTACAAGAGTTGGACACCTTAAATTGCTTCTTTCCGATGCTACATTCTCGACGTTTGCGCTAAATCGCTATTCTCATGTTGTCAAAAGTAGTCCAATTAGCACAAATTTGCGAACCACTTCGCAATCGAATGGTTCAGGAAACGTTGCTAAAATATACGTCCAGATATGTATATATATATATATACAAGCAAACAGGCACGTATATGCTTTCGTAAACAGACGCTAATATAGTTAAATATTCACATACATACATAAACACAAACATGCTGTAAGGTACTGTGATGTTTTGTAATGTATAGTAAGGTACTCGGACGCATTGTAAGGTTCTGAATGACATTGACGGTATACTTTGAGAATTTTCAAGCACTGCTTACCAATTTGAGACTGGGCAACAAGCGTATTCTTCCGATCGCAAAGTGGCGAAATTGGTAATCCGAGGATTTCTTCTCGATCGCCCTGGACAGAAGAGAATGGGAGAAGTAAAAATAACTGACAAAATAAAGCATTTGAGCATTTATATGGCGCCCGTTGACGTATAACTCTGTAAATCTTACGCTGATCTATCCAATCCATCGCCTTCGGACTTCTCTCATCCTAATACAAATCCTTTAACAGGTGCTCTATCTCCTTCCCTCTCTGGTTCCCCGAAAACCGAATCTTTTTTTTCATATCTATCTCTTAACAGCCCCTCTCATGCTTTCCATTCAAAACGAAAGTCCCCACCTGTTTCCGAAATCTTACCCTGATCCATCCAATCTGCCGCCTTTCCATAGTTCTCAACCTAACCAAAATCCAGCGTAACAATCCACCTCAGTCTCCTCTCTTTCGTCTTCCGGCATCCGGATCTTGTTCTTCACGCGGTTTTTATCCATCACTGCGCAGGTTTTCCGTTAAAACTTGTGTCCAGGTCACCTACTAAATCTCGTTCCTCATGTGGTATCTCTATCGCTGATCAGGCTTTCGATTCAAAACTAAAGAAACATCTCTGATCCAACCAATCCACCGCCTTCCCATTTCTTTAAACCTAAACACAACCAGCCGTACGAGTTCCTCTGTCTCCTTCACTCTCTGGTCTCCTGCAACCAGATCTTGTTTTCGCCACTTGGGTGTAAACTACATCTGTTTTATCTTTCTTACCCGCCGTAGCCTGACATCTGGTTTCCCTTACCTATCAGCTTTTGACAGGACTACACCAACGGATTACAGTTTTGAAGCGACCATCAAGGAATGCCTTTTGCATAAATGCTAAAGGCGCTTCAGAAGTCAATAGATTCCGATATACGATAAGAAAGATATGAGATCAGAGATATGAGAAGCGAAGGGAGAGATAAGAGAGATGAGAAAGAGGAGACAAATGAAGAAATGAAGGGAGACAAGAGGAGACTAGAACAGAGGAAAGAATGAGATATCAAGCTCCTGGTGGAAAGGCCAAGAATGTCCTTGGATTGGTGCCGACCGTTCTACTGCAGTGATGCTCTACGACCAATTGGTCGGCTGCTGAAGAATGTAGTCCTCAATAAACCTTGCAGCCGAGGAATGTCTTCTACCACCTGCATAAGGCTGATTGGTGTTCGGGGTTCGTGTGTAGCCAGCCTCGTCACCTGTCGTTGTTTCTGTTCTTCGAGGCTACGTAGTCCAGGAACTCTGAACATGGTGTCTACTATCAACTCTGTTGGGGAATCCGTCGGTTGGGCTCTACGTGTCTGCGGAAGCCAGCCAGTGATGACTCTTCTAGTTATAAGAGCACTGTTCGCTTATTGATTCATTTTTTGTTCTCAATGACTTTAAAAACTTTTAGGCGAGCGCAGGCAGCGCTTGTGTGAGTCACTTAAAAGGCGATATAGCAAGTGTATATATATTTATGCATAAATACATGAGATGACGAGGAGATGAGAAGAGATGAGTTGAGACTAGATTAGATGAGATCAGATTGGATTAGATTAGATTTAAAATAGAGGTGGTGGGCTTACCTGTCTGAAGAACTCTTCAATCAGAAGCTCAGTCCAGCGATGATGAAGGTTCCAGTCCTTTGCAGGGTGACTAATATCAGCGCAATGGATCGTCAAAGACAAAGCCTTTGTCTTATCAATCCTAAAACACACATGCGGGCTCCAGGTAGGTAGATAGGTTGATTAGAAGATAGGTAAGTCTGTATCTGCGGGTTTATAGGCACCAGACCCAGGTAAATAGGTGCACAGGCATCTCAACTCACCATCAAACTACTATCCTATAATCACCAAACTCAGTGTTGACCCATGTCCCCACCCTCCACCCAAACTATCCCCATTCCATCGCATCAGTTTTATCGAGCTTAATGCAGTGTATTGTTACCACAATAATAAACGTAGCAATACTTAACTTCAAGCTCTATTGAACTTGATGCATTCAAACTCGACCTTGCATCTTCCTTTCTTCCCTTAAACTTCTGACGACGTCTTGTCCTCGTAAAAATTCCACCATAATAAATCTCCTCAATAAAAATGCTCCAATTTTCAGTAAACATGAAACTCGTGCAAAAATCTTTGGTTAGAGAATTTAAGACGAGTAGTTACCGGGAGACGGGCAAATGCTTCGTACTTTCAGCAATCCAGTTGAATTTTTTTGATCGCCCCCTCAAACAGATCATCATAAGTCGAGTTCGAGCAATCACTCATCAACACAAAACTGTTTTCAGAACCATTCTATACAGCAAACGCAGAGGGAAAGGGAGATACAATTTTTAGTGGATGTTTAAGGTCCCTCAGCGCACAAACTACAAATTGTATCTCTTACCTATATTGCCCTTCAAACTTCTCAACCCTTTTACATTCGCCAGCTCTATATCGGCCTCCTCTCTCAACTTATGCAACTACTCCTTAATTTCGTAGCGCCAGCTCTTTGGAAAAAACTCACGAAAGACATCTGCCAGTTTGCTCATCCCCTTTTCTTGCCTGTAGCTTCTCCGCTCGCCTTCTCACCTACAGCTCTTCACTCAAGACCTGAAAAGTGAATTTGTCAAGCTATCCTATCCTGCTTCCGCTCCTGCACCATCCAATAACCACCATCACCAACGATTTCTACTGTAGTACTATGTACTCTGCCCAAGTTGATCCCCTCGGCATTCTGACCTGGCACTGAACCTGACCAAACAACCGGACTCTTGCGGACTTTAATTGATATAGCACCGGATATATATATGCTGATCTCGCTCACGCCGCTCTGTTTGGCTCTGAGAAATTTTGGACAGTTACATTAGCAATGACATAAATATGTTAATAGGTAAGTAGGCAGCTACACAAAGAGGAATTAGTTAAAGTGAGGTATGATGGTCTATTAGATAGCGTTCTAGGTCTGTACTTCAACAACTGGGATCTCGTACCTGGACAAGTTGTTCATGCACACTTAATACGTATATCTAGATTAATAATCTTCTCAATGTTGACCTGATTACGGTTTGGTTTTGGCGCGCCATCGCTTGATGCCTTGTGAATTAGACACCGGCGCTACAGAAGTTACTACTACCACCACCACCACCATCACCACCACCAACAACAACAATAGGCATCTCTATAGGTTACAAAGTAAGCTTACGTAACGTAACGCATGGCAACTGAATACTTTCTAAGTACTTTTCAAAGGCGCTCTTTACCAGCCCAAATGATGCCAGATATACATCCAAGCATAGTATGCATGAATGTATGCAAGTACACACTTACTGAAGCGCCGTCTAAGTACCTCACAAAAGCGCAGCCTGCGCCAACCTAAGAGTTGATAAAATCATTGAAAACAAAAAGTCAATCAAGACGCGAACATTGCTCAGATAACTAGAAGAGTCACCACTGGCGAGCTCCCGCAGATACGTAGAGCCCAACCGACGGATTCCCCTACAGAGTTGATAGTAGACACCATGTTCAGAGTTCCTGGAGCATCGAAGTATAGAAGGGACGACAGGTGACAAGGCTCGCTACACACGAACCCCCAACACCAAGCAGTCTGTGTAAGACTGCGTAAGGTGGTAGAAGACGCTGTGTCCGAACATTCCTCAGCCACAAGAGGGGGCTGGAACCCGTACTCTCCGCGTTACAAGTCAAGCTCTTTAAACAATCGGCTGCCTGCCCCACACTGACCATCTAGCAACCTGAACCCCCTCATGGCGGAAGAGTCGAATGACGGCGCACGAGACTTCGATAACAAACGCCCAACCACCGTCCAAAGCACTCAAAGGCTACAGCGAAAAAGAGAAATAACCCTAAGAACGCAGACTTGGTCACATTAGAAGTCGAAGAAACTAAATTTATCCACCAAAATCAACATGTGACCAAGTAACTGATCAAAAAAAGACTCGCAGGAAAACACGCTGCCATCTTAGAGACACAATCTGGTTTTGTTTGCAATATGTGCATGTATTACTATATATCATTGTGTATCTATTCATTTATATATAGGTCTATATACATATGTATAAACACATACATACATAAGCTATATATGTTATTTATTGCACATATATGTGTACATGTATAAATTTTAGGTATTGTTCAATTGTTATTATTTTAAATTTATATTAGGTCGTACGTGTATGCATAAATATACATATAAACGGAGTATGTATATGAATGTAACGTGCAATGTATGTGTAGATATATAGCATGTGTATGTAAGTACCGGGTATTTGTGTATATACATATACAAGCATATGTAAGTGTATATTTATGTGCCTCTGTGGTGAAAATTCTTATTACTGTAATGTTGTATATGGTTATGGTCAATTCCTGTGATGCAGAATATCTTGAATAATTGAGTAGCCTCATGCCGATCCTTGTATTGCATCTAAAGATGGGTCTATCTATCTGTCTGTCTGTCCGCTTGTGTATGTCTGCTTGTTTGTGTCCGTCCAATTTCTGCGTCCGTCTGTTCTGTCCTACTGTCCGTCTGTTTGCCCTCATTTGTCCATTCCTTTGTCCGTTCGTTTCTCCGTTTATCAATCTCTGCCTTCGTCTGTCTGTTCGTGTCTGTGTCCGTCCGTCTGTCCGTGCCTTTATCCGCATATCAATCCGTCCATCCCTTTATCCGTCCGTTTGTCCGTCCATCCGTCGATGCTTTTGTCCGTTCGTCCGCCAGTGCGTGTCTCTGTTCGCAGACACCGTCTTCAGTTTCCGTTATTAGTTCGATAAATATCGTTTTATCTGCTCTGAAAATATGCGAGGGCCATTTCCTCCCCACTCCGTGTCTTCTTCCCGTGGAGAGTAAAAGAGTTTACTGAAAGATGACAACAACCACAGCAGGATAGAAGGCATACTACGCGGACGATAGCCACACTAGTAAGTATCTATTTCTAGTTCTACTAAACAATACCAGTATTCTATCCTCGTGAGAATGTGAAAATCATCTTTAAACAGAAAAGATGGGAAGGCAAAGTAAACAGGGCAAGAAATGGCAAGGGGAGGCCAGGCGTGCGAAAGCAAAGTAAGGCAAGGGAAGGTAAGGCGTGCGAAAGCAAAGCAAGGCAAGGGAAGGTAAGGCGTGCGAAAGCAAAGCAAGGCAAGTAATTGTAATTGTAATTTGAGATTTATAAAGCGCCTCTTAGAGGATAAACTCAACAGAGGTGCTTCCGACCAGAAAGAGTAAAATCATTGTTGAACAGTACAGTCTTCAGGCGCCTGCGGAACACTGAGAGGGGAAGAGAAAGGAGCTCAAGTCGCAATACTCGAGGGAGACGATTCCAGCAAGTGGGACCAACGTAGGCAAAGCTTCTCGACTGGGCTGCAGCGGTACGCATGCGAGGGACAAACAGGAGATCTTGAGTGGCCGAGCGAAGGTTGCTACGGCCCGGCAACGAGGAGACCAAAGTGCAGAAGTCCATGAGGTAAAGGGGAGCAGAGCCAAAAACACAATTGCGCATGAGGGAGAGGATCTTAAAGTGGACACGCTGCTGGACGGGGGGCCAGTGAAGAGTGTCACGAATATAAGACGAGACGTGGCCATACTTTAGAATGCCCCCTATGAGAAGATAAGGCATGCGAAAGCAAAGCAAGGCAAGAGAAGGCAAGGCGTTGGAAAGCAAAGCAAGGCAAGGCAAGGTAAGGCGTGCGAAAGCAAAGCAAGGCAAGGGTAGGTAAGGCGTGCGAAAGCAAAGCAACGGCAAGTGAAGGTAAGGCATGCGAAAGCAAAGCAAGGCAAGAGAAGGCAAGGCGTTGGAAAGCAAAGCAAGGCAAGGGAAGGTAAGGCATGCGAAAGCAAAGCAAGGCAAGGGAAGGGCATGGTGTGGTAGTGCAGGGGAAGCCTGGGTAAGGCATGGTAAGGTAGAGTAGGGCATAACGTGTACAGGCAAGGCAAGAGAAGGCAAGGCGTTGGAAAGCAAAGCAAGGCAAGGGAAGGTAAGGCGTGCGAAAGCAAAGCAAGGCAAGGTAAGTCGTGCGAAAGCAAAGCAAGGCAAGGGTAGGTAAGGCGTGCGAAAGCAAAGCAACGGCAAGTCAAGGTAAGGCATGCGAAAGCAAAGCAAGGCAAGAGAAGGCAAGGCGTTAGAAAGCAAAGCAACGGCAAGTGAAGGTAAGGCATGCGAAAGCAAAGCAAGGCAAGAGAAGGCAAGGCGTGCGAAAGCAAAGCAAGGGCAAGTGAAGGTAGGGCACGCGAAAGCAAAGCAAGGCAAGAGAAGGTAAGGCATGCGAAAGCAAGGCAAGGGAAGGTAAGGCATGCGAAAGCAAAGCAAGGCAAGGGAAGGTAAGGCATGCGAAAGCAAAGCAAGGCAAGGGAAGGGCATGGTGTGGTAGTGCAGGGGAAACCTGGGTAAGGCATGGTAAGGTAGAGTAGGGCAGAACGTGTACAGGCTTGGTAGATAGTGCTTCACTGTACCACACCACTTAGCATAAACTCTGCACACTACTGTTCAGAAAATTCCTCAACAGTTAGGGTGGAACTTCATTTTCGCACTACTGGTCACAGTGTAGGTTTGGTTAGAGTAGAGCAGGCCAGGGTAAGGTAGAATGGGGTCGGCAACTGAATGCAAACGGAATACCCGCGTCTCAGATTTAGATTTACTGACTGCGTGCATAATAATTGAGAAGATGGCAGGCTGTGGCGGAAATCTGTATGAAAATGTAGACGTTTTTCTATAGCGACCGTATGACCTCGACCATGCTCACTTTTCAATGAATTAATCGGATGAGATCCTTCACAACCGCTGCCCGTTTGAATGGGCGCCACGCCATTTAAGGTCCCCGTGCGCGGACCGTGCTAACCCGAAATTCAAATTGTTAGAGGCGGGGATAAGATAAATTTAATGAAAAGGGGGTGATGGAATACTTACGTTTCTGGCATAGACAAGTGGTTCCTCATGTTTTTGATCTGCTGAAAGTGGTAGGACATGTCAGTTGCTAGAACAATGTCGATGACGAGACTACGAAACTCCCTACAAAAAAACCAAAGAACTTGCACCATTGATCGACGATTTCTTGGAAAAATCAAATCTAATGAACTCTGTATCGCCGTTGCCAATATATACAAGGTCAATCGGCCCTGCAAGTGAAGCAGAGGCCCAAATCGTATACAGTTCGATAATTCCGGTCGAAATCAGAAGGGTCATGGAAACCAGAAGCCAGCCATATAAATCAGATATCTATATCTCGTTAATTTATAAATTCACCTTGAAAACGCGAGTAACTGAAAAAGATGTCTTCAATTGTCTACGAAATGAGATGATAGAAAAAGAATGGTCCCTCGCAGCTGGTGGTACAGAGTTCTATAGATGAAGCGCAGAGTGTGAAAACGCACGGAAACCATTAATCTGTTTTAATAAGCTGGGACAAACAGGTGGCCAGAGGACATTGATCTTAAGCTTGCTCCGGAGGGATTAGTTGGGTGGAATGGACAATTCAGTAAGGTAGCTCGGCATAGAAGAGATGCAGGAGGAGGAAGCAATGAGGATGAGGTTAAGAAGAAAGAGATAAGGCAAGGAAGAAGAGGAAACCAGAAGTTAAGCTACCATGGGTTCTTCATCATCATCATCATGATCCATGGGCCAAGAGCCCCCGTAGGTGTCCACTGCATGGATTATCACTTGTCTCCACAGACCCCGATCTTGCGTTGTTCTTATCAAGGCGAACAAGTCTTGCTTACACCAATCCCTTACATCATCTATCCACTCCCTGTTGGGTCTTCCTCGTCTCTCATTTCCGTCCATAGTTCCCATCATCACGCTTGTTATTTTTCTACTGTTATTTTTCTACTTTTTTAAAGAAAAAAACCATGGGTTAGCAAGCTTAAAAAGACAAGTCATAAGTTTAGACCTGAATGACAATAAAAACTAACAGAAAAGGGCAGTTAATTTCACAACTTCGGACCAGCCACCGAGAACACTGTCCTAATCCGAGGTATAATAGCACTCAGTGTCTATTGACTGAGTGCAATAATGCATCATCATCATCATCATCATCACCACCACCATCAGTTTCTGACGCCAGCCGTCTGACAGCGATGCAGGCGAAAAAATAATCTCCACTCTTTTCGGTCATTTGTCAAACTAAGTGCTGTTCTCGCGTTTAGTCCAAGTCTTGTTATGTCTTCGTTATATTGTCTGTCCAGCGCAGTCCACGTCGTCTTCCTCCGCTTCTCCTTCCTTTGCGTGTTGCATCTAATGAATTGCGTGAGATTTTGTCAGCTGCCATTTTGTCCATATGACCAAAGCATCGAGTCTCTGCTGCTGAAAGACTTTATCATTCAGAGTTGTCTGCATATTCAAAGATTCCCGTCTGTCATCATTTTCAAATATATTGCGCTCTTGAGATTCCTGCATTGTTCCGTGTTCTGACTCATAGAATATCATCGACCCATATATTCTTGTTAGTGTTTTGTTTAATAATGCATAATATGGTTAAGAAACAGGAAAAGAGAGTATGCATAATTAATTAATAACTTAATAACTATCGCGACGATGTCTAATGCAAAAGCATCAACCGATGGCGCACCAAAGCCAAACCACAATCAGGCCAATATCCAAAAGGTCAGTCCACAAGACAGAGAGGCGGCCTGCGGTAGATAAGTAGTTTTAAAAGATTCATCATAAGTTGAGAATGAAATGACACAAGCAACTGAGCAGAACGAATAGACACATGAAGGGATTTCCAAAATTTCGGTCCAGCAACTGAAAAAGCATGTTTACCAAGGACAGTTCTAGTTCTAGGTATGATCAGAGAAAGATAATCAGATGACTTGGTTGAATAACAATTCTGGGAAATAAGGCCTGATTTAAAGTATTGTGGTTGGCCAGAGTTCAGTGTTTTATAAACTATAATCCCCAATGCAGAGATCTAAGCAAAGGTTTTATATGCTCATATTTTGACGTATTTGTTATCGCTCTAGCCAAGGAGTTCTAAACTCTTTTAGAGTCTCAGCATGTTTGACTGTGAGCCTAAGTGGCGTTAAATTTCATTAAGAGCAAAAGTTCATTAGAAAACAAAATCTTCAGATGACGTCTCAGCGATTCATGGTGCCAATTTTCCACAATGTATGGTTTTATAGATCAAGATGGAACTAGGAAGAGAATAAGAAATAGGACAAAGATGAAAAAGCAAAACTGGAGAACTACGGAAAAGAAAAGCAGGAAAAGAGGAAAGAAGGGTGATGTAGGAAGAAGATGAGCAGATGAAGTTGTAAGAGGAGATGCTATGAGAAGAAGTGAGGAGGAGATGAGGAGGAGAAAGATTATGGCGAGAAGAAATAACAGTGAGTAGGAGGAAGAGATGAATTGGAAAGACAGATATAGAAGGAGGAATAGAAAAAAGAGGGAAATAAAGAGAAAGATATTATTATCTTTTACAATAATAACAACAATAATAATAATTGTTATCATTATTATCATCATCATCATCACTATTCTTATTATCATTATAACTACTAATATTATTGTTGTTATTATATCATTAATATAAATATAAATCCGATATTTATATCGCGTTGCTTTCTAAATTCATCCTCAAAGTACGTGAAGCTGGAAATGATGTCTTCAGTTGTTTGTAAAAATGAGAAAATAGGAAGAGAATGGTCCCTGAAAGCCTAAAAGCTGGCCGTATTGAGTTCTATAGACGAAGAGCAGAGTGTGAAAATCCACGGAAACCATTAATCTGTTTTAATAAGCTGGGACAAACAGCTGGCCAGAAGACGTTGATCTTAAGCTTGCTCCGGAGGGATTAGGTGAGTGGAATGGACACTTCAGTAAGGTAGCTCGGCAGAGAAGAGATGCATGAGGAGGAAGCAATGAGGGAGAGGTTAAGAAGAAGATAAGGTGAGGAGGAAGAGGATAAAGGAGGGAGGAGAAGCAGCAGAAGGAGCCGCAGGTGGAGGAAGCAATGAGAATGAGGATTAGGTTAAGAAGAAGAGGATAAGGAAAGGATGAGGTAGAGGAACAGCAGGAGAAGAATAAAGGAAAGAGGAGCAGCAGGAGGAGGAGCAGGTGGAGGAAGCAATGAGAATGAGGATGAGGTTAAGAAGAAGAGGATAAGGAAAGGATGAGGTAGAGGAACAGCAGGAGAAGAATAAAGGAAAGAGGAGCAGGAGGAGGAGGAGCAGGTGGAGGAAGCAATGAGAACGAGGATGAGGTTAGGAAGAAGAAGATAAAGGAGGGAGAGGACGAGCAGGAGAAGAGATGCAGATGGAGGAAGCAGTGAGAATGAGGCTAAGGCGAGGATAAGATAATGACGAGGTACATCAAAAGCAGGAGAAGGAGGAGCAGGTGGAGGATGGACATGAGGAGATAAAGTGGACGAGATGAGGGTGATGGTGATGGGTTCCATTTGACGCCTACACTCTGCTCGTTCACGCCTGCTCTCTCTCTCTCTCGCTCTCTCGGCTGACGGTGGCAAGTCGCCTCGGCCGACTTGCAAGGCATGGCTTGCCATGATTTGTTTTCGTGGCCTGAGGCAGGTGGCAATTTCCTTAATAACCGTTCTACTTTTAACGCGAACAGACGTCGCCTTTGACGACAACACAATCTACTCGGTCGTGTCACTCACACTGTCCGTCCATCCGTCTCTGTCTCTGTCTGCGTCTATGTGTATGTGTCTGTCTATAAATCCATCATTCCATCCACTCATCGGTCCATTCATTCATTCATTCATCCATCCATTAATCCGTCCACTCATTCATCCGTCTATTCATATTTTCACCCATTCATTCATCCATCCACTCATCCACACATCCATTCATATTTTCACCTATTCAACCATCCATCCATCCATCCGTGCATCCGTCCGTCCGTCCGTCCATCCATCCATCTGAAAGAACTGAAATTCTACTTACTATGTTACTCTTAGTACCTGCGCTGACGATTGACACCCCGTGCAGCACAGCAGAAGTAGTTCGCTACTGATGATGCTGTATGAATTGCCACAATTATATGACATCTATCCAATCATTCATCCATTCATTTATATTTCAATCTATCTATCCATCCACCTATCCGTCCATCCGTCCATCCATCCATCCATCCGTCCATCCATCCATCAGAACTCATATGTCAATCTGTTAACCTGGTAACACGTGGATCTGTTAACATATCTTTCTGGATCCGCTTGTCAGTCTATCTGCATTTGTCTCTCTGTCTGTCAAAACTTCTTCCTTTGCTTGTCTGTCCATTTCTTTATGCATGTCTCTTCCTATCTCTCTCTATCTCTTCGTCAACCTGACTGTGAGTATATCTGTGTTCTTGTCGGTGTTTTTCTCTGTCCGTTTCCCTGTCCTCTTCTGCTGCCTCTGGCTGCCGCTGATTGCCTGGACCTGTGTTTGTCCTCGTGTCTGTCTGTCTCGCTGTCTGCGTGACCTTCTTCGATAGTCCAGGTGAACTTCTCGGATTTTTCCTCTCTTCAAAACGCCCTTCTCCACATAACATATCCAGTCTTCCTATCAATCAAATCTCATGCAATCAACCCACACTATCTGTTTATATACACCTGTATGCATATATGCATAACATATGCACGTAATATATATATGTACACCTTTATGCATTATGAATACATAAGACGTACAGCCGCCGAATCTCTCATTACTAGTAAGTTGCTTGTTTCCCACAATGAACATCATGATTTCTACAAAGACATTGCGAGTTCGAGGTTGACAGGTCAGAAGAGATCGAGTTAATTACTTCGAGTCCAATGATCTGTACGACTCGGCTAAAAGAAAAATATCTTGCTTATCTGAAGTTTCATCTTTTTAGGTAGCTGTTTGGATAGTACTTAAGACAGGCAAATATAAATGTCCCGAACTCCATACACCCACACACACACACACATATATATGTATTATAGGCATCTGTATAGAGATGAAAAGGAGTTGATTATAATACGGACTATGATATTGAGCATTACAAAAATAAGTCAGTTATGCGGAGTAAGATATCGTAAGTTAGATGATGAAAGCCGAAAATGAAGCTAGTTAACTTTATGAAGGTATCACGAGTTAAATGCTGAAAGTGCGAGTTTTCGATGTAGAGTCAGTTATCTTGAGCTAAAAGTATGAGTTGTGATCTGATTACATAGTCAGATATCTCAGTTTATATACAGAGAGTTGGATCTAGAAGTTAGTTACATGGAATAAGACATTGCATTTTAAACATTGAGAGCTAAGAGTGTCAGACAATTACATGAAGCGAGTTAATTAAACAGAGTGAGTTAATTATATGGACTAAATCTTGAACTAGACATTGCCGAGATGACACCTGCTTTAGAGGTGTACGTGATTCTACGAGGATGGATCTGCCTATGTGACTCTTGTTCCATGTTGTTATACAATACCTCTGAATGATGAAAAAATTGCGATAGTAGTTAGTCTAAAATATCGAAAAAGATTCATTTTTGTTGCGAATAGTCTGAGAAAAGTAGTCCTAAAAATACCAAGACGGACGATGCTTTCGAAAATTGGACCATTCTTGAATTTACGCCAACCTAGTCGGAAATATCACCTCGTAAAGATTGTTCGTGCATCCCGTTCTATGCACACGTTTAAGTCATCTTATAAAACATTCTTAATAGACAGATATTAAGGAAACTCTGTATCTTTTCACCAAATTGAGCAAAATATGAATACTTCTATACATATGCAGAATCAGCTATGATCTCATGAATTCGTCTAAAACTGCATCCAAACTGTAGTGGGAACGACTAGACAAGGTCTTTGAGCTCCTTCTCCTCGCAATTCATCATCAGTCTCCTTTTGAGTTTTGCTTTGGTGGTAAAACGGTCTTTCTGTTAATTAAACTGTTGCTACAACTCGATTTTGTTTGTATGTCTCGTTTGTGTAACTATTGCAGTATTTAACTATGGTTTTGTATTTGACTGGAATCAATAAAATGTAATAGAAATGAAATTAATTAATTATATGGAGTCAGTTAATTATACTGAGTAAGTTAATTATATGGAATGAGTTAATGATATTAAGCGAGTTAATTAAACTGAGTGAATTAATTGTATGGAGTTCATTACAGTATGTGGAGCAAGTTAAATAAATCAAGTGAGATATTAGCTGTTGAGAGCCCGACCTGTACTCTTCAGTCTTCAGCCCTGAGACGATGTTGTACTCGTCTTCCTTCAGGACTCGAAATGCCGAACTCACGTGATGATTTTCGAGCACCGCTTTGTCATTGTACAACAGAGCCACGTCCGAACTGGACGGACAAAAGAAGAAAACGACTGAATGAAAGCAACAGCCCACAGCTAGATCAGCGCCCTTGAAGGATTCTTAAAAGGCGCTACTCAAACATCTAAATGCATACATATGTATATATTACATATAAATATATATCCTTAATCTGCTTCCATAGCGTCGTTAACATAATTAATAAAGTAATATTTATATGTCGTTTGTGCCGGTAGCACGCTGGGTTTGCATTCCAAGGATTGTGGGTTGGAGTCTACTGAACGTACTCTTTGTAACAACTTAGGATAATTTGGTCATGCACATATGTTTCATGCCTTAGGCTCAGGTTTACTTATTTCGCTTGTACTATAAGTGCAATAAATAAGTAAAATTTAAAAAAATAAAAATTTTAAAAATAAATAAAATAAAATCACTAAATGAAAAAATAAAAAAAATAAAAAATAAGTAAACTAAGACGAGTAAGTGAATGAATAAACAAATAAATAAAATAAGAGAAATAAGAGAACGAAAGAAAATAAAATGAATAAATGAATAAATAAATAAATATAAAATTAAATTAAATGAATGAATTAATAAATAAATAAATAATATAAAAAAATAAAAATACAATAAAATAAATAAAATAAAACGAATAAATAAATAAATATAAATAAAATAAATAAATAAATAAAATAAGGTAGATAAACAAACGAAAAAATGTTTCCGTGCTTGTGACTCGTACCTCGTGTTGATGTGGAAAGTATTCGTCGTACCCGTGTGTTCAAAGTCGTGAATGAGAGCGGACACAATGGCTGAAAAGATTTCGAGGTCCGTCAACCAGACCTAGAAGAGAAAACAGACCACAGATCCACATGGATCCTAACAAAACGACTTACTGCATCTGAATTGTAGCTGAAAACACTTGTCTTGTCTTCAACCGTCCTCGAGCCGAGGATTGGCTGCACCACGGACTATTTCGTACCATCTGCTTCAGTCCCTTGTCTCCTGTAATAACTGGTCGAACGATAATTCAGTCCACGACTTGATGTTATCGATCCATGTCTCCTTGGGTCTTCTCTAAGCTAGGGATCCAGGAATTGTGTCTTTCTCTAAGCAGTCTCCACTCTTTCGCAGCACATGCCCAAAGTACGACAGCTTTCTCTTTTTGATTAGTCCAAACAGACTCCTCTCTACTCCTGCTGACTTAAGGACCCACTCATTTGTCTTCTTAGCAGTCAACGGTACTCTGAAAACACTCCTCTTCCACGAATCCTATCCCGATACCTCCTCTTCCCTTACGTAACTCTCTCGCCTCTCCAGTGCTAAGACCATTCTCCGTAGCCGTCTAACTATCTATCTGTCTTACCCTTGGATCTTCTTGACCTGAAACCGAACTGGACCTTCCTGCCTAACGACTTAGTTTTAACTGAGCGCCGGTGAATAAGCTGGTTCCCGCGACTTAGTTTCTTTGGGCTCTGTAGCCACCTCACGATTAGGATTTCGACAACGCAAGGAATTAATCTGTCATGCACGTAACTAAATATGTCTTGCGCCCCACTTATTTCGTCGTCTGCACTACAGATGTAAACACCGTTGAACCAAGAAATAAAAAACATTAAGAAACAATATTTTTGTAGAGAAATCTAAAAAACTAAAAATGTAATGAGAAATTTGAGTAGTTGACTATGTTGTACAACAGTCTTGTGTACTGACCTTCTGGATATGGATCTGATTGTCGCCTGGCTTTGGTGAGGCACTGGTTGATGCCTTGTGCCTTAGGCAGCGGCGCGTTAGAAGTTACTAACTACAGTTACAATTACAAAGCCAAATCGGCTGCTTTGACCCTGGATCCATGGCGTCTTAGATCGAATAACCACATTCACCCATAGGAATGAAGAACCACGCAAAGTCACATGTACACTAATTATACAGCTTAGTTTGCTAAGTAGCCTGCAGTTCTTTGTGCAAATACTTTAAAATCTTCATGCACCCCAAATAATAAAAAAATTCCCAAAAGGCGTTAAAATGTACATTTTAAGAAACAATAATAAAACAGGAACACCTTTCTGACATTCGTGATGCACACAGCTTAAAATGCATGGCAGGAAGTACGTAAGTAAAGCTCACATGTTCCATGAGGAACGTAGAGGAGGCACTCCCTTTCCTTTAGGTCCTTGAGCCGGCAATGGACGAATCCCAAGGTCCTGGACATGGGATAGGACTTGCCGTTTACTCCCCAGCCTACGCCAGTACTAAATTACACCATTTGGTGACAGAGACACGCGTGCACAAACAACTTGCCCAGGATCGTCACACAGAGTCGAACCAGCAACGCATGGTCATTGACCAAACGCGTTACCGATAGACCACCGTGTCACATTTAGAGCATCGTGTCACATACAGACCACCGTGTCACATGTAGACCACCGTGTAGCATGGCGCCCGACTTATTATCTCGAAAACATTGTAGCAGAAAAACCGAAAACAAAAATACGAATCCATGGTTTTCATCGAGGGAGCAGACCTGCCTGTAATATGAGAAAGTGGAAAGGGCTTAAGAGTCAGTCAGCAGACACTTAACCATATAAAAGGAAAAGATTATTTAGTCGTTTATTTATGCCTTCTGGGAAAGTCACAAGAATTATCTACAAGTTTTCTGCTGTAGGCATTCTAGTTTCAAGCTAGTACTCAGACGAAGTATCTAATCCAATCTAATCCAGTTATTGTGATATCTACAGCACCACTGTCATAATTGAAAATGCATCAGTCGTTGGCCTCCCTCTTAAAGCGAAACTGGAGCCAAGTCAAAAATCTCCGCCGTCGTAACTGCAATCTCAAAAATGTCCAAAGCACTGCTCTAAAGCTAAGCGCACGACACATGCTTATTCGCAAGAACTGCGTCCAGTCAGAGGTTTGTCCAAAGACGACATGGGAAGAGCAAAGTTCAGCTGCTAGAAGACCAGACAGGGAAGGGGATAGATGAGCTTTGTGAAAAGTTATCTAATCTAATCCAATATATAATCGAATCTAAACCAATCAAATTCCAATCCAATCTAATCATATTTAACGACTCCCATAGCGGTGTTACTAAACGCGCAGTGGATCAGTCGACAGTCATTTCAATCTAATCTAAACTAATCTAATAAATCTAATCACTCCTTTGACGCCGTTTTCATAATCCCTAAAGCATAAACCAATGGTCACTACACTTGAAACCGTAGTTATCCGTCTGAGAAGCCAGGTCGAAATCCTATAGGTCAGGGAAACTATAATTTAGGCAACGGTGGGTAAGCAAGTTGAAACAAATGAGTCTCTAGTTTAAAAGCAACAGCTTAGACCAAGTACGCGAATCGTAATCGTAAACTCGAGATATCTACAGCGCCCAAAGAAAGCTAAGTCGCGGGAACCAGCTCATTCACAGGCGCTCAGTCAAAACAAAATCGATAGACAAGAAGGGTTCGATTCCAGGTCGAGATCCAAGAGTCAGGCAAGGAGGCAGAATGGGGCAAGCAGTCAACCACGCTGTGTTCCAATTATGGACCCGTTAAAAAGAAGTAGGCAGCGTGATGGTCTAGTGGTCTCGTTGCTGACTGTCAACTCAGAGGTCGCGGGTTCATAACCCCGCCGAAGTATAAAACCTTTCCATTCCACTAAGACCCCCGCGAACTCGGCTATAAAATAAGTACATTTAAAATTGGGAATTAAGATCCAGTGTGAAGGAAGTTTCCTCTATCCCCTAAAAATCGCGCCTTGTCGGAAACGGAACCTACGGAAGTAGACTTGGTCAGGATGTATACATCCGCCAGGTTTTTTCCAGGGGAACTTCGTGACATCTAACTCGCTTATTGTATAAACACTCGCCTCTAATTACGCAACACACGGATCGGGTTAACTATGCTAATTATGGTGTGTGTGTGTTTGGGTGTGTCTACGTGTACCTGTGTGTGACTCTCAACCCAGAAGTGATGGCTGTGTCTTTGCATGTTGGTGCGTCTCTCTGTATTTCTCTGGCTGCCAATTTGTCTGGTCTTGTGAAGGAATATCTGTTCGAGGTTTTCTCAAACAACCATAACTGAACTTTAAGGTAAGGTAAGGTAATATGGTGGTTGGGACGCGATGGTGTAGTGATATGGTATGTGCCTCGTTACCGAAAGGTCTCGGGTTCGAATCTGCCTCAAGCCACTGCGTAGCGACCTTGGACAAGTTGCTCACCCACAATTTTCTGTGAGGAATGCAACGGGAAACCACTTCACTCATCTCATCCCCGCGTGGAATAAAGCCAATGGACCTGCCTTCGGGCACAGAACTCACCATCATCAAGGTAATGATAATCGCTTATTTATTACATGCCTCTACCAACTGCAGTCCTCTGGAATGCGTTTCCTGGGTTGAAGGATAATTGGGCTGAAGAGCAGACACCTTCTTTTCTTCTCCGGGCAGGTTCGAACGTCCAATGGCGCCACTCCTGACGCTGTTGAGCCTCCTTCTTCAGTTTACTATATCCGTCCACCATCATCCAGTCTAGTAGCATTTGTCTAGGTCTTCCTCTTGTTTTCTTTCCCTCCATTCTTCCCTCTATGATATTTCTCAGAAGGCAATCATTTCTCAGTATCTCTCCTATCCATTTCCTCTGTCTCGTTCTTACTGTCGCCATCAGAGATCTTTTCTCTTCCACTTGTTGAAGCACTTCTTCGTTTCTTTTATGCTCTGTCCAGCTAACCTTCTCCACCCTGCACCATACACACAACTCAAAAGCCTCCAGTCTTCTGATGTCTTGCTTTCTGATGGTCCTGATTTCCAGTCTAAATAGGACCACACTCCATATCAGTGTTTAGACCATTCTTTTCTTTAGACTCCTGTTCAGTCCTCCTCTCATTAATTCTTTCCTCTTCATAAAAGCGTCTTTTGCCATCGCTATCCTTCTTTTTATTTCATTATGACATTTTGTATCTGTTGTAATCATACTTCCTAATTAGCAGAACTGCCTGACCTGCTCCAACTCAATCAGTTACTGTTATTCTTGTTTCTTCTTTTCTGCTTATCTTCATAACCTTTGTCTTTTTGATATCTCTTTTAATACCTCATTCTGTCGAAATTAGGTTCAGGTGGTTCATTATCCTTTGTAGACTTCTTATCTATTTGCCAGCATTGCCTGATCGCTTGCAAATCTCAGCGCCTTCACCTCACACTTTTATTCCCTCATCCACATTTTCTAGCGCCTCTCGTGTAAGTTCTTCAATACTGATGTTAAACAGTATTGGTGATAGCGGGATTCCTTGTCTTATTCCTCTACCAATTATACCAGGTTCTGATTAGTCTCATTCTATGCTTATTCTAACCCTCTGGCCCATGTACAGATTTCTAATGAGTTTTCTGTGATTCCAGTCAATTCCCAGTTTCCTGAGTGCATGCATAAGTTTTTTCCAGTCTACTATGTCAAATGCCTTCTCATAATCCATAAGATATACATAAACATCTTGATCATGTTCAAGGCTTCTTTCTGTCAACAGCCTTAGTGCTCAATGGCATCTCTAGTACCTCTACCCTACCTGAATCCGAACTGGTCTTCTCCCAAATACTTGGTCCCTGCTGTCTTGGCTTGTACTGTTTTTATGATGATCTTCAGTATAATCTTGGAAGCATGTGCGAACAGGCTGATTGTTCGATGATCTTCGCAAGCTGTTGCGTTGTTCCTCTTTTTCATTGGGATCATGATGGACTGTAGGAAGTCCTCTGGTCATACCCCAGTGTTTTATATGTCCTGGCACTGCCTTACCAGTGCAGCCATTGCTTTTTCTCCTTCATTGTTAAGTATCTCTGCCAGCATGTTAGGTTCCCCTGCGCTGCTATTTTTCATTTTGATGGCACCATCCAACAGATGTCCTTTCAAATGCACTTTAGCTAAAGAGGAACTTTAAATGACGCATCGGGAATCGAACCCCTGAGGTCATGGTGAAATGCACCCATCGGTTGATCCATCCATCGATCCATCCATCAATCCATCCATCGATCGATCCATCGATCGATCCATCCATCGATCCATCCATCCACTCATCCAATCCATAGTTCCATCCACTTATTCATCCATCCGTCATGCACTAAATTAACCATCCGACTTAATATTTAAGCAAAGCAGCTGCTTCAAGCCCTTTTGCGGACACATTGCTGACTGCAACATGTCTATCCATACTCTGGTAATAGGCTCAGGGGCCTCGCATTTCGCCAGCCATTGCATGCAAAGCCAGTCCCAGTCTGGTCGGCCGTCTCCAGTTTACGATCGCTTGGGAAGCCGTAGAGACCCGACACTCCTAAAGCACAATGTGGGGCGGACTCTTATCGACATATATTGTCTCGTAATAAAAGGCACCGGTTCCGCTTTACGACCAAATCCTTCTACGTAATCATTATAAGAGGCCATGGAAACGCCTCCCCGTTGCTATGGGCAAAGCATGGCTGAGGTAAGGTAGCGTTAAGGTAAGGATAGGTTAAGATACGGCAAAGTAATGCACGGTTATATTATGGTAGGTCAGGTTAGAAAAGTTATTTCTGCATTTATTAAGCGCCACTATCTAATGACTAAGCATCAGTCGATGGTGCTGGGCAATAATTGCGAATGAAGGATCCGCTCAAGAGTCCTACACAGTAACCGTCTATGGGGGAGGGTTCGAACCCGTACTCTCCACGTTACAAGCCGAGCTTTCCATCCAATCTCAACCATGCTCCAAGAAAAGATTAGAATAAAATAAGGTAAGATAAAGTAACGTAGAACATAGTAAGGTAACGTAAGACAACGTAAAGTAAGATTACAAAATTTGGAGTAAAGCAAAGCAAAGTAAGGTAGGGTAAAAGGGTGCAGATAAATCTTGGGTTTATACCTGAATGACGGTAGCAATCTGCCAATGTTCCTACCACACAGTTCTGGAGTTCGTTCCTTAGGAATGGTAAACTCGAGATTTCTACAGCGCCCAACGAAAGCTAAGTGGCAGGAACCAGCTTATTTACAGGCGCTCAGTCAAAAAAAATCAACAGGCAAGAAGGGTTCGGTTCCAGGTCAAGATCCAAGAGTGAGGCAGGCAGTCAGACGGCTGCGGTGTTTGTTCTGTGGATCTAGGTCTGCAGGACAGAGAAGGGGAAGAAGAGGAATCAGGATAGGATCTGTGGAAGAGGAGCATTTTCAGTTTAGAGTGGAAGACCTGCTCAGAGATTGCAGGGGGTGAAGTGATGGTGAGTTCGTATGATGAGTCAGAAATCGTCACAGGGATAATTATTGTCAGCAGTAATCCTATTGAAACATCATATATGGCAAGTACACCAGAACAAATACTCGAAAGCTGCAAATACTCGAATACAGCTGTCGTTTGCTCAGCGGTTTGATTTGGTCAAAAGTGAAGATAGGGGAGGACGAAGATGAAGGTGCAAGTGAGAATGAGGACAAGAAGAAACCAGGATGAGGATCAGATTGAGGAGAATAAGAAGAAATCATGATAAGGAGTACGAGAACGAGGATAAGGAGAAATCAAGATGAGGACAAGTCTCAAAATGAGAATGAGGACAAGAAGAAATCAGCATAATGAGAACGAGGATGAGAAAGAGGATGAGAAGAAATTAAGATTAGAAGAAATCAGTACAATACCAAATATCTGAAACATTATGAGGATAAAAATGACCACGAGGAAGAACAAGGAGAGTCAGACTTTTTAAGAAACCACGGACATCTGTAGACATGTGCTTTGTTCAAGAGAATGTTCCAAACAAATCCGAATTATCTCGGTGGAATCTGACAAGTGGCAAACAAGTGATCATGACCAGATGTAGCCAACAGCAGATATCCCTATCGGAACACTCGAATGAGGCAGTCTGGCTTTTCTTACGTCTCAATCACGGCTTCTAAGAGCTCTTACACAGGCGCTTACAAACATACGTGCATATTGACACGAATTATTAGATACAAAGACATATTATTATTTACACACACCACACACACACACACATATATATTATATATATATACATTATAGCCGCATGCATTTTTCCAACCATACCCACACTATTAGCGTACACATTGGTGAATGTGTGCAGCACGGTGGTGTATCGGTGACGCGTTTGGTCAATGATCATGCGGCTGCGGGTTCGACTCCATGTAACGATCTTGGGCAAGTTATACTGTCACCAAGCAGTACCGGCGTAAGCTGGGAAGTAAAGGCAAGTCCTGCGATGCACTGGCCCCGTGTCCAGGACCTTGGGATTCGTCCATTGTCGGCTCAAGGGCCAAAAAAGGAAATGGGCACCTCCCCTACACCTCACTTACGGGATATGGGACAAACTCTACTTTATTGGTGACATTTATTCATTCATTCAAATGTGACGACGTCGATAAAGTAAATTTGCGAGACATCGTTTATAACTGAATTCATACTTAATGGCATGTGTTACAAGCTCAAGAAAATTCCTGCCCGCTCTGTTTCCCTCAGCCTGGACTATGCCCCACCTATACCTTTATTTCTAATTCTCTTGTCTGAAACTTAGGTGTGATCTTTGACAAAAAACTCAGCATCTCTGATAATATCTCCCATTTTCCCATTCGTGTTTCATACATAACTGTGGCCTTTGCAGAATCTGCCCTATGCTTGACTTCAGTACCGTACCTTCCATCGCCGCATCCACAGTCTTTACGATTCTTCACTCAGTCGATGGACACATGGCGTGTTAACAACTGTCTTACTTACTTACTTACTTACTTGCTACTCTATTCTACTGCAATTAACTTTTCCTGAATATACACACGTCCCTAATAAACCACATTCAAGCTATCGAGAATGCTCTCGCTCGTGCTGTCACCAAAACTGGCAAACACCATCACATCACTCATGTTCTCAAATCACTTTACTGGCTTTAAAGGCATGAACGAAAAACAATAAAGTATCCCATATGATCCCACAAGTGAGACGTAGGGGAGGCGCTAATCTCCTTTTCTTGGCTCTTGAGCCGGCAAAGGTCGAATCCCAAGGTCCAGGACACGAGGGTAGCACATCGCAGGACGTGTCGTTTATTTCCCAACTTGCGGTACTAAATTAAATTGCCAGGCGACAGAGGCACGGTGTGCGCAAACAACTTGCCAGGGTCGTTACACGGAGTCGAACCCGCAAATGCATGATCATTGAACAAACGCGTTACCGATAGACCACCGTGCCGCACGAGAGTACAAAATGCTATCAAGTCCTATCACCTACCTACAACACACTTCAATCCTCCCAGCCCTCCTATCTTCGTCAGTAATTTACAATCCAACCACTCCGTTCAACGTGCTCCTCTTTCGCCGTAACACTTCTCCTATCCAGAACACTTTGCCATATCACTTCTCTAACACTTCTCCGCCCTTCCATCACCTCATTCTTAACATTGGAAATCGCTCCATAACCATGGGTGCTCCACATCTCTGGAATAAACTCCCACAAGAATTTACGACAATTATCCCACCCATTCTACAAACTCACCAACACTTCATCCTAGCGATCTCTGCGCAGGTCTTTAACTAAAAACCAAAAACACTCCTCTTCCACAAATCCTATCCTGATTCCACCTCTACCCCTCATCTATCTCGCTGCCTCAAACCTAAACACCATCCACCGTAGCCGTCTGACTGTCTGCCTGCATGACCCTTGGATCTTGACCTGAAACCGAATCTGACCCTACCTACCTATTGATTTTGTTTCGACTGAGAGCCTGTAAATAAGCTGATTACCGCGACCTAGCTTTCTTTGAGCGCTGTTGATATCTCGAGTTTACGATTGCGATTACGCGATGAATACATGAATGCATAGATGAACTGGACGGATTTATGACGATTTGGTGGACGAGAGCAGCGAACGCGGGGCATGATTAAGGTTTGGCCATCTCAATACTTCAACACACGGACATCCGCAACCGACAGCCAATCGCAGCCAACACACTCGAGCATGCGCGGTAGACCGGAAGCAGGCGTCGCGTGGCGCATGAATCAAGACGCCGTAAGTACATTAGTGCGTTGCGACGACTTGTCCCCAGAGGGCGATTCAGTCGGCCACAGGCGGCCAGACTGGCAAAGGCAAATACTATTTGTCATCCGGGCTTCTTCCTGTGGCAACAGGTCGCGGCGCCTTGCGGACGAAATACAGTCTCGAATTACGTGATTTGGGTCAGAAAGGTCTTAGGGTCTGAAGTAATGTGAATCAGGTCACGTGGATTGGAGGGTCTGACAATTGCGATTTAGAGGGTCATGTACACCTTAGGGTATGAAATGATGTGATTCGGGTCACATAAGGCTGAGGGTCTGTAAGAATGTGATTTGAGTCACGCACTGAAATGATGTGATTCAGATCACGTAGAGCTGAGGATCTGAAAGGTGTGATTTACACGGTCATATAGACCTTAGGGTATGAAATGATGGACTCTTGATAACGCCGATCATAGAGTCTAACAGTGTGATTGGCGCCTCTTAGAGCCGATCCCAAACATCACCCATCGTAGCTGCCACGCTCTCTCATGCCTGACTTTTGGATCTTGACCTGGAACCGAACCCTTTTCGCCCATCGATTTTGTTTTGACTGAGCGTCTGTGAATAATCACAAAATATATTAAATATATTCAAATGCATAGACTGTGTGTAGCCAGAGGATGACAATACCGACCGATAGTCCGGTTCTCGAGATAACGTGATGCATAGTTTGTGTGACGTCGGCAGCATGTACGAGATTGTGGTAGGGGTTGTTGTACTTGCTGTAGCCCTGCTCCAGGCGACCCAGGAAACTGTCTAATACCTGTGCGTTGATCTGAAAAAGAGAAAAAGTCAACATATAACACGCTCTCTCCGTCCGCGCATTTCAGTAATCACGCGAGCTTTTTTTAAGCGCATGCGTCTTTGCATTGGCTTCCTGCTCAGCAAAAAAATTCTTTTAAATTGGGGTTTTATAGTACACAAAACATTGAACTCTGGCCAAACACAATACTTAAAATCAGTCCTCACTCCTCAAACTATCATTATTAAATCAGGTTATCTGAATGCCTTTCTCTTTTTGTGCCAGAAACTAGAACTGTTCACGGTAAGCGAGCTTTTCCGGTTGCTTAACCGAAATGTTGGAATTCTCTTCCTGGATCTGTGCGCTATACCCAGTCTCTTATGTCATTTCGTTATCCACTTCAGACTTACATTTTTCAGTTGGCTTTTCCCCCGTAGGCTGTTTCTCTGTCTTAGTGGACTGATTTTCGGAATATTGACCTAAATGAGGCTTAAATTTGATGCCTTATGCATTAGACAACAGTGCTCTACAAGTCTCTGATTAATGCGTCCATTGGTTGAACGACGAATCAATAGGCGCAGAGTGAGTAAACAAGTGCTGATTGTAAAGGAAGTCACAAATTTGAGACCTACCCTGACAAAATCAGTCTTAAATCGAACCACGGAATTTTCCAGAAACGGGTTAGAAAGGAGCTTTAAGTAGATATGCAGATGAAGACTGCCTAACACATTTTAGTCCAACATACCTAATCCATATTTTTTCACTGAAATCTTATAATTTTTCTCGCTTATGACTCACACAATTTAATCGCCATCGTCATCGTAAACAAGAGAATTTCTAAAGCGTTAGTAAAAGTTAAGCGCAGGGCATGGGCTGCTTTTAAGTAACTCCTTAAATTTAATGTAAATGCAAATGTAAAATATACGCGGTTTTATTTCGCGACTGTATGGCCCCGACCCTGCTCATTTTTTCAATGAATTTATCGGGTGAGATCCTTCACCATCGCTGCCCGTTTGAATGGGCGCCACGCTATTACGGTCTCCGCGTACGGACCGTGCTAGCCCGAGATTCAAATCTCTGAAATATAGCAACTATCGGTATGCGAACCGGCATCCTCACGCTCAGAGGCGCTTTGACGTACAGTGAGCTAACCAGGCCACTGGAATGCATTGATCGTGATGAGATGAGATGGAAAATCCCAATTTGGGTCGGATTTCAGCAATCGTCTGCCGAAAACATAAACATAATATGCATCGTTTGAAAGGTTTCATACAGCTTCACTTAAAAACTCAGAGACGCTCCCAATCTGACCAAACGAAACCACGATTTAACGGAATGGCTTTCAAGCGCAAACGGAAAAGAGGCAGAGAAAAATCCAGTTATGCCCCCATTCGATATAACCCCTCTCGGGGGCAACACAGTGGTTGCCCCCGCCCTCAGAAGGTGGGCATGGTCGAGCTACTGCTGGCTCTTAATGCGACAACTTAAGACCGGATAATTGCTGAAATCCGTTACTAAACACGGCCCTTAATGAGGCTGGGGAGAAGAACGAGTGAAGCGATGAAGCGAAGTTATACCATCGAGGAGGGGGATGGGAATATTGTTGCTTTTAATAGCAGATACGCCGTCGCTATTTATAGCTATTAACTGTCATGCTATTCTGGGATGACAGCTAAAAATAACGATGAAGCTGGTTATGAAAATGAAGAAAAAAGGAAAGAATAACGATGAGCGAAGGATAAACTGCAGAACGAGGTACATGGAGAGGAACAGGGGCATATACAGAGTAGACAGGCAGAGAGAGAAACACACACACAGAGACAAGGAGATACAGACAAAGACAGTCATAGACAGAGGGAGAGAGGGATGGAGAGACATGGAGAGGGACAACGACAAGGACATAAAAAGAGGGAGAGAGGGAGGAAGGACAGGGAGAGAGATAAAGATAGGCCTATAAGGAGAGGAATGTAAGGGAGATAGAAAGGAGCGGGAAAGGGAGCGGAGGAGCGAGGGTCTAGGAATAGGACAAAGAGGGAAAGCGACATAAGGAGAAGAGTTAGGGAGAGAGGAAGGGACAAGGGCAAATAGAGTGACAGAGGGAGGGAGAACGACGGGCAGGAAGAGAGACACGCGAAGAAGACACACAGGCGCCCACTAACTTTATGAGCTACCAAAACAACAGCAGAAGCTACACTTAACAATTATTAACTTCCTTTACTGTAGATGTAACTCACCTTTTTCAACGGCTATGTAATTGTAAATGGTTTTCTGTAGCGACCTTATAGCCGCGATCCTGCTCATTTTTCAATGAATTTATTTGGTGAGATCCTTCACCACCGCTGCCCGTTTGAATGGGCGCCACGCCATTTAAGGTTCCCGTGCAGGGACCATGCTAGCCCGAGACTTAAATCTCTGAAATATGCCCACAATCAGTATGCGAACCGATATCCTCACGCACAGAGGAGCCTTGGCGTAGGCTTTAACCAATGTAGCTAACCAGTCCCGTTGTGTGTAAGTATGTACATAGCATGGCACTTTATGTAGCGCCTCACAGAACATGTAATAATAATAATATTACAGCGTACCTTAAACTTGCTGATGAGATCGTATCGTTGGAGAAGTTCGTAGCCGACGTACTTGAGTGCGTGACCTTCAGCCGCCTCGTTGACGGCGAATACGTCGAATGACCAGTCTTCAATATTCTGTCGCCAAACAAATTCAACGATTAATCCAATCTAATCCAATCTAACACAATCCAATTTGAACTAAATCAAGTTAATCTAATCTAAATCAGTCGATTCTAAAGTAATCCAAGTTAATCTAATCTAATCCGATCCAATCCGATCCAATCTAAACTAATTCAAGTTAATCTAATCTAATCCAATCTAACCCAATCTAATATAATTCTAATACAATTCAGTCTAAACTAATCCAAATTAATCTAATCTGATTTAATCTAATCCAAGTTTATTTAACGTAAATCTAAGTAATCTAATCTAACTTTATTCCATTCCACTCTGGTTTAACATCTTTTAATCTAATCAAACCAACTATGATCAAATAAATTTGTTCCAATACAATTCATATCAATCTAATCCATGCAACGCTGATCTTATCACATCACTGTATTGTATTTGGTAACTTATATAGCGCTTCTTACAGAACAAACTACTCAGAGGCGCTTCCAGCATGAGAACCCCGGGGAAATAAGAACGTCTTTAAACAACGAGCTGACTGACTCAGCTCTATCACCAACAGTGACCCTTGCACGAAACGAAGGAGGAAGTTCATTCCATAGAAATGGGCCAACAACAGCAAAAGCCCTCTGCTGCGCAATGGAGGACTTAACACGAGGAACAACATATCCAATTAAATCTATTCGTGCGTATCGAATCTAATCATAACTTCATCGAGCAAAGTAGGCCTAGATTTCGATTTACATCTTTGGAAAGATGATAATACGCTTAGCGAATCGAAAAATGAAAGAAAGTTGAACGGGTTTTCACTTTCAGCTTGAACTATTCATTGGTAATTTGGCAGAGTCCACACTCGAAATATTAAATATATAGCTTTGGTCGAACGCGATTTAAAGTTGACTTTGACGTTACCTTAACTGTTGCATAAACAGTTACGGAGTAGCGATTAGTAGCAGTTTCAATGTTTAACGACATCTTATGGCATCAAAGGCCGTTGACGTCACCCTCCTCTTTTATCCAGGCTTGGGACTGGCACTACCCCCAAACAAGCCAGTGGTGGAGTACCAATTACGATTAAACAGAAATAAATTTATAGCATTATAGAAAAGCAATTAGAAAGTGTCAAAGGGTGTTTCCTTTTATGCGACAATTAACATCATCTAGTGTTTAACAACAACTTATGGTTACTAGGGCCGTTGACATCGGTTGTATACCTTACCTTTCAACAGTCTTCATATACACAAATAATCAACGATTACAGGAAACGGATAAACTTGCAGGGTTGTAGGAAAGTATTATTAATATAGGTGTCTAACTGAAATCTTAGAAAACTGACGGAGTATCGTTGAGTGTTTAGCGACATCTCGCGACTATCAGGGCTGCTGACGTGGGCTTTAACTGCACATATCGTATAACACTGGATCACAACGATTTTGCTACTGAAAGTAGTGCATGTGCCTTATATTGATTCAAATGTGCTGATTCCAAATATGAAGTCAGAATCTGCCCAGCACGTCTAGATTTTAAGTTATGCATGCATTCAAGTAATGACGTAAGGACTCGTTTTCGGTTTTGTCTGTACATTCTGTTGTATGTGTCTCCACGATTGCTGCCAGTGATACGTGCATGCCTGCAAGTGTCGCCTGAAATATTCCTAACAGCAAGCCAGCAGCAGCCGCTAGACATGATTGGGCATGTCAGCGAGCTGACGTCAGCATCAATACCAGTATATAAGGCGAGATTGCGTAGAACGAAGGTGAAGTTTTCTTATATAGCTGTAGCTAGTGTGTGAGATTTAATTTTGAAATGAATAGGCGAGGCTGTGTTAACCAACCAGACAATTTTTGCTATGTTTGTGGTAAATATACTCTTTGTGACCAGCGTAAGAAGTTAACTAGAGAGTGATGATTGCTTACAAGTATTATTTTGGATGTCAAATCGAAGACCAGGATAAAAGTGTCTGCTGCACCGTGTGCTACTCTGGGCTTACACAGTGGCTGAATGGCAAAAGGAATTCAATGCCGTTTGCTGTGCCTATGGTGTGGCGCGAGCCAAGAAATCATCATGCAGACTGTTATTTCTGCATTACTAAAGTTGCTGGATTTCAAAGAAAAATAAGTCTAAAATCGTTTATCCTGATTGCGAGTCCGCTCTAAAGCCAGTGCCGCATGATGAAGAGAATCCAGTACCATTTCCGCCTGCTGCGGGTGCTGATGAAACGGACAGTTCTGATGGTAATACAGAAGATGACGTTACTGTTTATGAATCCAGTGATCAAGATTTGGAAGAGGGTAGGCCGCATTTGATAAGGCAAGGTGAGTTAGATGATCTGGTGAGGGACCTATCTTTGTCAAAGGAGAAATCTGAACTGTTAGCCTCCAGACTAGGGGAGTGGAACTTGCTTCAAAAAGGTACCACAACATCACACTTCCGTTATCGTCACAAACAGTTAGCTACATATTACAAACTGGAAAATGATATCTGTTTCTGTACTGACGTGAACGGTCTCATGCTGAATTTAGGTTGCGAATACGTTCCTGATCAGTGGAGACTGTTCATAGATCCCAGCTAAGCGAGCTTGAAAGCTGTGTTGGTGCACAATGGTAACGAAAAGCCGTCTGTTCCTATAGCCCACGCTGTAGGCCTCAAAGAGACATATGATTCAATGAAACTCATTTTGAAAGTGATCAACTACTCAGACCACAAATGGAACATCTGTGCGGACCTCAAAGTGGTAGCACTTATTCCAGGCCTACAGCTGGGGTACACAAAACATATGTGCTTTTTGTGCTTGTGGAACAGTCGTGATGACAGCAACCATTACAAAGTGAAACTGTGGCCTCCTAGATCTGAGCACATTGTTGGTCGGCACAACGTGCAACACGAACCATTGGTTGATCCATTGAAAGTGTACTTACCACCACTTCACATTAAACTGGGCCTCATGAGGAATTTCGTAGTGGCAATGGATCGTACTGGACAAGGCTTCCAGTATCTGAGAGATAAATTTGGAGCCGTCAAAACTGATGCTAAGCTGAAGGCTGGAATTTTTATTGGGCCAGAAATCCGCGAACTAATGCGTGATACTGTATTTAGAACCAAGCTCAACCCACTGGAATTTGCCGCTTGGGATGCACGTACGTTGGTGGTGCAAAACTTCCTTGGGAATCACCGAGCTGAGAACTATGCTGAACTCGTTAGCAACATGCTAACAGCATATATGCCACTCGGTTGCCGGATGTCACTAAAAATACATTTCTTATATTCCCATCTGGATTTTTTCCCACCAAACTTGGGTGATGTAAGCGATGAGGATGGAGAGAGATTCCATCAAGACATCTCCACCTTTGAAGCAAGATATCAGGGCCACTGCAATTCCAACATGATGGGCGATTACTGCTGGTTTCTGCAGCGGGCAACAGCGGCCACTCACAAGCGCAAGAGAAAGTGTCTAAAGCACTTTTGAACTCGTATAGAGTTAAGCTAGAGACAAAATTTCGAAACGTATGCTTTCATCTGAGTAACATGCATATATTTATATTACATTTTAAAACATATTTTAATTTCAAGTTATAAAAGAATAACATTTTGTTTGTTGTTATGAATACTCTGAGTTTGCATAATTACACAGTTATAAGGAAATACTAGTTCTGTAAAGAGTTTGCATAATTATTAGCATGTATGCTGCATATCTTAAGATCCTGACGTGCTACACAAAATCTGACTTCAGATTTGGAATCAGCAGATTCGATTTAGTGTAGTACACATAACATATGCGCAAAATTTTTTCGTGTGATCCAGTGTAATAGAACAAATATACGTCAGATATGCTATTTAAATGTGTCTTAACAGGATTTAATATTAGTACTAGTATCGACAGTATTATCCAGTGTTTAATATCTTACTTCTGCCAGGACCGTTGACGTCAACTTAACATTATCTTATTACGAGTACAAAAGCAGGTCAAATAATGCACCGCCTTTTCAGTTACTGTTTAACCACACTGTGTCCTAACAAAGATGATTATTATCGCCCTCCACCTTCATCCACGCTTCGGACTGGCACCATCGAAACGCTCACTACAGCGGTTGACAAATATATTATATGGGTCGAAAGCGTTTTAAACGTGTCTGTGAAGAGCGCTATATTTAACGACAAGACTACCATGGCAACTATCGTTATCAGGCCCATCACTGTTGGTCGTGTGCAATAAAAAATAAATTACAAAAAATGCAATTAGAAATTTATGTACAGCCACTTAGGTGACGACGGTTTAACCTCCGTCAACAGCCAGATGGCGCACTGTTCTGCAACTGGAGAGCCCCTAGTGACGGACGATGTCCGAATATATTATGCATATGAGACGGATGAAGGAATTTCCGTCGTTCTTTAGTCGAATTGTTAAGGTTCAGTTGTGGGACACAATGCCTAGATGCCGAGGTGTCTTCCTTAGAAGGCGTGAACATCAGCAGGAATTGATCGCCAGCAATGCCCCAACGATTTTGTGGCTGGCGTACAGTACATCATGCTCAAGTGTAATGTAGTACGCTGTGTCTTAATGCACTAAGATCGCTCGCTGTCTATTTCTCTCTCTCTCTCTCTCTCTCTCTCTCTCTCTCTCTCTCTCTCTCTCTCTATTTCTCTCACTCTCTCTCCCTATTTCTCTCCCTCTCCTATTTATCTCTCTATTTCTCTCTCTCCCTCTCTATTTATCTGTCTGTTTCTCTCTCTGTCTCTCTCCCGTTCGCTCTGTCACTGTCTCTCTCTCTCGCACAGTCTCTCTGCATCATCATCATGATCCATGGGCCAAGAGCCCCCGTAGGTGTCCACTGCATGCATTGTCACTTGTCTCCTCAGTTCCCGATCCTGCGCTGTTCTTATCAAGGCGTGCAAGTCTTGCTTACACCAATCCCTTATATCATCTGTCCACTCCCTCTTAGGTCTTCCTCGTCTCCCATTTCCGTCCAAAATTCCCATCATCACGGTTTTTATTTTCCTACTGTCATCCATCCTGCATATATGTCCAAACAAGCGTAATTTCCTTCTCATTATTACTTGTATTAGATCTTCTTTTACGCTCAGTCTTCTTCGGACCTCCGTATTTTTTACCTTCATTGTCCAATTCAGATGTAATATTCGTCTATAGCAGTACATTTCAAATGCTAATATCTTATCTTTATCCGTCTTTTTGATTGTCCATGCCTCACATGCATACAGAGCTGCGCTAAACACACATGTTTTCGAGATGTTTAGTTTGGTCTTGTGACTGATTTTCCTGATTTTCCAGATGTTATTTAGCCCTGCCATAACTCCCTTTGCCTTTGCTATTCTTGTCTTGATGTCTTTTGCGCAATCATTATTCCATGTCATGGGACTTCCTAAGTACACAAACTCCTTTACATTTTCAATCACCTCATCTTGCGCTTTAATTTCCATGTCTATTGTCTCCTTTCCAAATACCATAGTTTTTGTTTTATCCACATTTATTTTTAGTCCAGCACGTTCGGCAAGCAGGTTCAGTCCACATACATTTTCCTGCAGCCTGTCACAGCTGTTCTCTCTGCAGGAGAGGAAAATTAAAGAAAATGGGCTATCAAAATGCAAGATATGGTAAATTTTGGTAAGATAAAATAAGGTAAGTTAAAAAAAGGTAAGGTAAGGCGTAAGTAAGAAAGAAGGTAATGTACAGCACGCTAAGGAAAGGTAAGGCATATTCGTGTAAGAAAGGCAAAATAAGGTAAGGTGAAATAAGACATGGTAAGCTGAGGTATGGTAAGAGGCAGAGACAAATGCAGTCATAGCGATACACAGGAAGACAGGCAGCGAGATTGAAAGCGAAGGGATAGCGAGACATACACGAAGATAGCCAGCAAGCTCGTGTGTGTGTGCATATGTGTGCATATGTGTGTGAGAGACAGACAGACAGACAGATAGACAGAGAAAGGGAAGAGACGGGAGAAAGAATGAAAGAAAGGAAGGAAGAAAATAATGAAGGAAGGAAGAAATAAAGGAAGAAAGAGAACAAGTAAGAGAAAGAACAAGAAAAAGAAAGAAAAGAAACTTGGAAAGAATAAAAGGAAGGAAGAAGGAAACAAAGAACGAAAAAGAAATAAAGAATTAAATAAAGGAAGAAAGAAGGAATCAATGAAAAGAAGGAAGAAAGGAAGAAATTAAGGAAGACAGAAAGAAATGTAAAAACAAGAAAGAAAGAAGGAAAGGAAGAAAAGAAGTAGGACTAGGAATACAAGAAAGTAAGAAGAAAGAAAAGAAAAAAGAACGAACGAGGGATAAGAAGGAAGGAAGATAAAACGTCAGAATGAATGAAAGAAAGGAAGGAAGGAAGAAAGTATGGAATAATAAAGAAAGCGCGAGAAGGCATGCCATAGAAAAAACAAAGAAGGAAACAAACACAACAAGAACCATACATAAGCATACAGACACAGATAGACACACACACACACATTCAAACCGACCGACTGATCGATAGTCCGACTGTCGAAACCGCATCCACCGTCGTCCTTTCTTTGAGCGGCGCCTAATACCCCCTGCCTCAGCAACCGTCCGCAAGATAGTCCATCACCAGAGGGCGCTCCATCATGATTTGCGCCTTTAAGCGACGATAGGGGTCGCTCTTGGCAACACGGTCATCTCCCCCTACGCGGTCGGACATTGGAGCGAACAATGCTTAGCATACGGTTCTCGCAAGCTCGCTTGGCCGGCGGGTGGTCAGTCTTTGGTCAGTGGTCACGCACTGTGTAATATCTGGGTCCTGGGTCGCGCGGCGCAATAAAACGAGAGCGAGATTTATGTGGGTCTTTTATAGCGCTTCGTATGAGTCGACTAGATGTCGTTGTGCGCCCTGACCTGGCCGGTGCCGTGCGACATATGGCCCGGGCCGATAAAGGACCCCCATCACACCACCCACTTCCGCTGCCCTTAAGGGCGGATCTTGTACAACATACTTGTACGAGAAGTGGCTCGTGTGTGAAATGTAGTCCGAAGAGAACGTCGAATTTTGAAGTATGGTGTCGCCATCATAACAAAATATTTTAGTAATTGGTCAGAGAAACCAAACCACTTCCGCATGCAGTCTGTACCAGTTGTAATTAGGGTAAACAAGTGGAATCAGCCGCTTGCGATCGCCCTACTTAAAAACAATATGGCCGCCGTAGACTGCGAGAGAAATAGAGCGCTGCCACAGACCGGACGTACTACCAGTTAATAAGTAAGTGAGTCATCCGCAATAAGCATCCGTAAGTAACCGGCAGATTCTACATATTCACTGCAGTTAGAACAGAACACGATTTTGTGAACGAAAGATCAGCAAACTGTATTGACCGCATAGTTCCATGTTAGGAACAAATTTCTGTTGTGGGAAAGTAACGATGAAATAATCACATCGTATGTAAACAAAAGTATAACTTTTCGAAAAGTCTGGTGCATAGGGGCAAGAATCCTACTCCATGAAAAAAATTCCGGTTTTTGTGATTTCAGATTTACTTTTTTAAAATCGCGTAAACAGGACTCTCGCGTTGCAGAGAGTATTTAACTTGGAGTTCAGTTACACGGTGCAGCATGTTTTATGTAAACACTGCAATCATCACACTGTTAATTAATTAGAATTTGTTATCAGCAAACAAAAAGTCAAATTTTGTTTTAATTTCAATACAAAACAAAAGCCAAATTCGCCAAAATATGGAACTTTTGTAAGTTTTTAGTTTTATTAAAAGAAACCTTAACTTTAAAAACTACGTCTTGCATTTCTACTTTTTTATTAGTCTGGAGCTTGCTCGGAATTTGTTGCGTTGGATAATCAGAAACCGATAAGCTGGAAACTATGGTTCTACCTTGATTTCATAAGTTTAACGACATTTTGATCCAAAAAATGGTTAAGCTTAACGGCTGCTATCTGACGTCATCGGTCACGTGAACCAATCACAATATTATTCGGAACTGTTTACGCCCCGGGCCATGTATAGCATCACACCGGATCTCATCGAAATGATTCCAGTTCTTTATTTTCGGCTTTATTTAAATACACTGTTTGGTTGGGTTTCGACACTAAATGTTTCCAAATTCTTGTTTCATTCAGTATTTCACATCCAATTCAACGAGTTGGATTTCGATTCTATTTGTTCCTGATTTCTAAATCCATCTCGGTATTTCGCGTTTCAACTCGTTGGGTTAAACTTCGATTCAAAACGATTCTAATTTCATTTCAATATTTCCAATTTAAATTCTGTGTTCTAGAATTTGATTCTTTTCTATTCCGGACTCTAAATCCCTTTCAATATGTCCTATTGGGGGACAAATTAAACTTATGTTTTTTATTCAGTTAAAATCATCCTTTAAATCATACCATTTAATATTCCGTTTAATTAAAATTCATTATAGGGTCTCTTCATATCCCTTCCACTCGAAGGCCTTCCACTGCAATCTGATTCTTTCTCTGTCAATCGAATGCCTTCCTTAAAGGTCTTCTGCTTTTTCTTTGCATTTCTTTAAGTACAATTTTATTATATCTCACTTCAATCATTCTTTCCTTCCTGTTCTCTTCCTTTCTGGCACAGTGGATACGACACTACACTGGCAAGCACGGTGAAATTAAACAACGTGTAGTACAATAAATTATCGTAAGCTAGAGATTTCTACAGAGCCCAACGAAAGCTAAGTCGCGGGAACCAGCTTATTTCACATGCCCTCAGTCAAAACAAAATCGATAGGCAGGAAGGGTTCGGTTCCAGGTCAAGATAAGAGTAGGGCAGGCTATGCTGGATGGTGTTTGGAATTGACCCGGAAAGTGAGATAAAAGGAAGAGGAAGAATCACGGTAGGATTTGTCGAAGAGGAATGTTTTCAGTTTTGAGTGAAAGATCTGCGCAAAGATTGGAAAGTACTTGAACGGGCGCCCCTCGACTGAACAGCAGACCAACTCAGACCGTCATCCTTCCACGATCAGTATGCAAGTACTAATGACGCAAATTTGAGAGGTTAAAACTGTGTTGCGTTGTTGGATTTTGCCGTTGTGTTTGCGCTGCAAACGAAAGCCCTTCAACCACGGAACACGACTCCTTGAGAGGCGTGTAAATAATCTGATACCATTCATTACCTTCAAACAAAGTACAGGTAAGTGTCGAACGGGAGGTGTTATATAGGACACGTGTTTATATTACCTGCCATGAACACTGAAGTCTGCGATTGTGGTTAGCAGCAGTGTGTAAGATTCGTGGCCAGGAACGAAATATATCTTCAGTACGAGATAATCTGAACCAGTAAATCTAATCTAAAGACTTCTACAGCGCCGTTATCACAATGCCTAAGGCATCAGTCAATGGTCGCTTCAAGTCAAAATCACAATCAAAATCATAATCATTTGGAGCAGCCGGGTCGAATTCCGATGTCAGAGAAACCAGAAGTTAGGCTACGGTGGGTAAGGAAGTTGAAAGAGATGTGTCTTAAGTTTAGACCTGAATGACGTCAAAGAATTGACAGAACGAACTGAGCTGAGCAGTGAATTCCAAAGCTTTGGACCAGCTACTGAGAAGACCCGAGAGCCCAAAATTGTTCAAGTATGAGGCAGAGCAAAAGTCAGAGCGTCCACTGATCGGGCGCATCATTGAGAGGTGAGCGTGGAACGTGGATAGATAGGTCGGCTAATTTAGAAATGTAGTACTTTGTGAACTTTAAGACAGATTTGAAATGAATTCTTTGCTCAGTGGGCAACCAGCGCAATGAATGTAAGAAAGCAAGTAATGCACTTCTTAACACACCAAGTGTCCATCGGCTGAGTGAAGAATCAGCAAGGAACCAGTGCAACGAAAAACCTATGCGCAGGATAGGCAGGACGACTTCGGTTCCATGATGTGTGTTATTGTAAACTGCACGTTTTGTAATATTTCTGCAAGTATTCCGAATTCAGTAATTACTATCTAATGGCTAAGCATCAATCGATGGCGTTGAGCAATTGTGAGTGAAGGACTTGCTCAAGGTCCCTACAAAGTAATGGTTGGAGGGGAGTCTTGCATCCGTACTCTCCGCGTTACGAGCCGTGCTTTCTATCCAATTGGCTACCGTACACAAAATGATGAAAACGCAAGTCTGCCTTTAATGTGAAATATTTTAAACCAGTGGGAAAGAATTCCTATGTGTCGTAGTTAAATGCATCGCAATAATGAAACTTAGATGGATTCTTCAAGAGGAAATCGTTTGAACCAATGGTGCAAGTTTCCATTTCCCCCATAAATTCCACCCACCAAATCAACCGACAGAACGACAGCTGTTAATCATTAAATTCCAAACACCATCCATTGTAGCGATGTGACTGTCTACCTGCCTGATCCAAGGATCTCGACCAGGAACTGAACCCTTCTTGCCTATCGATTTTGTTCTGACTGAGCGCCCGTTAATAAGCTGATTCCCCCGACCTAGCCTTCGTTGAGCTGTAGAAATCTTGAGTTTACGATTACGATCGTTCGGTATATAAATGCTCCGAATCAAAGAATGAATGAACTTCTAGCTTTGGCAACATGTTGTCATCAGTTACAATACTGTTGTCATGGCAACGTAGTTACATTGAAATCTTCGGTTATCCTACCTTAAGCAGTGGAACTACATTCGGTGGGATGTGTAGACCGGATGCGGGAGTTGACAGTCGCCGATACAACCTGTTAGGCAACAGGCAACAGACAACGGCCTGACAACCGCAAGCAACAGGACAACAGAGTCGAACAATACGTCGTTCGCTTACAAGCCATGCCACCATGACCTCTGATGCACGCATTTCTATAGGAACCAGTGTTGATTTTGGCATTGCTTTTTTGCAGGTCTGACTCTTTCCCGTATTAACCAGATGAAATCCATATTAAATGCAGCAGCCCAGCTGACTGGACGGCAAGGCTGGACATCTGCCCCATCACACGAACTCACCATCACTTCACCCTCACCATAACTTTACCCCTTACAATCTCTGCGTAGGTCATCCATTCAAAACGGAAAACACTCCTCTTCCGCAGATCCTATCCCCATTCCTCTTCTTCCCCAGATCTGTCCTGCGATTCCAATTCCAAACACCACCCACCGTAGGCGTCTGACTGTCTGCCTGCCTGACTCTTAGATTAAGTCATTTGATCATGCGACGTTTGATCGCAAGCCACTTGCTCTCGCGAACTTTGATTCCAAGCCATTTTGAGTACGTGACGTTTGATCACAAGCCAATTGATCGCGTGACGTTATCACTAACCAATTTATCATGCGACGTTTGATCATACGTCGCATGATCAAACGTTCGATCCCATATTGTACACAAGTAGGTTATTCCAGCGCCTGCGAAATAAGTCGTATTATCTCTTACCTGTCGACGAGTATACCGGCGCGAATTGCGTTGGCAACGCTGCGGAATTTGGGCTTGTTATCAGTGTCCTTGCGTTTCGTCGTGACATTTGTAGGTCGGGTGAAGGTCATGGCCAGCCAGTCCCTGACCTCGGTCGGGACGGCCTCCGTCTCGACCTTATTCAGCTCATCTTCGTCGTCACAAACACTCCTGAAAGACAGCCAACAGCGTCGCGTACGTGAAGCGTCATACGCTGGATATTTACTAATGCAACTATTAAATCGTTATTTCACAAATATATGCAAACTTAGTACTTAGTCCTTCCTGTGCAGGTCTGCACATCGGAAAAAGTTGAAAGTTGAAAGGACCCTATAAGTTTACTTATTCAGATGAGGTGTCAAAAGTGCTTTGCATTGGTGTAAAGTCGACAAGTTTGAGAGGTGTGCAGGCAAGGAATTCCTATATTGCTGGTTCAGTCATTAATGCAAGCAGTCATTCATATACTCACTAATTCACTCCGTCATTCATTTATTCAATAATTCGTCCAGTCCTCCATTTATTCATTAATTCTCTCTGACATTTATTTATTCAATAATTCACCAAGTCCTTCATTTCTTCACTAATTCACTCCATCATTAATTTATTCACTTATTCTTTCAGTGTTTTATTCAATCACTCCCTTGCGTTCTGAGTTACTTTACCAATAGCAACTGCACTGCATTATCTACAGACAGTTCATCTTAGAGTGAGTCTCACAGATCACAGGTTATTGCATTTAATCAGCCGACCTATCTCTGCTCTTTGTTCACCCGACATAACAACAAATATTCCACTCAATCTACGGACATTTGGACTCTTCTTGTGCCTCGCATTGGGACAGTCTCAGCCCCTCGGGGATTCTCAGTGGGTTGTCCAAAGCTTTAGACTTTCCTGCCCCGTTCTGTGCCTTGCGAGCGATGATTTCCGGCCCTCTGAGCAGGGGGCCGGAAATCATCGGACAGAAGAGACGCCCTCGCCATACATGGACAAGAACAGCGGAAGCTGACCTGCGCCCACAGTACTTCGGGTTACGTATGGCCTGGAGACGAGCACAGAATAGAGATGGCTGTTTGCACGTTGTGGAAACTGCAACGTTCCAGAGTGGAGCACGCCACAGATGATGATGATGATGACGATTCTGTGTCTTCTTTCAGTTCTTTAATGTCATTCAGGTCTGAACTTAAGACTCATCTGCTTCAACTTATTCACCCGCAACAGCACTGCTTCTGATTTATACTGTGTGCTTTGATACAACCATCAGTTGTGCATTACGATAATGGCGCTACGCTTGATAAGTTTTTCTTTAAACTGTGTTCTTTAGCTTTTAGATTAAATACTTGTACACCGATGTGCTATTAGCTGTTGGTTAATAAAGAATATACTTACTTATTTACTTATTTACGTCATTAGTTTAGATTAAATCAGATGAGATTAAATTAGACTCATTCTATTCAAGCATAACTCTCCTAGTTATTAGACTAGATTATATTAAATCAGAACAGGTTGTTTTATACCCATATTCTATTCAAGCAAACTCCCCACTCACTCACCCACCCACCCATCCGCCCACCCACCCTCTTGTCCACTGAGACAGGATTCGAACCGAAGACAGTCGTCCACATGACTCTGTCTTTAGGACTGACCTTCTGGATATTGACCTGACTGCGGTTTTGCTTTGGTGCGTCACTGGTTGATGTCTTGTACATTAGACACCGGCGCATTAGAAGTTACTTAATAATAGTAGTATAATAATAGTAATAATAATAATAATAATAATAGTAATAATAATAGGAGTAGTTGTAGTAGTAATAGTAATAGTAATATAATAATATTTTATAATAATAATAATATTTTATTATTATTATTATTATTATATAATTATTATTATTATCGTTGTTGTTGTTATTAATATTATTCTAGGTACTATAACGCAGCACTCTGTTCCGTGTCATCCCTTCTACGCCCGTATCCCAAGCCGTCTGTCTCCATATCACGCAACCATCGAATTCCCAACACGAGCAGGAACAAAGCCTCTGCCAACAGCCTTTAACGCACACATCACCGCTTTCAGGTAAACATCATTATCGACGATTACCATCATCACTATCATCATCGACCATTATCATCATCATCGACCATTATCATCATCACCATAATCGTCGACCATTATTATCATCATCATCATCGACCATTATCATCATCACCATCACCATCGACCATTATTATCATCACCACCTTCGTCACCCATCATCATCGCCACCACGACCAGTCAATGAAAAATCTTCAGAAGCAGCAGCTGCCCGCTGATGGTCCGCTCACAGCGCCTCTTCCGTCAGCTTCCGGTATCCAATGACGCGAGTCGATAATTTTCGTTTCTGGTGGCTCTCTTATTCTTTCTGGTTCTCGCCGGAAGAGACCGAGAAGGCGTCGAAGCTGCCAGGCCCGGGTTGAATCGAGGCACCGACGGTCAATCTTTACCCACGTCATTACTGTCCGTATTGCTCCTTTCTTTTCGACACAATTCTTGTGTGTACATAGCAAGTTGCATAGGCAAGTCGATGCGGTTTCGACACGATCCATTTTCAGCATTCGTCAGTGAGTTCCTTCGCTAGTTTGTTAATTGATTAACTAATTGATTGAGTAGGACTGGTGTTTACACGCCAGAGGCACAACCGGAAACCCCAAAATTGATTGACTGATTGATACATTCACTCTTTAGTAGCGAACTCGGTTCAGCATAACCGTGTCAACAACGCGACGCTTAGCTGGTCTATCTTGGGTCTAATTAATGTTCTATAGAGACCGCGGTTAAGGTTTGCCATAACCTTCTTCAAGACCATAATTCAAGTAGTTCAAAGTGGACCACGAAGTCTTCTCTGATCTTCGGGGGCGTGTTCATTCGCCTCCATACTTCTCTCCGGTGGAACCAGAAACATGCCTGTCGACTACTTTGTCTACATATGCAGTCCGTTGAGCGAATTTTCCTACACCAGTGCGGATGTGATTCCAAAAATGTGCAGGCATAAATTAATGTAGACAACTGATTACCTACAGAAACTGTCGCAGATTGCTAATGAGCCAAACAACCCTAGTTGTTCAGCCCAAGTCCACACGTTTAGATCGAATCGCAGCACTGTTTCTAGAGTATCTTAGATCATATTTGGCCAATTTGTGTACCATTTATGGGCACCATACAATGGTGATCGTAATCGTGAGCTCGAGATCTCTACAGCGCCAACGATAGCTAAGTCGCGTGAACAAGCTTATTCACAGGCGCTCAGTCAAAACAAAAGTGATAATCAGAAAGGGTTCGGTTCCAGATCAAGACCCAAGAGACAGGCTGGTGGACAATCAGGCGACTACCGCGGATGGTGCTTGGAACTGAACCGGAAAGTGAGATAAGGAGAAGAGGAAGAATCAGGATAGGATTTGTGGAACAGGAATGCAGTCTCGCTGTAGGTCAAAATCAAACCCCGCGCTTTAAAATCAGACAATATACGTCGATGAGCATCTGGCTGGCACAACTATACAAGACTTAAATAGTCGGAATTGAAATCTGGCCATAGGGCTACGACCTAAATATCTGCTCCATGAGCACACGCTAGAAATTTCAACATTAAAACTACTCCATCATTGAACTCTAGGATCAGCGGAGTTAACGTCGCAGAATTTCAACTATTATTTCTGCATTTTAAGCCCCACTTTCTAATGTCTAAGATCAATCGATGGCGCTGAGCAATTGTGAGCGAAGGACTTGCTCAAGGTCCCTACATAGTAACTGTCTAAGGGGGCTCGGACACGTACTCTACGCGTTACAAAGCCAAGCGCTCTAACCAATAGGCTACCGTAACCTACATACAGACCAAGCGCTCTAACCAATAGGCTACTGTGACCTACATACAAGCCAAGCGCTCTAACCAATAGGCTACTGTGACCTACATACAAGCCAAGCGCTCGAACCAATAGGCTACCGCGACCTACATACAAACCAAGCGCTCTAACCAATAGGCTACCAAGACCTACATACAAACTAAGCGCTCGAACCAATAGGCTACCGCGACCTACATACAAACCAAGCGCTCTAACCAATCGGCAACCGTGCTCCACACAGGTTACCGTTCCACACGTCACGGATCTCGATTTCTGAGGGCAAACTGATTTCATCTGGACAACAGTTAAAGGGATGCGAGGTAATTTGGTGTTTGGAGTGCCTGAATGTCAATTCGGGGGTTGCTCGTTCAGATACCCGTAAGGACAGTTACAGAGTTTCCAACCTTTTTCTTCTATAGACCCCCTAGCGAACTCGGTTATCGCATTCGCAATCGTAACCTCAAGATTTCTCCAGCGCCGAAAAAAGATAAGTCGCAGGAACCAGTTTATTCACAGAATAAAAGAAAATCCGCAGGGTAAAACGGAGTACACTGACTAAGGGAAGATCAGGCGGCGAGGAAGTAGACATGCCACCCACTCTTATCTGCTGCTAACACTTTATACCCAAGTTGACTCTTGGAGAGTCAAATGTGGCTTCAGGAAAAAACGTAATGGCGTAGTAAGATTTTACTTAATAGTTTTATCATTACGCCCGAGGTATTATTATTACTTTGCTTCTTAACTTTAAGTCTTCGATCCATCCCCTGCCATTGAGACCGGGGACTGATTCATTTGGACAACCATCAACTCCGGAATTCCTTTCTGTTCGCTGTGAGATGGCCTCCAGGTCCAGGTAAAGTTAAACAGAAACTCTGGACCTAATCTAGATCGCTTCACCTTGCGTGACTTCTTGACGGAACTATTCCGACATCGACGCATCCTCTGGGGCCACTTAACTCGGCCGAAATTTTTTGGTGATATCGCGAACCCCATTTGATCTGATAAGAGTCGAGCGATAATGGAGTAACAAGCCAGATCTAAGCCCAAGGATGAATCCAGCGATAAGATAGCGCAATAGCTGCTGAGATTCGTGAAGACGCACTGGGCATCGTAATCTTAATCGTAAGCTAAGAAATTTCTAAAGCATTACTTAAAAGCCAAGTGCAGGGCACCAGCTTATGCACGAGCGCTGCGTCAAGTCGTTGGGCTGTCCAGAGATGCAATGTCAGGAACTGGCCAGAAGTCCAGAGAGAGAAGGGGAGAGGAGCTGTTAAGGTGGGTTGTGTTTAAGCTGCAAGAAATGGAAGGCAGCGGATTCGCTGGATCAGGGTGGGATTTCTTGAAAAGGTGAGACAAATGTCCAAAACTTTTGCATCCGACGACTGGGGAATGAACCTGCTATTCTTCTCATGTATGCCCATCGTGCTTACTTACATGCTTACTTAACGGTAACTCGGTTTTTAAAAATTATTATTATCATCATCATTATCATCATCATCATCATTATTATCATCATCATCTGTAGCAGCCGTTTCGATTCTGTGCTCGTTTCCAGGCCGTATGTAACCTGAAGTTCAGTGGATGCAGGTCAGCTCCCACTGTTCTTTTTATTAGAGCGCCTCCGATTAGTTTTTCTGAAGCGGCGCTATATAAATTGCTTGTAATAATTGTAATTACTCAATTGACAGAACATGCGCTGCTTATATGTCCAAGTCTTTTGGACCAAAGACATTCAAAGAGTGGGTAACGAATCAGAACTCTTCCTTACCCATGGAAGAACCCAGCAGTAACTGGATGTTTTTGACATCTATCAAGTGTAATCAGAATAAAAAATTATAACATTGGTCTTGTGTCCAACTCTTTTACGCCGAAGACATTCTAAGAGTGAGTAATAAACACGAAATTCTGCCGACGAACGAGATATTCCGCTAACGGATAAGCCCACTCGTAACTTCAAAGGGACTCGACGCTTTTGATCTGCATCGATCGGTAGGATATATGCTAACTCTTTTAGGCCGAAGACTTTCGACAAATTGACCGTGAATTTGATCTACCGTCCATGATTATGCTTGCTGCCGAGATGATCCGACGCTTTTAATACATCTTTCATCTCGTCCACGAAAAACCGCACTGACGATCGTATTCGGGAGCACTAAACTTAATTCACTCTCAGGACATCGTCGCTGAAGATAAATTTCCCCACGTGTTGGTCTCCTGCCCACAGATCTCTCGCCCACTGGTTCACGCTATCTCCCATTATAGCCACATTTCTAGGCTAACTCCCATTGAAACTACTTTTCTTCATGACTTCCAGTCGATAGATCTTCCCTTCACTGGTTCAGACTATATCCCCACTGACGACACACTTCCCCTACATTTCACTCCTTTCAATAACTCTTCAATAGATGCATGAGTCTTTCTTCTACGGGAGAGACAGTCTCATATAGACTATCTCCCGCACAAACTAGCTCGAGCTATTCACTCAGTGTACTTAACCCCTCCAGAGGAAAAATAATCCCTTTATGCATAAGCAAAAACACATAAGGAGATATTTTGCTCTTTCACAGTTACAATTTCAAAACAGACATTAATGTATCATATATCATATAAGCCTATGTAACAAAATATTTATACTATAACGTACTATAAAATTATAATTGGATTGTGTATATATCAAGATATTACAATTACAGAATAGATATCTTGGTATCGTCTGGGTATCACGATAATTGTATTGCAATTTACAACATTTACATCTATGAATCCTGTATGTCTGACCAAACTCCTTACCATGTGCTACATGCAAGATGCTAAGGTAAGAAGAAAAGCAAAGGAAGAGCACTGGCAGACAATATGAACAAAAAAACAAGACTTGGACTAAACATAAGAACAGGACTAAATCTGACAAATGACCAAAAAGGATGTCATTTATTCTCACTCAACGCCGCTAAATGACTGGCGTCAGGAACTGATGATGATTGTGATGATGATCCTGCATGTATCAAGATATTTCTATTACAGTAACATAATTCACCCATGTATTATGCATATATCAAGATGTTTATATAGCGCTTTTATTTAACTTATGAAAAGCGCTGCATACGTATCAGTGAAATTGATCTGAAAAGGAGCGACTTCAGGTAAACAGTATGCACAGGAAAGTAAACCACCTAACTGTACCAAAGAAAACGTTCACATCAGCATCTGAAAGAAGCTATGAACATCGCAATGAAGTCCACACGCACTTTCTAAAACCCGCTTCTCATATCGTAAATTGCCTCCTGGTCTCTAGAAAATTACTTCTGAAATCCAAGAAATTAACTTCGTATCATAAAGCTCCTCTCTTGTATTTTATATATTACCACCGAGTCCTAAAAATTAACATATATGTCTTAAAAGTCAACCTCATATCTTAAAATGTCTCCACTGAACCTACAAACCACAATTCTTGCAACCTAAAAAACTTCTTATTAGCCCTACCGTAGGTCCTAAAATCAACTTGCACCATAAAAGTCGTCCTTACAGTCATGCATCGACTCTTACTACGTCCTTACAGTCATGCATCGACTCTTACTACGTCCTTACAGTCATGCATCGACTCTTACTACGTCCTTACAGTCATGCATCGACTCTTACTACGTCCTTACAGTCATGCATCGACTCTTACTACGTCCTTACAGTCATGCATCGACTCTTACTACGTCCTTACAGTCATGCATCGACTCTTACTACTTGTGCTGACAAATGACATTGTACGATAACCTGGAAGTAGCTTGTAGCTGACGATGTTGTATAAACTGTCATCATTACACTTGTTTGAATTACTAAAGCTCCCATATCTCATGAGGATCGTAGGGGAGGCGCTCATTTCCTTTCTTAGGCCTTGAGTTGGCAATGGACGAATCCCAAGGTCCTGAACAGGGAGCCAGCGCATAACTTGCCGTTTACTTCTCAGCTTACGCCGGTACCAAATTATACTGCTTGGTGACAGAGGCACAGCGTGTGCAAACAACTTGCCCTGGGTCGTTACACGGAGTCGAATCCACAACCGCATGATCACTGATCAAACTAATAACATAGCATTGCATGTCAGGGAATCTCATCAACTCCTAAAAATCAGCCTTTCATCATAAAAAGTCCCTCATACATCCTAAAAATTGTCGTTTCCATATAAAATTCGAGCTTGAACACTAAGATTCCTCTTCACTTCCTCAGAAATAACATTTTCATTTTCAAAAATACTTTGAAAGCCTAAAAATCACCCTTTCATCAGAAAAATTTCCTCTTATATCCGAAACATCAACTTTAAATGTTTAATTACATCCTGAAAATCCCCTCTGCACTGCAAAATGAAATGGCTATGGCGTCGTATTATAAGGAAAACGCGGCTCTACATAAACCCCGCAACTAATCGAAGACTTGAGTGAGTATGAATACAAACGCCTTCATTGGAGCGTGAAAGACCCTAATAGTCTCCGGTCCTTAGCAATCAGTACACGTGGTTCAGACTTCGCGCTTCGTTTACTAAGGAACGACTCTGAGTCTTACAATTAATGAGGAGCTGCAATAAACACTAGTGTAAATGGATTTGGGTATGCATGCATGAATTGCATATCCTTCTGACTAAGAGGAAAACAATTCATTATGTCCAATTTTCAACCTCGTAACACATTGCAGGTAGTTTGAAATGCCGTAACTGACGTAACCGTAAATGACGTAACTGTAACTGAGTTACCGTAGCTGACGTAACTGTAACTGACGTAACTGTAACTGAGTTACCGTAGCTGACGTAACTGTAACTGACGTAACCGTAACTGACGTAACTGTAACCGACGTAACAATGTTTGGGGTTACAACTGACGAAATGCAGTTCTCATCTATTTTAATGTTTCTACCTCATTTCATTACAGAGTAGATCACAGTAACTTACTTATGACTTTAGCCTTCATGTTATATGTGTAAAATTAATTGATTGATTGATATGCGCAGAAATGAAGACATCAGCTGAGCGGATGAGAGAATAACAATAGAGAAAGGATGTCAGAGGTGAGCACAGCGGCGGCACGTGCCTGAACAAATCCCAGCAAATGGTTTGCAGACTGAAACGGAATTCATTAAGAAAGAAGAATCAGTGAAATCAAACTTCAGAATGAGGCCTGTGAGAAAAAATACACAAGAAAATGTAGACAATGTCACTTCATGCCCAAATGAGGTTTTTCAGCAGTTCAAGCTCTGGAAAAAGCATTAAGTCATATGACAAAAGCATTTCAAAAAGCCCAAGAAAACAGCAGCTATTGTCAGAAAGCTGTCTGATAACTTCGGCCTTGAGGTTACAGTAAATAATATACAGATAGAAGAACTCACAGATAAAGACCGCAAGGTAAAGGAATTCCATGCGAGTGACTTCACTTCACGACAGTCGCCACACATGACAGACTACATAATCGTGATCAATGCACATTAAGTAAGTAAGTAATGCACATTTGTCCATAAGTCGATCGACTGAGCGAGGAATCAGGACGGCAAGAAAGAAAAACACCAGGAAGGAATCTGGATGATGTCAATGAGGGAAGCCTATCAATTGTTTAAGGAAGATCACAAGGGCATTAAGATTTGCAAGTCAAAGTTTGCACTTTCCAATCATAAGAAATTGTTCCACCGAGTGACAGACGTGGAGATGGGACAGTTTGCGGCTGCCGCTATCACTAGAAATGTGACCTATTATTACTGGATGGACCGAGAAAAGTGTTCGAAGATTACCCAGTGCTAAGCAACTTGTCAAATATTCTGCTTGATGGGGTGCTTTAGCCGACTGGATTGAGCTCTCGGCTTGTAACACCGAAGAGTACGGTTTCGAGCCTCCGCTAAGACGATTACTGCTTCATGCCTCAGATTCAACTTTACTGACCTTGCACACAATAATAAAAGCAAATAAATAAAAAATAAATAAATAGATAAATTGAGAAAGACAATGCTACTTTTGTGAATGCTCTACTGCTCTGATGTAGAAGACGAAGTCTGGTATAAGACATCATTAATAGTTTGGCGGCTCCAGTTCCAGCGAACTCTAGAGGCATTTTCATTTCTTTGACACCCCATGACGAAATGCATTCTGGGCGGATACTGAACATGGACATTTAACTCAAGACTTTACGTCTTCTGTTACGTCAGCTAAACTGTGGAAACTATTCATCCAACTCACTTGACTATGTCAGCGATGATCTGACTAATGTTATTGACATTAAGAGTTCATATCACATCGCCTATCTTAATTCCTTATCCCCGAAGTTAAGTGCTTCAGGAACTGTGAGGTTTTGCTGTCATCTTTAAGCTATAGTTTGGAATATGTTGGTGTGCGTGACCTTGACATTGGTGACTTCTCTGGTCATCTGAGGAATGTTTGCTAACGGATGAATGTTCTGTTATTAATGACATTGAAAATCGTTAAAGCTAGCGCATGGAGCGCCTCTGATAGCTTCTCCTTAAACGGCGCTATACAAATTTCTGATTACAATTACAATACCACTTTATTCACTACACCCATGTTGCTGTAAATTCATTAGAAAATGTAGACAAACATTAACAATTCTTATTTCAGTCTGTGAAAATTAGTACTACGTTTTCAGCGCTACTGATCTGTAGTGCTGTGGCTCAGAGAGTATACAATTTTTATATACAAAATATAGTAATCTTTAGCAAATATTCGTAAAAGCAGACAGCCGAGGAAAAGGACTTACACATAAGCAAAAGCACACACACAACACACACACACACACACATAGACTGGCACCCAGACAGGCCATAGCAAACAAGACATACACATAAGCAAAAACATACACAACATATAATTCATATAATAATACAATAATATGTAATATAATAATATAATATAGTTCACAGTATATAATTTTTATTGAAATTTTGTGCAATATTAGTGAAATTAGTTAAATAATCAGTTTTGTAACAGTGGCGGATCCAGGATTGTTGTTTTCATGAGGGCATGGGCATTTCCAGAGGGGCATCACATTCTGACAGTCCTCCATGCACGGGTCTGGTTTGAGGGGAACACGCATTTAACCAAGAGGGGCGCGGGTGAATGGCCTTCGGCGCCTATCGCTAAATCCGTCGCTGTTCTGTAATGAATTTTAATGCTTGAACAAGCTTGGTCAGAAAACGCCACGGAACTGGAAGAAACACGAGAAACTGGGGCTACTGGACCATGCTGCCATGAATTCATTTACTGCAATCTTCCCAGGTACAAAGCTTCAAAGGCGTTTCTACTATTCGCTACTAAACTTTGTCACAAAGTACAAGATCTCGGCTTTCAAGAAAAATTTCCGAGCAATCGAGTGTGGATTATTTACAGGGCACACAGCATAATTAGCTGCTACAAGCTAAGTAAGTTACTTTGTGGACAACAATAAAATAAGGACTTCAACAACAATAACAACTAACATGAATTTAAGCAACTAACAATAACAAACAACTAACATGAATTTAAACAACTAACAATAACAAACAACTAACATGAATTTAAACAACTAACGATAACAAACAACTAACATGAATTTAAACAACTAACAATAACTAACAATTATCATGAATATAAACAACTAACAATAATAAACAACTGACATGAATTTGATGGCATACATTAATAACTACACACAGTTAGTATGGACTTGTAATCTAGACTGCTATTAAATGCATCTGTCATACAGATTGTCCTTGTTATGTACTGAAGCTATAAGCCGCGTTAATGTCGAGGGTGAACGTCCGAGGCAACGTCCAGCGGGAATTTTCCCGGGAAAAGGTCTGGATACCGTGTGTATGTATCTGAATGTTTATCTGGCGAATTTTATGACACTTTCAAACACGTACAATACGTCTAACAGAGAATGGGTTTTCGTCTGTATAACATTGCGGCAACTTGACGCTGCTGATAACGACGTTGGCAGGGGCAGGGAAGTTAAGTAAGTTGATGTATCAGACATTTTATAACGCCTTCTGGCGAACTCTCGATACCGATCCCCAAATGACTTTCGTTATGAACTCCAGCAGTTCTTGAAGTACATTTGCTCGCCAGACTAGGCGCAGTGGTCTCTCTTGACTGGAGACAATGTATTTTGGGGAAGATTTGTGAGAAATCTGGTTTTTTTCTAAAAGCATCCAGTCACCTTATAACTGTCTTAACGAGTTACTTCCTGCAAAGCACTTCGATAAATTCAATTTACAGAAAATGGGGCATTTGAATTGTGCATGCATGCATGCATGCATGTATACATGCATGCATGCATGCATGCATGCATGTATGCATGTGCGTGTGTATGCATGTATTCCATACACTGCATAAAATATCCTTCATTACTCGTTCACTGTATAAACACAAACTTTTGATTAAACTAGTTCTCCTGATTGCTCCAGTATACATGTTGTTAGTTTTCGTTCCAAGTGTTTATAAAGTCTTGTGCTCTTAGTTTCCTCTCCAGCTGTGTATAAAGTTCGAGTTTTGAAACTGTTTATAACATTGCATCATTTTTCATTTGCTCGCCAGACTAGGCGCAGTGGTCTCTTGACTGCTACTTTTTCGCTGTTCTGTATGCAAATGGCATGGTAAAGTGTCGGTATTTGTCTCACACTAATAAAGATTACTTACTCACTTACTTATGATGACTGAAGTTTTTTTGATAACCAGTATATGTTCCAAATAAAAGATGATGTATGTATGAATGTACGTACATGTATGTATGTATATATATATATATATATGTGTGTGTGTGTGTGCGATGTGTATATACGTCTGCAAGTATTCACATATGTATGTCAGTTGCATGCACTTATGTATATATAATGTGCATATGTACGCATGCATGTGTATGTATATATATGTATATATATCCATGTATATATCCATGTATACTGTATGTCCATGTATTATCTAATCTAAAGACTTCTATAGCGCCGTTATCATATATATCAAGACACTTGATATAGCGCCTTTTAAGCACCTCTCTAAAGCACAGTAAGAATGTCTGTCAGTACGTTTTGAGTTAGTGTAAATATTATTAAATGTCTTTTTGTAAATGCACTTATTTGCACTTGTTTGTTTGCACAAAAGTATGTCAACGTGTTTTTGTGAATGTATGTGTCGGTATCTTTGCACGAACGTGTGTATCAGGCTATCAGCACGTTTGTCTGCAGACGTTTGCGTAAGTCTGTGAGAATGTGTCAATGTGATTGTATGAAAGTGCGTGTCGATATGTCTGACTGTTGAACGGATGTCTAGGTATGTCTGTACGTGCCGTTGCGTAGGCACGTCTCCGCGTATCTGCACGTCTGCCTGCTTTCGCGCATTGCCCCGTGCATGCGTGTGTTTATATAGCTCTAGGTATAAGCAAATACAATCGCCATGTTCTTCGTGCGCGCGTTTGGTGGGCTTAGCAAACAAGTTGCAGGCGGCTGTAGCAAGAAGTATCCTGTGCTCTAAGGCCGCTGCCGCTGCCTCCGTTATAAGCCTAGCCTTCAGGTCCAAGGCTTTCTCAAGGGTCCTTCCAACCAGCCGGCCCAATCAGTGACGCACATGTTCACAAGTGGTCTTGCCCTCTCCCACCGGAAGGAATCGAATTGCCCTTCCCCTCGTCCGCGCCGGCCTCCCACGACGATGCTAACACTCGTTGACGTCATGGCTACATGATCGGTGACGACAGTCGTGACGCTGACACTAGAAATTGATGTCAAATGACTACGATCGTTATCCCAACGATCACGAGGAGCAATAGTCAATATGGCGATCATCATGAAAGCAATAATCACTGTGTTGGTAACCTATAGCGACTATCAAGACAACAGTTAATACAGCGATTATGAAAGCAGCAGCCATTACACTGGCAACCTATTCTAGCGATTCTGTATTTCAATAAATCACTGAAGTGATTGTAAAAGCCATAGATACTCACTTTGTACATACGAAGTAACAAACATATTACATAAGAAACAAAAGGGTAATTTAACAAAAAAAAACGATTCAGGAGCAAGATGCCACCCACATTTTTGCACATACATTTATACAAGATATATACATATCTGATTTACGACCTTAAATATATTTATATTACATACATGTAGATCCATATATACATACTTATCTTTCAATAAGTTTATATAGCGCAGTTTAGGAACCTCACAGATGATTAATGAATAGATAAGTACATATGTACATACGGATAAAAAGCAGAGTAATTAGGAAAAATAACCCATTTACCTCGCCCCATCCTTCAGCAAGACTGGCATCGGAAAAACTTTTTTTTAAACGAAGTGCTTAATCATTTGATTGCTCTGTAGTGATGCAGCTCGGGGATTAAGTCACTATCTGTCCTTAAGACCAAGGTCATTACACGGTCCGTACACTTGGGCCTTAAACGGCGAGGCGCCCATTCAAACGGGCAGCGGTGGTAAAGGATCTCATCCGATTAAATCACTGAAAAATGAGCTGGGTCGAGGTCATACGGTCGCTATAGAGAACCATGTGTATTTACATTTACATATATAATCTTAAATTCCACTCCCTTTGTAACTGTAATTGTAATTTGAGATTTATAAAGCGCGTCTTAGAGAATAAACTCAACAGAGGCGCTTCCGACCCGAAAAAGTAAAATCACTGTTGAACAGTACAGTCCTCAAGCGCCTGCGGAACACGGAGAGGGAGACAGAAAGGAGCTCAAGTCGCAATTCTCGAGGGAGACGATTCCAGCAAGTGGGACCAACTTCCTCGTTTTTCGGTCTTCCTCTCTTCAATTTTGTGTTGTACTGATCAACTTATATATCGTCTCTTCGTCATAAACTACTCAGGGGCGATCCCGGCATGACAGCCCCGACGAAACAAGTGAGCTTTAAGGCAACGAGTTCAACAGCTCTACCTCCGGCAGTCACTTGAGCTCGAATAGAAAGTGGAAGGCTGTCCAAAAGTGACGGACCCCATACAGCGAAAGTATTATGCAGCGCCATGGAAGTCCTAGCCCAGGGAACATGCTGTTCATCCCGGTCAAAGTACTATTATTTCTGCATTTATTATTAAGAGTCATTATCTTGTGACTACGCGACGCTAACACCCGTGACGTCATGGCTACGTCATCGGTGACGACAGTCGTGACGCTGACACTAGAAATTGATGTCAAATGACTACGATCGTTATTTCAACGATCACGAGAAGTAATAGTCAATGATCATCATGAAAGCAATAATCATTTGTTTTGGTAACCTATTGCGACTATCAAGACAACAGTTAATACAGCGATTATGAAAGCAGTAGCCATTACACTGGCAACCTATTCTAGCGATTCCTGATATCAATAAATCACTGAAGTGATTGTAAAAGCCATAGATAAACGCTTTGTACATACGAAGTAACAAATATTTTACATAAGAAACGAAAGTGTAATTTAACAAAAATCGAAGGTGCAGAGCAATTGAGCGTGAAGGACTTGCTCAAGGTACTTACACAGTAACCGTCTGAGTGGAGGTTCGAACCCGCACTCTCCCCGTTACAAGCCGAGAGCTCTAACCAATCGGTACAGCGTCCAATAGATAAGCCAAGAGAACGGCGACAGACGGCCAAGACAGGGGCCGAAGGTCACAAATATATCTGCGAGCCTGACCAGATTCAGAGCACTCTTGATAGCGTAGACAGACCCTACGCTGAATACTGGACGAAGTAGGCAGCTAACGAATATGGTCACACATGTGCTGAGAAATGTGGATGAACCGCGAAAATCGAGCTATCAGCCGGGTTCGACAGCGTGTAACGACCCTGGCAAGTTGTTTGCTGTCACCAAGCAGTATAATTTGATATCGGCGTAAGCTGGGAAGTAAACGGCAAGTCCTGCGATGCACCGGCCTCGTGTCCAGGACGGCTCAAGGGCCTAAGAAAAGGAAATGAGCGCCTCTCCACCGTCTCACTTGTGGATATGGGATACTTTACTTTTACTTTAATTAACCTATAGCAACAGAACTCAAAACCAGACGATCGCGTCTTCAACAAGCTCTGGCAAACGCTTATTTACAGCAGTGAATACGACCTTTCACAGAAGCATTGAAGCATAGCAGTAACAACGGGTCTCAAGTCTGACAAGCCTTAATTATCTCATTTCGGGTCTATTTCCTTCCAGCCCTCTATCCGTCCTTTCTTCAGTCCTCATCCATCAGTAGAAGACAGGTCCCGTCTTCTTTCCCTCTTCAGCTTGTTTCTTTTCTTTTCTTTCCAGTTCATCCTCACTTCCTATTCTTTCTGTCTTTCTATCCTTTATATCTTTCTTATCTTCCTCTGTCACTAAGTTTCTTTCCACTCCTCTTCCACTTCTTCCTCTCTTTAGCCCCTATCCATCGAAACCAGCCCTGTCTCTTCCATCTTCTTCCTAGTTCTATTCTCCTCCTTTTTTCCTATTATTTTTCTCTTCAACCTTTCTTACCCTTCATGTTCTTCATTCTTCTCTTCATTTTCTTCTTCGCTTCATCTTCCTCTCTTCATTCACAGTCCATCAAAACCAACACATCCTCCTCCTCATCTTCTTCGTTTATTACACCTCCTCCTCTTCCTCCTCCTCCTCCTCCTCTTCCTTCATCTTCCTCTCTTCTCCGTCTCCGTCTCCCTTTCCAACTCCATCTCTTTCACCACCTCCTTTTTCTTATTGTTCTTGCTGTTCATCTTTTGCCTATTTTATCTTCTTCTTCTGTTTCTTTCCACCCTCTTTCTCCTCTTTCCTTCCGCTTCCCATCCATCAGAACTACTCCTGCCTCTTCAATCTCTTTCAATTTCCCCTCTTTCCCTTTTCCCTGCCTTCCTTTTTCCTCTTTATCCTCTTCATCTCTTTCTCCTTCCCAATTTTTCTTTAGCTTCTATCCATCAAAACCAACCGTTCCTCTTTCTCTTCTTCCAACGTTCCTTTTCTTCATCCATTTTCTTCCTCCTCTGTTCTTCCTTCCTCCCTTCTCTTCCCTATTTTTCTTCCTATCCTCTTCCTCCTCTTTCCTCATCCTTGCTCGCCACCCACAACCTCTCTGCTGACATATAATTCGCGAAGTCAACCAGCCAACACCAGAGGGCCACGACCCGTCATTAATCAACCCAAGTTTATTTTAAGCCTGGCGACGCCATCCGTTTCCCGTTCCTCCGATATAGCGTCCGGTTACCGACCTAGCCATCGTTCACCCACCTAACCCGCTGCTCACCCACCTAACCCGCCGCTTACCCACATAACCCACCGCTCACCCGCTCGACCCAAACACCGGCCGGTCACGTCACCGACATCCATATATCATCCATGTTGATGAATCGTTGCACGTCGGTTATAAGCCGGACTATTTACGACGAGCGCGCAATCATTTCCGTTTTGATTTTCGGTAAATTCCACATTTATCGTTTCGTTAAGTCTCGAATCAAATTCTATCTACATTTTTATTATATCCACATAAAATATCGATATATATATATACACATATATAAAAGATGTTATATGTTTAATATATATTTAAAACTCTTGGAAAAACACGTTGATAGTGCTTTTGTTCAAATAGCACATGCATGCATGGTATATACACACACATACATACATACATAAATATACACATACATACAAATATACATGCATGCACGTATACATAGACATAAATCTATACCGGTACATACATATAAACGTGCATACATGCGTACATACATAATATGTATGTACGGGAAAAAACACAAATATACATACATTCATAACGGGCATCCTCCCAACCAGAGGCGCCTTAACGTACGCTTTAACCAATGAAGCCAACCAGGCGAGACATTTCTCCCTGTGATCAGTGGACCCACTGTACGAACTTGCCGGATATAACTCACCTACTTAAGTTTAAGAGTCATGTAAAGTATTGGGCTGCTTTTTGGCGAGAATATTTCAGAGAACACTTCATTCTAATCTAATCTAATGACTTCTATAGCGCCGTTATCATAATTCCCAAGGCATCAGTCGATGTTCAAGTCAAAATCGCAATCCAAAATTATAATCCGTTGTAGAAGCCAGGTCGCATTCCGATGGGTCAGAGAAATCAGAAGCTAGGCTAAGGTGGGTAAGCAAGTTGAAACAGAGGAGTCTCGACTTTAGACCTGAATGACATCAAACTATTGACAGAATGAATAGAACTTTGCATCGAATTCCAAAGCCGTGGACCAGCAACCAAGACATGAGCATAGTTAATATTAACTAAAACCGATGTAGCATGCAAGTGTTGAAATTTATGCTTTCTGAACTCTGTCAAAAAAAAATTTGATCGTGATAGCGCTACTTGTTATTTTGGCTTCACCTTTGGAAGCCTAGCAATATTTGACTGCGAATGACGGTAATATCGATTGTTATTTGACGTCCAATAAAAGGCTTCAATCAACCATTACTCTGATTTTATTACACTTACCGGCTTAGGTGCATATTATATCTGCGTGAGTTCAGCCAGCGCTGGACTGTCAGCGCTTGCCTTAAACTCTCAATCGACAGCGGAGAGCGCTTAAGCGACGTCGCATAGAGCTTTGAATCGAGTTCCTCTTCTGTTCGAAAGCCATAAACGCCATTAGTAGGCGACTCCGGCCGCTTACGCTACATGACAAGCCGTATTCCTGCGCTACATAAGTTCGTTGGACCGGTAACAGGTTTCTGGCGATTTCATTGGCGTTCGGGAAAATCGCATTAGGCTGACGTAGTTCGTGAAAAGGCAATTGATTCCAGAAATCAGTTTATCAACGCCGCATGGGGCGAGCCTTCAGAAAATAGCTGATCGATATCATTATAGGCTGATACATTCTCTCTTTCCTTCGATCACTTTTGTCGATCACTTCATCCTCTTGCTCCTACCCTTCCTCATGTTCTTCCTCTCCCTACCATGCTCGTCCTATTATTCCTCATCCTTTGCATCTTGATCCTCTTATTCTTCTTATATTCCTCCTCTTCCCCCTTCTTTGCACCATTTTCCTCTCACTATCTCTCCGATGTTCATTGTGTTCTCCATCTTCATCCTTTGCTTCTTCTTCATGTTCCTCCGATCATGCTCCTCTTCTTCCTCCTCCATCTATTCCTCCTTTGCTGCTGCTGCTGCTGCTTCTATTCCTCCTGCACTTTCTCTCCTCTTCCTCTTCTTTTGCATTACGTTCTTCCTCCGGTCCTTCCTCTGGCCATCAGAATTTCATCCTACTCTTTAGTTTTATCACTTTCTTCCGGCTCATGCTATCTTCCTTCTTTTCCTACCTTACTTAATTTTCATCCTCTTATTCCTCTTCTCCCATCGCATTCTTCCTCTTCCTCTTTTTCTTTCTCTCTTCTTCCTCTGCTTCAACCTTTCTTCCTCATCATCCACTTCTCGTCTTCCTCCTATCCCTCGTCTTCTTCCTTCTGTTTTTTCTTTTTATCCTCTTCCTAATCTTCCTCCTACTCCTTTCCTTCCTCCTCCTTCTAATCTTCCTCTTCTCTCTCCTTCTCCTCCTCATCCTTCTGCGCCTTCTCTTCTCTGTTCTCTTTCTCTTCCTGCGCGTCCTCCTCTTCTTCTCTCCTCCTCCTCTTCCAGCTTCTTTCTTTCTTCTGCTGTCCTTCTGCTTATTTCATTCCTTGTGCTTCTGAACAGCTCGCCCGAAAAAACGAAATTCTCAGACAAATTGCTTTAAACTATGTTTGACGAATTGACTAGGAGGAGGAAGAGGAGGAGGAGGAGGAGGAAGAGAAGAGGAGGAAAAGGAGGAGGAAAAGGAGGAGGAGGAGAAAGCAGAAAGATGGAGGATAGGCCATTAGCTGGGCACCGAGCGTCTAGATCCTCCTTCCCCAACTCGTGGGACACGAAACGAAGCAGAGTAACTCAAGGGACGTTTTAAATCGATAAGGAAAGATAGCCGCCAGACTTTTTAAGCAGAAGTATTTATGAACCCTCAAGGATTTCAGAAATTAGGGATTGCATTATCCTGGGATGGCTAGTCTTCGGCGATGTCCTGATCGTTGTCAAAAGTGCTGTGAAAAGCGATTGCGTTGAAACGCTGGATGGCAATAGATAAGCGAAAAAAACAATATAGAAAAGAATAAAGAAAATTGGTTTCCCTGTTATTGAATGAATGAATTAATATAAAGAGATTAACGTGCCAGATATCAAAAATAATTTGAATCAGAGGCATCTCCCGTTATCTGAGCAAGGAGATAATTATTATTGTTCTTATTGTTGTTGTTATTATTATTATTATTATTATTAATATTATTATCATCGTCGTCGTCATCGTCATTATTATTATTATTATTATTATTATTTTACAGTTGCGCATACATATACGGCATACCCAAGGCAAGTGTAATCCCACGGGAACAAAAAATTGCGCTAGGAGGTGTTAACGGGTATGAGGGAAATGAGGCCTCGTCCTCGGCGACATCAGAAAAAGCGCCTCGAAAAGCTGCGGCATTGTAGCGCTGGGTAGAGACAGAAAGTCGAAAAATTGATCTTTCGTGGCTGCCCACAGATGATAAAAAGGCGAAGACCTCACGGATGAAATCGAACCCGGCAAAGTTAATCGGACCCTGTGTTTCGAGGCGATAGGTAGAAAAAGATATGCAGATGACAATCCTCGGTAGTTTTCGGTTTTATCTCTGGCTGCCTGTTATGCCGCGGTCCTAGCTGGATTAGCTATGTCATTACCAATATAACATGTCGTATATGTATGCACAACTGTACCATCTCAGGTCAGACATTTAGCTATCAAACTACTACCAATACTACTACCACCGCTACTACTACTATTAATATTAGTATTATTACCATCATCATTATTCTTAATCTTTCCCTCTTTGTTGTCTTCCTTAGTTTCAATATTCTCCCTCGATTCCTGCGTCACATACTTTATCGATCTCTTTTCTCTTTTCGATCTTCTACTTCCAATCTTCCCTTAACCTCGTCCTGGTTCTCCACAACTTTGTAAGTCTAACCAATCGTACTCTTTCTAGTCCTCCTCTACTTGCACTGAGCGCTTCTAAGTTAATCAATCAATCAATAACTCAATTCTGAGATTGGATGCATCCGATCTCATTTCATATTCATCTCCTATTTCTCGCTTTCTTATACAATTGATTTTCTTTTAATAAACCACATAAATTCGTCTTGTGAGCACAATGGCCCCTAAAATTGTAAAAAGCAAAGACAAAAAGAAAGAAAAAAGAACGAATTCATGAAATTTTTAAGCAAATAAAACAGGCTAGATTCCTATACCATAAAGTGTAAAAATTAAATTAAAAAAAAAATTATTTTCCAATATTCCATGTAAAGAAAAACTGTATAGACTCAAAAATTCAAACTTTAAAAGTCTCATATGTGGGAAATTGAATTGGCTCAAAAGATATTGTAGATACATTGAAGTCGAGTCCAGACCAGATTTATGTTGACCAGATTTATTCAGCGAATAGTCAAGGCGAATCCAATGCAGCACTTAATTAACCAAGTTTTTTAACTACTCCTGTTTTCAAGAAATTCAATTTCGCACTCCCAAAAGTCGTCCCAATCCTTTGATAAACCAGACACTGTCTCATCAAGAAAATCATACCGAAACATTGCAGTAAGATACTACGATCAAGAATTACAACTTGCTACTCGAAGCTGTATGACATCAACGACGTCAAATACGGAGCTTAAATAAAAGAAGATGAAACCTGAACAATGCAATGAAATCATATCAAAGAATATGAAACACTGAACTCAATGAAGAATATTGAAAACTGAACATTGCAGTAAGATCTACGATCAACTGCGTCAAATACTAAGCTTAAATCAAGAAGTTGAAACCTGAACAACGAGACAAGAGGCACTATGATCAAGAATATCACTAACTGAGCTCAATGAAGAAAATTGAAACCTGAACATTGCTGTAAGATGCTATGATTAACGGCGTCAAATACCGAGCTTAATCAACAAAGTTGGAACCTAAACAACACGATAAGGTTTTATGATCAAGAATATGAAATACTGAAGAAATTTAAAAAAAAACTGAAGAAAATTCAGATTTGAACATTGCAGTAAGATAATCAAAGTTCAGTGTTACTGCAATGTTTATAACATTATTATGATCAAGAATCTCAAATATCGAGCTTAAATCAGGAAAGAGAAAACTTTAATGTCGCATGTAGATTTTATTATCACTGGTGTCAAATACCGACCTTAAACTAAACAAGCAGACACCCAACATCGTAGTTATGCTTTGGTCAACCTTGTCAAATGCTTAACTTACGTCCGGAAAGCTGCAACCCGTAAACCGACCAGTGTCGCCAGATATAAAAAGATTTAGCAGGTAAGGTGCGGTAGTCTAAGCTATATGGTAGGGAAAGGCAGTTAGAGGTGAAGCAGGATAACTCGCTGCATAGAGGTATATTGATGTAAGGTAAGTTCATTAAAAGCTTCTATCAACAGCAATCCTTGTGGTACTATTGTAGTACCGTGTGGTACTACATTACTATTGTAGTACCACACGGTACTACATTGTGGCTGAACGATAATTCGGCTGAAGGGCACACGCGACAACAGAAATCCAACATACAGACAACACATCGTGACAGGTTACTCGTCTCGACAGCAAATTGCAAATTTCAAACACCGCACCGAGATATCCTTGGACGGAGGCGAAACGTACGCACATTAGAAAGTATGTATGCATGCATCAAAACACATAATATAGCGCCTTTTAAGTACGCCTCACAAAAGTGCTGCACGCATGCCCGAGACAAGTATGAATGGGACCGCCTCTGTGAGATGTCCTTTTCTCAAACCTGGTTGCAGCTTCGGCATAAGGTCGTTTCTTAGTACCACCTGCTGAGCGACTACCACCTGCTGAGCGACTATCCCATTAAACACCTTCGAAAGAAATGTAGGGTTTGAGATTGGTCGGTAGTTGGTGATGTTGTACAGATCCGCACTAATCTACGTTCGTAACCTACCAACGGGCAAAGGACGATCTCAGAAGAGTGAATCAACTTAATCCAGTCAAAAGAATCAATGCAAAGATTGGAACAGGTTCGATTCACAATCCAGATGTGAGGTTTTAGGAGTATCAATTTAATCCGGATGAATCTGGGAAATTTTTTCCACGATGTCCATCATGCCCTGCTTGTCTGTCTTCCTGCTAACCTGTCTGTCATTTTTCTGCCTACCTGCCCGCCTGCCTGCTAGCCTCCGACGCTAGTCTGTCCGTCGGTCTGCCCTCTATCGGTAAACGTTATCTGTGTGAAGCATATATTGCACAAGAGGAAGGACCGAAAGAGTGGAAGCCAGAGCGAGAGAGATCGAGATGAAAGATGCAGTGAAAAAGCCGACGAGATGAGCGGAAGAAGATGAAAGAAGGCCGTCACAAAAGAAAGTCTGTAGGTGGGGGAAAGTGTGTGGCTGGAGAGAGACGACTGGCGACAGAACAAGAGTTACTCAGATGCAAGTCTCTGATTTCAACACGAGTAGTACTGTAAATTCGGCAATTTCTCCGCGTCCGTTTCGTCCTTGTACCGTGTATCTGAACATTTCTTTAGCGCCTTTCGGGAGCCTTTCAGAGACGCTGAATTGCGGGTGGGCGAGCAGAATGGTCTGTGTGTCTCTCGTGATATGTGTGAGTATGCGTTTGTGTGTGTGTGTGTGTCAGTCAATCTGTTCCATTCTCTGAATGTGTGTCTGTGTTACTTACTGTCGGTGTTTGAGTGTCAATTAATCTGTTTCATTTTGCGTGGCTGTCTGTCAGTTTGTGTCCATCTGTATGGTTCTATATGTCCTGCTGTGAACGTGTGCTTGTGTGTGTGCGTGTGTAAATTAATCTGTCAATGTGTGTGCATTTGCGTCTTCGAATATTTGTCACTCTCTCACACTGTCTGTCTGTCTGTCTGTCTGTCTACTCTCCCTCTCTCTTCCTATCTCACTATCTGTCAATAAATTATGTATGTCTTTCTTTGTCTCTATCAAACGTGTATCAGCCTCTCTATTCTGTCTGTCTGTCTGTCTGTCTGTCTGTCTGCCTGTCTCTTCCTATCAATTAATCTGCGCCATCGTGTGACCGCGCGCGTCAGTCAACCGGCGTCAATCTAAAGATGTTCCTAAGTGCGAGTACGTCTGCCAGTCAGTCCGCTTGTCCGCGTGCGTCTTTCCTTACATCCGGGTCTTTCAATAATGCATCCGAAGTGTAACGATCGCATTTCGTTACGTTATGCGCACTTGAACGAGCGCACTGAGGCCCAGACCGAGTCCGTCCACCCCAGGGGCAGCAAGATGAGTGACCATGAATTTCTCGAGTCGGCCAAAAGAAAAGACTGCAACTGCGCTAATGGACGGCGGCGGTATGATACAACGCGTAAGGCAACGGCGGCCACGGCGGAGTGATACATGTTCTCGGCGGATCACGCACGCGTCTAAATGAACGAGAATGAATAGAAGGGACCGCGACCCGCGCGTGGTCAGTTGAGGATGGTGGATTCACAAGGCGTCGGAATGGAAGAGGGATCGGAGAGGTGGAGAGGGATGTGGAACAGCGTGGACGGCGAAGGAATGTTGCGTGCGGATCAGAGGGAGTTACTTGGGGGACGTCAGACGTTGCGGAATTAGCCGGAGAACAGATGAGGGATCCAATTAGCAGTAGCCGTTGGGAACGAAGGAATGGCAGGATGGAGGAGGATTGACAGGAACTGGTAAGATGGTGGATTGGCAAGCAAGGATGATTGTCAGGAAAAGTGGATTGGCAAGAATTGGCAGGATGGTGGATTGGCAGGGAAGGATGATTGGGATGTAAATTAGCAGGCATTGACAGGCAGTAGGGGGTGGACTGACAGGCCGATAGTGGATTGGCAGGGATTGGCAGGCTGAAGGTGGATTGACGGGGGTGTGGATTATCAGGGATTGATATTAGGTGGGTGGAATGGCAGGCCGATAGTAAATTGCCAGAAAAAGGTTGGATGGAGGTGGATTGGCAGGAACTGACAAGATGTTGGAATGACAGACCGAAGGTGGATTGCCAAGCTGCTGGGGGTTGGGGTCCCAAAAGGCGCTAGAAAATTTCACATATATTAACCCATTAACAACCACAATGCCTAGAACATCCTTTTAAGTCTATCGTAGTTATTTTAGATAGTTCTTCATGACGATATTATCACATCATGTTTCTTTTCTGATTTCATATAAAAAGAAGAGTGTTACTAATAGAATTACAACTTGATACGCGAAGCTGTATGACATCCTAGAGTTATTTGCAATGTTTTGCTTCGTTTCTAAATATTTATAATTAATTATCGTTACTGATTAGAATGAATATCAGATAAAACATTCAATTAGCTACCTAGCGGCAGCGAATACCACAGTCTCCGTCATTACGCCTTCGCTTCCTCCCTTTCTTCCTCTGCCTCTCTCTCCTCTTCCTTCTTTCATCCGTCCTTCTCTGCTTCCCTGAATCTTTTCCCTTTGTCTTTTATTCCCTTCCATTCTTCGTCCTTCCTTTTCTGCCTCCCTGGATCTCTCCCCTTCCTTCTTTCCTTCCTTCTTTCCTTCCTTCCTTCCTTCCTTCCTTCATTCATTCATTCATCCCTCCTTCTCTGCCTCCCTTTTCTTTTTCTCTTTTCCCCAATCACCTTCATTCCTGGCTATCTCCCTTCCTGCCTGCCTGCATGCTTCCGAACCCTCCATCTCTCTATCTCTCTGTCTCTGTCTGTGTGGGTACGTCTCTCTCTTCCTCCCTCCCACCGCATTCGTGACCTGCCTCCATCCGAGGCAGGTCACGAGATTTTTCTCTTTGCCGGTCCGTCGGCCTCCCTCCTGCCTAGATTACTCCCAAATTCCACTCAGTCCACCACTGAATTTTGTAAATATGAAAATGCATCTTTACCACATGTTGCTTGAGAGTTTCTTCTTATCTGAACCCAGCGCTGCGGTTGACGGAGCCGTTCCACACGGCTGAACAGCAACAGTCCGTTTCCTTTCAATGCGCCGACGCAATCAACCGTAAACTTCGCTCGATGAGTCACTTGCTCTCAAGAAAAAGCCTGTTCTCTGCAGAAAACTGGTAAAGTACAAATGTCGTCGTTCACGAAATCAAGTTGAACCCGAACAGTTCGTTTCGACCTCGGACTCAGTTATTGTAACTCCAGACATAATCCCGATTCTTCCAAGTTTGACGTCTGACATTAATCTCTCATTCGCAGCAGGTTCACACAAAATAGGTTGACTTTGATTGAGTCCACAAGCCTAGAACACAATATTGTGACAATTCTTGAAGCCGGCGAAACTTAAGGAATCAACTAAGAACCGGAGTGCCAGGTCATTTCCTTTGCTCGGACATCGCTCGGTCGTACCTTGTCGCAACTTGTCGAAGGCATCTTGATACCCCGGTTGAATCCCGAATCAAGATGAACGGCAACAGAGGAGCCAGCTCCGGATTCAACGTTCCACGTCCATCTTCTTAGATATTCATAGGCTGCCGAATGCTACAGATGAACTGATACGTATCAATGTAAGGGGTACGATTTCTGGCTGGTTGCAGTCGAGGGAAGACCTATGTGCAAGAGCGAACATGTAGGGAGAAATTATTATTCAATGTTGGTTCATATAGAGAAACGTATATTCAGTATGAGATAGTCTGCCGCAATGAATGCCAAGACTTATGAAGAGGAAAGCAGTGTGTGTGGAAAATGAATCTTCAATGAGAGATAGTTTGGACCAGTGCGGTAAAGATACATGGATAGCAGGGATATGTTTGAAGAAAACGTACCTTCAGTTGGTGACAGTCTGAATTGTAATCGTAAACTCGAAATTTCTAAAGCGCCATTAAAAAGCTAAGTGCATGGCACCAGCTTATTCGTCAGCGCTGCATAAAGTCTGAGGTTGTCCAAAGATGCCATATCAAGAACCGAGTCCGGTTGCTAGAAGACCAGAGAGAGAAGGGGATATGAGCTGTCAGGGTGGGTTGTGTTTAAGCTGAGAGAAATGGGAAAGCAGCGGACTGGAGTGAGATTTCTTGAACAGCTGTGACCAATTTGAATGGAATACCTGAGGAGTAATAAATAGAGAGGCTTGAAACGGATGATGGTGGGTGAACCAGTCGAACGAATGATCTATCGACAGCAGTGATTTGGGTGGGGGAATGTGCCCTTAAATAGAGATAGTTTGAACCAATGGAAGGATAGACCATAAACAGCACAGAAATATGTGGTGACATATTTCAGCGGGAACGAATTGTGCCAAGCAGCCTACAGTCAGTAGAGGATGTCCTGTATAATCTAGGACGATCAAAGACGACTATAGCAAATCTCACAGACATGCGCTGAAGAACAGGGTGCGATTTCATAGGTACAGGCCAACCCCAAACAAGGATTATTACTGGTCAGTAAGACGAGCTGGGTAAAACATATTCCACGTCAGTGGACCTGGCAGCCGTGAGTTGTCGTTAAACACCCCATACTAATACTGATATTAGACTGTTCACACAGCTTTAAATCGATTTTACCGATGCCATATACTTGTCAGTTGCGTTCAACCGTCGACTCTGCCATGCCTTTAGGCGGGTAGTGCCAGTCCCAAGCCTGGATAAAGGGAGGAGGGCATATCAACGGCCTTTAATGCCATAATATGTCGTTAAACATTGGAACTACCACCGTCGACGGCCGCTGCAGCCGTGAGATGTCGTTAAACTGAGGAATAAAAAACCGCTAGTAGCTCTACCATTGGCCTACTTGGGTGGTGCCAGTCCGAATCCAGGATATACGAGAAGGGCGACACCAATCATCTTCGTTACGACACAGCGTCGTTAAATACATGCTACCTACCTACCTCAATCGCTAGTTCACATCTCCGCTACTGCTATGCATAAGGTAAAATTGACGTCAACGGCTCTGGAACCATTACGAAGTTGTTAGACATTGGATACTACCAATAATACTTCAACTAATTTTTCTAATATTCAGCTCTTTTTAGACAAATTTAAATCGCACTCCGTATTTTTCCTTACACCCAATTATAAGCCTTGGCAATCGATCGAATTTAGGATGATTTAAAACTACAATTTTTCATTCAAGCATATCCACGTGACTCAGCAAATCCGTGACAGTCCATCCTTTAAGGGCCGTGATACTAAACTGCATTTCTATAACAATAATAAAATTAATAAACTTAGTTCAATCAATAATTTCGAGGAAGTAAAAATCGCACGAAAATGAAGTGCGATGTCAACGGCCCTGATAACCATGCGTCATCACTAGATACGATAACTTCTGCTGACAGTTACTAAACTCCTGTCTTTTGGTCTCCCTTTCCACTGCCTCTAGTCAGAAATCGCACCTTGTTGGCAAAGCCAAGAGTAACAACCGTCCACATCATGCAAACAGATTGGCCGAGACACACAGCTGAATTATAGCAGCAGGAGTTGACAGAGGTTGGTCGTAGTTTGTCCTGAAGAAGCTGTAAAGAATCGGTAAGACGGACAATTGCGCAAGTCAATGGATCACCAAATACAGATTTCAGACCCAGGTCAGCTGAAGGGTTCCTGAGAACATCGAGAACGAAGAAATAACAAAACAAAAGCACTTTGGTACCTGGAAACGAGTAGATTAGCTGACCTGATGTAGTGTTGTGTAAGTTAGGACAGTGTGGTTTGACCAATGGCAAGCCAGATGGAGGCTTTGTGAGTGCAGAGAGATACAAAACGAGGAAATGAGAAAATACTTGTCTGGTACTAGAAAGGAGCTTGTCTGGTGCAAAACTGAATGACGCTGTGTGGTCTCGTGTATTTTGGCCAATCATCAGCGACTTGAGAGGTTGCGAGAACATATACCGTAGATAGCGAACTATAAATGACAAAATACGTGTCGTCGCTATAAGAGCGGATCTTACCTGATGTAAGGTAATGTGGACCGGTGTGGTATAGAACACTAGAACCAATGGTTTTGAGAGTGAAGGGGCTATACAGAAGTAGGGCCAAGTAGGGGAGATTGTTTCATGTCTGTAGATGTTGCAGACCTGATTAGTGAACCGTTCAAAGTCTGAAATTTCTGATGGCTTTTGCTCTTGTAGGTCTTCATGGCTCATAGTTTGTTGCTAAATCATTCCGCACACACCTCACATTAACAATAAACTTAACTTCTCACGCTTCAATGGGTGAATGACCTCTACCCAGCATATCCCTCAGGCACATTAGCCCAACCCAAACAATAGGCAAGATAAAATGTTACTTATAAGGTAAAACTCGAGGGCCAAAAACACCCCATACACACCCATACTTGGCCCATACTGTATAAAATGCAGAGGGTGACAGTTATTCCAAAGCATACTCCAGCTAATCTAATGATTTCTATAGCGCCATTATTCTAATGCACAAGACTTCAGTCGGTCGCTTATGAGCCCAACTCCAGTAAAATCATAATATGCTGGAGAAGCCTGGTTGAAATCCCAAAGGTCAGAGAAATCAGAAATGAGTAGGTAAAAAGGTTGAAAAACGAGTCCTAAGCTTAGATCTGAATGTTATTTATACAACTGACAGACCGCACAGAACTGGAATTCCACAGCTCTGAACCAAAAACCGAGAACGCTCGAGCGCCCAGCATTGTTCTGGTGCGAGGCACAAGAGGCAAACTTCAATATTTGCTGGTATGCGAGGTACATTTTGAATAATGTATTGTCAAATAATGCTGCCAGTAAATCATCACACAACACTGCAAATGCATCCCTCCTGGCACCTACGCTTTCGAGTAGAAGGGTCAGTGCCCCTTTATTTTTTCAGTGGCGACGCCCCTGACTGGAAGATAAGGATCTCGGAGATCTTAGCAGCTGAAGAACGGGAGGACAAATGAAGGCGAAAAGCAGCAACTGTCAACACGTGGAACCGAGTCGGCAATTTGCCGAGTAAACTGCGAGTGCAGAAGACGAGCAACGGACGGCGAGGATTAATGCAGATCGGCGCTGAATGAAAAGCGACGACTGAAGGCACTCACTGTCACGAGCTCTAGAAGGTTGACTGATGAATTTCTTTGGGGAGAAGGAACGCCTCGCCTTAAGAATGGATACATAGAAAGTACTTGATTATGCGGATTGACGTGATGGGTGGATGGATGGATGGAAGAATGGGTGGATGGATGAATGAAAGGAAGGATGGGTGAATTGGTGGGTAGGTGGAGAGGATGGTGGGATTGAAGGCGGGAGGGGTGGAGTAGGAGATTGGTGAGTGGTTGGTTGGATGGATGGATAGGTGGTTGGATGGATTCAAATGTGGTTGGTAAAGTGGAGGGGTGGATGATGGATGAATACGGGTTGGTCGGTGGGTAGGTGGATAGATGGATGTATCCATCGATAGATTGCGGGTGGATATGGCGTAGATAAATAGATAATGATGGGTTGGGCGGGTGAATGGATGGAGGGACAGGACGGTTGAGTAAGAGTTAGGGATGGATAGATGGGTTCAAATGTGAGTGGATAAGTTGAAGGCTTGGATGGATGGATGGATGGGCAAATGGATGTGTGGATAACTGGATGGATGGATGGCTGGATGGACGGAAGAGTATATAAAAAGGTACGGAGGCTGGGTAAAAGTCATGGATGGATGGATGGATGGATGGGTGGGTGGGTGGATGGATGGGTGAATGGACGGAAGAGTATACAAAGAGGTACGGAGGCTGGGTAAGTCATGGATGGATGGATGGAAGGATGGAGTGGTGGATGGACAGATAATGGATAAAAGGATGGGTTGGGTGGATGGAGGGATCGAGAGGAAAGGAGACTGGGTCGATGTCAAAGATGTATGGATGGATGACAAATAAAAGCATAAATAGAACCGAAATGAATGGAATAGATTGAAATAGACGAATAAAACAGAATAGAATGAATGAATGAAAAAATTAATAAGTAATAGACGACTGATCAAATGACCAGATATTTCCATATAACATCCAAACCTTTCTCCCGCACGCACGTCTTCTTTTACAAAAGCACGTAATACACACGCAACGCTCCACGACGAGCCTCCGTCCCGCAGCCAACGACGGACTACTAACGACCGACTGACCGACCGCTCCTTCTCCTCGGCGTCTCCTCGCCGACCGCCTGCGCTCCTCGTCAGAGCCCTAATCGCATCTCTGGCACGTCGAGGCCTTCGCAGACAGGCTGTTGTCGCTAGGCCTGAGCGCCGCCGGTGTCACGCCAAACGAAGTCCGGATGAAAACAGGACCGAAGAGTATTTTCTGATTGGTTCACGTGATCTGCGCGCTGACTTTGTTTCTAAAAATAGAACTGTTCTAACGATATCGTTTTCATGTCGCCTCGAACCTACGGTTTATCCTAATTAAAGAAGAAAAACAGTCCATCCCTGCAGTTATGCAGCCATGCGTATGAAGTGTTCGCGACTTCATTTTTCTTAGCTCCGGCATATGATGACGGATGGCCAGCCTTCTCCTTCGCCGCTAATAACTTCCCACTGACAGAGTGTGGGTCAGTGAACTCATTATGGCTGAGTTTCCTAAGTTTGTCCTATCTACGACTGCATAAGTAGACCCTTTGGCTTCTATTTGCCAATTAGTAAAATAGGTTTCTAGCAAAATGTGTTACCAAGGTAACAGGATAGCTTAAAATTCGCACCAAATACGGTGAGCTAAACGCTGGTGTAGTCGGACCCCTCTTCTCCGGGAACCGATTTGGCACAATGGGGATGTCGGAATTGTCTTTACCTCGGCAACGACGCGGAAAAGGTGGGTGGAGTCGGAACCGTCTTTACCCCGGGACCGACCTGGAACCACACCGGCGCCGTGCGTAAGGCAGAGCTGGCGTCCGAACCCCTTTAATAGGCCGGTCGCAAGAAGGACGGCTGCGGACGGGATAGGTGGCCGGGCGGCAAGGCAACGCGAGCGGGTGGGAGGACGGCGGCGGCGAGGCCCCTACGTCGTTGAAGCCGGTCAATATTTCGCGCGCTGATTAACGTATGCGCGAAGCATATCTTGATCTATTTGCCATTGTAGAAGAGGCGTGATCAAGGGGAGGAAGGATGAGGAGCAAAGAAAAGAGGATGATGAGGAGGAGGAGGAGAAATCCGCAGAAGAAGATAAAGGTGACGAAAGGAACGATAGATGGCAATGAATAGAGGGCGAGTAAGAAAAAGGATGCGAAGAAAAAAAATGGATGTGGAAACTGCCAAGAAGGAGAAGCGCGGAGATGCGAAGAGGATGAAGGTAAAAATTGTAAGTGAAGAGGATGCTGAAGGATGATAGGCAACGCATTAAGTAAGTAAGTAATGCATTTGCTAACACGCCATATGTCCATCGGCTGAGCGACGAATCGCAGCGAAAGAGGCAAAAACTGGAAACGCAGTAAAACAGGGATAAAAATGACAACGGATAAGTAAAAAGGAGGATGGCAAATCAGAAGGTAGGGAAAAACAAATGAAAGAAGAGGAAGCGATGAGGATGGAGGAAGAGAATAAGAAGAAAGAGAAGGTTACGAAGAAGAAGAGATCTGCAAAAGCAGTAAGAGGGATAAAAAGGCGCAACGGAGGAGTAACAACGAGGATGGACAATGAGAAAAAAAATGGAAGCGGGGGCCGTGAGGAGAGAGGACGAAGAGAATGAGGAGAAAAAGGTTACGAAGACAAGGAGAAGAAATACGAGAGTTATGAGGAGAAAGGAGGGGGAAATATAGAGCAAGAAAAGAAAGAAGATGAGGATGAAGAGGACGAGGTGTATTGAAAGGAGGAAAAAACGGACAATCAGAAGAAAGAAGAGGATAAGTGCGAAAAAAGATAAAGCGAAAGAGGGGCAGATACAAGAGGAGTAAAAGAGCACGATGGAGGAATAGTACTCCAAACAAAAGGTTGACAGGACAACAGTGGAACAAAAACTAGGAGGCGACAGTGCGGACGACGACTAGAGGATGAGGAGAATGAGGAGGAGGAATAAGAGGCTATGAGGATGAGAAGGATTAAGAGGATAGTAGAAGAAGGATGAATGAGGATAGGAGAAGGATTAAGGGGATAGTAGAAGGAGGAGGAATACGAGGATAGGAGGAATAAGAGGACATGAGGAGGAGGAATAAGAGAATATGAGGAGGAGGATTAGGAGGATAGGAGGAGAAGGAATAAGAGGAGGAAAGGGGAGAAAGAAGAGGAGTTAGGGAGGGCAGGGATGTTGTCAAAATCAGAATTAGGAGAACAAGAAGAATATGATTGGAATACAAAAATTATCAAGATTCAGAGGAGGAAGAACAACGATCAAGTTTAGACCTGAAAGACATCACATAATTGACAGGCCGAATAGAACTTGGTAGCGAATTCCGAAGCCGTGGACCAGCAACAGAAAACGCTCTATAAACCAACACTCTTCTAGTGCGAGGGACAAACATTAATCATGTGCTGGGCGGGAGGCTAGGCAAGAATGATGGATGGATAGATGGATGGGTGGATGGATGGATGGATAGATGGATGGATGGACACGGAGCGAGAGGCTAGGTAAGAATGATGGATGGATAGATGGACGTATAGTGAATTTAGGAACAAATAAACAGGAAGAGGAGGGAAACAGAAGGAAAGAAGGAAAAAGAGATGAGTAGACAGCGAAGGAGAGGAGTGAGGAGAAGGAATAGGAGGAGAAGTAGGAGGAGAAGACTAAGAGGAAGAGAAACGGAAGAGGCTCAAGGAGGAAGGAGAAGGGGACGGATAGGAGGAGGAAGAGATGGAAAAACAGGATGAACGAAGAGGAAGAGAAGGAGGAGGAGGAAGAGGAGGAGGAGTAAAAGACTAAGAGAAAAACGAAGAGGCAGGAGGAGGGAGAAGAGGAAGGATAGGAGGAGGAAGAGATGGAAAAACAGGATGAACGAAGAAGAGAAGGAGGAGGAGCAGGAGGAGCAGGAGGAGGAGTAAAAGACTGAGGAAAACGAAGAGGCAGGAGGAGGGAGAAGAGGAAGGATAGGAGGAGGAAGAGATGGAAAAACAGGATGAACGAAGAGGAAGAGAAGGAGGAGGAAGAAGAGGAGCAGGAGGAAGGATAGGAGGAAGAGATGGAAAAACAGGGTGAACGAAGAGGAAGAGGAGGAGGAAGAAGAGGAGCAGGAGGAAGGATAGGAGGAAGAGATGGAAAAACAGGATGAACGAAGAGGAAGAGAAGGAGGAGGAAGAAGAGGAGCAGGAGGAAGGATAGGAGGAAGAGATGGAAAAACAGGGTGAACGAAGAGGAAGAGGAGGAGGAGGAAGAAGAGGAGCAGGAGGAAGGATAGGAGGAAGAGATGGAAAAACAGGATGAACGAAGAGGAAGAGAAGGAGGAGGAAGAAGAGGAGCAGGAGGAAGGATAGGAGGAAGAGATGGAAAAACAGGGTGAACGAAGAGGAAGAGGAGGAGGAGGAAGAAGAGGAGCAGGAGGAAGGATAGGAGGAAGAGATGGAAAAACAGGGTGAACGAAGAGGAAGAGAAGGAGCAGGAAGAAGAGGAGCAGGAGGAAGGATAGGAGGAAGAGATGGAAAAACAGGGTGAACGAAGAGGAAGAGGAGGAGGAGCAGGAGGAGGATGAGGAGAAGGGAGTAAAAGACTAAAAGGAAAACGAAGATGCAGGAGGAGGGAGAAGAGGAAGGATGGGAGGAGGAAGAGATGGAAAACAGGATGAACGAAGAGGAGGAGAAGAAGAGGAGCAGGAGGAAGGATAGGAGGAAGAAGTGGAAAAACAGGGTGAACGAAGAGGAAGAGGAGGAGGAAGAGGAGGAGGAGGAGGAGTAAAAGACTAAGAGGAAAACGAAGAGGCAGCAGGATGAAGAAGAGGAAGGATAGAAGGAGGAAGAGATAGAAAAACAAGATGAACGAAGATGAAGAGGAGCAGGAGGAGCAGAAGTAAAGCTTTTGAATCCGAATGAGGGAGATGATGAGCAACTGAGGAGGAGGAGGAGAGAGCGGTGGACTTGTTGGACGAGAGAGGGTTGGAGGAAGCTGCTGACGTATTATCTGTCGGCGGCGCTGGCTCAGCCGCGGACATCAGTGACGAACGGACACGAGATGGACTATAGACATTAGTGAACTGGGTCACAACGACCTACGCCGCCTCACAGCAACGACGATACTCATCGGATGATAACGACGACGACTTTGATAATGACATAAGCGAACACTACGACAGCGATGTATGAGATGATGATGAAGATGCTGAAGATGACAAGATGGAAGAGAAGGAGAAGGAGGACAGAGTAACGACGATAATGATGACAAAAACTATGATTACGCAAATGATGATAATCAGGATGATAAGTAGGAGCAGGAGGAGGAGGACAAAAGTATGGTCATAAATTATAATCGAGGTGATAAAGAAACTGAAATTGGCCAGTTGTCAAAGTGTGCAGGACGGTGGTCTATCGGTAACGTGTTTGGTCAATGATTATGTGGCTGCGGGTTCGACTCCGTGTAATGACCCTAGGCATTTTGTTTGCGCACACGTGCCTCTGTCACCAAGCAGTGTAATTTGGTACCGGCGTAAGCTGAGAAGTAAACGGCAATTTCTGCGATGCACTGGCCCCGTGTCCAGGACCTTGGGATTCGTTCATTGCCGGCTCAAAGGCCTAAGAAAAGGAAATGAACGCCTTGTGGGATATTGGATACTTCACTTTTAATTGTCAAAGTCCTGGAGCAGAAGCTGGAGAACGAGAAGCAACAGGAAAAGAACGATTACGAGCAGAAGGACATGGAGTACGAGGAGTAGAAGGAGTAGGATAAAGAGGAAGAGGATGAACAGAAACTGCACGAACCGAACGAAGAGGAAAAAGATGAGGAGACGTTGTAGGAAGTGAAGCAGGAAGGGTGGAAGGAGCAACAGGAGGAAGAACGGGGAGAGATTAAAAAAAGAGAAGCGGGATTAGAATTGGGAGCAACAGAAATAGGTGGAAGAGGAAGAGTAGAAACAGGAGTAAAAGGTAGGGGAGAAGCGGATTAGATGGAGCAGGAGGAGGAGGAGGGGGAAGAGGGGCAGGTGGAGAAGGCGAAATATTGATTCGAATGAGGAATACCAGAGCAAAACAATTAAAAAGTGACAACTAAGATTGATGAGGACAGACAGGAGGGACAGAAGATTGATGACAATGATGAAATATTAAAGAAGGAGGACAGACAGACAGACAGACAGACAGACAGACAGACAGACAACAGACAGACAGACAGACAGACAGAAGGAGAGGGAAGACAGAAATACACACATACAAACTGGATTCTAACATGGAGCAATTTTTAAAGGCTTTTCTAGTAAGTCTTTAGGTGATTAGCGCCGTTTCCTTCGAGTTCTTAGTCACCCTAATCGTCTGGTTACGACAGTCGTATGCGTCTCTCTTATATGGCATCGAGCCAGCCGAAAAATCACCACGTTTCCCAACAACCAGAGTGTATATTGCACACCCAAGTAAGTAAGTAAGTAAGTAATGCATTTGTTAATACTAAGAAATCGCAGGCACGAAAGGGTAACAGTGGTTGGACAAACAAAAGCAAGATGGTAAACATAGGTCTTAAGTCGCTTTACGAATACGCCTAGCGAGATATCGTTGTGAGTGATGTAAACAGGGAGACCATTCCAGAGGAGGGGCCAGATCATGAAAAAACTTAGTATGTAATAATTATTAATATATTTCTGCTTTTCTGTATTATAATTCACAATTGCGATTTAGTACGATTATGATATGAATGTTTCGAGACTGGAACCTCGTATTTGCAGTGGCCCCGACCTCTATGAAAGGCCCTGCATACACATACATACATACATACACAGACAGATATGCACACATTACATAAAATACGTACATATACATACATACATACATATGTACATACACATACATACATACATATATATACACATATATACATACATACATATGTAGATACATACACACATATGTACATACACACATACGTAGACATACGTATATACACACAAACGTATATACACACGAACAGACGTACATACACACATTACATAACATACGTACACACACAGGGCCTATATATACACACGTGCTTAGGTACGTACATACTTACACACATACAAACAAACAAAGAGAAGGTACGGACGAGAGAAAGACAGACAGGCAGACAGACAGACAGAGAGTAATGTGTCTTCGTTGTGTCGCTGTAAATGTGCTCAGTGGAGCTAATGAAGGAAGCACCTGCGCCCATCGTCTGTTCTGGCCAATAACGCGACGCCGACTGAGGCGGCGATTGCCACTGAGACGCTAAGGCGTGCGTTGCTATGGCTGCTCGGATGCCGAACGGGCACCTGTGACGTCGAACGCGTTCGAGCGTAAACTGACTAAAGAAGATGAATGATGCTGATGGCGCAGGGATCAAGGCATCCTTGCCTGTCTCCTGCCCCTGCCCCTGCACCTTCTCTTCCTCTTCCTACTTCTCCTCTCCCTTTTCATCTACCTCCTCATCTTTCTTTTACTACACCTTTTCCCCGTTCCTTCTCCTCTGACGCTTCGTTCCACTCTTTCTGTTCTTCCTCTTCCTCTCCGTTTTCCTCCTCTTCTTCCTTCAACTCACCTTCCTCACCGTCTTCCTCCTCCTCTTCCTCCACTTCGTCTTCCTATTCCTCCTCGTCTTCTTCCTCTTCTTCTTCCTCCTCTTATTCCTCCACCTCGTCTTCCTCTTCTTCATCGTCTTCCTCCTCCTCTTCATCCATCTCGTCTTCCTCTTCCTCATCGTCTTCCTCCTCTTATTCCTACACTTCGTCTTTCTCTCCCTCATCCTCTACCTCCTCTTCTTCTTCCTCCTGTACTTCCACCTCGTCTTCTTCTGTCTCATCGTCTTCCTCCTCTTCTTCTTCCTCCTCCTGTTCTTTCGCCAGCTCTTCCTTTTTCCTCTTTCTCATGTCATCTTCTTCCCCTTGCTCTTCCTCTGCCTCCTCCTCCTATTCATGCTTTTCCTCTTCCTCCTACTCCCACTCTTTCTTCTTCCCTTCATCCTACTCTACATCAGGAGGCGCCAACAGGATGCGAGAATTCTTCATTAGCTCCTTGAAGATCTAAGCTGCTCTCCAGCGGCTCACGAGGAATTTAGCGATGAATAGTAGCACTTACATCTGTCGCATGGTCTCTAAGCTAGATCTCCTACTTTCCTCTCCTCTCCTCTTTCCCCTCCTTTCTTCCGCTCGCCTTTCCTCTCTTCTGCTCCTCCATCTTCTCTTTCTTCTACTCTCTCTCCTAATCCCTCCTCTTCTCTATTCTCCTTTCCTCTCTTCTTCTCGTATTTCTTCTCTCCTCTTTTCTCCTTTCCTTTCCTCTCCTCTTCTACCCTCTTCTCTCATCTTTTCTATCAGCTCCTCTTCTCTCCTCTCCTTTTCATTCTCCTCCTCTCCTCTTCTCTCATTTCCTCTCCTCTTCTCTCCTCTCCTTTCCTTTCCTCGCCTCTTCTCTCTTCTCGTTGTTCCCTCTCCAGTCTTATCTTTCCTCTTCTTTTCTTTCCTCTTCTCTCCTCTTTCTTCTTCTCTCCTCTTCACTCCTTTTCTTTCCTTTCCTCTCTTCTCTCCTCTCCGTTCCTTTTTCCTCTTCTCTCCTCTCCTCCAAAACCGTCTGCCTCAGACCAAACGACCACGAATCAACCGTTAATTCAGATTTCTTTAGCTGGGTCTCTGCTTTCTAGGCTCTACCCAAAACACAGCGTACAGTTTTCCCAAAACCTAATAAATATTTTATGCCCTGTGACTTTGGCACATACATATAAATATATGCTGGAAATAATATACAATAATACATACATATCTTCCTCTAACCAAGCATCATCAGCTTTATAAAGAAAACGACGTCAGTCCATCCAATCTCCTATAGTCTGTACCGTACTGCCTTACGCTCTGATTATAGTAGGAAATAGCGTGACCTATTTCTGCATGAAACCACGAAGTTTTGTTGTTATTTTTGATCTCCACTGAGTTCTTCCTTACGAGAAGAGAGTCATTTATCAAATAAATCTGTAGAGTTTCTCCAAAGCACAAATTTCAGCTACATATCCACTGTCATCACTCGACGGCCTAACATCAACTCCAATATATATACATATATATGTATATATATATAGATATAACTCAAGCCTAGACATTTCTGCTTGCATGATTATGACTGGACTCGTCTGAGGCAAAGGTAGGCTATGCTACACTGCGCATGTCCACGAATGCACGCTGGACTTCTGTGCGCCAGTTGATACAGCGTTTTCATAAAAAAAAGTCCTGACACAGGCTATCAAAATACCTTAAGTAAATGCGAAAATAAGAAGAATCGCTACAGTGGTTATGACGATGATGTTGAAGATGATGATGCATGTAGGCATATGTCTGTCTGTCGTTATATATGTATGTATGTAAGCTTATATGTATGTATGTATACATGCATGTATGTATGTATGTATGAATATAGGCCTATGTATGTCTACATGTATGTTTGTACATCTGTATGTGAATACACATGTAGGAAGCATTTCTGTATGTATGTATGTAAGCATATGCATGTATATAAGTATGTATATATGTCTGTATATATGTAAGCATATATGTATGTGTATATGTTGTTAGAGTCGGCCCATGTGGAAGACCCGGATGTAAGGAGTGGTTGAAGGATGAGCCGTCTCTTTGGGAGGCGTAACCCCAGAAACCCTATAAAAGGGGATGTTTCCTTCAGTTTGCCGAGCTTGGCTAGTTAAGATAGGCCGAGTTCTACATGGCTCTGTTTTCTGTTAGTTGCCAAGACTCCGTTTCACGAGCTGATGTAAAGGTCCTCCGTCTGTTGGAGGAACCTGTGTTCGAGTTGTTCTCTGACGAAAAGGCTTCGACTCTTGGCTTCGAAACAGCCGTCGACGTTCTGTCTGATGTCAGGTATTCTGTTCTCTGTGTTACAACCTCTTGCAAGTGTAAACAGAAATTTTATCGAAACCCAAGCGAGTTATTTATCAACACTAGACGAACACGTAACAATGTATGTATGTATTACGCTTTATATATCTTGACACTTAATACAGCGCCTTTTGTAGTTCACAAAAGCGCCGTCTACTCTGACCTAAGTGACGTTGAAGTTCAATAAGAAGAAAAAGTTATCTAACCAAAAAATGTTCAGACAACTGGAAAAGTCGCCACTGGCAGGCCCTCGCACACACCTTAGAACGAAAGCAACTAATTTTGTATGGGCTAACAACATTGGGCAAAGGAGGAGCAGATAAGACCTCATCAAAGCTTATAGGCTAATAACTGGAAAGGAGGCAGAGGTTGGTAGAGTAATGGTACAGTTGTTTGAATTAGTATGATACATACACACATATGCACGTATGTATGTATATATGTATGCTTATATGTATGTGTGTACCTGTATGTGTGCATACAGTATATGCATGTATGTATGCACGCATGTATGTTCGTATGCAGATATGAATACAAACATACATATATACATACATACAAAATAACATACATACAAACATACATAAAACATACATATATACACATACATAAATACATACATACATACATAAATAAATACATACATAAATACATACATACATACATACATACTTATATACATACATACATACAAATATACAGACATCCATACAGACATACATACATACAGACAAGGCCACAAAAACAGACAAAAGCATTTGGGCAGAAATTCCTCAGTGCAATAACAGTTGTAGACTTGTCGCAAAGTTAGGAAGACAGCAGCTCTGTCTGAGGGTCTCAGTGCATAAGGGCTTTTGAGAGGAAGCCAGGAAGGACTGGCTACGGAGCAGTCCGGGTAATTTGCGGCGATTCTAACACAGATTAAACTTCTTCTTAATTCACTTAATTCCCTGGTCATCTTATCCTATTCACTCACATTAACCTACGATACAATCGCTGCTCTTTTTATTTCTGCTATGTCGCAGTCAGAGCAATGGTCAGTTAATCATTGCTTGGACCCGCCCTTCCACCTGACCAGTTCCGGTCGTAAATGTCCATTAGCCGACGTCACAGCGGACAAACGGAAGTGACCATGGGACCGGAAGTGGAATTGGCAGCCACCGGAAAGCAGATTAAAAATGGATTACGTCAGCAGTAAACGAGTTGGCGTGACCGGTAATAATTTAGCATGGGCTCTTCTTTAGCCATTCCGTGCAATTTCGTTCCACTGCGCGCAAATCATTTGGAGGACGAATTCGCTCAAGGAAAACCACGAGTCAATAGATCAAGCGAAACTATTAAGACATATGTTCGACTCAAGCACATTGTATCTCTCTCACTTTCTCTATACTTCTCTATATCTCTTTCTTTCTGTCTCTTTTCTTTCTCTATTTCTTAAGTTTTTCTCTATCTATTTCTCTCCATTTCTCTCTCGCTATTTCTCTCTCTATTTCTGTCTCTGTCTCTGTCTTTCTCGCTATTTCTCTCTCTATTTCTGTCTGTCTCTCTGTCTCTGTCTCTCTCTGTCTCGGACGGGAGGCATACTCGAGGTAAGCTTAGCCGTATTGATGATGCGACGCCACGCTTTCCAGTCCTGGGCTTTATTTCAAGCAGTACTCGGCCCAAAACCACAACATTCGAGATTCTTTCCTTTTACATACATACATACATACATACATACATACATACATACATAAATATATACACATACATATATATACACACATATATATATACCTACCTACCTATATACATACATACAAGATCCTTTTACTTCTGTAGCGCCGTTGTCAAAATGCCCAATGCATCTATCGATGGTCGCTTCAAGTGAAACAGTAGTAAAAATCAGAATCCGATAATAATAATAATAATAGTAATAATAATAGTAATAATAATAATAAGCACTGTTGCACAGAACTACCACTCTGTACCTTTGGTGTTCGAGACTCTCTGCCCAATCAACAGCAGTGGCCTACTCTTCATAACAGAGTTAGGGCGCTATCTCTCTCGTATAACCGGAGACACGAGAGAAACCAGTTATCTTTTCCAGCTCATTGCTATCACAATTCAACGCTTCAATTCTGTTGCCTTCCAAGGTACTTTTGCTCCGCCAGATCTTGACGATTTCTAGCCGTCCCAGAATTTTGTATTCTCGGGAGAATTTTTTTTAATCCTGAGGAACCATATATACCTCGGGTAACAAAAAACAATAATAATAATAATAATAATAATAATAGTAATAGTAATAATAATTGACCTTTGTTGCCCACACACATGTCGATGTTGAGACGCTGTTCGCCCAGAAGAACACCATTGGGTTAGTTTGCAAACTATCTAAGGGACACTCTATTCGCCATTATGACATAAATTTTAGCATATGGCGCTTACTACAGAGTGCAGACGTTCCAAGCACGAAGAAGACAATGGGTCTTCTGAGGACTGACGGCAAGCGGCCAGATGGTGCTACACTTGCTCCTTGGGCGGCTCGAAAATATATGACCTGGGATGCTACAGTGGTCCATACTTGTGCCATCTCGCACTTATCACAGACAGCTATTTCAGTGAGGAAACCGATCAGCTGAAGAAGCAGCAACCCATGTCTGCAAAATATGCACTTCTGCCTACAACTCACAAGTTTGTTCCCATTGCCTTTGAGACCCTTGCTCCAATAAATGCTGAGGGTACAGAATTTCAGCGTCGCATTTCAGCAGTCGCCGGAGACGACCATGAGACTCGTTTCCTTTCCCAGCGCCTCTCTGTCTGTGTCCAGCGCCACAATAGGGCCTACCACTGCATTCAGAGCCACATTTTCAGACGGCTGTGAAAACTACTTGGACGAGGCCTGGTTTCTCAGAGATCACTTTATACTCCTAACTTAATTGTTTAGTTCCTGGGGGATCATTTCTACCTCGGGTCAAAAAAAATAATACATGACTACGCTCAGAACTGAACAGTGTAATCCAAGCTTCGAACTAGAGCTGTTCCGCTCTGCTCTGCTTTTTGCATTCCCTTTTCATCCCTTCCCTATTCCGCCCTCCGCTCCACATTCAGAGTAACTCCCACCTCTCCAAACACTAGTCATAATCGTAACTGTAAACTCACAATTTCACAAGCGCTACTTAAAAGCTAAACGCACGACACCAGCTTATTCACGCGCACCGCTTCAAGTCAGAGGGGTCGTCCAAAGATGTCAAGAACACCACAATCTAATCCAGTCCAATCCAATCCAATACATTGTAATATATAATAGAATCTGGTCTGGTCTTATGGGAACTGATCTAATCTTAGAATTCTTGAGTGCCGTTTTTATGATGCACTAGACATGGTCATCGGTCGTTTTGATGTGAACCGCAATCGTAATTCATTGTACAGATCTCAACGAATAAGCACCTATCACCCTCACCCGACCCGTCCGTCTCGCCCTCCCGCCTTCCCTCTCTCCACCCTTCCGTCCATCTTTCTCGTCTTTCCTGCCTCCCACCTCTTCCCTCTGCCTAATAAAACCATCCAATCAACTTGTTTACGATATGACTAGGATGGCCTTCCCACTCCGCTTGTCTAGATCCCTTCCTCTGTATTCCCTTCCTCTCCCTTTCCTTCCCCACCCTTGTTTTTTTTCTCTTTCCTTGCCTTCCCCTCCCTTGCTTCAATTCCGTTGGCTTCCTTTGCCTTCTCCTCCCTTCTCTTTCCTTTTCGTCTCTTCCTTTTCCCATCATTCCCTTATCGTCCATTCCTTTTTCTTCCCTTCCTTTCTTCTCTTCTTTTTCCATTCTTTTTCTTCCGTTGCCTTCCGCTCCACACCCTTCTCTTCCCTTCCCGTCCCTTCTTCTTTCTCCCCTCTCCTTCCATTCTCTTCTCTTCTCTTGCCTTCCCTCGGCTTTTTATGCGAGAGGTGGAAACAACGCATCTTTCGTGAATCCCGCTTTGCATATTCGTTTCGTTCTGCGTCAAATCCCAGCTCTGATTATTCCCCGTGTCGTTTCACTGTCCTCCTGGCAATCTCTGTCCTCCTGGCAATCTCTGTGCGCGTGGCAATCTGTCCGCATGGCAATCTCTCTCTCTCTCTCTCTCTCTCTCATGTCAATTGCTCGCCAGGCGCCGTTTAATTGCCACGAAAGCGTAGAGGGCTGAGCGCGCCACGTAGCGCGAGCTCGGCAAAGCTAAATCATTCAGGAGATTACGTATGCAAGCCTTCATTAGGCCGATGTAAGTGAGCCTCGGTCGATGGGACAGCGGGCTAGGGACAGGATCGCAAGGGGGCTTCGGGTGTCCGGCGCTCTCATCTGATCTCGAGCTGAATTGTTCTGCCCTGGTCGGCACCGCTCCGTCGTTTCCCAATCATGTGTTTCCTATCCGGATGAGTTATGTCTGCCCGCGTCTTCTGTGCTATGCTACGATCCTACACTGTATTCTTGCCTTCCCTTCTGCGATCCTACGCTGTATTCTTGCCTTCCCTTCTGCGATCCTACGCTGTATTCTTGCCTTCCCTTCTGCGATCCTACACTGTATTCTTGCCTTGCCTTCTGCGATCCTACACTGTATTCTTGCCTTGCCTTCTGCGATCCTACACTGTATTCTTGCCTTCCCTTCTGCGATCCTACGCTGTATTCTTGCCTTCCCTTCTGCGATCCTACACTGTATTCTTGCCTTGCCTTCTGCGATCCTACACTGTATTCTTGCCTTGCCTTCTGCGATCCTACACTGTATTCTTGCCTTGCCTTCTGCGATTCTACACTGTATTCTTGCCTTGCCTTCTGCGATTCTACACTGTATTCTTGCCTTGCCTTCTGCGATTCTACACTGTATTCTTGCCTTGCCTTCTTTTCTCTTCCCTTCCCGTCCTCTCTTTCCCCCCTTCCTTTGCATTCCCGTACCTAAGCTTACAATTCCTTGTCCTGCCTTCTCTACACATCTGTTCCCTTCAAAAACTATGTTGTTCTTTCTTAACCCTTCCTGCTGTTCCCTGACCTGTCCTGTTTTGGTCTCTCCTAAACTGTATATCCATCGATCCGTCACCCATCCATCCATCCATCCATCCATCCATCAATCCATCCATCCATCGATCCGTCCATCCATCCATGCGTCAATCCGTCCACCCATCCATCCGCCCATCCATGAATTTATCCATCCATCCATCCGTCAACCCATCCATCCGTCCATCGATCCATCCACCCCAATCCATCGATTCATCCATCCATAGATTCATCCATCCATCCATCGATTCACCCATCCATCCATCGATCCATTCATCGATCCATCCTTTGATTCATCGATCCATCCATAGATTCATCCATCCATCCGTCCAAGCATCCATCCGCATCTCTCTGTGTGACTGTAACACTTTCTACAAGTCAGATTCTCGGCTTCTCTGGGAAGCAGGGGCCTAAGCGTTACAGGAAAATGCGCTATACAACCCTAAATCAAGTCCCCCTTATCAACAGATCTCTATTCAACCGGCTTCATGATAGCAACAGATCTCCAAGCGCTTCGACCGTACGCACGTACGCAGCTAATTTCCCGGAGTCGGCAGCGGCATTGGCGGCTCTATAGGGGAGGCCAGGGGGTCATGACCCTCCAACTGAACCCTTGACCCCAGCTTCCAAAAAATCAAAAGTCAATTCTTTACACGTAAAGATAACTTCTTTAGCCCTAGAGGTTTAAAGGTGCTGCATATATAACCAGATACGTTCTTTTTATTCCACTGATTGAATTTGTCATAAAGTGAAGTAGAACCAAAAGTTTAATGACATCATATGGCAGCATTGGCCGTCGACGTCCTTACAAATGTTTTACATGAAAAACAGTTCTGTTTAAATAGTTTGGCTTAACTAACAATAAGTAAAGATACAATTAAACAAACGATTAAACTTTAAACTGAAAAAGATAGTCGTTACTTATCATAAAAACCTGTGGTGAATAACAGTTCAGTTGAATATAGCAATTGTATTGTACATCAGACTATGGAGATTAACATTATTTAATGGATGATCAATGCGATTAATGAAAAACCGATAACTGCTCCCATTTACATCAGCTATTAACAGCGTATTTACAGAAATAAGAATCAGTTTCATCAATCATTGAAATCAGCGTCGCCCAACCGAACCCGTCCAACCCTCCCACCAATTTTATAGCCCACCCTCTCTGCTTGTCACGCGACTCTGCTTCAGTTTATGTTCCAATCCAAATAGACATACAATGATTATCAAATTGTATCAATAGAACAGTCAGCCGATTTTTAATATTCAAAAACAAAATGTAAACAGATGAAGTCGAACACAAACCAACAGCGTCCCGAGGTACAGGCCTGAGAAAACGTGACAGGACAAAACACTTGGCATCGGCAGTTGCCAGCAAATTGGAGGATGGCAATTACAAGGCTGTTATTCGCCTCATTTGTAGCGATGACACACCAGCACCAGATACCCCAGAGACATTAGCTGGACTAAGGATGAAGCACCCGCCAGCCTCGTCAGACAGGAGACCGTTCTGTGATCCAAAACACTCTCATCGCTTTGCTGTACTGAATACATCTGTACGAGCCACTGTCGAAGCTATTTCTTCGTTTCCTGCAGGTTCGGCAGCTGGTCCAGACGGTATAACCCCACAACACCTCAAAGACTTGACTTCGGCGGTTGTCGATTTAAACCTCATCCACCACCTCAATGACCTGGTAAATCTGATGTTAGAAGGGAGCCTACCGGCCGAGGTCAACGAAGTTATATATGGGGCGAATCTGATGGCTTTGAAGAAAAAAAGACGGAGGAATCAGGCCAATTGCGGTCGGATACACGTGGCGACGCCTAGCAGCCAAATGTGCGAACGCACACGCTGTGACCAAATTATCTCCACTGCTCGCCCCGATCCAGCTGGGCGTTGGCGTACCAGGAGGCGCCAAAGCAGCAGTACGTGCAACCCGCCGCTGGGCCACTTCGATGTCGACTGATGCCGTTCTAATCAAACTGGATTTCGCCAATGCCTTCAACACCCTTCGCAGAGACTCTCTATTAGAAGCGGTTGCAAGAGATATTCCTGAGCTTTACCGCTTCGCTCACGCCGCACATTCTTGCAGCCCGCTCTTAAAACATGGATCAAATATTCTTCGATCAGAAGAGGGTACCCAGCAAGGTGACCCGATGGGCCCCATGGAATTCTGCATCACAATAGAGCCAATCCAGCAACAGCTGAAGTCCGAGTTGAAAATAGCGTTCCTCGATGACTTAACACGGGGAGGCAGTGTGGATGTGGTGGCCCAGGATGTTCAGCTGATCGTCCAGGAATCCGCTAAGCTCGGACTTCGACTTAACCGCGCCAAATGCGAGATTGTTTCCCAGAATGACGTAAGTCAATTCGACAGTCTCGCGTTCTCCGGCTTCAACCATACACCATTAAGAGAGGCAACACTATTGGGCACACCACTGATGACGGGGCCAGCCGTTGAAAAGGTGGTGAATGAAAAGGCAAATGATCTGGAACGAGCAGTTGGGAGGCTGTCAATGCTTCACGCACATGACGCCCTAGTGCTGTTGCGAAACGGTTTGAGCATTCCGAAGCTGCTCTACACAATGCGCACAGCCGTTTGCACCGAATGCCCCAGTCTAACCAGATTTGACTCTCTTTTAAGAGATGGTCTATCGACTATCTTAAATGTTGAGCTGTCGGATGAGAAATGGCTCCAGGCGTCCCTTCCGGTTAGGGATGGCGGTCTTGGAATTCGCTGTGCTTCTACGCTGGCACTTTCTGCCTTCTTGGCCTCTGCTGCAAGCACAAGCGAACTCCAAACACACATACTGCCACCAGAATCAGCCGATACCTCAGACGAGCTAGTGAATACCGCACTGAATGCATGTATGGTCTTCACGGGTGCAGAACCACCAACTGGATCAGCAGCTCATCGACAAAGGGAATGGGACAGTCTTTGGACAAGCAAGGCGTCGGCGAGCTTACATGAGTCTGCGAACAACCCACTAGACCGCGGTCGTCTCTTGGCCTCTCAAGCACCACACTCTGGAGATTGGATGCTGGCTCCTCCAGTTACCGCATTGGGACTCCGTCTTTCGGATGAGGTGATACGGACCGCGGTGGGAATGCGACTGGGAACCACACTGTGCGAGCCAAATCTGTGTCACTGTGGCGAAAGAGTCGACGCCAGAGGACTTCACGGTCTGGTCTGCAGAAAGAGTGCTGGCAGACAACAACGCCATAACATGCTCAACGACATTATATGGAGAGCGCTTACCACAGCGAACATCCCTGCTCAGAAAGAACCGTTGGGACTCACAAGGGAGGATGGCAAACGACCGGATGGCGTGACTCTTATCCCGTGGTCTCGCGGAAGGTGTCTTACATGGGATGTGACAGTTTCTGACACATTTGCAGCGTCACATCTAGGTTTTACTTCAACCGGACCAAGTGAAGCTGCAAACCGGGCAGTCTCAGCCAAAAGGCTAAAATACGCCACTATAGCCCAAACCCACTCGTTTGTGGCGGTCGCACTGGAGACCAGCGGCGCATGGGGTACGGAAGGATTGGATTTTGTGTGGGAGTTAGGACGAAGGATGACAATGGCAACCCACGATCCATTGGAGACCAGCTACCTGCTTCAAAGACTCTCAGTAGCTGTCCAGCGAGGGAACGCCATCTGCTTCTCCGGAACTCTACTATGAACATATAGGATGATGATGATGATGATGATGATAATAATAATAATAATGATGATAAAAATAATAATAATAATAATATTAATAAAAATGTAAACAAAAATTCAATCTATACTTATTGTACACATTTTAAAACAACAGAAATCAACCAAACTGATATATCAAACAGCTCAGAAGTCTATATAATACATTTCAAATTATTTGAGAGACACTGCACTTAAGCCTATATATTTACAGGATACGACCACCATTGAAATTACGAAGCAACTCATATATTCCATTTTGCAAGTTGGGATAGCATAAAATGTTTTTAACAGTAAAACTCAACCGATGTGCTACACAATATTCTCGAAGCTTTCTTGAAATGCCCTCTCTCTGGCAGTTGAATATAAGATGAAACAGATCACCCTCCACATTACAAGCGGTGCAAAGACTAGTTGGATGAAGTTTCATTTTAAATAGTCTAGCATTTAGATTAACAACACCTAATCTAAGACGAGTCAATTGAATCTCTTTACGCCTACTAGAATCATAGGGAAGATCTCTACATCCCCATTAGAAGCTTCCCCCCACCCCCAATGATGGAAAACATCGCAGCGCGTGTCCCCAATTCTAGACCATTTCATCACGTCTAAATAGCATTTCTAGTTTAATATGCTAACAGAATTTGTCATGAACTGAGACCCGCTGTGGCCCCTTTGAATTCTTCCTCTGGTCTCCTCGATGTTGCAAAACGCAGCGCCTCCAGGTGGTGATGTCACCCATGGGCGGTAATTTGCCGGCTTCAGAAATCGAATTTTCCCATGTCACTCCCTCCTCATCCAATTCGCATCTCCCTCCTCCGCAATTTGTCTTTTTCGCGTCGACACTTCTCTCCCGCTCGTTGTCTGCCTATGATCCAGGTTTTCGGCTGGTGTGGTGCCAATTCGGTTCCGCCTCGAACACGGTTCCGACTCCGTTCAATCTGTGCCAAATACGTTCCCGGGCGAAGACGGTTCCAACTCCTTCCAATTTGTGCCAACTGATCATTTATCCGTCCAATTTATGCCAACGTGTAAACTGATATTACTTCATATACATTTTTGCTATGAAGCTAACAGGGTGCTTTAAATTCGCCTCGCCACGTTCTTCCAAAAGAGGGAACCGTCTTCGCCCGGAACCGATTTGGCACAGAAGCGGAGTCGGAACCATCTTCGCACGGGAAGCGAATTGGCACCACAGCGAGAGGCCGACGCCTAAACCGCGGCCGAGGCGACGAGCGAGGGCGACGAAGAGATGCGACGTTGAGAGTGAAGAATGCCCGGATGAGGTTCGGTCGTGAATATTCCGGCGGCGCAGTTCCAAGTGGGAGGTGGAGATGAAAGAACGGACACCCAGCACGATTATGGTAAATGATAATGATGAAACGGCCGCTCGTCTGGGCCTCGCCAGTGTATATCTGCCTATGTATGCATCGGTGTCTGTGTCTCTTGCTCGGCGTCTCTCTCTGCCTCTGGTTGTTTACGTGAGCCGCTGACAGTGTCCCTGTGTCTATCTCGCTTAGTCACTCTGACACTGTGTCTGTCTCTGTCTGTCTGTCTCTCTCTGTATGAATAAGCCTGACTGCCTGTCGCTTGCTCAGTCTCTCTGACACTGTCTCTCTGTCTCTCTCGGTCTGTCTGTCAGTCAGTCTGTCTGTCTGTTTGTCTCTCTCTTTCTCTGAACGAATATGCCTGCTTATCTGTCTGCATATATGTATGCCTGTGTAATTGTGTATCCGTCCGTCCATCCATCCGTCCGTCCATCCATCCGTCTCTCCGTCCGTCCATCCATCTATCCGTATGTTCTTTCGTCCGACCGTCTGTCCGTCCATCTGTCAGTTCGTCCATCCGTCTATCCGTATGTTCTTTCGTCCGACCGTCTGTCCGTCCATCTGTCAGTTCGTCCATCCGTCTCTCCGTCCGTCCATCCATCTATCCGTATGTTCTTTCGTTCGACCGTCTGTCTGTCCATCTGTCAGTTCGTCCATCTTATGGCCCACCTCTCGGTTCCATCTGACTTAACTCTTCGTCTTCGTCCGTCAGTCGCTTTGGCCGACGGCGATGATCTTCGAAAGCAACGACTGCCTGCATCTCCTAAATAATCTGCCAACGAAACGTCATCGTCCATGACGTCCGTCGCCAAATGACAACTATTATAAAACGTCAGACACGAGATAAAGTAATCGTAATCGTAATCCAGAGGTTTCTTCAGCGCCCAACGAAAGCCACGTCACGGGGGCCAACTCAGTCAAAACAAAATCGATAGGCAAAAGTGTTCGGTTCCAGGTCAAGATCCAAGAGTCGGGCAGAGAGACAGCGTGGCAGCTACGGTGGGTGATGCTTGGGATTGGAAAGAGGGATAAGAGGAAGAAGGGGAATCAGGATAGGATCTGTGAAAGAGAAATGTAGCCGACTGGTTTCAGCGCTAGCATTCTAACTCTAACTTGTGCGGGTTCGAGTTTCGTCCTAACGAGACGGTTACTGTGTAGGGAACCGAAGTAAGTCGTTCACTCACAATTGCTCAGCGCCATCGACTGATGCTTTGTCAGTACATATAATGGCGACTAATAAATAAATATTTCACAAGGATCGCCCATAAAGAAGCAGACACCTTAAGTGAACTGTGAAAACCATAATAAAACGAAATGTGATGTGTTATTTAAGCTCAGTTTGATTCAGTGCAACCCAGTGCAGTCTAACGTTACGACGTCGGCTAATTTACCATAACAAAACCAGATCCAATAAAGTGTTCTGTGTTCTAGAATGTTGCGTATTGTATAGAACAGTAAACTGCGAAGTGCAGTGTACTGCGTACTGAAACTGCACAGTGTAGTGTATAGCACAGTGTAGTGAACTGCATAGAGTAATGTATAGTAAAGAGTAATGAATTGCATAATGTAGTGCATAGGATAGTGTAGTGAATTGCATAATGTAGTGTACAGGATAGTGTAGTGAACTACATAATGTAGTGTATAGGATAATGTAGTGAACTGCATAGTGTAGTTTTTAGTATGGCATAGTGTAGTGTATGGTATAGTGTAGTGAATTGCAGTGTAATGCATAGTATAAGTGTATTGTATTTTATTTTGCAATGTGTTGTAGAGTATTGTGTACTGTATAGCGTAGTGTATAGTACAGTTAGTCTAGTGCATAGTGTAGCATGTATTCTAGTGTAGTGGATTTCCACAGTGTAGCTTAATGCAATGGAAGAACAAAGTGACGACCTAATCTATTCTATTCTACTATAATCCAAAATGATTTGTTAATCCTTGTAATCCAATCAAAGCAGATCTAATTAAATATTATGGAACCTAATCCGATTAGCAAGAAATTTATTTATTTATTAACTTAATCCAATCCACTTTATAAGTAAATGCATCATAAAATCGTCAACTGCCTAATTTAATTTCATTCAGTTCAATCTGCATAAATGCTATTTGATCCAAGATAACATACACGTACTGTGCCCTTTTTGGCTTCAGTCTTATTGGGGTGCTCTATAAATCGTCATATTAATGTTATTGTTATCATCATCATCATATCATCATCGTCGTCGTCATCATCATCATCATCATCATCTAACAATAACGCATTATTTGAAAATTCACCGTTCCATCATACTTAAAACGAAATCAAACGTTCTCTCACATAATCCTGTCTTATAATCCAGCTTTGCAGAAAGATCCCTAATGCCCCAGAAGATGTCCTTCCAAGGTCTCTTCGGAAATCAGAATACTGTGCGACTAACTGCATTAGAAGAGAAGAAAAGCCGTGGCCAGGGAAACTCGCCAAGGTTTCGATCGTAATTGGATGATGCACTTATAGACTCCGTAATACATGGCTTCCAAGAGAGCATCATTTTCTACATGCACACACACACACACACACACACACACACACACACACAGAGTTTTGGACACGGTGTGTTAGCGTCTGTCTGTCGTCTGTCTGTCTGTCTGCCTGTCTGTCTGTCTGTCCGTTTGTCAGTCATTCTGTCCCTATGTCTGTCAGTCAGTCTCATTGTCTGTCCAGTTTCTCTGTTTACCACTCTCTTGATTAGCTGTCTCTGTTTCCTGCCTCAGCCAGGGAAGATGAGGAAGATGACGAGGGGGAGGAAATGAAGAGGAGCTGAGGAAGAGGATGACAGTAGGAGAAGGAAGAGGGAGACAACATGAGAGGAAGAGGCGTAGAACGAGGAAATGGTCGAGTAGGAAGAGGTAGAGAAGAGGAAGGGGTGAACGACGAACAGGAGGACGAAGAGGACGAGAGGAAGAGAGAAGAGAGGCGAAGAGTAGGAGGATGCAGAGGAGGAGAGGAAAAGAGGAGAGGAGTATGAAGACGTAGAGGAAAGAAAGAGAGAGGAGAGCAGTATGAAGACAGAGGAGGAGAGAGAAGAGGAGAGAGAAGAGGAGCAGGAGGACGCAGAGAAGAGAGGAGCAGGAGGAAGTAAAGGAGAAGAGGAGAGGAAAAGAGGCGAGGAGTAGGAAGACGTAGAGGAGAGGAGGCAAGAGGAGAGGCGAGGACTAGGAGGATGTAGAGGAGGACAGGAAGAGAGGAGAGGAGCAGGAGGCCGTAGAGGAGGAGATAGGAGAGGAGCAGGACAACGGAGAGGAGGAGGATTTAAGCTGATGGCTCTCGGATGGATCCTGCGTTTCGTCCATTTGATCATCGTCATGTCGACTAACGATCAATTTGTCTTTCAAATTCAGCCAATCAGAGTCAGCAGATTAAACGCTACACGCCACCATCGCTGTCCATCGCCTCCCGTCCGTCCGTCCGTCCGTCCGTCCGTCCGTCACTCCTTCTCCGTGTACTTCCGTCCGCAAGTCTGTCTGTCTGTCCGTCCGTCACTTCTTCAGCATGTACTTCCATCCGCACTTCTGTCTGTCTGTCTGTGTATATAACTTCCTCCGGTTCTGGGTCCGGCTGTATGCGTGTGCATGTCCGTGTATATCTATATCTACTTGTCTATGTATGTATGTCTATCTTCCTTCCCTGCATCTCTCTGGCTGCAATCCACCAAAACAGCTTATCTCCATCCATCTCTCCTTCCCTTACTACCTCCGTCCATCCTTGCTAGTGTGTCTGTATGTCTTCCTGCCTGTACCTTCCTGTCTGCATCTGTTTCCTTTCAACCTCCTCTCTCTGTCTCCTTTGCTTCCAACCGTTTCTCTGTCCCTCCCGCTCTTCCTCTCTGTCCCTCTGTCTCTCTGTCTCTGTCGTTCTGCCATCCTCTTTACCTTTGCCCTTCTTCCCTCGGTCCGTCCTTCCATTTCTCCCTCCTTCGCCCCTCTCGCGATAATCTTTTTCATCCTTTTCCTGCACCTTTTCAGTTTCACCCTTTCCTGTAGTCATTTCATTCCATCCTTTCTTCAAGGCCCTCCTCCTTTATCCACTTCCTGTGGCAAATCCTTCATTTCCATCGCTATTCCTTCCTTCTCTCTATCCTTATCCACTCTTCCTTTCTCTTTCTGTCGTTCACTGACCACCAATGCGCAGATTGCGAACATCCCTCTCCATCTCTGCCTTGCTGTCTGCATTTTTATCTGTCTGTCCGCCTGGATGTCTCCGTGCTGCAACATTAATACTAAGGTTTGATGCTTAGACAAGGTGCTTGTGCGCATGCGTCTTGGTCGTAAAGCAGTAGAATTTGGCACCGATGGAAGCTGGGAAGCGAACGGCAAGTCCTGCAGGCGATGCTTTGCCCCGTGTCCAGGGCCTTGGGATTCGTCCAATGACACCCGAAGGGCCAAAGACGATGAAATGGACGCCACCCATACGTTTCACTACGCGATATGGGAGCTTGCATTTTACTTTAATATTAACATCTGTGTTCATTACAGCTCTCTATGCCAGCTATAAAACAGACTGACGAAGATAAAATACGGGCATTTGAGATGTATTGTTATAGGAGAACGCTACATTTGAACTGGACAATGAAGGTGACAGATGTGGAGGTTCGTAACAGATTGAACATAAAGGAAGATCTCATACAAAAACAATAATGAGACGCAAACTGGGTTTATTGGGACATAAATGTTCAATGGACAATAGCAGAAAAATAAAAGGTACGATTAATGGAACTATGGATGGAAATGGCCGACGAGGATGACCTAACATGGATGTGGATGGATGATCTCAAAGACTGGTGCCAGAAGGATTTACATACACTAAGCACACTGGCACAGGACCACAGAGTATGGAGACAGGTGATAACATGTCCATTGGACACCTAAGGGTTTTCTGCCCATGATGATGATGATGATGATGGTGCCTGCCACACCCATGTCCAGGACCTTGGATTTTCGTCCACTGCCGACTCAAGGGCCTAAGGAAAGGAAATGAGCGCCTGCCCCAAGTCCCATGGAACACGGGACCTATACTTACTTACTTAATGTAAATCTAACCGTAAAGTTATTGTCATTGTTAATGGCAATACCTGCATATTTATATTAATATAATTGTTACCACTGATATTAATATTCTCGCTACATTAGTATCTGCTATATATAGATATTACTTTCACCAGTGTAAGCCACATTGACAGCTGTATTACCAGACAACTGATGTAAGAGATTTCAGCTACATTAATGTCTGATGTTAGCAAGCACTAATTGCGTATAAGAATGCTTAACTGATATGGCCCATACGGGTCGATGCAGGAAAATTCCCCAAAACTTCGAACTGTAATAGACAGAAGTTGGAAACAAATGTTTACTGATGTCCATCTAGTCTCCATGGAAATCTATATTATTCGGTCCTATGGCGTCAAGCTCGCTGGTAAAACTGGAAAATACGGCAAAGGATGAAACTTGGGATCTCAGTGGGATCTGATCTCTCTGTAGCAGAACTCGGTATTCACCGATGCAAGCAAACCAGCTGTGCCCTTTGGTTAGAGAGACTCAAGAATTAGAGAAAGAATGAGACAGACAGCAAAACAGGCAGACAGACACAGGCACAGACAGACACACACAGACACATTAAGAAAGAGACAGAGTGAGGCAGACAAAGACAGAGAGACAGAGGGACAATCAGACAGAAACAAATATACATACAGAGACAGAGGCAGACAGTCAAAGGTAAAGAGACGGACAATGGTAAAAAATGAGAAGGAAAAGAGAAAGCACTAGACAAAGAAAGCGAGACAGCGAGAGATACAGAGCGAGACAGACAGCACTGAAGCCAAATTGGCAGGAATATAAGAAAACTGGGTCACGTAGTCAGCGACAACCGTGATAGGTCGGCTTCAAATGTGAGTTGGTTGCTATGACTTCAAATCCCACTTAAGTTTCTGGATGCATTGCGAAAGCCATGACCCAGTTTCCTGCATACTGATTGGGTAAACAATCTATCACAGAAATATCAGACAGCAATGCCAGTCCGAAAAACTCACATGTAAAGTAAGGTCGACGTGTGGCCCTGGCAGCCACAAGATGTCGCTAAACACTGAATCTTAACATTAGTATTGAATTCTGCTTAGACACCTTAAAAATCATATTGATTTACTCTGTAAACTTCTCATTTCCGTTCAGACGGTAGAACTCCGCCACTACCTTGTTTGGGGTAGTGCCAGTCCCAAGCCTGGATAAAGGAGGAGGGCGACGGCAACGGCCTTTCATGCCATAATCTGTCGTTAAACTGCGGAACTACTACTAGACGGTAGGGTTGTTTTTCCCGAATATGTAGGATACGTTCGACGTCAACGGCTGAGGAAGCCAAAAGATGTTGTTAAACACTGAACACTCACTAATAAGGCAGAGAGACTCGCAAAACCATATACATACATATGTACAGACAGACAACCGGACAGACAGACAAATATAGACAGATATGCACAGACAGACAGACAGACAAACAGAGAAACAGACTTAATAAACAGACACACAAGGAGGGTTCTGCATGCATACATACATACATGCATGCATACATACATACATATAGACACACAGATAGACACACATACAAACAGTCACAGATATACACGAACATGTGCACATAGACAGACATACACGCAGAAAGCTTGACAGCTCCTGAGGAAGTTCTACGCTTCCGCCGACGACCTTTTTGGTCGCTACGCGTCGCCACAATGCAGCAAATTATCCGTCGAAAGGGTCGCTTCCGGTCTCTCGGAGCGCTGCCTAGCGACCATAAATTGCACGCATTCTGCAGTCGTCATCACAGCATCACCAGCAGACGATCAGAATTGAAGGGGCGACCAATTACAAGCCTCCCACAAATGAGGTCATTAAACGTCACTCTTCCCACGCAAATGGGTCATTATGGTCACCCCAACCCACAAAAGAGGCCGGTAAGGGTCACTTCTTTACATAAATGTGGCCGTTAGGAATTATCATCCCAAAAATGGGGTAATTCAGAGTAATTCTTCTCAAATGAGGCCAACGCACTATACCATGGTAATACTGCTCAAACGGCTAAAACCAAAGCCAAGCTGGAAAAACAAACGGAAGAAGTTGTGAAGAAATTTAACAAAGTTCGATAATGGACAGAAAAAGTCGAGAAATGAAAGGTACTGAGATAGAAGTTACAAAAATGGGGGAAAGCTGGCCGAAAAGAGGCCGATGTCTAAATGACTAATCAGTTCTTTCGGCGACTTTTAAGCGTCGAAAAACCGGATCCAAAAACATTAGCATTGATAAAAGCAGGTCTCAAGAAATTTTCACAACTTAAAAGACGCTGTTCGGCGCAGAAATCCTTCATCATTACAAAAGGATCGTCGAATATTTCCACTATATAAGACATCTTGTAAACCCCTACTACGCCTATGATTCCACTTACTTACTTACTATCTGGTAGTTTTTAGTGTTTAATTACATCTTATGGCAGACTGGGTCGTTGACGTCGACCTTACTTTACTTTACAAGGGTTTTTGAATCGGTGCATTTTCGCTATCTTCAGCTAAACCTATCTAGTAGTTCCTCAGTTTAACGACACCTTATGGCATCAAAAGCCGTTGACGTCGAATGGAAAAAATTGTGTAAAGTTTTTCAACTGCAGCTAAGATCGATATCTGAACTGGACACGCCAATACAGTTATCTCCTCTGACTGCCGACTCTGCACCTAACAATCACCCGTCTACCTCAAATCTTTAATTTTCATTAACAACAATAATGGGACGTAAACGCTGTCAATGTTCTTAACGTTCGCTAGGTGGCGATTCGCCGTTCTGTTTACCGGTGTCGGCAAGTCGCTAGGTGGAGATCTAAGCGGTTGCGGTCGTCTACCACATGCACACACAAGACCAAGACAAGGTAAGACGGGTCCACTCTGCTGCCCTAGAAGCCACAAGATGTCGCTAACAATCAATACTTACTACGATTATTCCGCGCTGTTTATACTCCTTTAATCATCGGTCGGCTTTAGTCACATGGAAAATCTAGAGATCTTAAAAGATTTAAGTTCGAAGTCAACGGCCCTCATATCGAAAGCGGATATTAGGCACTCGATGTTTTATGAGTCAGATATGATGTTCTTCTTAGACACCTCTAAATTGCTCTTAGGTCCCTATAAAGGCATAATTTTCGCTTCATTCATTTGTCATAGTAAGGTAAGGTAAGGTAAGTAAGGTAAGGTAAGGTACAATAAGGTCAAGTAAGTTAAATAAGAAGAGGTAAGCTCAAATACAAAACACTGCAAAACCCTGTTATTTCATGGCTCCCTCCATACACTAGTCACCAAAGACACGGTCCTGGGGATGAAGGACATCAAGTACTAAACCATAATGTTTTAATCTAATCTAATCTAACCTAAACTAACCTAATCTAATGACTTCTACAGCGAAACCAGAGTCGGAAGTCATATCCGATGGAGAAGTCGAGTCAAAATCCTATACTGTAAGTCAAGGAAACCAGACGTCAAGCTTCGGTTGATAAGCAAGTTGAAACAGTTCAAAGTCAATATTAGCCCCTTGAGAAACTCCCCATGTAGGCCTACAGCTCATCCCAACTCGCATATGACATTCAGCACATGATCACTGTTATCAAATAAACACACTGAAAATTGTGTGAAAATTTCCTGTCCAATAAAACTCTAAAATCTTTGATTATAAATGCTTTAGTCAAATGCTTTGAAAAGAATCCAGCTTGCAACATTTCCAGCCGATGAGCAAGCGTGGCAACAGCAAGACACTTTTTACACCCCACCCCGAACCCCCTCTTCCTATGTAAGGGTCACAAATGGTTCTGTCCAATGGATCACGATTTTTCTTAGAACTGACTATTGAGATCAACATACTTTGATAGTTGCCTCATGCATAATGGTAACAGCACTCTTGAAGTTTCCAGATCAGAGTAGATTAGAATAGATTAGAATAGATTAGAATAGATTAGAATAGATTAGAATAGATTAGAATAGATTAGAATAGATTAGATTATATTAGATTAGAAGGGCATGTCACAAACAAGGACACGTCAAAAGAAATCAGGTCATTCCGGTCAGTAAAAGGTTAAAGGTCAAACACTTAACAGACAAACGGTGAAGCATAGAATAACTAACCTGGTTTCGTCCAAAAAGACGACTTCGAGAATTCTAATTACATGTTCAATGTTTCTGATAAGATATTCTTTTTTCGGTTCTTCATTCTGCAGTTTTTCAAGAACGTTTTTTAATCTGCAACATACAAGAGTTGCATCTGATTACCCTAAATAATATCTTCAATAATATCTTATTAATTTAAATATCCTAAAAAATATTTTCAATAATAACGTAAATAATAATTTAAGAAATATTTAGCGACTAGAAAACTGGAATGACGCCGCGTGACATGTCAACATGGACGCACAGACGGGGCTTGGCAGATGGCGAATACAGTCGAAGTTCGCGGGCTAAATACTGCGTTGCATTTGACAAAAAAGTACAAAATAACGAACCTGACCAAAAGTAGCTTTCGTACACAGAAGGCAGTGAGAACCAGCGAGGGATGACACAAATACGAGCAGTTTAAAATCATAAAAAGGCCGCTTCGAAGAGCATAGCTGCCATCTTGGATGAGAGGCCGTTCCAAAGAAAACTATTATTATTTCTGCTTCCATTAAAAAAGCTATTACCTAATGACAATTCACCAATCGATGGAGGACATTTTGAACATAAATAGTAGTTAAAACTTGAAATATAATTAAACTGAATCTGAATTGAATTAAATAAATTTGAATAAATTAAATATACATAGATATGGGTTGGCAGCTGTGCACGTGACCAAGATGGCCTCATGTTTCTATAGTGTCGTTTTAAATCAATTAGTTGGTCAAATGCGAAATTGCTCGATAATGTTTTGTATGTTGTGTCTTCTAGAATGCGTTTTTGGAGTTTCTGCTCTCTTTCGTCGTGGTTTTCGAGTCTTTTGGACGTTTGTTATCTGGGCTAGAATCCGTCGGTTGGGGTCTGCGTAATGTGGGAGCTCACCAATGGTGACTCTTTTCGTTATCTGAGCTGTGTTCGCTTTATTATTAAGTTTTGCTCTTAATGATCTTAAAAACTTTTAAGCTGGCGAAAGCAGCGCTTTTGTGAGGTACTTAAGTAAGTGTCTAGATAATTACATAGATACATAAATACATACATACATAGTCATACATAGTCATACATATATACATGCATACATACATACATACATACAGACATACATACATAAATACACAGTCATACATACATGCATACATACACACATGCATGTATGTATACCTCACTGAGCAGATCTGTGATGCCTCGAATGGGTCAGTCAACAGGACCTTATCCGCTTCGAGGTCCAGAGTGTTGTCCGTCGTAACGGATTCCGGATCTAGAAAGCCCAGGTCTTCGGCGGCACCTAGGCTGCTGCCTTCCGTGCCACTACTCGAGGTTCTCTGGACCCTCAAGGCAGCGACTGATCGTCGACTGGACGACGATCCGAGGCCACCGGATAGAGTCCTTCGAAGGACCGTCAGAGATCCAGTTCCTGCAAGTATTTCAAACATCAAAGTGTTTGATTAAAAATAATTTTTAAAATGAATTAAATAATATTTTATTAAAATTATGTTAAATACAAAATTGCTTTCAGTCGCTCCGATTCCAAACACCATCCACGGTAGCCGTCTGGCTGTCTGCCTGCCTGACAATGGGATCCTGACTTGGAACAGAATCTAACACCACCTGCCTATCGATTCTCTTTTGACTGAGTGCCAGTCAGTAAGCTGGTTCCAGCGACTTAGCTTTATTTGGACGCTGTACAAATCTCATGCTTTCGATTAGTGGTAGTAGTAGTAGTTCCTCAGTTTAACGACATCTTATGGCATCAAAGGCCGTTGGCGTCGCCCTTTTCCTTTATCCAGACATCTGAAAGCGGTTCAACCAACGCTAGTGGTGTCTGTTAGTACACACCACTTTCTAAATTAAGACACTTAGAAAGTGGTGTGTACTAATAGGCACCACTAGCGCAGGTTGAACCGCTTTCAGACGAAAACCGGGTGATGTCAATGCTTATTCAAAGTCGCATTTTGTAAAATATTTTTTACTTCAAAATGCCACATTAACTGCATGTCTACAGTCACAACCAGTTTCATAACCAGACACTTGATGTCCATGAGCGTTCCGACCACATTGGCATTAATCTTTTCTGACATTTTAACAGTTCGTAGGCCACTGTGCCTGGTCACCAGAAAATGGGGTCTCTACTTGTCTGCAATTTTAAGTCTATATCTAAGACAGCAGGAAGGATATCAATAAAGAAGGCATATTTCTGTTGGCAAAACGGAAGTTTGATAATATTCCGGCGAACTCGGCAAAGGTGCGTCGATTTAATAAAAAATATGGACCGGATATGGCGAAACTCGTGGAAAGCGAGCGTCGGTTTACCTAAAGGTCTTCGAATAAGCTACAAATCTCTGCTTGAGCGCTTAATTCTTCGCCTGACTTAATAATTCTCTAGGTCAGATGTGTCTGAATAAGACGCACATGAATAATTCAATGAAGTTAGAGGGACGCCCAGCAAGCAGTCAGTAACCGTCTCCAAATTAGATTAGGCCTAACTGCAGCTGCATGGGTGGTCTTTAAAGATTGGCGACAACCCTTCTGGGTGGTCTACATTTACACATACATACATACATACATAAATACATAAATTCATATATATTCATACATACATACATATATACAATCAGACATACATACATACATTCATACATACATATATAAATACATATATAACTACATACATAAATACATACATGCATACATACATGCATGCATACATACATACATATCTAAATACATACATAAATACATGCATAAATACATACATAAATACATACATAAATACATAAATACATAATACATATATACATACATATGTACATACATATATACCTTTTGGCCTTCCTCAGGGTTGTGTTCTGGCCCCTCTCCTCTACATTCTGTACACTGCCGATCTGGCACGGGTTCTCCTTCCCATGGGTGTTGCTGTCCATCAGTATGCAGACGACAATCAGGCCTTCGTTCATGGCCCAGCGGAAGCGGCTTCCTCTCTGGTTGAGAGTATTCTTGACGCAACATCTGCCCTTGGTCTCTGGATGTCCTCCAATCGCCTCCGACTGAACTCTGCTAGGACCCAGTTCTTCTGGCTTGGTGGTCGTGCTCAGCTGGCAAAGATTGATTCATCATCCTTACGCCAGAGGTTTCCGGACATTCTACTCTGTTCCAAAGTCCGTGATCTTGGGGTTGTTCTGGACCGGGAACTCTCCTTGACCGATCATGTTAACAGTGTCTCCCGCTCATGCTTTTACCACCTTCGTCAGCTTCGTACCATCCGCCGCTCCCTCTCCTTTAATGCCGTTACTACTCTAATTCATGCCCTTATCTGCACCAGGGTGGACTTTGGTAACGCTATCTTTGCTGGACTCTCACTTGCCAATATTTCCAAGCTTCAATCTGTTCTCAATGCTTCTGCCCGTCTTATTGGAGGCGTCCCCAGGTATGGCCATATAACTTCCTTTATACGGGACACTACACTGGCTTCCCATTCAGCAGCTTATCCAATTCAAGATCCTAACGCTTATGCGTAATTGTCTCGTTGGCTCTGCTCCATCATATCTTAGGGACTTCTGCATTTCGGTCTCCTTGGTTCCAGGTCGTAGCACTCTCCGGTCGGCCTCCCTTGGACTCCTGACTGTCCCTCGTATGCGCACTGCTACAGCGCAGTCTAGAAGCTTTGCCTATGTTGGACCCAATAGCTGGAATCGCCTTTCCCGAGAGCTCCGGCTAGTATTCCTCAGTTTGTCTCTTCCGCAGTTTCGCAAGCGCCTGAAGTCTGTATTATTTGCCAGTGGTCTCACTGGTTCGGGTCGGGAGCGCTTCTGATGAGTCTATTCTTGAAGTGGCGCATTATAAACGTCAGATTACAATTACAATACATGCATGCATACATACATACATAAAAGTATAAAAACATATAAGTCCACACACATTCTGCACTATACTGGCCGTCGTTTGTCTGGTCGTTAATAAACTTCTCATTGTTAATGAAAGCTAACATTACTTTTAAAGTAGGGTAGAGTTCGCTACTAATTAGTTTCTCTTGAAGCGGCGCTATAAAAATGCTAGATTATGATTACAGAAATACATTCGCATACATACACTCATATAAGTATGGTTGTATGAGTCAAAAAATGCTAACGTGTGATTGGGGCGTCGCTTGGTTGAAGACTGTTCTTTCTCTCGTCAGATGACCTCTCTGGTGAACTGGCGACTGAAAGGACAACATCGAAAAAGATTCAGAGGCTGTGCTTAAATAAAATGCACTTAAGAACCTCTCCCTCACACACACACACACACACACAATAAATATTCCACAGGGATATTTTTCCTAATTATTAATTTACAGTAAGGCAAGGCAAGGTAAGATATGGTATGGTTAGGTATGCTGTCATGTAGGGTAATAGGTAGTGCTATACTGAACGTAGGCAAGGTAAGGTAAACGATGGTACAAACTTATATTAAGGTAAACTAAGGTAAATTAAGAAAGTAAGGTAAAGCAAGGTAAATTACGATAAAGGAAGGTAAAGACGGTACAAACTTATGTTAAGGCAAATTAAGGTAAATTAAGAAAGTAAGGTAAAACAAGGTAAATTAAGATAAAAGAAGGTAAAGCGAAAATGGAAATCTCTCAGTTATTTGTTTCTTTTGTAAACCCCATTTGGCTTCGATCTATCCGTGTGGGTCTCTTTGTGTTCGCTCGTCTCTCTGCATCTGTCTGTCCGTCTTTCTCTCTCTGTGTGTGTCTCTTTCTGTGTCCACTCCTCTTTCTGTCTCTTCGTCCGTCTGTCTCCGTCTCCGTCACTCCCTTCGTTCGTCCGTCCGTCCGTACGTCGGTCTTGTCTGTCTTTCTGTATATCCATCTGTCTATCTTTCTGTATATCCGTCTGTCTGTCTGTCTCCTCTCCCTTCGTTCGTCCCTACCTCTGTCGGTCTGTCTTTCTGTATGCCTTGCTGTCTGTCTCTCCGTCCTTCAGACTGCCTGCTTCACCGTTGTAGTCTTCATAAATTCCACGGGACCGACGGACAATCGGAAAGTCGACATCTGCCTCTGATTGCTTCATTCGAAGAAACAAACTCACAAGTGGAATCGACGACGCAGTCGAATACTAATCCACCAGCCATCCCCTTCCCTTTGTACCTTCCTCCACCCCCAAATGTGACCACTTCACCGGACTGCCCCGAACACTACCTAGCATCCAGGTGTGGACGCGGAAACCAGGCCCAGTCTAAAGCGCCAAAACAGGCGGCTGTAATTGTTTTTAGATGTCGCCACCGTCTTCCGATGCCAGCACCATTAGTGGCGTTCTGTAGAACTGGCGCTGTACGAGTCCTGGATTTTTTCCAGCTACATAGCTTAGAAAACCCCGCAGGAAGTCGCTAATTACTGGACAAGTACTCGTCATATACAACGCTCTATCTAGACATCTTTAAATAACTGACTTGATCCCATTTAAATAAGAATGATTACAAAAAGCACTTCATGAAACTCCGCCGCTGCCTTGCTTGGGGGGTAGTGCCAGTCCCAAGCCTGAATAAAGGTGGAGGGCGACGTCAACGGCCTTTGATGCCATAAGATGTCACTAAACACAACTACACATATTAATAATAAGCTTTGAAGACACCTTTAAATCGCTTTACTACAGATTATATATGGTCAGACATTAAACCAGGGTCAATCTTAGAACATTTTCAGAGAATGGTTAGCAGGGACAAGATGTGGTTGAAGTTAACATCTTCCAGCAACCAAAAGATATCATTAAACAATGAATAATGCTTGTAAAACAGGAGTAATAAAAAACCCAAATGTTCAGGCATGTAAATGATAATATGTGTAGTAGCCACAGTCTGTGTTTAGACAGCTTTGAATTTAGATTATAAAACAGCATAGAAACCAGATTGAATTTTGCCCTGTTTGGGGATAGTGCCAGTCCCAAGCCTGGATAAAGGAGGAGGGCGACGGCTACGGCCTTTGATGCCATCAGCTGTCGTTAAACTGAGAAACTACTATATTAGATCAGATCACAGATAACATAATTGAATTGACAAGAAATTATAGAGATTAGATGAAATCAAATGATATCAGATCATTCATATAATCGTAATCGTAATTCCGAGATTTCTACAGCGCCCAACGAAAGCCGCACCGCGAGGACCAGTTTATTCACAGACGCTCAGTCAAAACAAAATCGATAGGCAAAAGGGTTCGGTTCCAGGTCAATATCCAAAAGTCAGACGGAGAGACACCGTGGCAGCTACGGGGGTGGTGTTTGGGGTTAGAAAGGAAAGAGAGACAAGAGGAAGAAGGGGTGTCAGGATGGGATCTGTGAAAGAGGCATGTTTTCAGTTTTGAGTGAAAGGCCGATGCAGAAATTGTAAGCGGTGGAGCATCGATGAGTTTGTATGATGGGTCAGAAAACTGTCCCAGTTCTGGGGGGAGTTTATTCCAGAGTGTTGGGGTAGCTATGGCTAGGCAGCGATTACCAAATTTTATGGATGAGGTGATGGGAGGGCGGAGAAGTGTTAGGGCAGAAGAAGAGCGGGTTGATCGGAGCGGTTGTATTGTAAATAACTGACGAAGATAGGAGGGTTAGGAAGATTGAAGTGTGTTGTGGATAAGTGATAGGACTTTGTAGTCGATTCGTTCAGGTATTTTAAGCCAGTTTAGTGATTTAAGAACATGAGTTATGTGATGGTGTTTGGGGGTTTTGGTGACAGCACGAGCAAGAGCATTCTGTATGGCTTGAAGGCGGCTTATTTGGGTGGAGCCTATGTTCAGGAATAGTGAATTGCAATAGTCTAATTTAGCATGGACTATGGATGTGGCGATGGTTGATGTAGTTTTAAAGTCAAGCATAGGGCGGATTCTGCGAAGGTCACGGATATGCATAAAGCAAGAGCGGGAGAGATGGTAACGTGATCAGAGATGTGGGATTTTGGTCGAAGATCACACCTAGATTACGGACAGAAGAGTTAGTGTTAAAGTGTCTGTGCAGTCAGAGTCCAGGCTGAACGAGATATAGGAATCTGAAATTTTCTTAAGCTGGTCGCGTAGGGCTTTAAGAAATAGGTTTTGGATGGATTCAAGCACAGGAGATTAGATAATAAGATTTCTCCTTCTGGCGAAATTCGATCAACCTTGGTGTGACACCCATTCAAGCGGCAGCGGTGGTTAAGGATATAAAGATATCTCAAAGGTAAACACGTTATACAATTAATAACTGCGTTTAGGCCTCATGTCTAGTCTTAAACTCGGTGACTGCCTTTAAGTCAGGTGGTGCCAGTTGTAAGCCTGGATAAAGGAGGAGGGAGACGCTAATCATCTTCGTTATGACACAGCGTCGTTTAACAACAACAACTACCACTATTCATAAATCTGTCTGCGTTCTCTTTCACTCAGTGCTGAAGTTCAGAACTAAGTAACTGAAATGTTCTTTTAAAATATTGGTCTTGCGTTTGAATTCCTGGATATGTAGAAGTATATGGCAAAAAAGCGTAGATATAGGCTCCTAATTATAAATACATGTATGTATTTATATATGTGTGAATATATATATATATATTTGTAATATTTATGTGTGTATGTATGTATCTAATCAGTACACATGCATGTACATATGTATGTACGTATGTGTGTATTTCAATAGAGTACTTTGAAGTAGTGTATTTAGAAGCATATTACATACATCCATCTAAACTGATGAGTTTTTCTACAGATGTCGCTAGACAAATTTGCGATTACAGTCTTTAAAAAAAATGTAGTTACTCTAGGCTCACTTATTTAGATCAATTAGATAGTCACGTGGTCTGAGCTTTTGAGAAGTAATTAAAAGGCGCTATATCAAGGGTCTTGATACATACATATATTCATGCATGCATACACACATACAGACATACATAAATAGGCATACTTACATATACATACATACATACGCACACATATATATACATACATGTATGCGTACATACACACATATTTACATACATGTATACACACACCTGTAGATGCAAACATAAATATATAAATATATATATATATATCCACACCGTATTCCTCTCTTCCACTTCTCTTTACGTTCCTCCTGCAGTTGCTCCTCCCATCTTCCTTCCTTCATTCCTTCCTTCGTTTCTTCCTTCATTCCTTCCTTCGTTCCTTCCTTCGTTCCTTCCTTCATTCCTTCCTTCGTTTCTTCCTTCATTCCTTCCTTCGTTCCTTCCTTCGTTCCTTCCTTCATTCGTTCCTTCGTTCCTTTCTTCATTCCCTACTACCTTCCTTCCTTCGTTAGTTCGTTCCTTCCTTCCTTCGTTCCTTCCTTCCTTCGTTCCTTACTTTCGTCCGTCCGTCCGTCCTCTTCCTCTGCCTTCCCAAACGCCCCTGGCTTTCGCCGGCTCTCTCCCGCAAATTGAATTCCACCGAAGGAGCGAATGATCGCCGTTGTTCCAACCCCTTCATCGGTCTATAAAGAAACCAAGCGACGGCCAGAGGGCGCTAGACCTCGCCTCTGATGACTACAGCGCCACCGCAAATGACCTCTCTTGTATTCCTGTCTCTCCGAAACATGTCGGCCGTAGATGCTATGATCAAGACACATTCCTCTTACTGGATTTTCTTAATGCCCCGAGCTGAGTTTTGGGAGCAAACCATTGGGGTGCCCTCGGATATTTAGTGGGGTTAGGATTCGGGTTGTCTACTCAACTTCGAAAATGAAAAGTCACAAAAAGTGGGAACTAAAACAATTCAAGAGATCGTAAAATAACAGTCAAGAAATACAGCGAAAAACGTCACCCTCCCCTCTGTCGATCAAGCGATAATATAGGCCCTATGCAGAAAATTGGCGATCAATCGATCGATCGATCGTTTGATTGCTAATCGACCGACAGAGAGACAGGATAAGACAGAGATGCAAAGATGGATGGATAGGTAGATGGATAGATGAATGAATGGATGGATGGGGATATATATATATATAGATATAGATATAGATATAGATACAGGGCCGGCGCCAGAGTATCTGGCGCCCTAGGCGAACCTGTCGCACTTACCGGTGGTAAGTGCGATAACTAATTAATATTAAAATAACTAAGTTCATTGTAATTGTAATTGTAATCTGACATTTATAAAGCGCCACTTCAAGAATAGACTCATCAGAAGCGCTCCCGACCCGAACCAGTGAGACCACTGGCAAATAACACAGACTTCAGGCGCTTGCGAAACTGCGGAAGAGACAAACTGAGGAATACTAGCCGGAGCTCTCGGGAAAGGCGATTCCAGCTATTGGGTCCAACATAGGCAAAGCTTCTAGACTGCGCTGTAGCAGTGCGCATACGAGGGATAGTCAGAAGTCCAAGGGAGGCCGACCGGAGAGTGCTACGGCCTGGAACCAAGGAGACCGAAATGCAGAAGTCCCTAAGATATGATGGAGCAGAGCCAACAAGACAATTACGCATAAGCGTTAGGATCTTGAACTGGATACGCTGCTGAATGGGAAGCCAGTGTAGTGTGTCCCGTATAAAGGAAGTTATATGGCCATACCTGGGGACGCCTCCAATAAGACGGGCAGAAGCATTGAGAACAGATTGAAGCTTGGAAATATTGGCAAGTGAGAGTCCAGCAAAGATAGCGTTACCAAAGTCCACCCTAGTGCAGATAAGGGCATGAATTAATGAATTAATATGAATTAATATAACCTCCACAGAGGAATGCAGCCGTTTCTTATTTTCGTATAATTCGTTTTATTAATAAATGGTGGCAAAACGGCGGTAATGTTTAAAAAATATTTCTTTATGTAGCTTTTCTGCCGCCCCCCAGAAATGTGTCGCCTAGTTCGCCTAGTGGTTAAACCGGTCCTGGATAGATAGATAGATAGATAGATAGATAGATAGATAACACTGTGTAACAAATTCTAATTTTTTTTGTTCCTGGGTAACAAGTGTTATTTTCTAATTGCTTATGCCTCAAAAGTATAGAATATGGCTATTACTCCCCATAAACTTTGGTTTTGTGACCAGGACAGTGATATTCTGAAATGCACTTACTTTACAGAACATTCAAGATGAATTCAGGGCTGAGTAAACTTGGAGTAACTGCTGGAACTTTATAGAACTTTCAAGCATATTCTAGAACGTCCGAGAACCTTGTAGAACGTTCCAGAAATATAAATAGCAGTATAAATACAGCAGCCTTAAGCCCACCAGTTCAGTTTAGTTGTAGCGGCCCAAGTGGATACATATCTGAGATGGCAACGAGGATAACACTTACTTACCAGGCACAAAACTTGTTACTTAGAGTAATGCAACACCACTTGCCTTCGGCATGTAGCCTTCCAGTCTTAAAATGCAGCAGGAATTTAATTAAACTTTTATTCCTAATCGACTGATTAAGTTTAACATGTGTTGGAATAACGTAAACCGCATGTGTGTAGTCGCTACTTAGGCGCTCAATAGTGATGGACGGATTCGAACAGTCTAACCACAATTTATGTTGACTATTCCAAGAAGGTGGTACAGTTTTCTCTCCAGTGTTCTGCCGACACGAGTAGCGATAATAGTAGTAGTATAGTTCCAGTGTTTAACGACATCTTATTGCATCAAATGGCCGTTGACGTCATCCTTCTCCTTTATGCAGGCTTGAGACTGGCACCACCCGACTAAAGACAATTGGTAATTAGATGCCCAAATGAGAGTACAATACGTTAGATACGGATAAATTAATGAATATAACATTAGTAGTTTCTCAATTTAACGACAGCTTATGGCATCAAAGGCCGTTGAAGTCTTCGATATGAAAATGTTGTTGGTATTGTTCGTAAATTTATTTGTCTCGACTTAACGTTTCCTTTAAGATTATTTCCGTAGGTTATGTTTTCACTGATTGCAACATGATGTAGTCGAATTCAGCGATTAATCGATAATGACGACAAAAATTATAGCATCGTAAGAAAGAGATTAAAAGGTGTCTAAACGTCACCGAAAATTCGTAGTAAGTATCGAGTGTTTAACGACATCTGCTTTCTAGGCAGTACAGTATTTATATGTATGCATATGTATGCATATGTAGGTATGTGTTTGCATGCATATGTATGAATGCATGCATGTGGATGCATACGTATTTGTATGTATGTATGTACGTATGTGCATGCATATGTATGTATATGTATATTTATATGTATACGTATGATAAGTATATATATATATGTCTATGTATTCATATATGCGCATGTGTGTATTCATATATATATGTATACATATATATGCTTATGTATGTATATGCTTGTATGTGTATTTATATGTATGTATGTAATTATGTATATGTATATGTATGACATATATATATATATATATATATAACCAAAAGAAAATATGCGCCATAATCCAGGTCTTCCACTCTACGCGTCGCGATCTGTAGCCAGGCAAAGACGTCATCAATGACACTAAACTTCGATGACTATATGACTCTGATTGCATTAGAAATGTTGACTTGCGCCATATCATTAAGGGAGCATCACTTGAGTCAAGGGCTCTGATCTCTTTCATATGCAATGCTGATGGTCGGAACATCCTTTCAATCACTCGTCGATTGCTTATTACCGTCCTTTGCATTACTACGATCTTAAGAGGAGAAATAAAGTCGGCATTCGGATGACATTAATATGGAAAAACGGCCAAGAACATAAGAGGAGAAATAAAGTCGGCATTCGGATGACATTAATATAGAAAAACATATAAAAACATAAGAGGAGAAATAAAGTCGGCATTCGGATGACATTAATATAGAAAAACAGACAAAAACATAAAATGAGAAATAAAGTCGGCATTCGGATGACATTAATATAGAAAAACATATAAAAACATAAGAGGAGAAATAAAGTCGGCATTCGGATGACATTAATATGGAAAATCGGCCAAAAACATAAGAGGAGAAATAAAGTCGGCATTCGGATGACATTAATATAGAAAAACAGACAAAAACATAAGAGGAGAAATAAAGTCGGCATTCGGATGACATTAATATAGAAAAACAGACAAAAACATAAGAGGAGAAATAAAGTCGGCATTCGGATGACATTAATATAGAAAAACAGACAAAAACATAAGAGGAGAAATAAAGTCGGCATTCGGATGACATTAATATAGAAAAACATATAAAAACATAAGAGGAGAAATAAAGTCGGCATTCGGATGACATTAATATAGAAAAACAGACAAAAACATAAGAGGAGAAATAAAGTCGGCATTCGGATGACATTAATATGGAAAAATGGCCAAAAACACTTTCCCCACTGTCAGACAGTTTCCTGATCACTACAGAAGGCCACATTAATGTCTGAGTATATAGCATACAATGCACTCGATGATTTCCATAGCGCCTTTTGAGTATCACAGTGTGTCAAAATGGTCTATGCGGTTAGTGCGTTGGCTCTGCGATCAAAAGGTTGCGGGTTCGAGCACGCTGAGTGGACTCCGTTGAACGACCCTGGACAAGTTCTTTGTGCACAAGTGGCTCTGTCACCAAGCAGTAGAATTTGGTACCGGCGTAAGTTTGGGACTAAACGGCAAGTCCTACGATATACTGGCCCCGTGTCCAGGACCTTTGGGATTTTTGGTCCATTGCCGGCTATAGAGCCGAAGAGCAGAGAAATTAGCGTCTTCCGTAAGTTTCACTATGCAACCGGATGGGAGTTTTACTTTTAAGTGCAACACTTAAGCGACAGTAACGGCTTAATTACCAGACAATGGATATCCCATGAGCGCTTTGGCTACACTAGTACCTGTTGTCGCCAGATATAATGTCTAAGGCTGTCACCAGATGTAATGTCTAGAGCCGCAGTGACTGTGTTTTAGTACCAGACAACTGACGTCTATAAGCATTCTGGAAACAATAATGTCTGCTGCTTCTAGGCATTAATTTTAAGACAGAATTATATTATAGCCACATTGCATCCCGTGACCGATTACACTGGCCAACAGAAAATTTTTTTTTCTTGTTGCCTTCGGTTTTAGACCTGTTCTTGGGGTAATTTTGGGCGCTGATTCAGAAAATGTCATTGGATTGAGTGCATCAGGTCTAGTTTCTGAGATAGCGTCGATTTTGTAAAGAAAACCCAGTCCACTCTTTAAACGATGTCTTTGGCAAAACTAAAATGTCATAATAAGCTTTATTTATGGCTAATTATAATTCTTGCTGATTCTATATAATGCCTACATCCTTATAATGTAAAATCAGCATATCTTGCCGCGTGCTGAGATATTGCTGATTCAACGAAATAACTATTCCGTAGCCTACAGCTTACTCAGCACTAAATTCATGGCCTCATTTAGAATTTATTTGTGCTTATACAGCGTTTCATGGTTTCGAACTATGTAAATAGATTATGCTGAAGTCAGCATTTATAGCCTATATAAACCGCCTCCTGAAAGCTAGAGCAGCCGCAGTCGTCTTAGGGCATATTAAGAGTTGGTCGCAAGAACAATCTGTGAATGTGAGCATTAAATAACTACATGTTCTTACTATTTTTTAGGTTAGTCATTTAATTCCTCAGATGCGAACATCCTTAAGGTTATGGCTACTTCCAGACGGAGCTGCATTAACCATCCAGACATATTCTGCTACATTTGTGGGGAATACACACTAAAAGCAAACAGGAAACCGATTTCTGAGTTTGTAAAAAGAGCATATGTAGGTTATTTTGGTGTCAAACTTGGAGATCAAGATAAGCAATGGGCTCCTCATACAGTATGCAAAACTTGTATTGAACAATTGCGCCACTGGACAATTGGAAAGAGAAGCTGCCTGAAATTTGGTGTACCGATGGTTTGGAGGGAACAGATAAACCACTTCGACGACTGTTACTTTTGTATGGTTAATATCATAGGCATCAATCGAAATAATCGTCACAAGTTGTCTTACCCTGATATACCTTCAGCCAGGAGACCTGTTCCGCATTCGGATATTGTACCAGTTCCACCTTTTCGCGAACTACCTCAGCTCTCAGACGATGACACTTGCATGTCCAATATCGGACAAGATGACGAAAGTGAAGAAAGTGGGGGCAGTGACAGTGATTTCCAATCAACTTCACACAGTGAACGTTTTGACCAAAAAGAGTTGAGTGATCTGATCAGGGACTTAAATCTTTCCAAAGAGTCCTCTGAATTGCTTGCGTCCAGACTAAAGGAAAAGAATGCACTTCAGCCTGGAACGAAAATTACAATTTATAGAAACAGAGAAAAGGATTTGCTGCCATTCTTTACCGAAGACAACAACCTAGTATTCTGTAATGACATCAGCAACTTATTGAAGAAAATTGGTCTGTCGGATTACAGCCCAGATGAGTGGCGTCTTTTTATCGACAGTTCAAAACGTAGTCTGAAATGTGTGCTTTTAAATAACGGCAACAAATTTGGTTCTATTCCAATCGGTCACTCCACCAGGATGAAAGAAGAGTACAATGCCATCTCTTTAGTACTGGAAAAGATAAAATACAAAGAACATCAATGGGTAATTTGTGTAGACTTGAAGATGGTAAATTTCCTCCTTGGTCAACAAAGTGGCTACACAAAGTATCCCTGCTTTTTGTGTCTTTGGGACGGTAGAGCCAAGCATGAACATTGGACAAGAAAAGATTGGCCTTCGAGGAAAGACATGGTGGTTGGAGCTCAAAATGTAATCAAGGAATCTTTGGTGGCACGAGATAGGATCATACTGCCATCACTACATATAAAGCTAGGCCTGATGAAACAATTTGTCAGGGCTTTGAATAAAGAAGGTTCATGCTTCGAATACATAGTACACAAGTTACCAGGAATTACAATGGAAAAATTGAAGGCTGGAATCTTCGATGGTCCACAGATCAGGCAACTTATGAATGACCCACTTTTCATACCATCAATGAATGAAATCGAATCTTGTGCCTGGTCTTCCTTTGTTCTTGTAACTAAAAATTTTCTTGGCAACAAGAAGGCAGACAATTATGCAGAACTAGTAGAGGATATGCTTCTTCATTTCAACAAGCTTGGCTGCAACATGAGCATTAAAGTCCATTAGATCGCTTTCCAGAGAATCTTGGTGACTTCAGCGAAGAGCAAGGTGAAAGATTTCACCAAGACATCAAAACAATGGAAAATCGATATCAAGGAAGATGGGATGCACACATGATGGCAGACTATTGCTGGAATATTATGCGCGATTGTTCCGGCAGATGCCACACTCGGAAATCGTACAAAAGGAGCTTCTTCGGTGTCGAATGACTTGAAATTTTTATAATAAACTTGTTCTGTTTGGTATCATATAAGTACAGTTTCAGGTACTACCATTTTCTTTTAAGTATTTGTATTATTATGTTTATTTAGTGTATCACATAATAAATTGAGCACTACATAATTATAGCTATAGCCTTATGTTTTATGGGCGAGCAGAGGCAAGGACTGGTATATGGCATAATGTTCTATATCTCGAAAATTAGACCTGCTGGGAGAAAACTGGTGCCTTTTCTGGAATCAGCAGGTCAAATATACCCAGAAACAGTTCTAACATTTGAGGCAACAAATTATGTGTTGGCCAGTGTTATATATTGGACACAGTGAGCTGTATTTTTTGCAATCACATATTTACACAGCGTCTCACAAGACAGACTCATCAGTCCGTGCCGACCCCACATCACAGAACCGTATTCGATCTGTTTTAAGCGGTCGCTGAATTGGGGTAAGAAGGACCAACCAGCTTGTTAGATAGCTGCATCGGTAAAGGCGCACGCCAGGTAGCCTCTATGCTTGATGATCCACAGTAATCACACGTTAGCGTTAGCAGCTAACCTACCCCGCCCTTTTGTTACTTTTTCCCTTTCCTCCTCTTCACCATTCCATTCGTGGCGCCATCTTTTGATCGCGCGATGACTTGATTGCTCGCGGCCCTCGCAATTAATTTTTGCTGCCATGGTTACAGAAGATGGAGTCCTTAGACGCTGAACTCGCTTGGCGTCGCCACGTGCACGTGTCATCCTCTGCGTGGTGTCTGCAGACATCAGACATTAACGTGGCCGGGTCGTGTGGCTCGAACAATAAGGTTTGAAATATTCGATACTGTCAGTTATTCTGTCAGGAAATATACGATTATATGCTACATTTAAATGGTGTTTATAAATTTGATATAATGGTATTAAAACGATCACTACCGCAATCCTCTTCTTCTTCTACCCCTTCCTTCTCCTCCTACTCTTCTTCCTCCTCCTCCTCCTCCTTCACGTACATGTGTACATTCATACACACAAACAAACAAACACACATCATAGATATATACTGTACATACATACATCATGCATACATACAGATTGACTGAGACAGGCTGATATGCATACGTATGAGCTATCCACTCTGCGGACGGAAATTTTGCGTGTTAGCAAATACTTACTTACTTACTTACTTTTACATATAGCTTGGATTTGCCGATTTTGAGGGGATGGATTGAAAATTTAGGATACGAACTCACAACAGCTTCAAATCCGCAACGACTTTCGACTATAATATCTTACTATAGTAGACTATTGTATCTGTGAAAGCCACAAGATGTCGTTAAACACTCGATACAGTTACTTGGTGTTTTTAAACACCTTTAAATCGATTTAGACAATGTCGACGTCAACGGCTCTGGCAGCCATAAGGAACCTTCTGGGTTGACAGTTAAGCTGATAACCCTAATACTGTGGCTCATCTCTACCAAGGTAGCAGTCTGCTTATTATGACGCATTAACTCGGCAAATAATTACCTCTGATTAATTGCCTTGCGATCGTTAAGTAGGCGCTATTATTAGGTGGTATAAGAGTTACCTGTCATGAATTTCAAAACTGAGCTCTTCATGCAAAAAACTCGTATTAGCGACGACCGCGATATACTTGAGATATGCTCAAACGGCGCTACATAAGTAAATTGGAACACCTCATCCTTGTACTAATTAACCCACGTTACGTATTCTAAGGACCTATCGAGGGCGCTATATAATCATTCGATAATTATAAGAAACACGACGATCAAAGTCGTTGAACAGCAGTAGTTCTCTAGAGAAAAAAAGGCGAGGTTCGGCATTGTAATGCTGCGTAAGCTAAGGTAAGGTAAAATAAGGAGAGGTAAGGTAAGGTAAGGTAAGATTGGGTAGATTAAGGTAAGGTAAGGTAAGGAAAGGTTGGGTAGGTTAAGGTAAGGTAAGGTAAGGTAAGATTGGGTAGATTAGGGTAAGGTAGGATTGGGTAGATTAAGGTAAGGTAAGGAAAGATTGGGTAGGCTAAGGTAAGGTAAGGCTAGGTAAAGACTGGGTAGATTAAGGTAGGGTAATGTAAGGAAAGGTTGGGTAGCTTAAGGTAAGGTTGGGTAGGTTAAGGTAAGGTTGGGTAGGTTAAGGTAAGGTTGGGTACGTTAAGGTAATTTAGGGTAAGGTAAGGTTGGGTAGATTAAGGTAGGGTAAGGCAAGGTAAGATTGGGTACGTTAAGGTAACTTAAGGTAAGGTAAGGTAAGGTAAGTTTAGATAAAATAATGAAATTAAAGGATAGTAAATTGGAGGGGGCTATGAAGTGAAGTAAGGTGAGGTGGGGTGAACTGAGCTTAGGTAAGGTAAAGAAAGACAGGGTGAGGTAAGAGAGGGTAAGTTAAAGTGGCGCAAGATAAGTTAGGTTCGAGTAAGGTAAGATTAAGCCAGCTAAGGAAAAGAAAGGCAGTGAAGTGAAGTAATGTTACGTTTCACTGAAGGCAACACACGTGCTTTTTTATATCAGACAACTGATGCATTGGTCCTTTCTAGCTACTTCAGTGTCTGATGTTTGCAGACATTATTAAGAGTTCAATCCAATCTAAATGGTGGCGCCGATACGGTCTCAACATTTGGGGCACATCCCTACTTTTCTTCAGAAGTTTACAGTGGGCCCTAGAAACTGTGGAGCCTTCGTGGACTTGAATAAGGATCAACAAAGATCTTTTATAACTCTACTCGAAATTAGTATCTGTTTTTGAAAACTGCGATGACCTATTTTAGCCGTCAACATCTTTCTTCTTCCTTAGTTTCAGTTTTCCTTTTTCCTTTCTCTCTTCCAATCTCACACAATTCACGCCAATATTATTTATTTCTTATATTTATTTTATTCACTTATTTAATAACTTTACATACTTATTGAAAGCCCTAATTGCCCACGTAGCGTAAGTCTGAATCTCAGGCGCACAAGAATGTTGTTAAAGGAAGCAAGATGGACCCGTACATTAATACTGTGATATACACAATAGCATGTGAGTACATAATCTATGTACTGAAATCTCTGCACTGGCTTTCTGTTCAGCAAAGAATTCTTTTCAAAATGGGGATTATAGTTTTTTTACACCTTGAACCCCGGTCAACCACAATATTTAAAATCAATCCTTATTCCCCAGACCTATCGTCAATTCAACCAGGTCAGATGAATGTCTTTCTCTGGTCATACATTGGACTAGAACTGTTGTTGTTGGTGGGCTTTACGGTTGTTTGACCTCGTTCTTGGAAATCTCTCTCTCTTTGTCTCTCTCTGTCTCTGTCTCTCTTTCTCTCTGTTCGTTCTGCTCAGTCTGTTCTGTCAATTCGTTTTCACCTTAAAACTTACCTCTTTCAAATTGCTCACCCACCATAGGCAGCCTCTCTGTCTCATTAGACTTACCTTCTGGATATTGAGCTGATAGTACGCCATCGGTTGATGCCATCTACATTACACACGGGCACATTAGAAGTTACTAATAACAGCAACAATAACAACAACAAAAACAACAATATGTGCTGTTTTCATTTTCAGAAACACTGGGGGAATTTAACCATGGGTGTCATCTAAGTTAATTATCATGGGACATAGGTTTGGGTGTTCCCACATGTAATGTAAGGGGACATGCCCCGTATCCCGTAGGCATCGACGCCTATGGATATAGCGCCATCTTTGGACAACAGTCAACCACTCTTGATGTCCGTCGAGGAGTATGCTTTACGAGGAGGGTTATCTGCAGTAATTCGCGCCGTCTAGCGGTCGCAGTGTCTTCGAAAATCGAATGGGTAACTCGGCTATGGCCGTCTTTTATTGACGTCTCACTTACGCCGAGCTCTTGAGAGGCTCTTGGCAATTTAAAGACAACAGTCACATAGGACACCAGAGAGACACAGATACAAATAGAGAGACAGGCAGAGAGACAGACAGACAGAAAGAAAAAAAACACAGACACACTGACACAACAGACAGACAGCCAGAGACCGACACAGACAGAAAGACAGAGAAACAGACAGACAAAGACAGACAGAGAGACAGCAGAAACAGATACAGATAGACAAAGAGAGAGCGAGACAAACAGACAGACAGAGAGACAGGCACAGACAGACAGAGAGACAGAGACAGAGCAAGACAGACAGAAAGACAGACAGAAATAGAGAGACAAAGTTTCTGAAGATGGAAAAGGGTGGATTTGTATAGCGCCCCAGGTCTAGGCCTGAATGAGTCAACGAGGCCAAAGAAAGCAGCATTTGCTTAGCGTTTCTCAGCCAATATTCTTACGTCAGACAGCCAAGTAACGGCGCCTTGTGAATTCTGAAATGCGCTATATAAATTACCTATATGCATTCATTTATACATGCATGAATAAATGCATAGCCATACGCAAACACAGTCAAGTATTTAAAGCTGTTTTATCTATGGCTAAATCAAGATTATCCTGCATGGGTCCTTCCCTGTGGAACAGTCTTCCTATAAACATTCGTTCTATTTCTGTTAATTTGGCCCAAGAAACCTTCTCTTCGTTAGTTAAGACTTACTTGTTCAAATTAACTGGGCAGCCATGTTCACAGCGCTTTTGAGAGGTTCTTAAAATGCGCTATATAAAAGATTAGATACATACATCCTTTTTCTATTCAATAATTAGCAAGGGTATACCATCTGTATAGAAGCACAATGCTCAAACAATCAATATCCAACAAATATAAATGACAAACTGAACTGACGCTTATAAATGACAGACAGACACACAGACAGACAGACAGACACACAGACAGATAGACACACAGACAGACAGACACACAGACAGACACACAGACATAGGGTTGGCCAGTGCTTTTTTCTAGAAAAAAAGATTCCGAAACTGAACAATTATGGAATTTTGTGTTAAAATTTCATTATTTTTATCAATCAATGAACACTGAAAACAGTGTAAAGTTTGAAACACCGAAAATGAATTAAAATAAGTTACATTATGCTACATAATTAAAATAACTTAGTAGCACAATTCTTTTATTAAAAACGCCGTCCCGGAGAGTTCCGTCTGAAAAAAGCACTGGGGTTGGCTTTGCAAACAGTCTGGCCGGATGGGGAGTAATTAACTCAGGATGTGAAATCATTAAAGTTTAATTAGGGCGAACGACTTTAGAGCATCTCTAGCAGCCACAAGATGTCGTTATACACTCGATACTACTATTATTATTATATGCTTACACACCTCTAAATCAGATTTCACCGAATTTATATATCCGACATTTTCATTTACTTTAAATCCGCCACTGCCTTTAGTCGGGTAGTGGCAGTCCCAAGCCTGGATAAAGGAGGAGGGCGACGTCAACGGCCTTTTATGCCATAAGATGTCGTTAAACATTGGAACTACTACTACTACTACTACATAAGATCCGACGTTACATAAGCGTCATTTTAGTTTGATAAACGGTGGGGAAGGGTAAGGTCGACGTCAACGTCCCTGGCAGCCACAAGATGTCGCTAAACAAAGGAAACTACTATCCATGAATCATATCCGCCACTGTCTTTAATCGGGCGGTGCCAACCTGGATAAAGGCGGAGAGCGACGCCATTCATCTTCGTTATGACACAGCATCGTTAAACTGAAACTACTACTAACAGATGTCTCAGATTCGCCATTTCCCGGAAGAACACATTACATAGCGAGCAAAAAACGCCCAAGCTGAATAAACACCATATACATCGAGCCTCATGCCTCGCGACATACAAGAAAAAAGGTTACTCTAGGTAACTATGGCCGTCATTGTGCCATTAAACAATGTAGGTTGCTCTGGTTAACAATGGCGGCCCATGAGCCTTTAAAACAAGGGAAGTGACCCAGGTTACCTCTGGCGGCCCTCATGCCATAAATGCGACAAGGCAATCCCCATAAGCATTTAGGGGGAAGGCCTTATCAGCCTCATATATGGAAGACAAGAAGAACAAAGAATGATGAAAAAGAGACAAAGAAGAAAGAACCAGTAATACGACCACGAAAGACTAGAAGCATTAATGATGAACATTTATAGTGCAGGCTACTAAAGAACATTTTATAATAATTTTCCCCAACGACACTTACCCTAATGACATGCAACAAATTGAGAGTAGGGGTATAAACAAATCCCATTTGCTCCAACATTGGAAAAATAGAACATCCATCCAAACCCATCAGGTTCTCTGCTTGGGTCGTTAGCCGTCAGCTTATCTTTCTTATCTCTCCCATAGTTTAACATATTTATAGTCGATGCACTCTGCTTTTTTCTGAAGCTTTTCAACTTTATGATGGCGTCGTTAATAAATTACCTCACCGATTAATTGCTAATAAGTCACGAGAAATCCTCCAAGTTAAGGAGAGGTCAACGACCCTTGGACATATAGACACCCAATAATACTGCTAATATTAATCTCTTTTAAGACACCTTTTAATCGGTTTTCCGATTACATAAACTTGTCACTTTCGCCCAATTGCTAAGTTAAACTCCGCCACTGGCTTTAGTCGAGTAGTGCCAGTCCCAAGCCTGGATAAAGGAGGAGGGCGACTGAACGACCAGTGATATCATAAGATGCCGTTAAACACTGCAAACTGCTAATCGCCAATTCTTTGTCAGCGGTCAGTATATTGTAAGGTCGATGTCAACAGCCCTAGCGGCCATAAGATACCCTAATCGATTAATAATAATAATAATAATAATAATAATAATAATAATAATAATAATAATAATAACTGTCTCCGATAGATTCTAGGACATAACGAAGAAACTACTAATTGAAACGCCAGTCATCCACGTTTAGGGGTGGACGTACTTTCACTACGCCCCTCCAATTCTCCCCATTAGTGACTATTTCATCGTGGCTACAACTCGAGTCGAAACTAGCGAAAGATGAGAAGAGAATTAAGGTAATGTCAGTTCTTCTGCGTGGACTTGTTTCCGTGATTTAACGACATCTTATGCCCGCGAGGGCCGTTGACATTGACCTAACGATAAACTAGTGTCTGGATGAAATACAGATGACTGAACGAAAATGACCTCTACAGTATATAGCACCGGAAAAAGCGATTTAAATGTGTCTAAAACAGTCCAATATTAGTATGCGTATACAGTGTTTAACGACATCTTGCGGGTGCCTGAGCCGTTGACGTCGACCTTACCCTAGCTTAATTTTATCATAACAAAACGGAATGAGTCAGCATTGTCAAGCTGTCCGTCGCAGAGAGACGCTCTGTTGGGTGTCGTCAATCGCACATGACTGCGCGTCGCCTTATAACAATTCTGATGCTAGTCTTAGAGTCTTGCCGTCCGCACGATGCGTCATTGAGCTTAAAATGTACTTCTCTGAATCTCGCCGTTCCACACTCTGTCTCTATCTCTGTCTGTCTCTCTCTCCGCCTCACCATCATTCTCTCTGTTTCCCTCTGTATTTTTCTCTCTCTCAATTCTCTCTATTACTGTCTGTCACTTTCCATCTCTCTCTCTCTCTCTGCCTCTCGCTGTATTTATCTCCTTTCTCACTCTCTCCCTCCATCTATCTCTCCATTCTCTAAGTCCTTCTCTCTGTCTGTCATAACCTGTATGTTTGTCTATCTCTCCCTCACTCTTGACCTCTCTCCCTTTCTGTCAATCTCTTTGTCACTGTCTTTCTATCGCCCTCTCTCGAAACCTTCTCTCGAGGTGACCTGTTCTCAACTTTAAATTTTATATAAAAATTCTTGAACGGGTAGTTTTGAATCGTATGCAAGCTCACCTGTATTCCAACACACTAATCTCTCCATTTCAGTCTGCATACTGCAAGTTTCATTCAACAGAATCTGCCCTGCAGAATTAGGGGTTATGTCCCCATGTCTTCTAGAATATCCTTGGCTAACGCATTGGTCTCCAGTTGCCTTGACTATTGTAACTCAATTCTTGTTGGTATCACAAAGTGAAACATGCAGAAACTCCAGAGTTCAGAACTCCTTGGCTAGAGCCATAACATATACTTCAAAATATAAGCATATTACCCCTATGCTTAAATATTTGCATTGGCTTCCTGTTCAGCATATAGGTTTTGTTTCAAATTTGAACTCCAAAAAAATTGAACTCCGGCCAACCACAATACTTAAAATCGGTCCTTGTTTCTCCAGACTTACCATTATTCAGCAACGTCATTTGATTGTCTTTCTCTGGTCAAACTTTGGACTAACTGTTCTAGGTGAATGGGCTTTTTCAGTTGCTGGATCTAAATTCTTCCAGTGTCCATTCGTTCTGCTCAGTCTGTCACTTCGTTCTCGACTTAAAACTTACCTGTTTCAAATTGCTTATCCACCGTAGGCTGCCTCTCTGTGTCACTGGACTGACCTTCTGGATCAATATACAATAATGACTGATGTGCTGATTGCGACTTTGCTTCGGTGCGCCATGGTTGATGCCTTGTGCATTAGACAATGGCGCATTAGAAGCTACTAATCATTATTAATAATTGTTATTTATCTTTTCTTCACCAAACAAAATTCTTCACGTTTTAAAAAATATGGCGTCACTCATGCACGCCGCTATAATAAACTGAAACTCGATGTTTTGGAAGAACAATTGACTGAAGCGAGCGTAACAGACTATATATATCTTGACCTGTCCAATAAAATCGCGAACTTCCAGAAGGTCACTCCACTAACAGAGAGAGGCAGCCTACGGTTGATAAGCAATCTAAAAAAGGTAAGTGTTAAGTTGAGAACGAAATGACAGAAGAGACTGAGCAGAACGAATGGACACAGGAAGACCAGTCACATCTCTCCTGGAAGCTCCTCCTCTTGCCCGCAAATCCTATGTCAACCAACACAGAGCCGTCAATAAGGAGTTTTGCTTTACAATTTACAACTCAACGTATCGACAGCCGCGGAACAACCTTGCGACGCTGGTACACAGAAATGAGAAACGCTAGATCGGCTGTCAAACCGCCGAAAGAGTTTTATTTATCACGCGTCGATTATATACGAGCGGAAAACTCCAATTGGACTCAAGAGATCTGCTCAGAAATGGCCGACATGTTGGAGCGGCACGCTGATGCCGTGGTCCCACTCCGACCGACTGTTGCCAAGAAGCGTTGGTCTAATTGGAAGAGATGCGGACATACAACGGTGCCCAAATGAATCGCTTTAGAGGTTGCTAATATAGAATGCATGAAGCAGTTATTTGGGTCGAATTTTCCATGCCATATGTTTGCTATTAGTGACCTGATTTGTACATGCTTGTGTGTATGTATGTATGTAGGTATGTATGCATGTATGTATGTATGCATGCATGCATGTATATATGCCAGCATGCATGTGTATGTATCTATGTATGTATGTCCGTATGCATGTATGTATGAATGTATGGATGTATGTGCAATATGCATATATACATTAAATACCTTGTTGCGCCTGACCTAAGCTCTCTCCAATCATAAAATGTAGTTTAGATGAAATAGGAATTTCGATCATTTGCCATGCACAACCAAAACATGTGTAACATACAAACACTTATATTATGATCCCTCGGGATTTAAAAACTGTTCGGAGAAAATGAGAATTCATCTGGAACGCTTTATATACATACACATAAATTTAGGTATCAATATATTAATATTCATACATCAATTTACCTACAGTTATATAAGGAGGTCTGTTGAAAGACGGCCAATGGGTACTATGGATGTAAGTTACCTAATACTGATTACCTATCTACGTGCCTACGTCCCAACCTGCCTACTCACTCACCTATCTAACTCTAATCGCTGTCGTGGTCAGAAATTTGTATAGCACCTCTTCAAGAGAAAACTCATGAGAGTCGCTCTCAGCGCTAACGATGTTTGATGTCATTAAGAACAGAACATTCATCCATTAGTAATCAAGCCTACCATCCTATCCAACCTTCTTGCTTACCTACCTATATTTACATACCTACCTACCTAACTACCTACCTACCTATTCACCTACCTACTTCTCCATTCAATAGCACGCTGGGACTGTAATCCAACGATTGCAGGTTCGAGCCTGATGAGCGGATTCAGTGTTACGACCCTGGGTCCATTTATCTGGGACCTCAGATTCAGAGTTACTGATCGTGCACGTCTAATAAACTGAATAAAAAAGAAAAAATATAAATAAATTCCTATACCCGCCATCGTTCCACCAGATATAAGCACGCGTCATTACTGTATTACCGGTAACAGTGTAATCTTACAATCGCAGGTAATACGTGTTAAAGTAGTAACAGCAGAGAATAATTAAAGGTAAATGCAGGTAACGACAGGTACCTATGGTGTAACGAAATCCGTCGAGTTTGACGATGCATGTCTTGCGTCGATATGGCAATCGCAGAGGTGAGCTCTTTCCCGCTCTTTTCGACCAGTTTCGATTCTCGCGTAATCCCTTCGAACCGGAAGATGGATCACTAGCGACACCTGGCGTTACCGGGGCAGTCCTTGGAACAGGTTCCATTGCGGAAAGAGAAAGAGGTACTTCCGGTTTTAACCGGAAATGTCCTTTTCTGTTGGTAGTCCGACTGCTACTGCGAGTTTTAGGGCACGAGTCTGATGTGGCAGCCGATAGATATGTTGACGCAGCGCCTTAAGTGTCCGCTCAACGCTCCAGGCCAGCGTTTCTAGGCTGACCAGTTCAGAAGCACAAGCGACCCAATCGCACATACGTACATGGCTGTGCCTCTGTGTGTATGCCTGACTGTCTGACCGTCTATCTGAGTACCTCCCTATCTCTCTGCTGCTTGTCCGTTTCAATCGGCAGGTCCGATTTTAGGTCTACGTCTGTCTGTCTGTCTGCCTCCTTGCCTGTCTTATTGCTTGTCTTTCTACCTGCCTAGAAGCACCTGTCTGTCTTCTTCACTGCCTGCCTGTCTTGCGTTTTCTCTGTCTGTCTGTCTCCTTGCCTGCTTCCCTTCCTGGCCGACTGCTTGTCTGTCTGTCCGCTTGACTGCCTGCTTGCCTTGCTGTTTGTGTATCTTTCTGTTTGTCTGCATTTTACTTGCATGTCTGAAAGCCTGTCTGTCTCTGTGTCTTTGTCTTATCTGCGTGTAAGTCTCTCTATGTCGGTCTGTATCTGTGTCTATCGATCTCTGTCTGTCTGTATTTGTGTCTGCCTGTGTCTGTCTTTATCTGTGTGTGTGTGTATGTCTGTCTGTGTAAGTATGTCTGTCTGTGTATGTATGTCTGTTTGTCTGCGTCTTTCTGACCAGTCTGTCGGGGCTTATGCAAATGCAGAGATAACCATTCCACTGGTTTTCCGTCATTAGCCCACTGGCCAAAAGTCGTAAATATAGCCACAGATGTAATTAAGCACACATACACACACGCAAGCACACACGTATAAACACAAACGCGCACACACGCGCGAACACACTTACATAAACATACACGCACCCATGACCTACATATCTGCATAAATGCAAATACCTGCGTATATATGCACTGGCTTCCACTTGCTTTGCAATGATTAGGTCGTTCATCTTAGGAACAGTCTCCGATGCTGAGAATAAGTAAGTACAGCTGCCCTTTCAGTGATCTCGTTTTGCCACTAAAGTAAGTAAGTGAAGCTCCCGTGTTTGCGGTAGAACGTATGAGAGGCTGTTAATCTTCGGCCCGGCAATGGACGGATCCCAAGTCCTGGACACGGGACCAGCGCATCGCAGGACTTGCCGTTTACTTTTTAGCTTAAGCCGGTACCAAATTATACTGCTTGGTGACCGAGGCACGGTGTGTAGGTGAAAAAGTGCTTATCCACCGTAGGCTGCCTCTCCGTCTTAGTGGACTGATCTTCTGGATATTGACCTGATTGTGGCTTGGTTTTGAATCAAGGAGGAGGGCGACGTTAATCATCTTCGTTATGGCAAAGCGTCGTTAAACAGAAACTATACACGAATTCCGCGGCAATTATTTTAAGGTAAGTCAGGCCGACGTCTACTGTTCTAGAAGTTACACGATGTCGAAACAGAAACTAAAGACACACAAAATGGTGGTTTATTTCCCGTAAAATTAGAAGTGAACAAGATGCTCTAAGTTTTCGTCCAAATTCTTTCCTGTGTTCTAAAGTAGTTTCAGAACACACGGAAGAATTTGTGTTGGCAAATTCCCGTCTTACGCTTGTATACTCCTCTTCCTCTCCTTACTCTCTTGTTCTCCTCTGTCTCCTCACTTCCTCTTTGCTTCTGTTTCTTTTCCATCCTTTTCACTCCGCCGGTCTTTCTTCTCTTCCTCTTCATCATCTTGGTCTGCTTCCTTTTCATTCTCTTTGCCTTCCTCCTCTTCTTCCTCTTCCACCTCTTCCATTTCCTCCGCCACTTGATCTTCTTAATCTCTCATCTCTTCCTCTTCCTTCTCCTCCTCCTCCTCATCATCCTCATAGTCACTCCCTTCGTCTTCGTATCCCTCCTCTTATTCCTCCACTAGCTGCTGCCGCTGCTATATATCAACGCAAATCGTTTCCTCTTTAATTTCCTGCGACGAATTTTTCTCATGGGAGCCTTAATCCGGTCAACGATTTCGTTAATCCAGTTTCAACCCGAATCAGCAAACGCTCTCTCCCTGACAAATTTCTCCAATCTTCCAAACTCTAGTGGAATGAGCCGATCCTTGGGAAGGCAACGCTCCCTCCTTTCCTCATTTTCTTCAAGTTTAGAAAGCTATTGTCAAGAAAAAAGAGCGGATTTGCAAGGGCGTATCCTGAGTGATGGCCATGCAGACCACGTGTCCCTCCCTCCTCTGAATGTCGAAAGAAAGTGCAAGAAAAACGAGCAAGGATGCAAAAGTGGATCAAGGAGTGCTGCCCCAAATATGCTCCCAAGTCGCTAAACTCAAATGACAAGGACCCTGCCAAGGTCCTTATCATGAGTTTAGCGAGCAGGGAGCAATTACTGGGGCTGCAGCATGAAAGAAGGAAGGAAGGAAGGACGAAAGGAAGGACGGACGGAAGGAAGGACGGGAGAAAGGAAGGAAGGAAGCAAGCAAGCAAAGAAGAAGGAAGAAAGCAAAGAGGCAAGAAATAAGGGAAGGAAGAACAGAATGCAGTAAGGGCGAAAAGAAGGAAGCACGAAAAGAAAGAAGGAAGGACGGAAGAAAGAAGGAAGCAAGGAAGAAGAAAGCAAGGACGGAAGGAAGGAAGCAAGGAAGGATGGGAGGAAAGAAGCTTCTGGTTTCTCTGACCTATCGGAATTCTCCAATAGATTATGATTTTGTCTTGCGATTCTGACTTGAAGCGACTATCGACTGATGCCTTAGGCATTATGATAACGGTACAATAGAAGTTTTTAGATTAGATTTGTTCGTTGCTCATGCATTCAGTCACAGCAGCGTTTAATTAGTCTATTTCAATGTCTTCTCTATGCATTATTGCTTGTAAAATTTGTCACGCTAATTAAGGTTTACTGGCTTATTGTTGCGCAAAACGTCATACAAACTCATCGATGCTCCATTGCTTGCAATTTCTGCTTCGACCTTTCACTCAAAACTGAAAACATTCCTCTTTCACAGATCCTATCCTGACATCTCTTCTTCCTCTTATCTCTCTCTGCTCTCCAACCCCAAACACCACCCCCGTAGCTGCCACGCTCTCTCCGTCTCACTTGGATCTTGACCTGGAACCGAACCCTTTTGCCTATCGATTTTGTTTTGACTGAGCGCCTGTGAATAAGCTGGTCACCGCGGCGCAGCTTTCGCTCGGCGCTGTAGAAATCGATTACGATTACGAAAATCAAGTGGCGCTGTCTAAACACAGCTTAATGACAGAATCAATCGCTACGCGCCGCCACGAGACTTCGCTAACGGTTTCGTCTATCGTGCTTTATAATGCAGAAGCGCCCCTAGCGAATGTATCAGATACTATAGTGGTCTGTCAATGTTCATAAATAGGCCTCTAACGAGTAACTGAAAATATTCCACTGCATCTACCATTCTACTGGTGGTGGTGGTGATGATGATGATGATGATGATGATGATGACAGTGGCAAGGTTTGTCCGTATGTCCGTCTGTCCGTCCATACCAACCTTTAAGACTGTCTGTTAAGAACCATCAACCGATCCCGAGATTCTCCTGAGATTCCGTGACCATTAATCATGAGAGATAAATGGTCACGGAATCTGCAAACCTAAGGAACGTAAACATCTTTGATAAAACGTGAATGATAGCCGGAGAGACTTTATCGCAGATCACTGTCAGTTGAATCATCTCTGAGATGATATCGTATCTCTGCCTTGCAGCCTACGTGATTGGATTAGATACAAGGTTGGCCTATGTGATCCATCAGCCCGGAGCTCTACACCGAACGTGTTGGACGGCGAAGGTCATCTACTGCTCATTTATATAGCTTAAAGATCTCTGCACTTAGGTTTCTTCAGTCCCAGATCGTGGATCGCTCCCCTCGGCTGTCCATGAGGATCTCAATGTCCCATACCTCTACGGCTCAGCGCAGAAGTATTGCCTGTGTTGGACCTACCAGCTGGAATAGCCTTTCTTGTGAGTTGCGGCTCGAGCTCCTCAAGTTGCCCCTTCCACAGTTTCGCAGGCGCCTGAAGTCTGTCTTATTTCACAGTGGTTTCGCTGGTCTGGGTCGGGAGCGCCTCCGATGAGTTTACTCTTGAAGTGGCGCTTTATAAATGTCAAATTACAATTACAATTACTTGCTGAAGACAGAGATATGTGATACTGCTGGAGAGCAACAGAAATGTACTCCAATTTACAGGTTGTGAACTGCATGGAAAATTAGTGGTTTACAAATTGGTTGTTTGCATTTCATTCAGTCATGCAGAACATTTCTATTTTCAAACACCATAATCTGTGGCAAGAAGTCACGAGTCTTCAGTATTTAGTAGTTATTGATAGCATCTAAAATAAACGAGTATGTGTTGGCACAGAAGAAAGGACACTGGTCAAAGCAATAAGAAGGAGACAAATGAACTGGATTGGTCATATCCTACGTGGAAATTCTCTCCTGAGGACAGTGATTTAAGGAAGAATTGAGGGAAAGAAGGTTCCAGGAAGAACAAGAAATATGCTGTTGGACTGGATGATGGACAAAGGAAGACGAAGGGGCTACAAAGAAGTTAAGGAAAGGGCACAGAAAAGAGAAGAGTGGCGTCGTTGGATTCTTGGACCTGCCTGGAGGCAGAACACTGAAGAAGAAAAAGAAATTGACAGCATCTGTAATCGAAAGACTTTCAAGCAATACCAAACCTATCCTCATAAACTCAACACTTACTTTATAAAACTTTGTCTAGAATGGGCAAATATCATGCCAATGGAAGAAATTTGTAGAAATTCGGGTACTTTGGGGTACCTCCAAACATTTTTCAAATTTTCAAATTTTTCAAAATTTTCAAAATTTTCCATTTTAGCCCATTTTCCATGGACTAAAAGGAAACTTTCTGGTGGGTAAGATCTTACATTTCTTACAAAAAAATTCTGTGATACCCTAAACGTCTGTCGGTCTCTCTTTCTGTAACCCCGCTGCCTTTTTGTCTGTCTGCCTTACTATCTGTCTCTCTGTTTGCATTTCTGTCTGCTCGCCAATCGTTTAGTCAGCTCGTCTACTTCCGCCTGTCTGCCTTAAAATATTGCAGCCAGTTTGCCTGTACTTCTGTCTCTCCGCCTGTTATATGCTTAATCATCTGTCCCAGAACCCTTTCTCACTCTGTCTGCCTGACTGCACATCTCTCTACCAGTTCGTTTGCCTTTGTCAGGTCAGTCTGACAGCTGGTCAGTCTACCTCTCTGGCGTTCTGATCGTCTCCTTCCTAATCGGTCTCTCCCTGTCGTAATCGTAATCGTAGTCCCAAGATTTCTACAGCGCCCAACGAAAGCCGCGCCGCGGGGACCACCTTATTCATAGGCGCTCAGTCAAAACAAAATCGATAGGCAAAAGGGTTCGGTTCCAGGTCAAGATCCAAGAGTGAGGCAGAGAGACGGCGTGGCAGCTACGGTGGATGATGTTTGGGGTTAAAGAGGAGAGACAGGTAAGAGGAAGAAGGGGTGTCAGGATAGGTCTCCTTTATGTCGTCGCTGGTAGTGAGACGTGGTCGTCTTCATCAAAGGGCTTAAACGAGGGTGCATCTCGACAGAAGACGTCTGTGCTTCTCGGTGCAAAGCTTCCCCTTGGACGCCAATAATCGAACAGAGAAAACCACTTAGACCGTGAGACGTCGTCACAACGACGACTATCTTTACCCTACGTTTAAGCCCCGATACGTTGATCCACCCATTCTACTCCTACCCTAGTCTACTGCGGCTTGCCCTACTTCGCCCTTGTGCGTTAGTATCTATGCCATGGCTGCCCCACCCATCTGGAATAAACCCTCAACAGAATTACGACAATGATCTGACCCATCATACGAACTCACCAACACCTCACAACATGCAATTTCTGTACAGATCTTTAACTCAAAACTGAAAACACTACTCTTCCCAAATCCTATCCTGATTCTTCCTCTTCTCCTTACCTCACTTTCCGGTTCAATTCCAAACACAACCCACGCTGTAGAAATCTTGAGCTTACGATTACGATTATCTATCAGCTGTGGCTGGAAATCCGTTGGCTGGGCTCTACGTGTATGTGGGAGCCCGTAACTGGAGAATTTCCCACTTAGCTGAGCACTGTTGTGTTTATTAATGAACGTTTTGTTGTGAATGAAATCTAGCATAGTTTAGACTAACGCAGAGAACACATCTGATTGATTGGCTTATCTCAAATTTAAGATTACAATCAAAATAACACAAGATGACAAAACACTGCATAACCTATGCACAACTTTAACATAAATTAACAAAACATAACCACAATGCAACACAAGATAACATTGCATAACATACCATTTGCATAACATAACAAACATAACACAAAACAACATGATACAACATAACACTGCATAACATAACATACCACAACACAGCATAAGATAACATGGTAAAACATTACAGAACAGTGTATCATATCATACTTAGCATACCATACCACAACAGAAAATGTACATAACAAGTATAATACTTGTATATTTAAAAAAAATAAAAATATGTGCCTAAGCTGATGAGGTATATAGGCCTCAGAGATTTATTTCCATGAAAACCAGAAGCTGCAGGTGTCTTCGTCATAAACAACACAGGTGCTACCATCTACCGACGCCCTTTCTTAATAACGATCTGTCGTTCAGATATATTACTGTCTGTATGTATGTACGTAAGTATGTATGTATGTATATGCTATATGTATGCAAGTATGTTTGTATGTAGCTATGTATGCATGTATATAATACATATATATGTGTATATATATATACATACATAGACGGCGCGGAATTACATCTACAGGTATTGGTGAGGAATGAGAAATGACAACATGCAGAAATGCAGTCACTGCCCGCGTCGTGTCAAGTCGAATTAACCAATTCATTTATAAATTCATTATAATGGAAATTTCCGGATTTCTTCCACGGCTAATTGTGTGTATAAATGTGTTGTTTGCATGCATGCATGTATGTATGTATGTCTGCATGTAAGCATGTATGCATGCATGTATGTAAGTATGTATGTATGTATTTGTGCATGTATGTATGTATATATGTATGTATCTATGTATATATTTATGTATGTATATATGCATGCATGTACATGTAACTGTAATTGTAATTAGTAACTTCTAACACGCCAGTGTCTAATGCATGAGACATCAACCAAACACGTATGTATGTATGTTGATATGTATTTGTGTATGAGTGTGTCTGTACGCATGTATGTAAGACGACACCACTTAATGCAGCACCTTCTGTGCACCTCTCAAATGCTTGGGCCAAGCAATTCTTCCATGTACATGTACGCCAGGTCCATAGTTAACCCCTGATTTTAGCTTACTTGTACATTTACTTGGCCGTGATTATGCGCCAGTGCCATCACTATAACGACGAGCAGAAACCCCGAGGGAGGAAAGAATACGACTTGGGTCTGCAGTGTAAAGAATTAAAAGCAGAGGACTTTGAATGGAACCCCGTGGCAGCCCAAACAAGACAGAGGACCAGGTTGATCGGGAGGAACCAAAAACCACAGCCTGCGCCAGCGCCCCGTGAGAGCAACGAGCCCAACCACAGCAGCACTGAGGAAGATGATCCACAATACGGAACGATGTCTCAAGGCGCCCTTTCAGAGAATGCCGTGACCTACAGTATCAAAGCCTGCGTTCACTCCAAAAAGAGCAAGCATATAAGAACAACGGAATATGTGATAGTGGTGCCATATAAAGTTCCAGATTATATTAGATTAACATGATTAAAGGTTTGAACTAGGCCTACATCATGTCCTATCGAATCATTTAGGAAACACATTCAGCAATCGCTCAGCGTTTGAAACTTGCATTTGTCAACTTCATTCCACTTACTGACTCGAAAACCCGTTATATAAGCCAACGATTGTGTGCGTAGCTTCTGTTTAACGACACTGTGTCATAACGAAGATGATTAGCGTCCTCTTCCTTTATCCAGGCTTCAGTCAGGCACCTCCCGACTAAAGGCAGTGGCGGAGTTTTTGATAAATATTCAGCGTTTGTTGAACACGTTTTAAAATCGACTTACACGTTACCTCAAATACCGTTTCGTTGTGGAAATAGTAGAGAAGTAGTAGTTCCTCAGTTTAACGACATCTTATGGCATCAAATGCCGTTACCGTCCCCCTCCTCCTTCATCCAGGCTTCGGATTGGCACTACCCCCAAACAATGCAGTGGCGGAGTGAAATAGTAGAGAATGAACGAAAACGAAGACTTATACCGCTGTAACAAACGATTAAAACGTGTCTAAACAGCGCCAAATATCAGTAGTAAGTATCCAGTGGCTACTAGGGCAGTGGACGTTGATAGTAATTGTAATTTGAGATTTATAAAGCGCCTCTTAGAGAGTTGATCTTACTTACATTACAATAATTCACCCAGTGTCTCTGTTTGCTGTTTAACGACGCTGTGTCATAACGAAGGTCATTAGCGTCGCCCTCCTCTTTTATCCAAACTTCGGACTGGAACCACCCGACTAAAGGCAGAGGCGGAGTTTGTTCGTAGCATCAGCGATTAGCAGTTTCCTTTGTTTAACGTCTTGTGGCTGCCAGGGCCGTTGACGTCGACTTTGCCTTGCCTTACAGGCAGGTATTGGATGCGGAACTAGCGTCTGAACGCAATTAATAAATATATAGCGTCTGAAAATGACGAATTAAAGGTGTCTAAACAGAGCATAATACTGCATTAGTATTCACTGTTTAATGACATCTTATGGCTGCCTGGGCCGTTGACATCGACTTTACCTTGCCTAACAAGAATAGTGGGTAGGTTTGCAGAACCGACTGAACGAAAATGACGAATATAGAAGAAGCAGATATTTAAGAAGCAGATTATTCGGTATTTCAGTATTTTTTTGCGATTAAACAATGTATAATCTATTTGAGTTTTAGTTATGCCAAAGTAATAGGCTATTTCTTTTCTTCATGAACAGATGTTGTTCTTGTTTTAGTTAAGAATTGATTAGTTGTTCGTATATAAGACATTAACAATCCATGTAATGTATAATTTATTTGAATTCTTTTATGCCAAAGTAATAGGCTATTTCTTTCTTTATGGACAGATGTTGTTCTCATTTTAGTTAAGAATTGATTATCTGCTCGATGATTAGACATTAGCCATTGTTATGTTATTGTGTTACAGGCTGCCCTAAATTAGCGGGACCTCGGCCCCTTTTGGGTAGACCTTTGCATCCAAGCAAGTGTATTTTTTTGTTATTTGCAATGTTTTTATTCTGTTCTTCTTTGGAGCAATAAACTTACTTACTTACTTACTTACTATATGGTGTTGCCAGGGCTGTTAACGTCGATCTAATTATTACGTCGAAATATGCAATTTGTAATTAACGAAATATTTCTATATAATCAAAGGAAAAGCCGTTTTAAAGGTGTTTTAAAAGAACACCGTAATGAACGATTTACACACAGATCGGACCTTACAATTCGGAGCCTCATTAACGCATTTATTGACACCAGAAAAGGGAGAAGGCAACATAACATTGGACTATAACAAATCTACAGTATTAGCCAAACGATTGCAAGGAGATCCGCTGTTCAGAAGCCCACACAAGTTCAGCTAGCTGTGCAAATGCCACTGAAGTCTACCCGCTTGTGCAGCTACACTGGTTAAACCTCTGAAGTTATCTACATTGGTTAAACCTCCAAAGTTGGATACACTGGTTAAACCTCTAAAGTTATCTACACTGGTTAAACCTCTAAAGTTGGCTACATTGGTTAAGTGTAGCTCAGAGCGCCTCTGTGCGTCAGGATGCCGGTTCGCATACCGATAATGGCTATAATTCAGAGATTAAAATCTTGAGCTAGCACGGTCCGTACACGGGGACCTTAAATGGCATTGCGCATATTCAAAAGGGCAGCGGTGGTGAAGGATCTCACCCGATAAATATTGTACACCGAGAAGGGTCGAGGCAATACAGTCACTATAGAAAAATATGTACATTTACATTTACATCTTATACGATTGGTAATTGCCTCAAGTAATTTGTATATTATTATAAATAGTGTTTATTAAATTACACGCATGCATATAGTAAGTGATCTATGGGAAGAGATAATCGAGTTATGCCTTTTGTAATAATGGCGCTGGAAAAGTTTCCCGATTGGATTAAATTAGCACATTCAATGGTTTTCCAGTCACAACTCATGTGAAGTTTTTTAACCGATTCCTATTCCACACCGCATCCCGACTCTTGAACAATCTACCACCCAAGAACCGTTAGTCTATTCTAATCTGCAAACTTTTATAGCGCCATTGCAATAATATTCAAGGCATCAGTCGATTGTCCATACTAAGCAAAATCGTTGTGAAAGCCAAATTCAAGGATGAGTCCGGACGGTCGAAAGCCAAGAAGGAAATCCAAGAATACACGGAAACAGCCTAAGGAGGAAATGAGTCCAGGAAGAGATAAATTTTTCGTCAAGATGAAGATGCTTTTCCGGAGCGCTAACCATATGTAACAGTTCAACACTAACATACGCTAATCCTGCCTTTGTCATTTTATAGTAATAGAATTTTTTAAAATCCTGATGGATCATATATACCTCGGGTTTAAAAAATATTAAAAAAACAAACAAACAAAAATAAAACTAATTCCAGAACAACGCAGTCCCTAATTTCTGAAATCCCGAGGGATCATAAGTACCTCGGGTAAAAAAATACTGAGCTTGGCTAGCTTTCATTACGGAGCTTTGGCGAGCTCTAACGCTACTATCCGGTGACAAAAGAGAGACACGCCACATTTTCCAGTTCCTATCAGTTACGATCAAAAGCTTTAATGCTGTCGCCTTTCGCAGCTCTCTCTCTGTCTCTGTCTCTGTCTCTCTCTCGCTATATATATATATGCCAAAACTTGACGAGATTAAGTCAACCCACAGATGTTATTTCTTCGGAGCCTTGTTTATAAGCCCCGAGGGATCAACGATACCTCGGCCATAAAAATAATAATAATAGAAATGATAATAATTCCCAACTTATTGCCGATGGATCATAATTATATACCTCGGGTAAAATATCAGTAATAATATAGCATTCATTTCATGCACACGTGCATGTACTGCTCATGTGCTCGTATGTGTGTGATTATATTTGCATGCAGGACATGGTAACAGCGGCGAAATGCCAACACAATGCTTCATGAGGCACTGGTGATGGTCTCGAGTGCAGTCGTAAGGTCGTCGCGGCAAATGACGTCTTGGGGCTGTGAAATGCCCGCTTGTTGGCATTCACGGCATGGCATCCAGTATACACGCAGGGTATAAGCAGGGCATACATACTTACATATATACATGCGTGTGTTGCGCGTGTGGGTACGATTTATATGCATTGGACTAAAAAGCATAACATTGGATTATGAAGCAAAAATATGTGTCGTAAAGAGAGCAAGAGACATCAAAAATTTTCAGTTTATGTAGATTTAAGTATACATATAAGTAAATACCCCAGAAGTAGATACAGGGAGATATACATTTGTACTTAAACATCCCTTGTGCCCTTGTATATATTAATACACTTGTATTTCCTCTTTGTATACATATATACAAGGGCTGTTATAACTGTTCAATGTATAATTATATATCTACAAACAAACATTATATGCTTATATCACTATATATCTGAATGTTTATATATGTTCATATATATTTGTGTGTATGTCAGAGGGTAATCGTAATCTCGAGATTTCTACAGCGCCCAACGAAAGCTAAGTCGCGGGAACCAGCCTATTCACAGGCGGGTATATAAATACGGCCTGTATAAATATTACACAGCGATGGATATCTGATTTATTCAAGTAGATTTACGAATCACGTAGTATTATTATACAAGGCTCTATAGGCAATCAGGCAAATCAGGAGATCGGTTTGATCTCCCAAAATTTATTCTGCATCATATTTAGGCTAATATATATATATATATATATGTATGTATATATGTATATATATATATATATATATATATATATATATATATATATATATATATATATATATATATATATATATATGTGTGTGTGTGTGTGTGTGTGTGTGTGCGTAGCGAGCATATATGCAGTGTTATGCAATGTATATATGCTGTATAAAATATAAACATATGTTCTGCAGTGTATGTAAGTGTATCAAACATTAAATATGGTATACATATGTAGGTCTACTGTATAATGAATTTCCTAAGATTTCTTGATCTCTTGATTTGCCTACAATACAGATGCAAAAATATTATGTTATTCATGAGCACTTGTGTGTGTATCTAGTCTCATATTCTCTCTGATCTTCGTCTATTGATCCCAGAATTGACCCAGATTATAAGGTTAGCACAGAGGGAACTGGTATTGGCATTCAAACGGCAGACCGAAAACGCAACCATAGTTCCGCTTACTTAAGGTCACCGATTAGCGGACGGCAGATGACGACGTATAGGTAATCGTAATAGTAATCGTAATCCCGAGATTTCCACAGCGCCCAACGAAAGCCACATCACGGGGATCAACTTATTCACAGCCGCTCAGTCAAAACAAAATCGATAGGCAAAAGTGTTCTTTCCAGTTCATGATTCAGAATCGGGCAGAGAGACAGCGTGGCAGCTACAGTGGGTGATGTTTGGGATTGGAGCGGAAAGAAGGGTAAGAGGAAGAAGAGGAGTCAGGAGTCAGTCTGTGAAAGAGGAAAGTTTTCAGTTTTGAGTGGAAGGCCAATGAAGAAATTGCAAGTGGTGAAGCATAGGTGAGTTTGTATGATGGGTCAGAAAACTGTCGCAGTCCTGGGGAGGATTTATTCCAGCGGGGTGGTGCAGCTATGGCTATGCAGTGATTGTCAAATTTTAAGGATGAGGTGACGTACGGACGGAGAAGTCTTGGGGCAGAAGATGAGCGGGTTGAACGGAGTGGTTAGATTGTAAATAACTCACGAATATAGGAGGGTTGAAGTGTGTTATAGGTAAGTGATAAGACTTTGTACTCGATTCGTTCAGGTATTTTAAGCCAGTGAAGTGATTTGAGAACAGGGTTAAGTGATGTGTTTGGGGGTTTTGGTGACAGCATGAGCAAGAGCATTCTGTATGGCTTGAAGGCGGCTTATTTGGGTGGAGCCTATGTTCAGGAAAAGTGAATTGCAATAGTCTAATTTAGCATGGGCTATGGATGTGGCGATGGTTGATGCAGTTTTAAGGAACTTACGGAAATGTTTAATATATGTTTGCAAAAGAAGAAGCTTAACTAAAGGAAAGAAAATGGTCTTGTTCATAAGCGCGTGTCCATTGTTTGCATGCCGTTAGCGTTTCGCTTAAGGGAATGTTTCTCTTTCTTGCTTAATTCCACATAAGCCGAGACTAAGAAAGTGAAGTCGCTCAAAGGCCCGTGGCAAGCTGTTACCTTCCACGTGCCTGTGCATGTCGGTCGGAACCGTGTATTCTCTTAAATTGCCTTGCAACAGCAGAAATTAATGTGGCAGAAGTTAGTTTGTCCGTCGGATGAATCTCTCTCTCTCTCACACACACACACACACACACTCTCTCTCTCTGTTTCTGTATTTGTGTGTCTGACTGTGTCGGCTCGTATGCATGACTGTGTGTTTCTCTGTCAGTGTCTGTGTGTGCGTGTGCCTGCGTCTATCTGTCAGTGTCCGTCTGTATCTGTATCGGTGTCTGTGTCTCTGTCTGCCTGTCTGTCTGTCTATCTGCCTCTCTGTGTGTCTGACTGTCTGTCTTTGTCGGTCTGTGTATATCTGGTTCTTTGTGTTAGCGGATACGTGTTTATTTATTTATTTGATGTCCTTATTACGCACAGGGGGAGTCATGAGTAAATCTGTCCGCCAGGGGCAAAGGCGTAGTCATGCAAAGCCCAGTGAGAATAAGAAATTCCCTTTCTCGGTCTATTTCTGTTCCCTTTGGCTCTCTGACTTCCATTTTCCAAATGTGTATCCAAGATTTACGACTAAGTGCCACTTTCTTTTGAACCTTCATTTCGCACTTGTCATATTCTGTTTGTTCCCTCGGCTTTCATCTGCTCTCCGCTTGTTTAGCATTTTCTTTCATGTAGTCATGGAGTTCTTCTCGTTCCAGTTCTTCCTTCCCTTGTTCTAGTCTCTCCTCCTCCTTTTCTTCTTATTCAGTTCTTAATCCTGATCAGTCATATCCTTCACTTCTAACTACCTTTTCTTCGATCATTCAGTCTTCAGCCCGATTCCTCCTTTTCTTATTCCTCCTCCTTCCTTTTCATGTTCTTTCATTCTCTTTCGTATCCATCTTTTCCTCCTAGTGTTTCAACATCCTCTTGTATTCTCCTCTTTAATCATTTCCTCCCCTCTTTCCTTCTCCTCTTATTCCTCCCTTCTTTTCCTGCTCATCTTCCTATTTCCTTCTCCTCCTCTTACACGCTATTCCTTCCCTATCCTCTTCAATGTCCATTTCCTTGTGCTCCGTTTATCTTTTTTCTTCTCCTCTTTAATCACTTTCCACTGCCTCATTCTCAATTCAGATTTCGTCCAATCATCGGCTTCCCTGTTCACTTTTTCCTGTCAAGCTGCCCACTTGTTACGACTGATCGAAATTAATAAGCTCGTATCCACAGATTATTATACAACGCAAATAAGCGTATATATATACATACACCTTAAACCCGTTATGTAGCGCTACGATATAACACGAATTCGATTATAACATGGTCGTGGTCGTGGCTTCCGAGTTTTTTCTATGTGAAATATTAATTTCTATCACAGACCGTTCACTTGTTCTTGCTGTAGTAATGCACTATTGAAGAATGAAGAATGACTGTTGGCATTTTAAGATGCTGCTACCAAGTATTTTCATGTCCTTTCTGCCTTATGTGAACAATACATGTGCTAATATATTTCCGAATTTGATAACGGGAGCTATGACGCAATGGTATCTCCCAGACAAAGTCGTACGGACACTGAAGCGATACTAGTATCTCTGATAAAAACACTCGTATACGTAAAGCTCGCTTTGTTAAGAATTAATCAGATGCTAGTTTTTGCCATTGAGGCAACTCGTTTTGACGTCCGCGGGCGAACACATTACCTTAGAAGATGCCAAGCATTCGTAGTAACCAGCGAAAACAAAATTTGGCCAAATTATTCGGCCGTTGTAAGACACCATCACTGCACAGAAGGACGATCATGTGTTTGTCATTCGACGTCCCCAAAGCCTGAAAGTGTACAGTTTTTTGTACACTAAAACAAAACTGAAACTCATTTTGTATGCGAAATTTTTATAGCTCGGTATCTGTTATAACGCGATAGCGGATACAGACCCCGCGTTATGACGAATTATTGGTGTATAGTAGAGTCTGTGAAATATATAATCTATGTATGCAACATGCATTTATAATATTTCCTCTATTTCACTCTCACTCTCGTCTCGCCTCTCCAACAAGTGAAAATCCCTGTCTGTCTGTATGTATGTTTGTCTGTCTCTTTCTGTCTCTCTGTTGTCCGTCTCTCTCTCCGACATTGAACACTATCAGATTATTCTGTACGACTCTCATCCACACGGATGAGAAGTCTATCATAGATAAATAGATAGACAGCTAGATAGATAGATAGATAGATAGATAGATAGATAGATAGATAGATAGATAGATAGATAGAGAGATAGATAGATAGATAGATAGATAGACAGAGATAGATAGACAGACAGACAGACAGACATTTAGATACATATATACATGCAGACATATAGACATACTGACAAAGATACAGGCTGACAAGCAAGCAGACAGACAGGAAGACAGACGAGCTGGCAGACAGACAGACAGACAGACAGACATACAGACAGAGACAGACAGACTGGCTGACTGAAGACAAATATACAGGTTCACAAGCAGCCAGTCGAGATTAAGACAGAAGTGCCGGCGAAACATACAAGCTCAAAGACAAGCAGGCAGAGAGACAGACAGACATACATACATACATACATACAATACATACAGACAGACAGACAGACAGAGGCATGATCTTACCATATTGGACTCTCCGTGAGTCTGGACAATATTTGCCGAATAATATTCTTTCTCGCTTTCTACGAAAGGACAAAATCCGAAATGGATGAGACGAAGACGTATGAGAGAAATTCAGATTACACTTAGGTTTAAGCGCTTCGATCATTCTTCATTCAAAGGACGACGGTCCACTGCCGTCTCTCCGACTAAGCCGCACTAAATCAAATCTAATAAGACTGCAGACAGAAACGCCGATACGTAAACAGGATGGTCAAACACCGGCGCTTTATGAATTCCCAAAGAATTCTGATCTCTTCAAGAGCCACTCAACATTCCGACCTGAACTGACTCGAATCGACCCAACATGACCTAACCTGACTTAAGCTGACCTAACCTGACCTGATTTGATCTGAATCGACCCGACCTGATTCAACCCAACATAATCTGACCTGATTTCAAATGACCTGACCTTTGGATTATATTATTGACGCATATTGCGATTGCCCGTTGAAAGATCTCAATGCATGCTTTTCAGGTATGCATGTATATATGTATGTATGTATGTATGTATGTATGTACCTATATATATATATATGTATATATATCTGTCTATCTATCTATCTATCTATCTGTCTATCTACCTAAATGGACACATAAACATGTTGAGAGACTGCAATTCGGCGCTTCATCTCCTGTTTCCTGGATCCATGAACTTGCCATTGGTCAACGCTGCGAGTAACTTGGGGATCGGGAGCAGAACAGCGACGGTACCGATCTCTGTCGCAGTCTGAAAGCGCAGATTGTGTTTCTTTCGGACACATCCTGAAGGCGAGAACCACCGGGGAACTGCGCCCCACAAAAGCGTTGCAGAATGCAGAGGTTAAGATGCAATTTTAAACAGGAAGCCAGCGAAGCTCGCAAAGGCGATTTAATGCAGAAGAAGAACGTGTAACAACCACAGAAAGAGTTTTGAACCCTATAGCGCTTTTTTAGAATAAAAGACGACATAGCATATAACAGCGCATTTGCGTAGTCTAATCGAGAACTAACAAGTACACAAGTCACTGCTTTAGCCATGTCATCAGTCAGAGAATGCCTGATGTCACGAAATCCTTTACATCCATAACATCTGCAAATAGAAGATACTTGCGAAGTCAAAGTGAGTTAGTTGTCAATTGAGACACCGAGAGTTTAAATTTTGTCTTAAAACGAGATCTTGGTTCCTGTAAGGTCGACAGATGAATGTGAAGAGAAATACTGCATACGCTGGTGGGTCGTAAAACTAATTGTCTCTGACTTGTTTGGGTTGATTGCAAGGTCATTAAAGCAGAACCAAATGTAAAGAGTGTTCAAGTTCAGTGTTAGCTGAGGGATCTGTTACAGAGAAAGCAAAGTAGAGTTGAGTATTATCAGCATATTGCTGGACCAAAGCATTATGCATGCGTGCAATTTGACAAATGGACGAAATAAAGATTGAAAAGCAGAGTTTGAAGGATTGAACCCTGAGACGCATCTGGACGACAGGCAACAGGATCTGAGCTAGATTTTGAACTGCAACTTGTTAAGAACGATCATTAGGATAAGATGTCCAGAGATGAGCAGCAACTGAAACTCCAAATCAGGTAAAGAGAAGCTTCGTCAGAATCCATTGAATGAAATATGCTGTTAAATGTGCCAGTAAGAGACTGCGAATGATGTTTACGAGAAGCCGACTGAAAAGGACTAACACTCAGAGATGTTATATGTCCATGAAGACGTACCAGAAATAGGCGTACAAGCAGTTTAGAGATATTATTGAGTAATTAGCCGGACAGTCCTTATCTAGATCAGGGATTCTAATGGAGGTGTCACAAAAGCAGTTTTATGAGCAGCGGGTAAACGATCTTCTCAAAAAGAGAGCTTATCCTGATGAGCAGTGCGGATGGAAAACACAGCAGAACAAGATTGATAAATTGGACAGAAGTCCAGTTTTGATGGCTCAGGTGGAACATTTCCAGTGAGCAAAAACCTTTGAAAACCAAGTCAGAGCTTTTGTTCTCAAGGTCGCTAGACTCTGCAAGAATTGCTCGAGAGTGGAGCAGTTTTTTAGAATGCTAAATTGTAATTGTAATTTGAGATTTATAAAGCGTCTCTTAGAGGATAAACTCAACAGAGGTGCTTCCGACCCGAAAAAGTAAAATCACTGTTGAACAGTACAGTCTTCAGGCGCCTGTGGAACACTGAGAGGGGGAGAGAAAGGAGCTCAAGTCGCAATACTCGAGGGAGACGATTCCAGCAAGTGGGACCAACGTAGGCAAATTGGTGTCTACTAGTTGCGGCAGTGCCCAACTAGTCACGATTCAACTGCAGTTGAGATGTTGCAGTTGGTTTTTTTCATCACGCTGCATGATCTTCGGTAGACAATTTGGTCGCTTTCCTGCTGGGTTTTCTTCGAACGACGTTCCAAGCGAAGACGTTCTTGCTTGCCCTGCTTTGCTTCATCAGAAAGCCACTCTGCAGTTGTCTTGGAAGGTCTTCTGAAGCAGGTACGAAAAGACGCAACTCTATCCGGTTCACTCAACAACAGTTAGAAAGTTACTCTGCAAAAGCACCTGCTGCCTAGGCTGGCTCTGAAAACAGTTCTGTTCTGAAAACAGTTGATCCGCTTCATCGGGCGATCCGAAGGTGCAACTATAATGATAGACATACGAATACTCTTGCCCGTTCCCCAGTAACTACTCGTCTTAAACTCTCTCGCCGATCTACATACCATTCTGAGCCCCAACTATGAAACGAATCTCGCTCCTGAATTTCGCAAGTCCTAAGTTTCTCCACCCCTCAAGTCGTTCACCTTCCATCATCTGTCAAAAACTCCTCGATCTATCACTCATCAGGCTGTTCATTCAAAACAACACTCACCTCTTCAAGAAATCTAACACTGATCTACCCAATCCGCTGTATTCCCATTTCTCTCAACCTAAACACAATCCCCTGCAACAGCTTTCTCTGTCTGTCTGTCTGCCTGCCTGTCTGTCTGTCTGTCTCTCTCTCTGGTATTCTGGCATCGGATTTTGATCTTCTCACAGTATTACTGGTCTACCCCTCTGACTTGACACAGCGCTTGTGAATAAGCTGGTGTCCTACTCAATGTTATCCTTGTGGCATAATTTTCCAGAGTGTAACCGAACTTGACCAACAGAAACTGCCCAAGGAACATATTCGGTTTGCGTTATCGTTGTATTTTATCCATGTTGCTGAATTCTGATCTCAGACTTTGAATTTAGGCAAGAAAATAATACGCCAGGGATGAAAGAATATTGACGAAAACGAGATGCATATAGCATCCAGGGAAAGCAGTTTAAATCTGTCTAAACAGAGCCTAATAAATAAGAAAGGTCAAAGTATCAACGGTTTCATGATTTCATACGATTGCAGAGAAGTTGACGTCGATCTTACTTATGTACAACGGATTTTTCGACGAAACGAATGATTTAACGACAATGACGACTATATCGGTATATATAGTAGTTCCTCAGTTTAACGACAGCTTATGGCATCAAAGGCCGTTGCGTCGCCCTCCTCCTTTATCTAGGCTTGGGACTGGTACTACCCCCAAATAGGCGATTTAAAGGTGTCTAAACAGAGTCTAAAGTTAACACTAGTATTCAGTGTTTAACGACATCTGATGACTCCTTTGGCCGTTGACATCAACTCTATCCTAAATAATATTAATAGTATTTCTGCATTTATATAGCGCTACTATCTAATGACAAAGCATCGATCGATAACACTCGCTCAAGGTTCCTACACAGTAATTGTCTCGTGGGAGGCTTGAACCTGTACAAGCCGAGCGTTTTCCAACCGGCTGCCCTGCCCCACTTAATGGTTTAATGAGGAGAGGGGGTCTTCTTATAACTCAAATGACTGCAATTATTCTGTCTTACATGTAGACAGGTAATGATGGTCAGACTACGTTCGCTGAAACTAATTGTAAGAGGAAATTTATTTAGCGCCTCTCGTAGTTTAGGCGGGAGACCAGAGAGTGAGGGAGACAGAGGAACCTTTACGGTTGGTTGTGATTAGGTTTAAAGAAATGGGATGGCCGTTGGTTGATTGGATTAGGATAGGATTTCTTCAAGAGGTGTTTCTTTAGTTTTGAACACTGATCAGTGATAGAGATAGAGATACTGTATGACGAATGAGATTTTGTCGGTGACCTGGGCACCCGTTTTTAACGGAAGACCCCCGCAGTTACAGATAAAAACCGCGTGAAGAACAAGATCCGAATGCCGGAAGAAGAAAGAGAGGAGACTGAGGTGGATTGTTACGCTGGATTTTGGTTAGGTTGAGAACAATGGAAAGGCGGCAGATTGGATGGATCAGGGTAAGATTTTGTGAACAGGTAGGGACTTTCGTTTTTAATGGAAAGCATGAGAAGGGCTGTAAAGAGATAGATATGAAAAAGATTCGGTTTTCGGGGAACCAGAGAGGGAAGGAGACAGAACACCTGTTAAAGGATTTGTATTAGGATGACAGAAGTCCAAAGGCGATGGATTGGATAGATCAGATATGATTTAATAATAATAATAATAATAATAATAATAATAATAATAATAATAAGACAATTTATATAGCGCCGTAGCACAGCCGAGGCTGAAGAAAAGGGCGCTGTACAAGGGTTCAAAAATCAACTGCAGTCATAAGATATCCTAAAAAGATGTCTTGAGATTTACAGAGTTATACGTCAACGGGCGCCATATAAATGCCCAAATGCTTTATTTTGTCAGTTATTTTTACTTCTCCCATTCTCTTCTGTCCAGGGCGATCGAGAAGAAGCCCTCGGATTACCAATTTCCCACTTTGCATTCGGAAGAATACGCTAGTTGCCCAGTCTCAAACTGGTAAGCTGTGCTTGGAAATGCTCAAAGCATACCGTCAAGTCATGCTGAACTTTACAATGCGTTAGAGTACCTTACAGCACCTGTCTATACTTTACAGGACATTGCAGTACTCAACTGTATGTATGCTTGTGTGTATGTACAAGCGTGTATTAGTGTGTATTTATGCAAGCGTGTACATATATGTACACGCTTACACAAATTTAGATTTAGATTTACGCAGAAATCTCGAAACAAATTTCTGCCCTGACTGGGATTTGAACCCCCGACCTCTCCGTTGACCGTCCGACACACTAACCACGAGATAACGTGCACCACCCCATTCTGTAGCAGACGATTTTAAATATGAGGAGCAGAGAAATTCTATAACAGAAAGGTCACGTGCTTTAGTTTCTCAGATGCTTTTACCAGTTTTACGCTGTATCTTCGGTCACTGCAGGCAATGGTGTGCACTGAGGTCGACGTTTTTGAGCAGCATTTATTAAAATGCGGTACATAATGGATTGGCTTCACAGGGATGCATAGCAGCCACGTCTGAGTTGCTATGACAACAGTCGATGCTGAGCTTCAAGTTTCCATTTGCAGCTGCAAAGAGGTCTCCAAGTGCTCACAGCTCTACCGTTATTAAGCCGACACGGTTCAATTTGGACGGAAGCTTATTTCAGATAATAGAGAGACACACATACACATACAGACAAACCCAGATACGGGTAGATAGAGACGAACAGACACGCATATAGACATACGGGCTGACAGACAATTTCAAATACATAAACAGACACACAAACAGATATACATACAGGCAGAGAAAAAGACACACATACGGGCAGACACGCTAACAAACTGACGTATAAAAAAGCTACAATAATCAAACAGAATAGCAGAGGCAGATCGAAAGACCGACGGACGGACGGACGAAAACTGACAAACGATGCCATAAGATGGCGTGCCTGACTCCTGGATCTTGACCCTTTTGCCTATCGATTTTGTTTTGACTGAGCGCCTGTGAATAAGCTGGTTCTCGCGACTTAGCTTTTGTTAAGCGATGTAGAAATCTCGAGATTACGATTACGATTACGATAAGATGAGTCTTAGAGATCCAAAAACTCAAAAAGACAGCCATATGACATAAAAACAGACGGACAAACATACAGGTAGACTGACTGACACATATTCAGACATCCATACAGACATGCAGACGAACGGACATATAGACAGGCTTACACACATTCAGGCATACATACAGACAGACATACAGAAGACGGACGGACGACATATAAATAAGTTTACACACATTCAGGCATATACATAGGCCTACAGACATACAGATGGATGGACGAACATATACACGCAAACAAGCAGACACACAGAAACGCAATTAAAACAGACGTCAGGGTCAAAAGTAAAGCCAAGCTGTTTTAATTAGGACTAATTGTAATTATGTTTTAATTAAACGGCTTTACAGCATGGCTCTCAGTTTGCTAATAAGCAGCAGCGCAATTCAGGCTTTATCAGACTGGATCAGGCTTATGTTACACAGGTTTGAAAAAATTATGCAAGGCTTAGATTAGATTATATCATATTGTCCTATGGAGTTTATTAGGTTACGTCAGGGTAAACATCATGAATATCAGACAGACTGATCAAACTGATAAAAGTTTGGGGCATGATAGCCGACTGGTTAGAGCACTCTGCTTGTAACGCGGAGAGTATGGGTTCTAACCTCTCCAAAGACTGGTATTGTGGAGGGACCTTGAGCAAGTCTTTTGCTCACAATTACTCGGCGTCATCGATTGATCCTTAGTCATTAGGTAGTGGCGCTTCGTAAATGCATAAATAAAAATAATAATAACTCGTATAAGAGATATATCGAAAGCAGGAAGTGCAATAAAGTAGACAACAGGATCACGGAATGCTTTCATACGGAAACGGGATGCATCTATTTACCACAAATGTTTATCCTAGTATCAGAAGCAGTAACGACACATCGCCTAAGCGAACATCGAAACCGAAATAAAACGAAATGGAAAGCTGGTGAATAATCTTCGATTTACTGAAGATACTGACCTCCTCACTAAACGCGGACAGAACTACAAGAAAATACGAAACAGACAAAACTAGTAGAAGATTCGGATTACTGACTAACGCAGAGAAAACTAAATCAATGTTCATTGCAAAATCCAAAGAGACACCAACGTCTTTCAGTAATAGGATACGAAAAACTGCAGGAATTTCAAGAGTACAAGAAATTAGAAACGGACAAAAGAGAGTTCTTAAAGCTGCAAACAACTCAGTTGGACAAAGTCGTTCAATGAAGACTCGGATAGTTACGCCGTGCAGAAAGAATGTCAGTTGATCGAATCCAAAACAATGCACTGTATGGAAACTGAAGGAAATTGAACAAAGGAAGACCAAGACTGTGCATGTACAATATACAATGTTTACTAACACATAATAAGACTTAACATAATAGGACTAAACATAAGAGGGGCACTGGACCTGACAAATGACCGGAAAATATGGAGTTCAATTATATGCACCCATCGCCGCAAAATAGCTGGAGTCAGGAACTGATGATGAAGAAGAAGATGATGCTGATGACGATGATGATGACGACAAGGTTAGGTTAGACAAGATTAGATTAGATTAGATTACATTAGAATTCCACGAAGATTCGAATCCACAAATCAGCATCCTAACTTGACTCTTCTGCACTTGTCCGCAGCCACATCGGTCGTTGGCTTTCTTCGTGTCATTTTGTGAGATTATATTGTCTAAACATAAAACTTGCTTGATAATTCTGGCAGCTTGGACTTTTATTGCTGCCGAGTCTGCGTGTGAAAATTATTTTTCGTTCCCAGCACAGATTTACTGCGTTTCGGACGGTTTTTGTTACATGATATCGTGACCTTTTGTGACTGGATTGGTCCACCTATAGAAGGGGAGGGGCATGATTCCCATTGGACAGTCAAGCCTAAGACCTGCAGATGTATACGTAGGCCTGTTGTTATGAGGTGACAACATTTTGTTTGAACAGGACATGTCCTTCTTTCCAGTCAGACTCTCATAAAATTCTCAAAATTCTCTTCAAGAAAACTAAAAACTCCAAGCCCTCAATATGAACCAAAACTTTACAGTACATAGTCTCACAAAGAGTTTCTCGAACATTCGAGACGGATGCACTCATTCTAAAACACACGCCACCACCATTAGTTATCCAACAATATATGTATATACTGTATGTATGTACGTGAGTTGTTGGTATGTAAGTATGCTTGTGTGTGTATGTATGTATGTATGAACGTATGTATGTATTTTTGTAATATGTATTTTATACGTATTTATTTATTTAAATGCATGTATGTATGAATGTATGTAATATGTATGAATGTATGTAATATGTATGTATTTATTTATTTAAATTTATGTATTTATTTAAATGCTTGTATGTATGTATGTATGTATATGTATTTATTAATTAATTTATTTAAATGTATGTATGTATTTATTTAAATGCTTGTATGTATATATGTATGTAGGTATGTATGTATGCATGTATGTATGTAAGCATGCATTAAGACACTGATATAGAGCCTTTTAGGAACTATCAAAGCACTGTCTGTTATCGTAACGAACAAGACATCAATCGATGTTCACTGCAAACGATACCGTGTAGTCCAAATCATGTTACTCCAGTGGAGAAATCCACAGGAAATCCTATACATCTGAGGTGCGAAGCCAGGCTTTGAAGTCCGAAGGTGAAGTGATAAATCTGGGCTCTGGAATTTAGTGACAAAAATGAACTGAACAACATCTCATTCAGCCAAGTTTATATGGAGCGTTGCGTCCCCCAAACATCCGCTGCCTTCATTAAAGCCGCTTTGTTCCGGCTTCGATATGCATGCCTGACCTAACACTGACATTAATCGCATTCGCTGCATTAAGAGAAGCTGGGTATGAATCCAGAAACATTAAATAGGTCCTAAAAATCCAATAAAAATGTGTCAATGTAAGTTTTTCTATAGCGACCGTGCGGCCTCGATCCTGTTCATTTTCAATGAATTAATCGCGTGAGGTCCTTCACCACCGCTGCCCGTTTGAATTGGCGCCACGCCATTTAAGGTCACCGTGTGTGGAACGTGCTAGCCTGAGATTAAAATCTCTGAAATATAGCTACGATCGGTATACGAACCGGCATCCTGAAGCGCAGAGGCGCCTTGACGTAGGCTTTATATCAACGTAGCTAACATCACACAAAGTATTATTAGAAAACAGCAAACATTAATAATTATCAGAACTCTCATAGACAAAATTTTATATTTTCGAAACCTCTATTAAGCCTTTTTTATCTTCTTACAAATAGGAAACTAGACATACGGTCATAAGTTAGCGTCGCCGTGGCGCACAGTAGTGTAACGTAAAATTGATTCGATGTCAACGGCCTTGATAGCCGTATTATGTCATTAAATACTCAACACTACTACTAATGTTCGACTCTGCTTAGACATCATGCAATCGGCTTCTTCTAGTGTTATATTTTCTTCGTTTTAGTTCACCTCTACCACTGCCTCAAATATTTTCTTCCTTTTATTCACCTCCACCACTGCCTCAAGTGGGGTGGTGCCAATCCGAAGCCTAGACAAAGGAAGAGGGCGATGCTATCACTTTCTTTATGACCCAGTCTCGCTAACAGCTGCTACACTAGCACACAGGGGTGAATTATTGTAAGCTGAGTCAGGTCGAAGTTTACTGCCCTAGAAGCTACAAGATGTAGTTAAACACTCGATACTTTCTACGATTACTCGGCGCTGTTTAGACACCTTTTAATCGCTTTGTTACTGCTCTATGTAGTCGTCAAATTTGTTTAATCGCTGCTGGATTTACCACTATATGATCAAAGTCAACTTTAAAGGCGTTCGACCAACTCTATGTAATGACTAATTGCGTTTAATGAATTGTTTAAAATTTCTCCACAGCCTTTAGTCGGGTGGTGCCAGTCCGAAGCCTGGATAAAGGAGGAGGGCGACGCTAATCATCTTCGCTATGACACAAAAGCTACATTGCATACACAATCGCCAGTGAGGTTCAGCTGCTGGTAATAAGAGGAGTGGTCGGAAGCGTGCTTTTCGTTTTACCCAAATATCTCAGATTACATCATTCAGCAACTTCACTGGCTCCCTATCCTATCTCGTATTCAGTTTAAAATATTGTCTCTGGTAATTAGAGCTCGAATCGGTCAGGCTCCAAAATATCGTTGTGATCTCATTCGGCCCTCACACTCCAGTACCTCATCCCGTCCTCTACGTTCTCTAGGTCGTCTGGATCTATTTGTTCCTCGTGTGAAGTCCTCGCTTGCGCAGCAGAAGGCTTTTGCTGTTGTTGGCCCATCTCTATCGAATGGACTTCCTCTATCGTTTCGTGCAAGGGTCGCTGTTGGTGGTAGAGCTCAGTCATTTCGTTGTTTAAAGACGTTCCTATTTCCCCGGGGTTCTCATGCTGGAAGCAGCTCTGAGTAGTTTGTTCTGGCAGAAGCGCTATATAAGTCATCAAATACAAATACAATATAACCCAAAGACTCGGTCTCTGAGGCTCTATCTCGTTTATCGTGCAGGACCATTTAAAACAGAAACTATAAACTCCTAAAAAGGCAAATGCCTGGTTGCGTTAAGCGAAATTTCATATCTGTCCATACACTGACTCTACCGTTTGCGGCTCAGTCCTGACCTGCACAGTCGAATGTCGGGTCCGCGCGTTTATCTCGCCCTGAGGGAGTTAAAATGCTACGCTATAAGGTCAGAGGTCGAAAACCAGACATCCTGCACAGTCCTAGCATTGCGAACGATGACAGCTCATCCCAGGAAACCCACGGAATGGCTGAAGAGGATCTTTCGTCGTCGGTCGACGAGCAACCCTCAGATGAAGACTACTAGAAAGGAAGAAGTTGAGCAAGAAGCAGAAAAGGTAATTGCGTCAGTTGTCTGGTCAATCATACGAACTCACAAACACTTCACCTCTTTCGGTTTCTGCGCAGGTCTTTCACTCAAGACTGAAAACACTTCTTTTCCAAAAATCTTATCCTGATTCTTCCTCTTTATTCTCGCTTCAATTTCAAACACCATCCACCGTAACCGTCTGACAGCCTGACTCCTGGATCTTGACGTGGAACCGAACGCTTTTGCCTAGCGATTTTGTTTTGACTGAGCGCCTGTGAATAAGCTGGTTCCCGCGACTTAGCTTTCGTTGGGCGCTGTAGAAATCTTGAGATTACGATTACGAAAGGTACCAGCTAGCCAAGATAGTGACAGCGAAACAAACAACCCGAGCCGCCGAACGGAACCCGAATTCGCTACAAAGATTGAGAAGACAAGATTGATGAAGCGATCTGGTACAGAATCACAATCCAGCGTCTTGCATGACTGGCGAGGGAGCTGAATTAGTGCAACTGTTCATGTCCAAACCTCAAAAGTCGCAGGAGAAGCTGATTGAGAAAGTGGGAGTTTCGGTGGACAAAGTTACCGAAGTGACTGTGGTTTAAAGGCCATAGCATCAACGAAAGCCAAAAACAAAAACTAATGGCATTAACAATGCTTAAAGAGAAAAGCGTCAAGGTCAGCTTACAATTTGCCCTGACCAGGCCACAGATGGACAAAGAATTCCAACTTCCCAGTCAAGAAAAACTTATTATTTCGTTAAAGGTGCAATTTATGGCTTGCAAGAAACCCATGAAAATCTTGATGAGATAGCAGATGAACAGAAACGTGCATACATGCCTCAGTCACCAAGCTGGATAATTTGGTACCGTCCTAAGCCGGAAAGTATACGGCAAACCCTGCGATGCACAGGCCCCCGAGCCCAGGATCTTGTGATTTGTCTATTGCCGCCTAAGAAAAGGAAATGGTTGCCTCCCTACTTTCCTCGTGGAACATGGGAGCTTAACTTAGACGAAAAGGAAAGGAAATCCTGAAAGCGGTAAACAACTCTAATTGCATACTCCAAGGAACTGGACCTTCCTTCACACAGCCGTCGACGGTCACAGACATAAAGTCCACCTGTTTATACCTAAGCCGCGACGGTGCGATCAGTGTCAGGAGTTAATGTGATTTGCAACCCCTGTAATGGTAATCACACCTACACAGACTGTCCCAATAAAGACATCCCTAAATACGTAGTCCGCCCATAGGCGATGTCCGGTGTACATCACAACCCAGAGTCCTGAAGGTATGCTGTCTAGAAAAACTTACATATGCCCAAGCGCTAACAAAAGTGGAACAGGCATCTAAAGCACCAGCTACTCCTATGCCTATATCCAGTCTTTTTACTGTCTCGGCAACAAAATTCAAAACTCAACCTTCCAATACCATAACATGTTTTACAAAGCTGCCTACATAAGGAGTTCTTTAGCATAAACTATAACAGGCATTGAGCAGGTAGCATTACTACATCGCAACAGACATAGCAAAGACAGCCATATTCAAAATACCAGTGTCATTATATTTGTGCTTGTGTGCCTAAATACCGTGGACAAACCAGATTCTAATGCCGCAGTAAAAGAACATCATTTAAAAGTCACCTCGGAATTCCTATTTAACGGAGCTATCAGGAGAGATAGTCAGAAATAAGTTTCATTTACATCTCATTCTTAATAACTCAACCTTCCCAATAGTTCTTTTGCAGTGGAACGTGGGCGGCCTCACGGCTCAGGAAACCAACAGCTTAATCACTTTTTATCCTGTGCAACAATTTCCTCAGACATCATATGTAATGAGCAGATACAAAATGGATTCCCAAGACATGAAGGGTATAGCATGGTCAGAAAAGATTACAAGACCAATGCTAGGGGAGGCCTGGCTATTTACATACGATTAGGACTGAACTTTAAAATACTACATACGGGAGAAATACCGCATCTAGAAATGCAAGGTATCGAGCTTAACACTTCTGAAGGTCACATACAAATTATCAGTTCATAATGGCCCCTTCTCATAGAGCTGGCAATCACCAAGTTAAATATTTCTAACATAAAGGACCCCGAAGTCGGCGACCTTAACGCGCACACACTAACTGAAAGAGGTGACCGACTTGAGCAAGTACAGTAATTATTAACGGCAAACAACCTTACTGTATTTAATACAAGTTAACCAACCCATATTGTTTCATCTACTTCAAAAACGCTATCAGTCATAAACCTAACCGTAGCCTCACATGACCTATCATTAAACTGTAGTCATTGTGTATACAACCTTCAGTTAGGATCACCTAGTAACTGTTACACACATCACCGTTGAAATAGACATAGAGGTCACACTTGGCATGCATATTTGGAAGCTAAAACGAGCCGATTGGAAGGCATATAAAGATAATAGCAAATACCATATCACGGAAGGCTTACTGGATGACGAAAACAATGACACGTTCAATAAATTTGTTGAGGCAGTCACTAATCTCGCCAATGCCACAACACCCAGACCAGTCTCCCATAAAACTAACAAAAATAGGAAGAGTCGGCCGCTACCTTTCTGTAACGATAAAGGCACTGAGGCTACATAAAAAACACTATAAACTTCGCAATAAAAAGCAAAAGTCCAATGAACTCAAAGATTATTTAGCGTAGAAAAAACAAGAAGCTGTGGTAAAAAAGACATTAAAATCGGACGCCAGGACTTGATGAGCAACGTACTGTGTCGAAATGACAACCATACAAAGCTTGGCACAGTTTGGAGTATGGCCCAGCGCATGAATGGTACTGGTTCGAATGCCACTATTCCCACTTTAACAGCAAATGCGATAACCACCGAACAAATCTCGAAAAGGCAAATTTACTAGCAGCGATATACGCAAAAGCGAGTAGTAACTACACAAAGAAATTTCCAAAACAATTACAAGTGACGTAAAGAGAAAACGACCCGCGGTCTTTAACAATCACTCGAGATACAGAAGTTGAAGCACTGAAGGAAACGAACTAAGAGATGCCATCCGGAGCGCTAACTGTTGGAAATTACCCAAAGATGATAGCATTCAATAGGAATTACTTAAGCAGTCATATCGAAATACACTGCCGGAGCTGTTCGTCTGTTAGAAAACTAATCTGGAAGGCAAGCAAATTACCGGATGACTTACACCATGCCGTCTTTTTTCCGTTACTAAAACCGAACAAAACGGTATCACTGCCGGAGTCTTATGAACCAATCTCCTAACAACCACTTCGTGTAAAGCCATGAAAAGGATGGTTACCAGGCGTCGATAAAATAACTTATTTGTTAAAAACCAAACTGGTTTCCGCATGAACAAACGTACACATTCTCCGATTGCATGACTACATCTTAAAAAAGCTAAAACACAAGGAAAGTGTATTAGCCGTCTTTATCGATTTTGAACGTACATTTGACATATGCCACACGTACCCACATTGTTGCATAAAATACGGGATGTCGAAATAATGGATCACACCTTTAACTGGATCAACATTTTTCTGTAGAGTCGAACACTTCAAGTAGGAGCAGGTGCGGAACTCTCCGATAAACATGGTCAGACAAGCGTAACGCCACAAGGATCTATTATTTCTCCATTATTGTTTTAGCAACAATTAACGATATTCATCCGGCCTTGATTATAGTCGATGTGATGCCATACCAGGATGAAAGTGCGGACACATAATATCGGCCACCGGAATATCAAAATAATAGAAGAGAAAATTCAATTGTCTTTTAAATTAACGCAATCCACAAATGGTGTGACAAAGACGGATTTAAAATTTCCCTAGACACGACAAAGGCAGTCCTATTGTAGTACGCTCGCTCCAAATGGACAAATTACTTTGAAGATTGGCAAAGAATCAATAAAACTGTTAACATGGAAAGAACACATAAACTACATCGCTGTAAAGTGCATGCGACGACTCATCATAATGAGTTACCGTGTCAGGGTACACCGTGTCAGGGTACACCGTGTCAGGGTACACCGTGTCAGGGTACACCGTGTCAGGGTACACCGTGTCAGGGTACACCGTGTCAGGGAACACGTGGGGAGCGTCTAACCCGCCTTATCACTATTCATTGGGCATCAATCCGAGCGCAGCAAGTAATGGAAATTAAATCTCTTTGGCTGCATCTCGAGAATGGATAACACCAGGACGGTCAAGCAAGTTGTGTTTGGAACAGTGGATGGTGGAGGGATCAGATATAGAGAATGGCTGGATGACGTCAGAGGCTGGTGTGGGACAGACGTGCACCGTCTGAGTCTGTTGGCACAGGACAGGGAACAATGGAAATCTACGGTGAAGCACGTGCTCGACATCAATGGGCGATAAGCCCATTGACCTAAAGAAGTGCTTCGCTTACAGCCACTCAGACTGTGGCGCAGAGGCCATGATGTGAAGCTGCCAAAGTCACCCGGGCCTCCGCGTTGCAAAATTGGGGCTACATTCAAGACACTTATAGAACGCACTCAAATTCAGTATACAAATTAAAGGCAGTGTCTCCGGTACACACACTAAAGATACAATAGACGAATGAATTTTACCACAGGCACAAGAAGTTCAAATCCATCTATACACGTAGCTCGAATTCCCAGTCACACCTAACCACACCTTTCACAGGTCCATCTTTTCCCTTAACTTCACCTCCCCAAATAAGCCTTTAAGGTTAAATAAATGAGCCCGTTAAGGTTAGCAGCTTTCGAAATCGCTAAATGCAAACTACCAACATCGCACCTGCTTATATAGCGATGGTTTAAAAGCACATATGTAGTTGCCGCGACTTAGGTATACCTAGACAACATAAGAAAAATTACAAATTCACAGCTATTCAAGTGTGTACTCGGCTGAATTGACGGCGATAAAGGAAGCTATTAAAGCCCCCTCGCAACTTTGCTGTATTTTCCGAATCGCTAAGCGTGCTAAAACCAGTCGAAAGGTAATCGACATCTAAGCAATAACAGTGCATTGAGTAGGGTTGAGGTAGTCTGGATACCTAGTCATGTCAATATATTTGGCAATGAAACAGTTGATAAATTAGCTAAGGAATCCCTCTGTCGTGGCCATAATAGCTCCAGAAGTTATGTCGAACTCTCCATTATGATAAACACTTGCATTACTGACAGATGGCAAATGGAAAATACTAATGACCAGAGGGGTTCGATTCTACAAGGTTCTCTCGCCTACTGAATGCACGGCTATCAAGTAGGCCCCTACTTAGACTTTTATCGAACAATAAAAGTTCAAATTAACCTGAAAAAGAAGTTCAATTAACCCTATTAAGATTGGGTCATATATATATATATATTTTAACCAACAGATTGTAGAATCTTAAACTACATCCCACTGGTATATGTGGTATGTGCAATATTCGTGAAACCATCCCACATCTGCTATTGCGTTGTCATAAACAAATACATTGCGCAGACATCCAACAGAATACATAAATAAAGGTCGCATCTTATAGCACTCCTTGTCTGTCATATCGATTAAATCTTGCTATGATATGTGATACACTTCAGACCTCTGTAGGACGATACGCTGTTACTATCACGAATGGAAATGCCCGGCGGATTGACGTTTGTTGATTGCATTGCGTAAATAGTGTATCTAGCATTGCAAGATTGTACATAGTATGTTTATGGATTTTGTGCTTAATTTTTTCTTTGGTTCGAACCAATCATCATAGAAAGAATGTATCTCCACGTATGCATAAAACAGAGGGGAGTCATTCGCTTGTTTGGAGAGGTAGGCGAAATTGGATTTGAGGAATAGGAGCATTTTAGGGGCATGACACCGTCTGGAAATACTGAATAGCGGTAAACATACGCTAATGCATAAACCATACATATGCGAATATGCTACGTTCAGTTCATGCCCTGCCGATACTTAATATATTTTTTGTTGGATATTGGTATGAAATAACGGAGTCGCATGTCAAACTATGAATCATGTTGTTTGTATATCGCATAACATTCACACGTTTGAACCGGAAAATTCATTTATGCATGATATGATGCCAACAGCTGCTTCTGCCATGAAATGTCGTTAAACCGAGGAATAAAAGAACTGGTTAGATTGAGTGTAGTGAATGTCGCCCAAATGCTACCCAAGAAAGGGTAAACTAAGTTCGACGTCAACGGTCCCAAGCCACAAAATGTCGTTAAAGAATGAATACTACTACTGCTTCCTAGATTCCAATTTAACTAACTCATGATATACGGAAAGGTCGGTGTCAATGTCCTCGACAGTCGTAAACACTGAAGACGGCTACTACTTAATGGTCACCTTTAAATCTTCTTTATCGCCGCCACATCATCATTTTCATTAATGCACAGTGTGTATCCCCCTGCGTCTAATACTCACGTTAAGTTATGTGCAGCCAGTTGCAGCAGCTTCGAGTCTTCACTTCGATCAATAAAGCTCGCAATGATTTAGTAAGAGCCAATTATGTGCTGAATGAAATAATAACAAAATTATCACATCCCTTTATGAAGAGACATTCATAACAGAATGTGTTGCGGTTGAGGTCTAGACATGACTTGATGGAGCAGGGGTGACTCCAACCTGGTTCAACGCTCACAGCCACCTACATCGCTGCCCCTACTGCTGTCACCGTATAATGGCCGTCCCGTACCATCTGTTCCCATAGTGTACGTTCTATTCAAGGAAGGTCAAGAAGGAGCTGCTTATTTAAGAGAGACAACACAGTTAACCTCTGTCTCGGGATTCGACTCTGTTTGTTCTGCGGTCGCCTGATAAACAATGTCCTGAGAATGGCCTTTTCTCGGAACGTGGTTCCTTCAATTATCGGCACCAGACGTTCCCTTTCTGGGTGCCTTCTTTACTACGGGCTTCCTCTTCATCACCATTCTACGTGTCGTAACTCTGGAACTACCGCCATTAATCTTATACATCAGTCGTTCTCTTAGTTCCTGTCACACGGAAGTGTTATGACAAGTATCCGCGTCATCCTCCTTCTAGGCACACGTATATCGAGCAAAAGCACCTTCACACTATCACACATCAGTCGCTCAATTTCCATGTGTTGGACTTCCAGCATCACACGTATAGCTTTCATGCAATACAGCTTTTACTTGGTTGAGTTCTAGCACCTCGGTGATGGTGGTTCTTGTCCAACACAGTTGCCAAATTCTGCTTCGAAAGATACCGGTAGGTTCTCTGTGGAACTGTGACAGTTACAAAATGTATACAGACGGATAAGAAGTCGTCCGGAAAACCACTTTCGGGCTCGCGATCAAAAACTAATACCGAAAAACTAGAAACTAATGTCCTATGTCTACATCCTTCGCTGTTTGCATACAGTCCTTTGTCCGGACTGGCGCAACGAGAGGCCCATCCTTGCACTTCAGTCTCTTCTCTGCAGTGTTTTGTGACAAGAAAATGTGGTGGAGTCGGTATCGACCGTGTCGGCTCCTTCTGATCCAGTGCTTTGGTGACTTGGTCCGGTCTCTGCCTTGTCGGCTCTTCTCCTTGTCTGTCTGTCTGTCTGTCTGCCTGTCTGTTTGTCAGTCTTAAACTAACCTCTTTCTGGTCTCGTTTTGGATGTGAACTCTCGTGGTCGTCAGCTTACAAAGCAAACCCTCTGAATTCAGGTGAACCATGTTGCGAGCGTGTCTTTCCTCACGTTTTGCCCAACCTCTTTTCTTCCCGCCATCGGGAATCAGTCCATCTCGCGACCCCGCAACATGGTTGGTCCAAACCCTGAAATCGGATCAGTTGAGGCGGTATCCGAACCAGCAAATGAATGACTGAACAGTGTGAGCACTGACTAGTTTCCATTTTTTCCACTTTGGGAGTCTGCTGACCACACACTCCAGAGCTGACTCACTCTCCGGCGGTATCAGTTTTTCGCTCCGCGAGTCCCACATTGGTTTTTCGGATGCCCTCTTATCCATAAATATGTATTTGGTAGCTCGTCCGAACTGTGATCTTTATCTTGTGTATGCTATGTTTGCCCAACACATTAACGAACTGAAAACTAGTTCGCAGATGCTATGCGAGGAACAGACCAGCTCTATCTATCATTTAACTCTTAGCATTTGCGCTGACATGCGACATTTCATGATACCCTAAAAGTTGATCGCTACTGACTATGCTATATAAATACCGTTAATACAATTACAGTTTCTACTGTTAGTGTCTGCCGTTTGTTGAGATGAATTCAACAGCAAATATAGGCATCCCATAGTATATATCAAACTAAGATGTAGGCAGCCGATTATACTGGACCTGGCGGAGCGATCAAGTTGCCGTTTTAGCAAAGAAAGAAATAAGACATGAAATGTATGGTCATAACCGGTCATTTATGTAGCGCCTACTGAGGATGTGGCTTTTTTCGTTCGTCTTTTACTTTCCCATCCGTAAAAAGCGGCTGCACCTCGAATTGTTTTTATCATTCTCTGGATGTTTTGCCTCCTGTTCTCCCTCCGCCTCTCTGTCGGCGTGTCTATGCCTGCGTGTTTGTCTTTGTGTGTCTGTTTGTGCCTGTCTGTCTGTTTATCTGTCCGTATGTCTGTCTGTTTATGTATGTCTATCGATCTGCCTCTGATCTGTCTTCTGTCCGTCTTTCCATAGGTCTGTCTGTCTGTCGACAGACTGCATACCAAGGCAGACTATGGCATATTGCATAAGCCCGTGGAATGCAGCGACATAGACCAGGGTCCAGATTAGGACTAAGAAGGCGCCGATTAGGCCCAGCAGAGCCTAGATTGGGCCTACTACTTAAGCAACCACAGTTTGCCTGTTCTACAAGGTATGCCCCGTCTATCTGTTGAAAGCGATAAAGATGTCTTAGATGCCTCGTTTGTACATTAGCAATGTCCTGCAGATATGCCGTCAAATAGACTTCTGTCTAATAGCATACGAACGCAGAAATCGATATGTACATCTGCTTAATAGCTACATGGCACAAAATTCAGCATAAACGAGTACCTATTTAGCTAAACAAAACTCAGCAGAGACATCTGAATAACAGCATGGGGACACAAAACTCGTTACTGCTGTCCAATAGTGAAAAACACTCAATATGAAATTTTTTTTAAAGAAAATTAATTTAGCAAATTTAATTTAATATAATGTTACAATTTCACATGTAGGCAGGAGGAATATGCATATTTGATAGAGACACGTGTTCCTGCAACAGCTGGGAAGTATCAGGTGTTTGGGCAGTTGGGTTGTAAGGAGTGTCTGAAGGAGTGGCGTCTCGCTGAGCGCGAAATAAAGATACAAAAGAGAGAGCTTAAACTGTAAAGTAGAATAAGAACTTCTTGACGAGATGACTGTCGAATGTTACGATGTTGAAGTCGAATGTCTGATGCTGTGGAAGAAAGAGATTTTTAACCGTATAACGTTGTTGCTGGTTTCTACTCCGCAAAGACAACGAGTTTATAAACGCTAGCACACAACACATGGGGGCTCGTCCGAAGGAAATTGTCCGGAAGACACAACAGATGGGCGCTCGTCCGAAGGAAATTGTCCGGAAGACACAACAGATGGGCGCTCGTCCGAAGGAAATTGTCCGGAACACAACAGATGGGCGCTCGTCCGAAGGAAATTGTCCGGAAGACACAACAGATGGGAGCTCGTCCGAAGGAGTTTCTTCCGGGAGAAATCGTCAGGGAAGTACAACAGCTCGAAAGTTGTCCGAAGAAAATCGTCTGGGAAGTGAAACCGATGGAAATTCGTCGGGGACGGGCAGCAGGTGGAAATTCGTTCAACGGAGGTGCAGTACGCGGACGTTCGACTGAAAGAATCTTATCCGAGAGGAGTTGGTTCGTCCAGAGTTCGTTCGATGGAGATGTGGTCGACATAAGGTCGTCTGGAAGGTCACCCGATGTTCACAAGACCGAAGGGCGTGGTTCGCGGGGAGCAGACGGTTACGGTCTCGCGGAAAGCGGATGGTTGGTCAAGGCAATCTTCAGTCCCGTCGGAGTTTCCTGTTGCGGGGACGGTGCAATGCGGGTCGTTAGTCGTCTGCCATTGTTTGGATTCATTGGAGCCGCTAGGCTGTCTACCGTATCCGTCGGTCGTCAGTCAACTGTATCCGTCTGTCGTCGGTCTACCGTGTCCGTCGGTCGTCAGTCAACTGTGTTCGTTGGTTGTCCGTCAACCGTGTCAGCCTACGGCAGCGAGCGGTGTGTCAAATCGGTGGCTGGATCAAGTTCGCCGTCCGGTTTGTTAGTTCAACCTAGTCGAAGGACGTCAGGGATGATGTCTACAGGTCATGCTTTTCAACGGATTTTTTAACCATCAGTCATAATCCTTGGTATAAGTCTTTAGGAACTGACTGATCTTTGGTCTATTACACCATCTGTTTGGACTCAGACACGGGTTCGGGGTGCGTTAAGGTTTCGGTTGAATAATTCTTGAATTTTTATTTCGGTTGAATAATTCTTGAATTTTTAAAGTTCTCTCTGGCGTTCACGTTAGTGTTTGGAGGATAGTTCTGTCAAGGTTTTAAATTGTTGCAAGGAATTTTCATGTTGCATTTGGCTGTACTTTAAAGAACTTTATGGTAATTAATGATTTTTTGACTTGATTGGAGTTTAGGTAGTTGTGTGGGTGGATGGAAAGTGCTTGATTGATGATAGTGTGTGATGTTAAGCGATGTAGTTGAATGGTTGTAAATTAGTGAGGTTTGTGTATATAGTGTATATAGTCATTCATGTTTCGTCCGGAGTCCCTAAGTTCCAAAGTATGTATGATTAGGGGAAGTGTATGGATGTTGGCATGTGGATTTTCAGAGACGAGTTGGGTGTGTTCTCATAGTCTCATAGTCCATCCATTTATCCGTCCATCAATCAATCCATCCATCCATCCAATCAATCATCCAAGCAATCATCCAAGCAATCATCCAATCAATCAATCCATCAATCCATCCATCTATCAATTCATTCACGTCCAGTTGCGACTGTAACAGACTTCAAAGCCACATCGTCCGTGCACATCACACAATGAATCATCTCGCTCAGCTGCCCACACACTCAGCAGTACACGGCGTTTCGCGAATCCGCGTCTAATTCAGCCATTTTCATCGGAAGACCGACTGTATACACGGAAAAGGCAGAGTGCAAACGGATGCCCATAAAACGGAGGGACTGACCGTCCAGTAGGGGCAGAATATATTGGTCCATATCTTAACGCCTTTGCAACACTAACAATCTGACCACTACATGGCATTCGTTGCAGCCTCGAGTAGACCGAATGCTACAATATTTTGAGGAAAATCTCTCTCGAATACTGCAAGACAAATTGCCCACAACAGCGCTGTTGACGACGCGTTACGTCCTATAGAGATATTTTATACTGGCGTATATTTGATTTGCACAATATGCGTGCAATGCGATGTAGCGTAATAAGTCATACGGTACAGTAGGCCTATAGCAAAGAAATAAAAGATGACAGAAAAGAAAATAACACAAGAAAAGAAGATTAAATACTGAGGGGCCATATTTACCTCGGGTAAAAAGGAACAAAAATGACAAAGAAAATCTTGGCAAAAAGAATACACGAAGACGCTGAACAGTCAATTTTCTGTGGAACAGAATGCTGGGAAATGTGAAAGCAAGATGAGAAAAGAATCCTCACAGCGGAAATGAGTTGGCTATGGAAAACAGCAGGAATTTAAAGACTACAAAAATTTAGATTCGATGACATAAGACTTAGCTGTTCAAACAACTCTGTTGGACCCTGATGAACAGATAAATGGATGGATTGATTGGTGGATGGATGGATGAATGAATGAATGGATACACGGATGAATGGATGGACGGATGGATGGATGGATGAATTGATATGAATCATGTCAGTCAATGAATTCATTCAATCAATAAATGCAATCAGTCAATTCCGCAAAGACTCCAATGGTTTGGTCGTGTGGAGGGAAAGCCATTTGATGGATTCCCACACAATGCGCTATGTTCATGATGCGAAAAACAGAAAAAAGGAAGACCACGTGGACTGCGCTTGACATACACTATAGACGAAGACACAATAAGACTTGGACCGAACAAGAGAGGAGCACTTAACTTGACAAATGACCGTGAAAAGAATGGAGATCAATCATTCGCAACCATCGGCAACCAAAATGGCTGGCGTCTGAACCTGATGATGATGATGATGATGATGATGATGATAGTATAGCATAGCACGGCATATTGCAATGTAGAGTAGTATAGCGCTGTGCAGTACAATGAGAATAAAAGTAGCCTATTGTTAGTATAAACGTGACTAACGAATTAATTACGTAAAATAACACAGCACAATTTCTTCGAAGTTGACCCCACCACAAATGCGAAGAGATGCATATGAAGCCAGCTACAGGTCACATTCTGAAATTATAAATCACACCCATGCATGAACCGTGCACGCTCTTAAAAGTGGCTACTTTTAGGGAAAACATTACTTTTATGAGTCTATGGACCTGTATTATTAACGGACAGTCCACGGATAAGAAGACATCTTTGACGAACAAAGTCATTCAGCGAATATTCCAATGGTTAGTGACGTAGATAGGAATGCCAACTGACCGAACCACACGCAATGCCTTGAAAAGAAAAGCATAGGAAGACGATGTGGAGACAACATAAACGAGGACACAACAAGACTTGAACTGAACAGAGGAGAGCACTGAATCTGACATATGAAAAGAATGGAGATCATTTATTAGCCCCATCGCCGCCAAAACGACTACGGCCAGAAACTGACGATGATATATCTATATCTGCCTCTACCTGTAATGGATACCTGTACAGGTGGTATGCACAGTATTAGTCCATTTTTAATAACCTGCAATGCGGCAAATGCACTGTGTGCACGAGGTCATTAAAAACATCCGTTGGGCCAGAGAACAGGATCGGTAGGTACGATGCACGTAATGCCTCGGCAGATGACGATGATGATTGTTGTTGTTGTTACTGATGACGATGATGATTGTTGTTGTTGATGATGATGATTGTTGTTGTTGATGATGATGATTGTTGTTGTTGATGATGAAGATTGTTGTTGTTGATGATGATGATTGTTGTTGTTGTTGTTGATGATGATGATGATGACTGTGATGATGACGATGAAGAGGAGGAGGAGGAAGAGGATCAAATCAAGCTCTGATCCAGGTTAGTCACGTCCACCTGCTTAATATACATGGCGCCCATCTGGTGGCAAATCTCTTCTTGACAAATCTCTACAGGTATGATGACCCAGTAGTAAGACTGGGATGGAGAAGAAAGCTCACATTAGCAGCGCTATATAAGTATTTATACATCTATATATGTATACGTATATGTGCGTGTATAACACACAGATATACATATACATAAAAACCCACTAAAAGCATATGTATACAGACTACCACTTGTTTCCGGCTGACGCGTTGCCAGGTCGGAAGGCTCTCCTGGTCCGGAATTTGTGTAGCGCCTTTTATTTATTGCGGCGGTCATAATACTGGTTCGATTATCTCTGCAGCTGCCAAAATAATCTCTCGCTCTTCGGCTCTTCTCTCCGGAGAGGCTCTTAAATGCGTTACGTAAATCGTTGCATTAAGGTAAGGCAAGGTAAGATAGGTTAGCGAAGGCTATAAGATAAGGTAAAGCAATGAAGGTTAGGTTAGGCAAGGTAACCCATGCAAGCAAAGCAAGGTAAGGTAATTTAAGGTAAGATAAGGAAAGAGAAAGCTAATGCAAAGTAACTTAGCCAGTTAGCTAGAGTAAGGCAAGGTAACTAAGGTGAGGTAAGGTAAATTATTTTAACCCATAATTTCAATTTCCTGTTCACTTACCCTTTTCCTCTTTCTTCCATTCTTTAGCTCACCTTCCTTTTTCAGCTTAATTTAATTATTCCGTTCTCTTTTTCATCGCCCCTAATCTAATCTAATCTAATGACTTCTATAGCGCCTCTATCATAATGCCCAAGGCATCAATCGATTGTCGCTTCAAGTCAAAATCGCAATCAAAATCATAATCCTTTGAAGAAGCGGGGTCGAATTCCGATGGGTCAGAGCTCAACTCTGTTGGGGTGTGGGGCACAGCAAGAGTCAAAGCCTCCTCCCCTATTTTCCTGACCCCCCGGCCCCGAAGCAAACACGGCACAGCAGTCTATTCGGTAGCGCACTGCATCTGCAATCCAACGATTAATATGTAAATGAATATGTAAGCAGTTCCTACCGATCGTGTATGAAATTCCATCAAGAGTGAAGGTCGCTGCGCTCTTCGCCTTCTTGAACTGTCGCAGAAGGACAGGAACCGCCTTCGCATCATTTCTACCATCCTCCGGGCATGGAGACGATTCTGACGGTTGCTGATGCTGACAATGATGCGGAAATTGAACAGCATCCGACAGCATCCTATTCTCAGTTCCCGCCATAATTGTACGGCACTAAACTGTAAAATAAATTAGTAGGGAACAAAAGTCCTTGTAAGCGTCCAGAAGCGTTCAAAAAAGCTGCAGAAGTGGTAGTAACAGCTGAAGACAGGCCTGGTTAATGACCGGATTGCCGTAACGCAGTAGCACTTTCTTGCTATAGACTTATCCTGTATGTCTGTAATCAATGTAAGGAATCGGATGTTGGTCATTAGAGGACGCAGGCATCGTTACAGTAAAGGATGACTGACCATTCCAGCATTAACCTGTATGCAAAAGGGAATTTGTGCTGAATCAGAGTAGAAGTGATGATTCAGTATGTTTTGGAAAGCTCAAGCATTCCTAGAAAACACGTCCCTGTCACGTGATGTTACCTTAAAGACGCTTGCTGATGAGTCAGCAAGCTTTGTACTTGCCCGGGCGCGCCTGTATCACGTGGTTGCGATTGGGTGCTAGTCGCGTGATCGAATAATCATAAAATGGTAGATGACTGTGACTTTGACTCGTTCGTGACAAATCCGAGAACTAACGACGACGAATGCGATTCAGACTTTTTTGTTCGGTGTATCGGTCACTAGCGGCACAAAGTGTTCTTGCTTCAAACAGACGTCTCCCAATAAGCCCTTTTAACTATTCTTCTCTCTCTGTCTCTCTCTGTCTTTGTCTCTTGCTCTCTCTCTCTGTCTGTCTGTCTGCCTCTGTCTGTCTGCTGTCTCTGTCTGTCTGTCTGTCTCTATATGTCTCTTTCTTTCTGTCTGTCTGTCTCTTGTTCGTCTTCTTTCTCTGTCTCTGCTTTTGTCTCTCTATTTTTTGTCTGTCTCTCCCTTGCTCGTTTTCTTTCTCTGTCTCCCTGCGAGCGCTAGTCCAGTGGCTGGAGTGCTGGATTGTCAACCTAGAGATCGAGGGTTCACAATCCCGCCAGAGCAGAAAGGTATCGGCTTTAAAAATGAGTACACTGGCCGTACACTGCCTGTGGGATGATCAGCTGCGAAGGAGAGAATTGAGCAATCGCCGTCACGTGCTGAGGATATAATGAAGTCACTGACACTTTATACCTATTGTCTTTCTCATCACGTCTGTGGTTTATCGAGCGACGCAATATTTCTATATTATGCGATATTACATCGCGGTTCCCTCTAGAGTAAGAATCCGTTGAGAACAAACGGCCGGTAGGGTTGCAGATTGATAAAAGCCCTTGCCTTTCAGCTCCGTGTCTGGAGTTCGAATCCCCGTCCGTCAAAGTGTACGCATGTAATCCGTAAGGAAAGGATGTCCGGTTGTCGTCGTGTTTGCGCTTTAGTCAAGATATTCTTCAGTCCCAGCCTCTGACAACTGTTGTTGAAACAGTAAAAAAGAGCGATTATCTGGTCGTACCTTTCTTATAATACACAGATTCCTTGGTGCATATATCGTTGCTGCAATATCCTTTCAAAACTGAAACGTTTGACCAATTCAGATTCCTTGTTACATAACTCTAAGCCAATCCAATGACTTATGTTGTCCGATTACTATAACGCATAAGGCATCAATCGATGATCGCTTCAAGTGAACTCGTAGTAAAATACTGTAATCCGTTGGAAAAAACCGGTAGGCAAACAGTAAGTAAAGAAAGCCAGAAGTCAGGCTGCGCAGGGTAAGCAAGCTGAAACAGAAGAGTCATATAGTTATACAGATTCCGTGTTGGATTACAATATCGAATCTTTCGACCAATACAGATTCCGAGTTGAATTAAACGTTGCAGCGATATCCGTGCATTTACCAATCTTTTGACGAACACGTCAACACAGAAGCCCTGCTGCATTCACCGCTGACGTTTCTCATCCGCTCGCTTGACAGTGATATCAATTATCCGAACATCCGTCGTTTCTTTCGACTCGATTGCAATAACTCTTCAACCATCAACACGCAGACAAGCACATCCGCTATATCGGTTTCACTTAAACCGACCAACTGTTACTTGTTTACACCGCACGAGCGAATCCAGCTAAGCCGAGCTTTGCAGACCACTGTTAGTATCGCTGCTCTTAGGAAGAGTGGCGAGCAAAGCTACGGTCTCACTGCGCGGTATTCACTGCGCGGTACGTAAAGCAGAGCGGTGTAGATAGTGTTCGTTACATACGCTAGAGCTCGGGTTATACAGTTGAATAATACGGTACAAAAACTAGTGCCGTGTATATAAAACAAAGTGCACTAAACAAAACTGCGACGTATACAAGGGAATGGGCTTATATACGCGAAAATACGGTAATTGTCAACGCTTGAGTGAGAACAAGATGAGCGGCAGACTTCAAGCGATTTCTAGTGGCGAACACAACGCCGGCTGCACAATCTACAAAGCCGACCGATGGAATGGAACGATCGGTTGAACGAATGAAAGAAAGGCTTCGGCGAATGCCTAGAACACCGGCTTATTCCTTTTATTGACGAATCCAGGCTCTAGCAGCATGCAGTCGTGATTCTACAGTAGTCGGATTGCGTTGGTGTGTTTGCGGGTCCGACTGTGTGTTTTCCTGGTTGCATGTTGAACCTGTGTGTTTGCACGACTTTCTGTCTGCCTGCCTCTCTTTCTGTTGATCTGTGAGTATGTCTGTCTGTATGGCTGGATGTATGTTTGGTTTTCTTTCTGTCGATTTCTGTATATCTGTCTGTTCGTCTGCCTCTCAGTCGATCTTGTGTGTCTGTCTGCTCGTCTTCCTTTATTTCACTCGACCACTTTCTGTATTTCTGTAAACATGTTAGTCTGTCTTATTTTCTGTCGGTATCTGTCCGCCTGTGGCTGAGTATCTGTTCGTCTGTGTGTCTGTGTGTCAGTTCGTCTATATTCCTATCTTCCCTTCTATGTGCGTGTCTGCCTGTCGTTCAGTCTATCTTGCAGTCTGCTTCTGCATCTTGAAGTCTGCCTGTAGCTGAGGATGTCTCTGGCCCTCTGCTTGCCTCTCTGTCTGTCGGCCAGTTTGAATGTCAGCCTATCTATACGCCTTCACATCAAATTCAATCTGCCATAAGCTGTCGTTAAACTGAGGAACTACTACTAACTAGCGATTAAACGAGTGACGACTATATAGCGCCGAAACAGAGCGCTTAGTGTCTAAACTGCGCCGAATAATCGTAGTAAGTATCGAGTGGTCAACGACATCTTGTGGCTTCTATGGCAGCAGACGTAGGCCTGACTTACCTTACAATAATTAATTCACCCTGACAGTAGTAATAGTAGCTTCTGTTTAACGACGCTGTGTCATAACGAAGATGATTCGCTTCGCCCTCATTCTTTATCCAGGCTTCGGACTGGCAAAGGCGGAGTTTATCCCAGCGAATATTTTTTGTTATGTTCATAGTTTAACGACATCTTTTGTGACTACTGTGGCTGTTGGCGTCTCTAAAGTTCTTATTTAGCTACAGTTCATTGTTCATATATTTCTGTTGGTGGTTTTTGTTCGTTAATCTTGACATTTTCATTTCGCTGGTTTTTCTGACGTTTCTTGTGCTCTTATCTAGGTGTTCTTTGAAGACCGGAGGCAGGCGATGGCGATCCTCCTGGCTTGCGGACGGTTTATGCGTTGACTTCTTTGTTTTAGAGTTTCTTTTAAAATGTTTTTTGTTTTAGATTGATATATAGGCCCCTATATATACTTTTAATTGGGCATTTGGCTCTTTTCGTGATCTTGATATTTTTCTGCCCATGTCGGTTATTTTTATTTTGATGACGACTGCACGCACATCAAGAGCTCTACTTCGCCCTATGACATCAAGGGCCGTTGATGACAATTGAAGATCTTGTGTTGCCACAGTTTCTTCTTTTGTATTTTTCTTTCCTTCTCATTGTTGTTTTCTTTTCGGTCGTTTTGTTTGGACGGTTTCACCATCTTTGTTGTTCATCGTTTACATCTTACGACTACCTGAACCGCTGAGGAGACCTCATCTTACCTTGACAATTTAAATTTTACTCAGTTGTTTTATTTGCACTAACTACTGACAGAAATTAAATAGTATACAACTATACGTCATCGAAAGGAGAAATTTAAATGCATCTAAACAGATCCTAATATCAGTATTAGTATTTAGTGTTTAACGACATCTTTTGGCTGAAAGAGCCGTTGACGTCGACCTCATCATACATACACAACCCCAAACAGCTAGGCCTAGCTAGCGATTAATATTACTAGTACTACTTAATTCCAATGTTTAACGACATCTTATGGCATCAAAGGCCGTTGACGTAGCCTTCCTCCTTTGTCCAGGCTTCCGACTGCCACTACCCGACTAAAGGCAGTGGCGATTGGACGAAACTGACAAATTTGTGGTGTTGGAAAGAACCGGTTTAAAGGTGTATAAGCAGAGTCTAATATCAGTAGTAGTATTCAGTGTTTAACGACATCTTGTCGCTGCTTACTTACTTTCTTTATAATATTAGTATTGTTCGAATATGCACTATAGACTGAACAAATATAGCGGTGACATAACATCGGAAAGGCGATTTTAAAGTGTCAAGAGAGATCCTAATTGTAGTATTAGTGTTCAGTGCTTAACAGGGCTGTCAGCCTTGCATAACTAGTTTTACAACTCCGCCACTGCCGTGTTCTGGTGGTGCCAGTCCCAAGCCTGAATAAAGCAGGAGGAGGGCGTCGTTAAATAGAAACAACTCAAACACACACAAACTAATGTACGAAAATGACAAGTGCATAGCATCGACATGACTTTCAGCTTCAGCTTACCTTATAGAGCTCGAACGTGCGCTTCCATCAGACACAGCTGTTGTTCTGTTAGACACTGCAGAGGACTACAGGTCTGTAGTTCAAGATGCCGTGTAAGGCCATCATTAGAACAACAGCCAGGCTACATTGTACTCTGCTGGTGTCTAAAATAAAGGAGAACTTAAATTTCTGACGCATCGTTTCATACACCAACCAGCACGGCACAAGGGTCCTTCAGGCTTGATTTCTGTCATACCGAAAAACCTGAAAATAAAATGAAAATAAAACTTTTCAAGTTTAAAAAATTGATTTATTGCAGTGATGCACCATCTAGTCAGTATAAAAACTTTTAAACCTCATTTATCTATTTATTGGTTAATTATTAGGACGTTGCTAGGGGACCTCAAGGAGGTCGCCTAAACTGGAAAACTAGGGGACCTCAAGGTGTTCGCCCAAACTGATATACTAGTGCATCAACGCGAATGTGAATATGAATATGAACTTAATTCTTTATAAATGCCGTATGGGTTAGAATCTAACCCTAACCCTAACGCCTAACCCCTAACTTAAACCCTAACCCTAACCCATTTTGCGGTTGATTTTTCGCGTCCTGTGCAACCACATTCAGAAACATTTACAGTTGGTCAAAGTCAGGAAAATGACAGTTTGGATCTATTATTTTGTCACCGAACATAATGATGCTGTTCGTATGTTTGCTTTGCAGTTTGTAACTCTTTAATTTCAAACAAAAAGTTCATTCCAACAGAAAACTCAGATTCTACGTCCGCAGCCATTTTGACTGTTTATAATAATCACGCGAGTCTGCGAGATCTCGCGCACTTGAGGCTCCCTAGTCCGCGCAATTATGGGGCCTCCTTGAGGTCCCCTAGACACTTTGTAATTATCATTTACTCATTATGTCTCCCGCTCATGCTTTTACCACCTTCGTCAAATTGCGAATAAGGTAAATGAATATTAGTGACATCCTTGTACACGAGTGGAATCGGAAACCATCGCCGCGGCGTCAGATTTTAATGTCTTTTTACCACTGCTTCTTGTTTTTGTACGCTAAACAATCTTTGAGTTCGCCGGAAGTTTGCATGCTGTTACGATGTTTATAGCATTTTCGTATAACCTCAATGCATTTATCGTTCCACAAAGGTAGCTGTCTATGGTAGACTGGTCTGGGTGTTGTGGTATTGGCGAGATTTGTGAGTGCCACAACAAAATTATTGAAAGTGCCATTGCTGTCATCAATAAACCTTCCGTTATATAATATTTACTATTATCTAGATACGCCTTCCATTCGGATCGCTTTAGCTTCCAAATATGCATACCAAATGTGACCTCTATGTCATCGACATCTTATGGCATCAAAGGCCGCTGACGTCGCCCTCCGCCTTTATTCAGTCTTGGGACTGGCGCTACCCCAAACAAGGCAGTGTTGGAGTTACAAGAGCGACTTCAAGGAATTCGCAAGTATAAGGCGTAGCAAAAAGCAGATTAAAGATGTCTAAATAGAACGTAATATTAGTTTTAGTAACAAACGTCTAACGACATGTTATGGGAGCCAGTGACCAAATCACCGACTGAACGTCTCAAGAGATATTAATAATAATATTTAGTGTTTAACGACAGCCGCTGACCTCACAATAAAAATGGAGGCGCAATGAAAATGATCAGCCGTTGCGCGCAGATGCTGTTTAACGGTGCTGTGCAATGACAGAACATGATAAGCTTCACCCTCCTCCTTGATCCATGCTTCGGACTCGCACCACCCGACTTAAGACAGTGGCGCAGTTGAAACAACGATACGTCCGTATTGCACTGACAGCATCCGGTTAGGCTATACAGCATTGAACGAGTCATCAGCAAGTGACCGTAAATGATCAAAAATACAGTCATAAAACCACCATTTAAAGGTTATTAGCTGAGCTTTATATTAGTAATAATATTAAACCTGTGTTAAACGACATTGTATGGTTTCTAGAGCGGGCACAGGGCTCATTCAATATATCAGTAGATTTCTCTGTCCGTCTGCCCGCCTGCCTGTCTGTGTCTGTCAGTCAGCCTGCCTGCTTGTCTGTCTGTCTGTCTGTCTCTTGCCTACATGAAAAGGATGATATTCAGCCTGCGCTGTATAACGAGTTTCTGAGTCACGGGTTTTCTAAAGAGCCACAATTAAAAGCATCACATCTTCATTTGCACTTGTGTCGGCGACAGAAAACGACGGAACTAACAAGCAGGTATAAATTATTGACAGGAATGAAGAAGTTTCCGCGCTTTGCAGCCCTGCAATTGCACCCCACCTGGGCTGAACAGTGGACCTCCTTCCTAATCGTACTATGCATTACCCAATCTGATCTGGGGCGGTTTTTCCAATCGGAATTGCGCCTGCAAGGTGATTTCGGTCTGCGATCGACTAATACTCTGGCTAGTCTAGTATTTACTAGTAAATACTTATATTTCTACAGTAACATTGCATATTTAAACCACCAGTCGATGGCGCTGAGCAATAATATGTTAGTAACTCCTACGACCTACGAGCAGTGACCGTCACATGAAGACTGCAATCTTACTGCGTGCTACAAAGTGGTTAATTAAGCAATGAGCTCATGTGTCGCATTTATCGACGGATGCTGAAACCTATGGAAATTCAATAAGTTACCGCTGCTATGCAGGCCTTGAAGTTCTAAGTTCTTGACCATTTATTCGGTCTATGATCTTGCATATTTTCTATAAAAATATTAATATTTTAGATTGGTTATTTTTAGAAGCTAATGTTTTTGTGTATTTTATGTAACGATTCATAAATATATGGTAGTGTTTATTTCTTGCACCACCAGTTTCACGTCCTGATCGCAGTGTGCGATTTTCATCGTTTAGTTGTGATTGTCTTTTCTCACACGAATACATTATAGTCTGTTGCGACGTGAGAGATTGTCTAGTTCAGTTGTGGAGCAAGCGACTTAGTCTACGACAAACTTTTAGATTACTCTACCCATAACGATTACTGTAGCGCCAAAAGACGCTAGTCTATCTTCTCTACATTCTGCTACGACCTTTCTGCATGACATCTGAACTCCGACTGCTTCTGATGTGCGAATCTCTCCTCCTGACGAGACTCACGTGCAGTTCTCCTAGTCTGCACCTTGATCTTCGTCAAACGGCCGAGCAGTCTTTTTGTGCATTCTGCGAGCTCTTTTCTACCTGAATCTTCTGGACTCTGGGCGCATTCCTTCTGGGCCGGTCAGTACCCAAGACCCGAGCTGACATCAGCTTTCGTGTGCCTTTTGGTTCTGATTCTCTGAAGTCAATTGTATACCTGTGGACATCCATCTGGCTATCACGTGGACCTCTCGTGCTTAGTTGCAAAGCCCCCTGATGTACCTGGAGATTGCTACCTGTGGATTGTTCAGCTTACTCCAGCAGAATCCTTTTGACTAAGCTACACTCCTGCATTCCATAGCTCACATGTATTGCTACCAACAATAGCCTTTCCACTCAGTGTGACTTGCAGCCCGTCCGTTTCTAAGAATCTGACCGCTGTACTTTGGGGCTACTGGCTAGCTGTCTTGCTGCTCTGAACTAAGGTCCTAATAAATCATTCGCCTCACTGCCTACGCACTGACCTCCTTATCTTCAACAACTACTAAACTGATTAAGGCTAGTAATCTACTACGACAACTATTAACTTTCATACTTACTTAGTACGTACTTAAATTAACTGGGTTATAAATAGATGTTGAAGAAAGCAACACCAGGCTTATTTTGCAGTTCCTTTAATCTAGAAGACCATATCTGGCTAATAAATCAAATCTGCACTAATAAAACTGTCTCCCATAACAGCCGACTCTGTTGCTCTCATCAAAACAAATTCTCTGACAATAAAGAGTCCATTCATTCCAGACTTTTAAGAAAAATCCACTAATTGATACCATAGTCGACGAAATTTGACGACTACAAACTGCAGAGTACTTTGTTCGCGAATCGTACGAATGAAATTTCGTTGATGGGGGCCTAATATTATGTGTACATGGAGAATATTTAAGAGGATGTCTCCGTTTTCATATACATCAGTCGGCCGCTGAAGTGCTAAAGAGACTGTGATTTTGTTTAAAGTTGAAAAGTTTTCGAAGAAAATGTTCGGCGTCTTTGTAATTGCAATGCTGTTCTCAAGCGGCGTCTTATCAGAGTCAAAAACTGGTAAGATGAAGTTTGCTTTGCCGTTTACGGATGCAGAGAGATAATTCTGATCTGATATAACCTGATTTAAACAATGATGTTAACTGAATTGCATCTTTTACGTTGTGATCAAAGATCTTCTTAGAGTACAATAACATATGGCAATCCCTGTCTGCTATCAGACACGCTTGTATGGTAGTCAACTAATAAAGAGCCGCGCCATTTATCACAAGGTATGGGTGAGATAATACAGCCACGTTCACTGGGTGACTTTAAATAATACGACATCGCTAATTGGGCCCAAAACTTCGTCTCTTGCAGCGCCACCTTATAAGAAGATCCTCGGACATTAGAACACGGTGTCATGTCAGATGCTCATGGATCTTGATGACGATGATGACGTCATGTCAGATCTTTGGTTTTCGGAACTCAAAAAAAATTTCATTCTCTGTAATCTCAAACGGCGTCTTTTCACAGCCAACATTCAATAGAGAAGATTCAGTTTTTACTCTTTTGTGGATAGGGATAACAATTCTAATCTCATTTACTCTGTTTCTGCTGTTATATAAATTATCATGTTCCTTATAAAATTAACTAAGTCTAGTGGATTGCGTGTTGAACATCAACCGTTTGAGGCCAGTAGGTCAAGTCCCCGCCAGACAACTATTAAGGAATTTTCAGTGAACGAAAATAATGCGAGAAACTAATTTTTTTATATTTGCATCCTGTGTATACCAACTTTTCGGTTTTGTGGGTATTTTGCTTAGATTTTCGGTATTTTCCGTTTTCCGAAAACCGATATCTTCTTCCTCTTCATTTTTCGTCGTTTTCTTCTTTTTTTAAATTTACTTTGCATAAGTAAACCAACGGTTCACAGCCTCGTTCAGTGGAATCAGAATTTTCTATTTACTCAATAAAATAATGTTGTCATTTCAATGACATGAAATTCCTCGATCGTTACGCAGTTCACGATTGCAATGAAAGGCTGTGGTTGGTTTACTCTACAAGCTTAACAATGAATCGTGAATTCTGAATTGCAAGTTTTCTGTAAGCCGCTACATACAGTAACTTTCACAATATAGAACAACAGGACCTATGATATATCCGATACTGGATTTTACAACTATAGCCAATATTTTTATCAATATTTTGACTTGGGGCATCAGGATCTTTTAATCCCGAATTTACATACTACCATCGAAGTGCCTCTTGGCAACATAATGGCAAAATTAAGAAAACACATCTACATAACTCTGCGGATGGTATCTATATGACGTGATAGTGTCATTCCTTAAATCCGTGTTTACGAAGAAAGAAATACTTTTGCTCTTCTCTTGCTAATCATAATCGAACAGTTAAATAATGTTCATAATATGAACATCGAATGAACTGTCCATGACACCAATCTTTTCGATCGTTTTTGGTTTCACGGTTTCAATGATTGATTGGCTGGAGTAGCTCTAGATTTTAGGCTTAAACTGAAACTCCGCTCAGTCAGCTCGTTGTTTAAAGATGTTCTTATTTCCCAGGGGTTCTCATGCTGGAAGCGCCTCTGAATAGTTTGTTCTGTCGGAAGCGCTATATAAGTTATCAAATACAAAGTGGTTAGTTCTGCACAAGACGCCTCATAATTGTCACAACATAATACAATATTATATATTCGATACTATATTTTTAACTATGACTAATATTTCTAATAAATGTTTTGATTTAGGATATCAGGATCTTTTATCATCGAATTTGCATGCTACCATCGACACGCCTGTTTGCCATATAATGGGAGTGGCAATATTAAGAAAACACATCTACATACTCTGCGGATATGGCGGAAAAGGCATTCCTTCAATCCGTGTTTACGAAAATAGAAATCCTTTTGCTCTCCTCTGGCTAAACCTTATCGAAGACATTGAATTGCCATGGGACATTGTACCCAATAAAAAATTAAACTGTTTACACGTTTTCGGTGACTGCCATATCTGGAAGATAGAACTGACTCGTCACAAAGTTACGAGGTTGGGTTTCCCCTTAAAGCAGTGCAGCGGGGTTCATCTGTCAGTATCCAGCGACGGGCATCTGATAATAAGCTATCTGGAACCACCCCATGAAGTGGACATCTACGACCGAAAAGCCTCTGATACACCTATACGAGGATTTGACATGCCCACTGATGGTTTTCACAGTCAACATGCAATTCGACTACGCAACGGACAGTTCATCATCGGTCATTCAAAGAATCCCATACTAGGGAAACCACCAGGAATTTGGCTGCTGAACAGTTCGGGTCACGAGATTGGTCGTTTTCAAACGGGAAACCATTCACTCATTTTCCCTTATGAGATGTTTGTCGACTTAAACGAAAATCGCTTGTTTGTGCATGACCACAACCCAGAGGCACATCGAATTGTTGTGTTTGACATAGTTTCTTTAACTTGGAGACAGGTTGTCCTGACAATTGAATTTCCGTGGCGATTTCATTTGTATTACGATGACAGCAGTAAACTACTGATCGTTGGTCTTGAGACAAATGCTCGTGTTTACAAAATAACCTCAAACAAAAGTAATTCTGTTACAGGGACGAAGCCATAGTTTCGTAATAGTCTGGCATACTCCAACAACTCCTGTAACTCTTCTACTTCTTGAATGGTTACTTTGCTAAGTGCCATGTAGTTTCAGTGTAAAAAGATGTTTCAAAACACTGCTGCAAAACACTCAAAAACTGGAATTGTATATTGCGTTGTGCTGTTTTGTTTAAACGAATTAATGGTCCGATCGCATGTGGTGTTTTGTCGTTTTACAGCTAATGAAAAACGACGAAAGTTATGAATAACAGCGAACAGAAGAGATACGACAGCTGCGCGTTGTTGGATTTAACGGTTGCATTTAGTGTTTTATCAATGGTGAAAGTAAAAGCCACTGAATATACCTAGTGTTTCGAGTGACTCAGTTCAACATACCCTGTGTTAACTAGTATCAAAGTGAACTTTTGCAGATCACCTAGACGGCCATCTTGAAGCGCCATCGAGAGGTTTCCAAAAAAATGCTAAATAATGTTTTCATGCATACATATACACATGTATATTTAAATACATACTGTAAGCGTTAACTCAGTTGACTGCCAACTGATTTGTTCATACAAACCATTAGTTTTTTGCTTCTTTTTTTCTGAGTTTTTTTGTTATATAGGACTGTGTAATGCAGCGGACTTCTATATAGTTTTATTTTTAGTTTCATTTGTGTACGGATTGTACATAACTTATTTAGTTTGCTTATAAAATGATACTTGCTTTGTTTACATTTCGATTGCCATCTTACGTCACTGATGTTAATAGGTGACCCTATTTAAGCGGGACCCTGGTCCCTTCTGGGTTTGCCTTTTGTATCCTGGCAAACTGTAGGTTTTATGTGTAACTTGATATGTTGAATTTGGGATCAATAAAGAGTCAATCAATCAATTAATCAAATATCTAGATATCTAGCGGGAATTAGAAATCCTCCTAGTCGTATCTGCATAATATTCGTCGACGAAGTCATTTGCTTTCATAGAAAACACAAAATAAGGCACGAGTAATATTTATATTATAATTATTATATTAATATTTATTTAATGCTACCAATACATAAGCATCTTATTCTGCATATATGTGAATAACTGGACCAGGTTTTCCCCACCATGTGCGGTTCTATAAGTGACAAAACAACTCGTTTTTAAGTGGTTCAGACAACATTTAGTCTGTGTTAAGACCTCTGTAAATTAACAGGGATATTAAAAGTCAATTCTTTCCTAGCTTAGCTTCCTCTCTAAAGCTATGATAGTATCCACTGAGACAAAATTATCATGCAAATCATTCCACATATCGACAAAACTTGCGTTAAAGAAATTCTGCCCAACGCAAACACCGAATTATAATGTGTCATTGTACATTTTCAATTATCTTATTTCTGCCTTTGAAGCCCGATCTTTCTAACTGGTTCCATATACATACTGATAAAGATTAAATTAATTACACGACTGATTCAAACAGCCAACAGGCTACAGTTTTCAGACAGTAAGGGGACACCTTTTGAACTGTTTAGAGCATCTGGGTGAGTAGATGTAAAATAGCGGTTTGAGCGCATCAGGCTATCTCTCTTATGCATGGGAGGCCTTCGCCTACTCGCAAGATGCAGAGAGATAATTCTAATCTTATATAACGGGGCACGGCAGCCGACTGGATAGAATAATCGCCCTGTAAGGCGGAGTTTACGAGTTAGAGCCAACCCCCGAGACGGTTGCTGTGTAGGGACCTTGAGCAAGTCCTTCACTCACAATTGCTCAGCGCCATCAATAGTAGTCTTTAGTCATTAGATAATGCCGCTTAATAATCGCTGAATTAACAATTTCACATAACCTGTTGTGAAAATAAAGTTAACTAAACTGCACCTTTTAGGGTCTTATCAAAGATCTTAAATTACACTTTATATGACCATCTCTATTTCGACTATGCAACACGACCCCGTGATGATCAACAAATAAAACATCCTCGCCACCTATCGGAAGATATGATAAAGATCAGGGTAGGATGACACAGCCACGTTCACTGGGATTCTTTAAATATAATACGACCTCCTTAATTGGGCAACCATCGTCGCTAAATTGCCTGGAATCAATTGCTATGGTGAATAGCGCACTGTTACAATAAATTCCACGAAGTTCAGAAAAAAAGTATGGTTAGGGCACTTACTTCGAAATTACTAATAATATTAGAGATCTTTTTAAAAGAACGTATCCCATAGGAGAATAATAGCTGTTCCGCGACTCATTATTCTAAGATAATTACTGATAATTTTATATACATTTTCAAGGGATCATAGTTACCGTAAGAGAGCAAGGCGGCCGGTAATTACGTTGCCAAATTAACTTCGTTACTTCCGTCAATCTCCAGAACTCCGCCACCGCCTGTAGTCGGGCGGTTCTGTTCGAAAGTGTGGAAGAAATTGGAGGGCGAAATCGTCTTACTTACCTTTTTAGGCTGTATTCATCCAATAATTGAAGTGGAACAACAGTTACTTACTCACTTCCTTTAAGTCTGTCATTTGTTATGTTAGTGGAAGCGAAAGAGCAGTTTGCTAGACACCTAAACTCCGCTACTGTCTTATTGAAGTCGGGTGGTGCCTAGATAAAGGAGAAGTACGACGCTAATCATCCTTGTGACATCCTATGACACATGTTGTTAAACAGAAACTACGCGCGCACAGGGGTGGAATACTGCAAGGTAAGTTCTGGTCGACGTCTACTACCCTCGAAGCTACAAGGTGTCGTTAAACGCTCGATACTTACTATTAAAATTTGGCGCTGTTATAAGACATCTTTTAATCGTTTTGTTATGACGCTATATAGTCGTCATTTTCGTTCAGTCGGTACACCTCTAACCCCACAAAAATTTTTCCTACCGACATCAACGGCCTTTGATACCATAAGATGTCGTCAAACTGTGGGAAACAATCGCAGGTGCATTGTCACAGGGTTAATATTTAAGATGAGATCAATCAACTTTAAAACGCTTTCGACTAACGCTATATTAATTAACTGTGTTTAATGCCTAGTTTAAAACTCCGCCGCTACCTTTAATCAGGTGGAGCCAGTCCCAAGCCTAGATTAAGGAGGACGACGCTAATCATCTTTGTGATGACACAGCGTCGTTAAAGAGACACTACACGCACAATTATGTAGACAGTAGCTTCCGACTTTTACAGTGTCATGCCTTCTATGAGCAGACACTAGACTGGCTAACACAACGGCAGACACAAACTGTATGGCGTCAAAGCACATTTTGTATTAAAAAATCCGGAGGCTACAACGTCACAGATGTAAAAAACGTTCAACAAAATAATACGTCAGAAACGTGATTTTTTGACAAAATAATCAAAAACGTTAAAAACGTGATAAAAAACATTGATAGCCGACTGATTAGTGCAACTAAGCCAAACTGACCGGCTCTGATGGGGTCTAATTTCTAGCAATCGCAGTCACCCGCAGAAGGGAGGCACAGTACGTCACGATATGCTTAATACACTATACAACTTCACAAACTGACTCCACTGGAATGAAAATATAATTTTAAAACAAATTAAAAAACTTAACTAAAATGAAAGACCCCAAAAAATAAATTATAAAAAAAGACGTTTCAGAAAGTGAAAAACGCTAAAAATGTGAATTTCAAGAAAAAAGTAAAAAATTAATAAAAACGTTGGTTTATAAAAACCGTCTCTGTACGCCACAGTATCTGGATATGCCCTTCTTAATGAACTGTCGATTTCTGAACTTCCTGTTTACCTTAGTGTCACTCGTTTCACGGGCAGTAATTTTAAGAGTCAGATACGGTTCTCGTCCAACAATCAATGGCAAAAGTCGTTAGCGATGCCGCTGTTCGTTTTAACGGACTTCTGTATTTGAAATAATGGACGCTTCGACGGTAGATGGCGTGATCAGTCGGATTTTTTAGAATCGATCTTTTGGAATTTATCAGCAATATCTATCTGTGTATGTAAGTGCATGAATACTAATAAAAATTAGCAACTTCTCCGGTGTCCAATGCACAAGGTAACAACCCATGGCACACCAAAGACAAGCTGCAATCAGGTTAACATCCAGACATTCGATCAACAAGACAGACAGACTTACATGTATGTATGCAACGTGTGCAAGTATGCGTGCATCTGAACATATCTATAGCCTTTGTCTGTCTATCTGTCTGTGTGTTACAGACAGACGCTGACATACATACGTACATACATACATACAGATAGACAGGCAGAAATACATACATACAGACAGACGGCGACACATATATGCATCTATATATACATATATGTAGATATACATCATTTGAAAATGTAGCGATGCACACAAACTATTCAATTTTTAAGCTCTTGTATTCTGAGATGAACAGTGCTGTTACGCTTACCCAACTTCATGAAACAATATACGCAATAAAATAAGACATGCAGGGAAACTCAATATATTGCATGAACTCGCTGAAAATTTTCAGATCGATCCTTAATGAAGTCTTCCTTCTCAATGAGCATCGTATTCCTACTACAACATGTGCACCCAGCCTTTGCACGCATAGTATCATAAGGCTAGATATTATCGTCTAAAATAATGTAATCGTAAAAAATAGAGATTTCTACAGCGCCCAACGAAAGCTTAGTAGCGGGAACAAGTTTATTTACAGGCGATCAGTCAAATTAAAATCGATAGGCAGATAAGGCGAGATTCGGCTCCATGTAAAGATCCAAGACTGAGGCAGGCAGTAAGACAGTAAGATGCCTGCGATGGCTGTTGTTTGTCATTGGAGCGATAAGACCGATAAGGGCAAGAGGAGGAATAAGTACTGGATTTGTGAAAGAGGAATGCTTTCAGTTTAGAGTGACATATCTGTGCAGAAACTGCAAAAGTGAATTGTTGGTCCGATCATGCTGAAAACAATACAGTCCAGTACAAGTGTAATCTAATAATGCCCTCCTTACAAAGTTGAAGCCCGGAAACATGAATATTAAGAACCACAAACAGACTGGAAGAGGTAAATTTTCCGTCTAGAGCGAAAGATAGGTCTAGTATCGATATGAGAGTTACGAACATGAGTAGGTAAATAGTTCCAAATGAAGGGTCCAGCAACTGTGAATGAACGCCGACCAAAGAAAAGACGACTTGAAGAGCACACAGGGACAGCAGAAGTGACTGCAGGGGTTGTAAGTAGCGGTGTTTTGTGTAGATACGCAGTGCATTCGAATTTGAAATTGTGTCAATTAAATTGGATCATTTTAATGTTTCCTGGATAACTTGTTCCAGACATCTTGTAAATTAAATTATATATATCTTTATATATATTGCAAATGATATATATAATAAATTCCACAAATCTATATGCATAAAATTATGGATATATCTAGATAGAAAACGAACGTTTCATCCTCGCAACTCGGTCACGTTTAAAGATGCAGTTTTACAGCCATATGCAGATTTGAAGGGTAAGATTGAGTACATTCCTTTTCCACAAACAATAATAATAAAATAATAATAATAAAATAATAATAATAATAATGTAATAAAATTCTGAATATGAGGAGGCTGACAATCCGACGAGAAGTGCTGTACGGTAAATTATATTGTCTCTCTGTGTGTACCGTGTACGATACACAGACAATCATCATTCCTAGCTTCCTCTATAAGGCTATGACAATGTCCAATGAGACAGTGCTACCATCTAAATCTATACTACAAATCTACAGCTAGAAAATGGACATTACGCCGAGCTAGAGCTCCAGTGCTCTACGCGTGTAAGGTTAGTTAATCTGATATGACACATTTTCATAGCTGTCTGCTATTTAACACTCGCCATAGCCTACAATTAAATAGTTACATTTCTATAGTACCACTGCATCCTTGCAACCACCAGTCGATGACGCTTAGCAGTATTGTTAGTAACCCTTATGAGCAGTGACCTCTACATGAGAAACTGCAATAATACTGCGCGTTACGATAAGGGTAGCAAAAAGTGAGCTACTGTGTTGGATTTATCAATGGATTTTAAAACCAATGGTAGTCCAATAAGTTTGCCGCTGCTTTATCGACAAGCATTTGTGCAACCCTTGATGTTTTTGAAGTTCTTGACCAGTCATTTGGTCTAAGATTTTGCCTATTTCTGTGACTTTACTAATATTTGATATTGCTCATGCTAATAATATGATGTTTTTGTGTAAGAACTAATCAATATATGTTGAAGAAAGCAATACCAGACGTATTTAGCATTTCCTTTATTCTAAAAGACCATGACTGTCTAAAATCCGAAATCTGCACTAATAAAACTGTCTTCTCATAACAGCCGACTTCTTTGTTATCATCAACATAAATTTTCTGACAATAAGAAGCCCATTCACTGCTGACTATTAAGAAAACCACTTTACAAACTGATACCAGAGGCGACTAAATCTGATGCCCACAAATTGCAGAGTCCTTTGTTCGTGAATCGTCGGAATGAAATTTTACTGAGAATATTAAGTGTACATGTATAATGGTAAACATCCTTTTGGTGTAGAATTGCAATTCCACATAGAATATTCCATAGGATGTCTCAGTTTTCAGATATATTTGTCGGCCGCTAAAGTGTTAAAGAGACTGTGGTTTTGTTTAAACTTTAAAAGTTGTCGGAGAAAATGTTCGGTGTATTTCTAGTTGCAACGCTCTTCTCAAAAGGCGTCTTATCAGAGCCAAAAACTGGTAAGGTGCAGTTTGTTTTGCCCTTTATAGATGCAGAGAGATAACTTTGATCTAATATAACCTCATTTAACAATGATGTTAATCGAATTAAATCTGTTATGGTCTTTTCAAAGATCTCAGAATAACAATAGGATGACAATCCCTATCTTCGTTATGTAACACGCGTGTGTGATGGTAAACACAACCGCGCCACCTTCGGAAGGCATAGGGGCCGTCCATAAATGACGTCACGCACCTAGGGGAGCGAGGGGGTCACACATCTGTGACGATTTGTGACGAAGAGGAAGGGGGTGTTTAAGAAATGTGACGTCACATCATCACATCAAACAGTTTGGATTGTTTCGAGTTATTGTTATTAAACATTTTTAATAATTGTAATGATTCTACCAGAGCTTTTCATTTTGTGGAATGCATAATGATTGTAATAATTATACTCCCTCCATTTCTCTTCGTTCTACTATATAGTTTCAAGTATTTTTATAGTTACAATTACTTTATTTGATAATTATAAGAAAATTTGCATATAACATTCTGGACATCTGTTTTTTTCGGGGGGGGGGGGTGCAGAGCTTTGTGATGTCATATTTGAGGGGGATATGACTTTTGTGACGACGTGTGACGATGGGTGGAGTTGTGGGTCAAAAATCGTCCTAAATTGCGTGACGTCATTTATGGACGGCCCCATAGCTCACGTGATACAGCAACGTTCAACGGGCCACTTTAAATAGTACGATTTCGCTAACTGGGCCCAATACTTCGTCTGCAGTGTCACCTTATAAGAAGAACCTCGGACATTAAGGTGCAGCGAGTATCATGTCCAATGCACTCTAAGATCTTTGGTTTTAGGAACTTTAACAAAGTTTCGTTCACTATGATCTCAAATGATGTCTTTTCAAAGCCAACTTTCAGTAAAAGGGATTCGGTTTTTATTGCTTTATGGATACAGATAACAATTCTACTCTTTAAAACTTATTCTGTTACTGTATTAACTTAACACGTTTTCTCATAAAAGTAACTTAAGGTCTAGTGGTTAGCGTCCAGGACTGCGAACCGTGTGAGGTCGGTAGGTCAAGTCCCCGCCACAATAGACACTGTTAAAGAAAGTTCAGTGAACGAAAATAATATCTGTGAGGAAACCCAATCTCTTGATACTTGCATTCTGTGTATACCAACTTTTCGTTTTTGTGGGAATTTGCTTCGGTTTTCGGTATTTTCGGTTTTCCGAATACCTAATTCTTCTTCCTGTCCTTGTCCATCTACTTCTTTCTCTTCATTTTATCTTATTCGTTTTCTTATTTTCTTTGCATCGTTAAACCAACGTTTTCGGCCTAGTTCAATGCAATCAGCATTTTCTATTTACCCACTTAAATAATGTTGTCATTTCCACGTGTGCTTTCTCGATCGGTATTCATAACCCGGTTTCAATGAATAGCTGGTGTTGCTTTAAACTATAAACTTAAAATTGAAACGTGGCCTCTGAGTAGTAAGTTTCCTTCAAGATGCTAGCTAAATGACACAGTATAACACAAAATGATATATCGATACGGGATTTTTTAAAACCAGAATCAATATATATATATATTGATTTAGGGACTCAGGATGTTTTAAACGGGAATTTGCTTACCACCATCGAGGTGCCCTTTTGCAACATAACAGGAGTGGCAAAATTAAGAGAACACATCTACATACTCTGCGGATGGTATTTATCACAGGAGAGTGTCATTCCTTCAATCCGTGTTTACGAAGATAGAAATCCTTTCGCTCTTCTGTGGCTAATCCTTATCGACGAGATTGTCACTCCACCATGGAGAATTATACCCAGTGAAAAACTGAACAGTCTTTACGTTGTTGTTATGAACGGTATCTGGAAGATAGAACTCACTTATCACAAAGTCACCAAATGGTTTTCCCCCTCAACGTGGTGCGACTTAAATCTTCTGTCAGTGTCTAATGACGGACATTTAATAAATCTATGCAAATATAGGAATAATTCTAGAAATCTATCATTCCATGAAGTGGAAATCTACGACCCAAATGCCACCTACATACGAAGTTTTATGCTGCCCAATGAATTTGTGTTTCCGACTCAAGTAATTCGGCTACGCAACGGACAGTTCATCGTCAGTCAAATTATAATTAATGATAGCCCAGATGAAGCTGCACTACACCTGCTGAACAGTTCTGGTCACGAGATTGGTCGTTTTCAAACGGGGAACCATTCACTCAGTAATGTTTATCGTATGTTCGTCGACTTAAACGAAGATCGCTTGTTTGTGCTTGACTACACCCACTTGGGACATCGATTTGTTTTGTTTGACATAGATTCTTTAACTTGGAGACAAGTTGTCCTGACAATAGAAAGAGGAAATCCAGTGGAATTGTGGTACGATAACATCAGCAAACAACTGATCTTCTGTCTTGAATTTCCGGTAGACGTTCGTGTGTATGACATAATCTCAAAGGAATATAATCCTGTTGCAGGGTTGAAGCCATAGTTTTTACTAGTCTTACACGTTTTAAGATCCAATATCATGTATACTCTAAAAAATTCCATACACTGAACCTCTATTTCGCCATACAATACAGATCTGCCGTAATGCAGCTACTTCCATATTGGTTACTTCAACTTGGACTAGTGCGACACAGTGACATTATAGAGTGATTTTTTAACTTGTACAAGACATTATGGACTAGAACTGTGTGCTATGCTGTGCTGCTGTGTTCTACAATGCCGAAAGTAAAAGCCACTCAATGTATGTACTGTTCATGTGACTCAGTGTAGCAGTACTGTCAAATTTACTTCCTTGGACTAGTTAGCTTAATTACTAACTCGAAACTAGAGGGCTCACTGCGCTCTATAAATCAGATAAGCACTTAAATTCATTATGTGTAACAGACACTGATCATATACTGCAGTATACCTATACTCAAGCACTTAATCCTACCAACAGATAATTCATAGAGTTTTGGCTCGTTATGATATAATTTTTTAATTGTTTATTGCTACAGACTCAAAATAAACGTTGCAAATGTAAATAACATAAACGCTTTAGTGGATGCAAAGGTCTAGCCAAAAGGGGCCAAGGTACCGCTAGTTTAGGGCAGCCTGCAACACAATAATATATACATGTAGATGGCTAATGCTTGAATACGAGAAGCAAAACAATTCTTAACTAGTATGAAAACAGCATCTGTCCACAAAGACAAGAAACAACGAAACCAGGTCAGATCGGCCTGGAAAAGCCTACTACTTTGGCAAAACTAAAATTGAAATAAATTATACAGTGTTCAGTCGCAAGAATCACTTAGATACCGAACAATCTGCTTCTTAAACCAGCGCCGCTCAAGTAGGCCTACCTGGCGATGACGTTTGGGAAAGTTGACGGCGCTGACAATTGCGGTTTCGAATTAACGAAGTGCCTCAGGCAGAGGCAGAAACGTCGCAAACACCTGAAATCCTTTTTGTTTGTTCAAGTCGGGAGCGCCACTGTTTCTTTAAGACGCGCTTTATAAATGTTCGTTTACAATTACAATGTGAATAGAAAGGGAACCGAATCACATTTATAAAGCCAGTCATGGGTAACTGATTAATCAGAAACTAATTAATTACCTAAATAATTAGTCTGATAGCTAATTCTAATTAATTATTAACCAACATTTTGCTAATTCTAATTAAACTTATCTAATTCTAATTAATTAGCTTCATAATTACCTAGCCTAAATATTCCTTACTTACTTTTTCTACGCAAGTGTGCAGCATAATAAGGTCATAAGTGAAATCCATTTCTTCAATTAATTATTCTCAGTTAAAGTAGACAGAAATTGCGTAATCAGTCATTAGCTGCTTGGACTGGAGATAATTATACGTATCAGCAAGTGACGGATTGAGTAATATCATGGTGTATGACGTCTTATTTGCATGCAAAATTTCTAACTTGTAATTGTGATTATCGAAGTATCGATATACAGAGTCAATCCAGCTCAACTCACCCAATTTTGAGGAAGGTTCCCACCCGACCATCTCAGAATTGGCTGAAATTTTAACCAGAGCAACATGTGGCAGCAATATATGACCATATATGGTACATTGGGGTGACCACTGACCGTTCAGGCAAAGGAGAAGATACACTCATCAAATTCATGATAAAGTACACAGAGGAGGGCCACGACATGAGGACATATGCTGGGTTCCATTCCAACATGCCCTTCATTTTGTACCAGCACCTCGAACACACAGTAATAGTGCACATCAGTACCAGCTGGATGATCAAGTATGGAAGACTGTAACAACAAAATTTTACTCTTATGTAGAGAAACATTTTCAAAAACATGATGCTGTATGCATAAGTGACATTATCTTGATATTGTTAGATGTTTGGCACTTCCACAGAATTTTTCATCATATGTACTTTAATAGACCACCAATTAACAGAAAATTTTGTTCATAAATTCACTTTAATTATAATATAGAAATATTTTTTCACTATATTTTAAAATAAAAATTACTTGGATACGTTGCATTTTCCATATTTAAAAGTGATCACACTGGTTTCACAGTTTTAATATTGATATGTTAGAGTAACAAGTCTGTTAATACCTCCCATAACTGCAACTTGCAATGCCAAAAAACGACCATATTTGACACTCTGTAAACTCCTTAAAACAAAAAACACCATTGGGATTTTTGGATCACTTATCAATTGATCTCTGCTGTATCAGAAAATGCAATAAAACTAATATTTTTATGGGCCTTTTTTAAAATAATTTTTCTCTTTGACACCTGTCAGATTTGGTGAACTTTGACCTACTTTATCCAGCAGATGTGAATAAGTAATCAAGTCAAACTCTGCCAAGTAATTGTCAGCCACATAGTATACCTATAAAAATTGATTGCATTGTGCTTGGTAAATGTGGAGATATTGATCACTGAATATTGCAAAATAAAAAAAAAATAAAAAAAGAATATGAAGGCACTTTTGACATTTCATATTGCTGAAAGCATAGGACAAACAATATTAATAATTATATATTTGTAATCTGCACAAGAAACAGTTTAGGAAGAAAAAATCGTCTAAATTAATCCAACAGCTCTAGAGATATCAATTCTCAAAAAGTGGACATCTCGAAGTTTCGCGAAATGCCTTCAAATCGTCTAAAAGGTCACGGAATCAACGATATCTTGGAAAGTATCTTAAATATTGCACAAAACTTTTGGGCTTTTCCATCCAATATATCTTGCAACACGTGGTTAAAATTTCAGCCAATTCTGAGATGGTAGGGTGGAAGGCATTGGTTGAGTTGAGCTGGAATGACCCTACATATATCGAATAAAATATGCTGAGGTGGCTAGTTAATAAAAAGGCGAATGCAACTCACCTAAACCCAAATAAGAATAAAATGAGTAGATGTGATCTGTTCTTTTTCAAGTTCATAAAAATGGCGTTGAATAAAAACAAACTGGTTTAAATGGAAGTTGGATTATCGCTGCTTTCTTCCACTGGCGTAACCGTAATCGTAAACTCGTGAATTATACAGCGCCAACGAAAGCTAAGTCGCGGAAACTATTTTAATCACAGGCACTCAGTCAAAACAATATCGATAGGCAAGAAGGGTTTAGTTCCAGGTCAAGATCCGAGAGTCAGACAGGCAATCAGACGGCTACGGTGCATGATGTTTAGAGTTGAAGCGGCAAGTTAGGTGAGAGGAAGAAGAATAACCAGGATAAGCAAGAGGAATGGTTTCAGTTTTGAGTTGAAACATGGGCAGAGATTACTGGGGGTGAAGTGTTGGTGACTGAAATCCTTTTGCAAATGTAAATGTTTTTCTATTGCGACCATATGGCCTCGATCCTGCTCATTTTCCCATTGAATTGGTTGGGTCAGGTCCTTCACCCCCGCTGCGCGTTTGAGTAGGCGCATCGCCTGTATGTATTTAGTGCTTGCTGTGCAGATCCGCACATCAGGAAACGCAGCTTCTCCATTCACTCCTTTCGGTAGTTGATCTTCCCGCCTCGTCCCACTACATGTCCAAGTTCGTCTTTGAGGCCATAGATGTCAGATTTATATTATTTTAAAGATTACTTAATTATGGTTTATGAGATTATTAAGCGTTACATCTGCTAAATTTTAGCATATTTAGTTACTCTAAATTCCGTTAGCCTTGGCCATACTTCCGGTTTTGGGGATTCCATGGCAAAGTTATAAGCGACTTTTTTAACGATGTTTTTAGCTCTGAGTTTTTACAGAAGGAGAAAGTTCCAGCAGTTGTTGACATTTGCACTCAGCTGTTGGCGAAAAATCCGTACGGTCAGGTAACTGCCGTTAAAACGATGCAAATTAGGGCAGAGAAGCCGGCAAAAATCAAATTCCCAATGTTGCTGAAACCTATAGAGCTCCAAGGGAAGTCGAGAGTGGCGCTCGATATAAGTGAAGTGTTATTCTGATTTCTTTTAAACAGTTACTTAGCGTTTTATATTAATATTTCAATATGAGGCTAGAATTGATAACTGGTTTCTTTGCTGTATGCAAATTTTGACATTAGTTTACGCTATAGAAAACGTTTAAACGCTATAGAAAGCATTTAAGGTAAAGCCGACGCTAATTTTTGCAAGCGAATTTCATCTCATCCAACGAATTCTGTGATACGAATTCTGTGATACTTTTAAAGGAAAGATTAATGAATGGTTCATAAGAAGAAATTTGAACAATATTTTGGCTGAACCATGTATCCAAACATTTGTCCTTGCTTTTTTCTAAAGTGCAGTATCAACAATATTTTTCATTAGTTTAAATAAATTTCTTACTTCATATGACCAAATGCATTACCGATGAACCACCATGCTTTGTTTTAATGTTTAAATAATATAAACACCATTATAAACATTATAAATTATAAACACCATGTTTAAATATTTTAAAGGCAGTCAGTGTGCAGTTTACTGGAAACCTTGGATGTGTTGTAGGCTGTATGGACACTGAAGACGAAGGGGCTGACAGAGCAGCTGTACGTCGACGAAGTGGATGTGGATGAGGTCGGAATAGTTGAGACGCTGATGGATGACAATGCCATCTCAAACGTCTCCAGACCTGGAACTTCTCTCAATCGTCCAGACTCTGGTGTTGGAACTCCAAGTCCAGGTGTCAGGTATCTAACAGTAATAATAACAATAACAGCGAAAGTTAGCATGCCAAGCTACCATTTAGCCTTAAAATGTAAAAGTACATGGCGTTACATAGCAACTGTGTGGTCTCGAATTGATTGGGTGAGGTCCTTCACCACCGCTGCCCGTTTGAATGGGCGCCATGCCATTTAAGGTCCCCGTATATTCGTATCATGTAAACTAGAGATTTCTACAGCGCCCAACGGAAGCTCATTTGCGGGAACTTAGTGGTGATATATTATTTAAACATTCACAAGCGTTTCGTAAAAACAAAATCTATAGTCAGGACGGACCAGTGGCTTAATTTACAGAATACCCTTTCGCATGTTTTAGCCATGGTCACATACTGTTGGTGCATTTGCGTAACATATCCCTGAACTAGAGGAGCACGTAATGAAATGTACTGAAATGTAGTGTTAAGATAATCTGTAAAGTGACGCCTAAGAAAATAGAAAGTAGACTGGCTTATGCTCTTACAAAATAGAGGTACAATACAATACAATACAACTTATATTTATAACGCGCCTTAATAAAACAATGTCTTACTCAAAGGACGCGTTACAACCTAATAATTAGTTATAGTACTGAGAGAATAAATGTGTCTTAAGTTTTAATTTAAAATTATCTATTGAAGAGCATCTTCGAACAGATTCAGGTAAAGAGTTCCAGGTAAAGAGGTGTTATCCTTAGCCCCCATTTAGTTAACTTGTGTTCTCCTCAAATTCTTTCTTCTTATAAAAATACTCTAGCCAGTTTTATGCCCCTTTTTATTTATAAAAATGTGGTTAAAAAATTCCTCGAACATAGGTATAAGTAAAACCATAATTAATTTGCTATCGCTTGTGTAAATAGACGCCTGCATTTGCATTTGCTTTATTTGCATTCGCTAGATAGCACCATGCTTTTTAAAAACCTCTTGGATCAATGTTTTGACATTAGTTTCATGAATCCTTTTCATGAATTTGGCAGGTGGCGAAAGCGGAGCAAAACACAGTCACAAGTTTTGCGACAACCTTCTCAGTCTTCTATATGACCATCTCATACCTCGATATGACCTATCCAGGTTTCGATATGACCTTCCCGGAATTCGATATGACCTTCTCAGAATTCGCTGTGACCATATCGGACTTCGATGTGGCCGTATGAGACATGGATGTGAGAATCTCAGATTTCATTAATTACAAAATTCGACATCACCATCTCAGACTTCTATCTAAGCCTCTCCGATTACGATATGACCATCTCAGACCGGTAGGATCATCGCAGGCTTCGGTTTGACCATTTCAGGCTTCGACATGACAGCCTGCCAGCATTGACTCCCAGCCTGCCAGCATCGACTCCCAGCCTGCCAGTAAGTATGCTTTGTATGTATGTATGTTTGTGTGTATGTATGTATCTGTGTATCTTTCTATGTATGTTTCTATGTATGTATCTATGTATTTATGCATTTACACCATTAATCATGCAGTTGCCATGGTCACGTTTACAAGCACATGTCGTCGTCGTCATAACCAGGCCTAATTCTAGGAAAGTTAAAGTCGCGGAAAGATTTAAAATGGCGGACAAGGTTGACGGAGCTTTGTTTTTTACGGTCTTATTTGAATTGGATGAAACTGATGTCTTTAGCATTAGCCTTTGATTATCTAAAGAAGTTTGAACTGTTATAACGTTGTTTACCGTGAGTATCTTTGAGAACAATGGAGATTGTTTTTGTTTTCTGGGAGGGTGTCATCACTTAAACCAGCACCGCGCAAGTATCTGGCGATGACTTATAGGAAAGTTGACGGCGCTGCCAATTGTGGTTTTGAATAGGGGATTAACGAAGTGCCTCAGGCTGAGGCAGAAGGGCCCTACGTGAACCATATGTCGTCGCTTAGATCTTAAAACAAACGTCCGTTTAAAACAGCCGTAAGAAACCAGCAACTCGGCGCTTGACGATTTCATTTGATAGTTATTTATTGTTTTAGCGCCCCAAATTATTTAACATGTAATAGTTCTTACAAATAATCACGAATGAAGTAAAATGTAGCTTCCACCAGAAGTTTTGGTCTTATGAGCAACGATGGCAATTAATTTTCTTTCCTGATAGGCAAACTACCACTGCTGTGCACTTTTTAAAAATGCTTAACCTCGGCTTTGAAGGTCATCAAGCTCAAGCTTGAAAACAGCACACATATAAAATAGTCGTTTCAGGGATTTCCGTGCTTTCAGTTTTTCAATTTCCCTCTGACAAACATTCATCTCTATTCATGGTTACTAAATATTGTCAGTCACTTTAGAACACTGGCTATCCTTCCATTAGTCCACCAGTCTGTCTCTCCATCTGTCTAATTATCTGTGTCTTTTTCTGTGTCTGCCCCACAGTGTACCTATCAATGTAGTCAACCATTAATCTAGCTACCTGTCTGCCTGCCTGCCTATTTAACTACAAAAACTAGAAGTGGTCTTGGTGGACTAGCTTTTTCAGCTGTGGACCTAAATGTTGTTTTTTCCGTTTGCATCTTTTGTTCTGCTCAGTGCATTGTGTTTTGACTGAAGACTCACTTTTTTCAGTTGGCTTATCCATCCTAGGCAGGACTTCATCAGACTGACTTTTGGATACTGACCTTACTCAGGCTTGATTTTGAGATGGGCAGTCAGTTGGTGCCTTTTGCATTAGACACTGGCACTATGGAAGGTTAAAATTACAATTACCGCCAACCTGCCAGTCGCACAGCTTTATGTCTATCTGCCTGCTTAGGTATTTTGTATGTCTTATGTATTAAATTGTTTTTCTGTCTTTCTGTCTTTAGGTGCATTTTCAACAACCACTGATTGGCATTCTGCCTTGTACAGTAGTTTCAGTTTCAAGGGTGGCTGTATCTCGGCTCTTCAGCAAAGTCTATACCCATATAGTGCACAAAAGTCAACCACATGGCCAAGGAGTTTGGTGTTCTCGGCACGACTGGAAAACCACGTCCAGTGAAGGTAATATTGATTATTCAGAAATGGGGCAAAGCTTCATTCACCTTGATGCAAGGTTCAACTGGTGGCTGCAAACATGGGGAAATCATGCAGGTGGTGGTAGCAGTAGTAGTAGTGGTGGTGGTGGAGGTGGTGGTGGTGGTGGTGGTAGTGGTAGTAGTAGTAGTAGTTGTTGTTTAGAGTGGAAACGGGGAATCGTGTAGCATTACAACACCACAAACCGGGCACCGCGGAAACCGGGGAAGTCTCTGTTTCGGAAATCCATTAATTTCGCATTTTTGGCATGCAAAAGAAGTGCATAAGGTTGAAACTTTGCTTTTTTTTAACTGTCCTCGTTTTCCGGCATGCAGGCATGCAGACAGGCAATCAGATGGCTATGGTGGGTGGTGTTTGGAATTAGTTCTGGAGGAGAGATAAGGGAAGAAGAGGAATCTGGATATGATGAGAGATATTGCAGGTTTGCCCCCAGAAATAGAATATTATAATGGCTCTTGACTAAGCCTACTCAAAATGACAATTAAATATTTTTTTAACACAAGCCAATGTGTCTAGCAATCCTTGAAACGTCCCATTTCATTGCATTGCATTTCAAGGTAAGAAATAATGGAAATTCACTGCCAAAACATGACACATACACTACAGAACACACTATACATTCTACTCATACCACTACTCAAAACACCAATAATTATTTTTGTTAGACAAACTAACGTCTCAGTGATAACCATTGAAATTACCTTCTTCAATGCATTGTAATGTAATCATAACAAGATTTATATAGCGCCCAAATGAAAGCTAAGTCGCAGGAATGCTCCGTCAAAACAAAATCAATACAGGAAGTGTTTGGTTCCAGATCAAGATCCAGGAGTCAGGTGGGCATTCAGATGGTTACTGTGGATGTTCCCTGAAATTGGATCTGCAAGATAGATGAAGGGAAGAAGAAGAATTGGGATAGGATCTGTGGAACGTTTTCAGTTTTGAGTGGAAAGGGTGAAGTGATGGGTAGCACTGTACTTCATGGTAAGAAACAGTACCAACAGAATGACAGTCATTTCTAGTACAAACCAAAACACTTTGAACCAAATTAAGTCTCATTCTAACTTCTACAATTAAATTCGTATTGATTGCATTTACTTATTGTGTTAAATTTTTCGAATATTTATCATGAACTTGTTAGATTTCAGTCAAGTCAGCAACAGATGCAAAAGTGTACAAAGTGATTATCAGTAGCATTAAAGCTAGGTGATTTTTGAAGTGCCATTGACTGCTATGTCTACCTTTACAAGCCTAATTATATGATATTTGAAGTGCTGGTCAGCTATGCTTACCCTTTTAAGCCTTAATAAGTGATATGTTGAGTGCAATTTACTGCTTTGTTCAACTCTGTAGGCCTTACTAAGTGATACATGAAGTGCTGGTAACCTGATTTTACCTTTATGAACATTCTTAATTAATACACGAAGTGTGCTAAGTCTAGAACTGTATGCCTTACTAGGTCATATTGGAAGTGCTAGAGACTGCTGTGTCTACCTCTGTATCCTTAACTAAGTGTTATATGAAGTGCTAGTAAGCAGTGCTTAACTGAATAGACCATTCTAAGTGATATGAGAAGTGCTATTATGGTTATGTAACCTCTGTTAACCTGACTAGGTCATATTTGAAGTGCTAGTGACTGCTATATCTGCCTCTGTAATCCTAACTAAGGGATAAATAAAGTGATTTTCAGCTGTTTACCCTTTTAAGCCTTGATTAGTGATATATTGAGTGCGACTTACTGCTTTACTCAACTCTACAGACCTAACTAAGTGATATATGAAGTGATAGTAAGCTGAATATTACCTCTATGTCTAAGTGATACGTGATGTGCTAGTATGCAAAGTCAAGGACTGTGAGCCTTTCTAGGTGGTATTTGAAGGGCTTGCGACTGATGTGTCAACCTCTATAAGCTTAACTAATTGATATATAAAGTGCTAGTCAGCTGCATTTACCCTGCTAAGCCTTAATAGTTGATATATTGAGTGCAATTTACTGCTATGTGTACCTGTGTAGGCCTTTCTAAGTGATATGTGAAGCGCCAGTAAGCTGTGCTTACCTGTGTTGGCCTCACGGAATGATATAGGAAGTGCTAGTAAGCTGTTCTTTGCTCTGTAGGCCTTTGTAATTGATGTATGAAGTGCTTTTCTTTTACGTAATATAAACTTTTCTAGCCATACTAGGTGATATTTGAAATGCTAGTGACTGCTATATCTGCATCTGTAAGGGAGGGAGAGAACGAAAAGAGAGGAAACGAAGAAGACAGTGAAAAGAGAAGAAGGGAGTGAAAATGGAGTAGGGGACATCCTACACACACACACACGTACCTGCGCACGGACGCACGCGCACGCACGGACGCACACAGTTTTACACTAAACATACCATGATTACCGCTAATCATAATTATGTGTATGTAGTTATGCGTCATTTTGACATTCCGCCCAGTTACACACAATCTTCGCTTTTAATGAACTCGGTGGCCCAGGAACTGTTGAAAAGTTGCATGAGCCAAACACTTGCCTAAAATATGTTGGGCAAAATAATACATTATATTCAATAAAATCTATAAGAATATCTTTGTCATTTTTTAAAATATGAAACTAAAAAACTGATTTCATGCCAATTATAAAAACTTGTCTGATATGCAATAAAGAAAACAATAAAACTTTATAATAGACCCATATAAAAAGTTGTCAAATATAGTAGTAGTTGTAGTAGTGGGAGTAGTGGGAGTGGTAGTAGTAGTAGTAATGGTAGTAGTATTTATATATTAATTATTTGTTTATTAAATAATTTGTTTAATTAGTTTTTTCAGTTTCAAGCACCAGCCACATGCCGACAACCATCTAGAGACTTATGAGCCATGGAGCGAGAGAGAGAGGAAAGGCTGGAAACCAAGGAAAGGCAGAAGAGCAACAACAGCAACCATTTGCCGGAATCAAATACCATTAAGGACGTAAGTCTTTATCTATTTAGTTAATTATATATTTATTTAGTTAGTTATTTGTTTAATCACTTATGTTTTCAGTTACCAGTACTAGCCACATGCTGACAAACAGCCACAGACTAAGGCCAGCCTTGCTTTGGGTTCCCTGTTTAGCAAAGGATTTGTTTCAAATTGGGGTTAAATCCAGTATATATTTGTTATGACGCTTCATATGTACGTTGCGAAAGTATTGCAGTCTTACTAATAGTTGTCCAAGTCATCTGCTTTACAAAAGGCCGAAGCTGACAACCGGAATTTTTCCACCAATTTCTCTATTTCACCATGTGTATCAGAATGTATGTTTGTGTGAATGTTTGTTAGTGCACGTTTGAAAACATTTGTCTAGCAATGTTTACTCAGAAAGGCAGCCTGTGTTTTCATTGTTGGTTAAATCCTGTATCTGAATTTCTGTGTTGTCTTAAGGGAAATTTTGAAGGATGGTTAAATCGTACGAAGGAGAATTTCTTTCGAAATGAGCCACGGTTTGCTTAGCTCCTCAACTGCAACTCACAGTCGGTCGTTAAGCAGGAAGCTAACAAGCAGCTCTTGTGAGTTTAAGTTGCTTGTGACTCCATCTGGGATGAGTGGTGACTGGATAATTGAAATGAGTTGAACTTTATCTTCTGTTGAGACCAATGACCGTAGATCTCCAACCGACGCGAGACCATTGATTTTGAATTCGGAATTTCCGTTTGCATAGATCAGTTCTTGTTGAGGCCTTAGTTCCGTTGGTCGTCGTCTGTGAGCCACAAGTGACATCCTTGTCGCAGCCATCTCCTTATTCTTATTCTTCTGCTTGAACCCAGACTGCGGGCCTTTGTGACAACAGTCGATCGCTGGTGACGACTGCATGTGGTGCCGCAACATCTCTGCATGACCTCTGAATGTTGTCGAGTGTGAATCACGTATTTTGTGTTTATAACAGACTTCAGCTGGAAATGGAAATTCTACGTCAGCTGCGGAACAAACGATCATCCAACAACCACCGGAGCGAAACGGAATAAGTGCAAACAATGGACCAGGAGGAGGAAGGGGCGCTGGTGCCCTGTCGTCGCGTTCTGGACCAGCAGTACAGATTCCAGCACAAGTACTGCCCTCTGTCTGTGCACAGTGACTACGCACCTGTCGTCAGCCGCCGCTCAGTCGTGGAAAGACGAGGTGTAGTCTTCATTGAAGGAATTTGCTTGTCTCAAATCAGTCAGTCCAACCACTCGTCCGTCCTCTGTGCTGCTCTCTCTTGCTTCTCATCATTTCTTCCATTCATTCCGGTCATTCAGAGAATTTATACAGCGCACTTCAAGATGTCTGATAGCAACGTCAAAAAACTCAAGGACTTCTTTCTGATTTACGCTGTTAGATCGGCTGATTTCCCAAATATGGTGTTTTTACTTACGAAATGATTTTCCGGTAATTTATTTTAAAACCTGCATTTTATTAAAGATATGAGAGCAGCTATGACCTATGTTCCTGATTGGGTAGCAGTATTGTCCATCCACAGGTCATCTGGTTTGCAAGTTCTATGGTTTTAACACTTGAAACACTTGGAAAGATTTCTATTGGCAGCTTTTAAAATGGTTGTGTCTAGTAAGTATTTAGTCAATCAAAGAAGATTCGTTTGTGTCTTGAGTCTTAAGATGAGATTTTGATGACAGCTAAATCGTCTTAATATCTTGCAGATAATCGGTCGGTTGTTGAAATTTTCATAGACTGCCGATAATATTTTGATGCTTTTAAATGTTTGTACATTAATATGATTTTGTGTGGATTTATAGTCTTTAACCGTTTGACTGTTATTGGCTGCTGCAGAATAGGAATGCTTGTAATAATCCTTGTAATTTGTCTTCCTGCATTCGTTCATCGGATTTCCTGCTACACAGAACTTCTATTAGTATCGGCTATCATCCAAACAGCCGCCTTCCAATTATTTCCTTCAACGTATAGACACAGCCGACAGTAACAGCTTCTGTATGTCTGATCTAATCTAATGACTTCTATAGTGCCGTGTCCTTCCCTCTTTCGTCTCCCGGCTACAGGATCTAAGTCTTCTTACTTCAAAAACGCAGTTCATTTGGCACCAGTTGATAGTAAAGAGAGACTGGTATCACTGCGGCGCTTTAACCATTGCATTTCTTCGGTCCACTTTTTTTACGTTGTTCCATTCTGGACTTGTGTTCTCCTTGACCAGGAATTAACGATGGCTCAGTTTAAAGACCTTCTGTAAGTCGCTTCTGTTTTCATCAGTTGCAGGTCTTTTCCCATTCTTTTACATTCAATGCTACTGCCACTGTTATCCCTGCATTCACTCGTTCGCTCGTTCATTCAGAGCTTGTGTATAGCACCCCTCCGAGATATCTACGCAAGAAAAGATCACAGCCCAGCCTTGGCAAAAGAGAAAAGTGGATGCAGGTGCATAAGGCGTCCCTGGTTTCAAGAAAACACAACGCCTCACTGCATCTATTCAGACCTTCACATGGGACGAATGAGACAGTTCAGACATGGGCAGTTAAAAAACTAGCTAACGTTACCTCTAAATTCAGTTTAGTTTCTGGTCAGATACAAAACAGTTGACATTTAGTACTGCCTTGCAAATGGAATACTGTATATAAATAGGTCCCTGAGTGGACTTTAAATCCGGGCTACAGGAAACATTATTAGCGAAAGACAGACTGGTAGAGGTACGTTTCAAGTTAGAGGAAAAGATGTTTACTTCGTTGGCTGCTCATCCCACAGCGCACCTGTTTTAAGATCGCTTTGAGTCCCTCCCTCCCTCCCTTCGATGCATTCGTCCGTCTTCGTTCTTTTCTCCTTTCTTCGCTGCCTGCTTTTCTTCCGTCCACCAGTTCGATCAATTCTCCGATGCGTCTCCCTAGCTTCCTTGATGCCTCCCTCTCCTCCCTCTCTCTCCTTTGCTTTCTGTGCCTATCTGTGTGTCTGTCTGTGTGTCTGTCTGTCTGCATTCTTAGTGAAGTTTCTTGAAAAATGTGAAGCTTCGTAAAAAATGTGAAGTTTCGGTAAAAATTTGAAATTTTTCGTGAAAATTGTGCCGTTTCTTGAAAATGCGATATTTATCAAGAAATGTGAAGTTTCTTGAGAAATGTAGAGTTTCGTGAGAAATGTTAAGTATCGTCAAAAATGTGAAGTTTCTTGATAAATATGAAGTTTCGTGAAAAATGCAAAGTTTCTTCAGAATTGTGAAGTTTATTGGAAAATGTGAATTTTCTAGAAAATGTGATTTCTTCATAAATATGGTGTTTCTTGAGAAATGTGAAGTTTATTGGAAAATGTGAAGTTTCATCAAAAATGTGAAGTTTCGTCAGAAATGTGCCATTTCTTCCAAAAATTTGAAGTCTCGTGAAAATTGAGAAGTTCAGTGAGAAATGTGCAGTTTCTTCAGAATTGGAACTTCCGTGAGAAATGTGTACTTTCTTGAGAAAAGTGAAGTTTAGTCAAAAATTTGAACTTTTTTGAAGAATGTGAAGTTTCTTGAGAAATGTGAAGTTCCCTGAGAAATGTGAAGTTTCTTGGAAAATGTAAAGTTTTGTCAAATATGTGAAGTTCCGTGAAAAAAGCGCAGTTTCTTGAAAAATGTGAAGTTTCTTGAGAAATGTGAAATTTCATAATAAATGTAAAGTTTCTTGATAAATCTGAAGTTTTGTGAAAAATGAGAAGTTTCTTGAGATATGTGAAGTTTGGCCAAAAATGTGAAGTTCTGTGAAAATTGTGCAGTTTCTTGAAAAATGTTAAGTCTCTTGAGAAATGTGAAGTTTCGTGAAAGATGAGAAGTTTCTTGAGATATGTAAAGTTTCGTCAAAAATGTGAAGTCCATGAAAGTTGTGCAGTATCTCGAGAAATGTGAAGTTTCTGAAAAATGTGACGTTTTCGTGAAGAATGTGAAGTTTCGTGAAAAATGTGAAGTTTCTTGAGAAATCTGAAGTTTCTTGAAAATGTGAATTTTCGTGAACAATGTGAAGTTTCTTGAGAAATCTGAAGTTCCTTGAGAAATCTGAAGTTTCTTGAGAAATGTGGAGTTTCATGTAATATGTAAAGTATCGTCAAAAATGTGAAGTTTCTTGATAAATATGAAGTTTCGTGAAAAATTTGAAGTTTCTTCAGAATTGTGAAGTTTTTTGGAAAATGTGAAGTTTCTAGAAATGTAATTTCTTGATAAATGTGGTGTTTCTTGAGAAATGTGAAGTCTATTGGAAAATGTGAAGTTTCTTGGAAAATGTGAAGTGTCTTGGAAAATGTGAAGTTTCTTGGAAAATGTAACGTTTCTTCCAAAATTTGAAATTTCATGAAAAATGAGAAGTTCCGTGAAAAATGTGCAATTTCTTGAAAATTTGAATTTTCTTCAGAATTGTAAATTTTCGTCAAAAAAATTGAAGTTCCATGGAAAAAGTGCAGTTTCTTGAAGAATGTAAAGTTTTGTGAAAAATGTGAAGTTTCGGTAAAAATTTAAAATGTTTCGTGAAAAATGTGCAGTGTCTTGAAAATGCGAGGCTTTGTTGAGAAATGTGAAGTTTCTTGAGAATTGTTAAGTTTCGTGAGTATTGTGAGGTTTCTTACAAAATGTGAGGTTTCATGAGAAATGTAAAGTTTACTAATAAGTGTGGAGTTTCTTGTAAAATGTGAAGTTTTGTCAAAAATGTGAAGTTTCTTGATAAAAATGAAGTTTCGTGATAATGAATAGTTTCTCGAGATATGTGAAGTTTCTTGAAAAATTTGAAGTTTCTTTAGAAATGTGAAGTCTCGTCAACAATGAGAAGTTACGTGAAAAATTTGATGTTACGTGAAAGTTGTGCAGTTTCTTGATAAATCTGAATTTCCGTAAGAAAATGTGAAGTTTCTTGAGATAAGTGAAGTTTCTTGAAAATGTGAAGTTTCGTGAACAATGTGGAGTTTCTTGAGAAATGTGAAGTTACTAGAGAAACATGAAGATTCTTTAAAGATTTGAAGTTTTTCGTGAGAATTGTGGAGTTTCTTGAAAAATGTGAAGTTTCTTGAGAAATGTGAAGTTTCTTTAAAAATGTCAACTTTTTTGATAGATCTGAAGTTTCGTCAAAAATGTGAAGTTCCGTTAAACTTGTGTAGTTTGTTGAGAAATGTGAAGCTTCGTGAAAAATGTCAAGTTTGTTTAGAAACGTGAAGTTCTTGAGAAATGGGAAGATCTTTTAGAAATGTGAAGTTCCTTGAAAAATGTGATGTTTTGTGAAAAATTTGAAGTTTCTTGAAAAATGTGAAGTTCCTGGAGAAATGTGAAATTTCTTGAGAAATGTAAAGTTTACTGAAAAATGTGAAGTTTCTTGGAAAATGTGCAGTTTCTAATAAATGTGATTTCTTGATAAATGTGGTGTTTCTTGAGAAATGTGAAGTTTCTTTAAAAATGTCAACTTTCTTGATATATATGAAGTTTCATCAAAAATGTGAAGTTCCGTTAAACTTGTTAGTTTGTTGAGAAATGTGAAGTTTCGTGAAAAATGTCAAGTTTCTTTAGAAACGTGAAGTTTCTTAAGAAATGGGATGTTCTTTTAGAAATGTGAAGTTCCTTGAAAAATGTGATGTTTTGTGAAAAATGTGAAGTTTCTTGAGAAATGTGAAATTCCTGGAGAAATGTGAAGTTTCTTGAGAAATGTGGAGTTTCATGAGAAATGTAAAGTTTACTGAAAAATGTGGAGTTTCTTGTAAAATGTAAAGTATCTTCAGAATTGTGAAGTTTATTGGAAAATGTGAAGTTTCTTGAGAAATGTGAAGTTTCTTGGAAAATGTGAAGTTTCGTGAAAAATGTGAAGTTTCATCAAAAATGTGCAGTGTCTTGAAAAGCGAGGCTTTACTGAGAAACGTGAAGTGTCTTGAGAATTGTTAAGTTTCTTGAGAAATGTGGTTTCTTACAAAATGTGGAGTTTCTTGAGAAATGTGAAGTTTCTTGAGAAATGTTAGGTTTCGTGAGAATTGTGAGGTTTCTTACAAAATGTGAGTTTTCATGAGAAATGTAAAGTTTACTAATAAATGTGGAGTTTCTTGTAAAATGTGAAGTTTCGTCAAAAATGTGAAGTTTCTTGATAAAAATGAAGTTTCGTGATAATGAATAGTTTCTCGAGATATGTGAAGTTTCTTGAAAAATTTGAAGTTTCTTTAGAAATATGAAGTCTCGTCAACAATGAGAAGTTACGTGAAAAATTTGATGTTACGTGAAAGGTGTGCAGTTTCTTGATAAATCTGAATTTCCGTAAGAAAATGTGAAGTTTCTTGAGATAAGTAAAGTTTCTTGAAAATGTGCAGTTTCTAATAAATGTGATTTCTTGATAAATGTGGTGTTTCTTGAGAAATGTGAAGTTTCTTTAAAAATGTCAACTTTCTTGATAGATCTGAAGTTTCGTCAAAAATGTGAAGTTCCGTTAAACTTGTGTAGTTTGTTGAAAAATGTGAAGTTTCGTGAAAATGTGAAGTTTCATGAAAAATGTGAAGTCTCGTCAAAAATGTGCAGCGTCTTGAAAATGCGAGGTTTTATTGAGAAATTGAAGTTTCTTGAGAATTGTTAAGTTTCTTGAGAAATGTCAGGTTTCTTACAAAATGTGAAGTTTCTTGAGAAATGTGAAGTTTCTTAAAAACTGTCAACTTTCTTGATAGATCTGAAGTTTCGTCAAAAATGTGAAGTTCCGTTAAACTTGTGTAGTTTCTTGAAAATGTGAAGTTTCGTCAAAAATGTGAAGTTTCTTGAGAAATCTGAAGTTCCGTAGAAAATGTGAAGTTTTTAGAGATAAGTGATGTTTCTTGAGAAATGTGAAGTTTCTTGAGAAATCTGGAGTTTCTTGTAAAAGGTAAAGGTTCGTGAAAAATGTAAACTTTCGTGAACAGTGTGAAGTTTCTTGAGAAATTTGAAGTTCCTAGAAAATGTGAAGTTTCTTGAGATAAGTGAAGTTTCTTGAAAATGTGAAGTTTCGTGAAAAATGTGATGTTTCTTGAGAAATCTGAAGTTCCGTAGAAAATGTGAAGTTTCTAGAGATAAGTGAAGTTTCTTGAGAAATGTGAAGTTTCTTGAAAAATGTGATGTTTTGTGAAAAATGTGAAGTTTCTTGAAAAATGTGAAGTTCCTGGAGAAATATGAAATTTCTTGAGAAATGTAAAGTTTACTGAAAAATGTGGAGTTTCTTGTAAAATGTAAAGTATCTTCAGAATTGTGAAGTTTCTTGGAAAATGTGCAGTTTCTAATAAATGTGATTTCTTGATAAATGTGGTGTTTCTTGAGAAATGTGAAGTTTCTTAAAAAATGTCAGCTTTCTTGATAGATCTGAAGTTTCGTCAAAAATGTGAAGTTCCGTTAAACTCGTGTTTCTTGAAAATGTGAAGTTTCGTCAAAAATGTGAAGTTTCTTGAGAAATCTGAAGTTCCGTAGAAAATGTGAAGTTTCTAGAGATAAGTGGTTTCTTGAGAAATGTGAAGTTTCTTGAGAAATCTGCAGTTTCTTGTAAAAGGTAAAGTTTCGTGAAAAATGTGAAGTTTCGTGAACAGTGTGAAGTTTCTTGAGAAATTTGAAGTTCCTAGAAAATGTGAAGTTTCTTGAGATAAGTGAAGTTTCTTGAAAATGTGAAGTTTCGTGAAAAATGTAATGTTTCTTGAGAAATCTGAAGTTCTGTAGAAAATGTGAAGTTTCTAGAGATAAGTGAAGTTTCTTGAGAAATGTGAAGTTTCTTGAAAAATGTGATGTTTTGTGAAAAATGTGAAGTTTCTTGAAAAATGTGAAGTTTCGGAAAAATTTTGAAATGTTTCGTGAAAAATGTGCATGGTCTTGAAAATGCGAGAGTTTCTTGAGAAATGTGAAGTTTCTTGAGAAATGTGGAGTTTCTTGAGAAATGTGGAGTTTCATGAGAAATGTGAAGTTTCTTGAGAAATGTGGAGTTTCTTGAGAAATGTGGAGTTTCATGAGAAATGTTAAGTTAACTGAAAAATGTGGAGTTTCTTGTAAAATGTAAAGTATTATCAAAAATGTGAAGTTTCTTGAAAAATTTGAAGTATCTTCAGAATTGTGAAGTTTGTTGGAAAAGTCAAGTGTCTTTAGAAACGTGAAGTTTCTTAGGAAATGGGATGTTCTTTTAGAAATGTGAAATTCCTTGAAAAATGTGATGTTTTGTTAAAAATGTGAAGTTTCTTGAGAAATGTGAAGTTCCTGGATAAATGTGAAGTTTCTTGAGAAATGTGGAGTTTCATGAGAAATGTAAAGTTTACTGAAAAATGTGGAGTTTCTTGTAAAATGTAAAGTATCTTCAGAATTGTGAAGTTTCTTGGAAAATGTGAATTTTTCTAATAAATGTGATTTCTTGATAAATGTGATTTCTTGAGAAATGTGAAGTTTCTTGAGAAATGTGGAGTTTCTTGAGAAATGTGAAGTTTCTTGAGAAATGTGAAGTTTCTTACAAACATTGAGGTTTGATGAGAAATGTAAAGTTTACTGAATAATGTGAAGTTTTGTGGAAAACGTGCAATTTCTTGAAAATGCGAGTTTTCTAGGACAATGTGAAGTTCTGTAAAAACGACAAAGTTGCGATTAAAATTTGAAGGTTTTTGAGAATTGTGGAGTTTCTTGAAAAATGTGAGGTTTCTTGAGAAATGTGAAGTTTCTTTAAAAATGTCAACTTCCTTGATCTGAAGTTTTGTCAAAAATGTGAAGTTCCGTTAAACTTGTGTAGTTTCTTGAAAAACGTTAAGTTTCTTGAGAAATGTGAAGTTTTGTAAAAAATGTCAAGTTTCTTTAGAAACGTGAAGTTTCTTGAAAATTGTGAAGTTCTTTGAGAAATTTGATGTTCCTTGAAAAATGTGATGTTTTGTGAAAAATGTGAAATGTTTCGTGAGAAATGTGCAGTGTCTTGAAAATGAGAGGGTTTATTGAGAAATGTGAAGTTTCTTGAGAATTGTGAAGTTTCATGAGAAATGTAAAGTTTACTGAAAAATGTGGAGTTTCTCGAAAAAATGTCAAGTTTGTTGAGAAATGTGAAGTTTCGTCAAGATTGTTGAGTTTCTTGAGAAATGTGAAGTTTCGTCAAAAATGTCAAGTTTTTTATGATATGTGAAGTCTCGTGAAAAATGCGAAGTTTCGTGAAGAGTGTGAAGTTTCGTGAAAAATGTGAAGTTCCTTTTGAAATGTGAATTTTCTTGAAAAATTTGAAGTTTCTTTAGAAATGTGAAGTCTCTTGAACAATGAGAAGTTTCTTGAGATATGTGAATTTCTTGAAAATGTGAAGTTTCGTGAAAAATGTGCAGTTTCTTGAAAAATGTGAAGTATCGTTAAGAATTGGTAGTTTTTTGTGAAAAATGTTATTTCCGTAAAAATGTGCAGGTTTTTGAAAATCCGAAGTTTCTTGGGAAATCTGAAGTTCCGTAAAAAAATGAAGTTTCTGGAAAAATGTGAGACTTCGTGAAAAATTTGAATTTTCGGTAAAAATTTGAAGTTTTTCGAGAAAATGGTGATGTTTCTGAACAATGTGAATTTCTTTGAAAAATTTGAAATTTACTTAGAAATGTGAAGTCTCGTGAAAATTGCTAAGTTTCGTTAAAAATGTGAAGATTCGTGAAAAATGTGCAATTTCTTGAAATTGCGAAGTTTTTAGCAAAATTTGAAGTTCCGGAAGAACTGTGTAGTTTGGGTAAAAAATTTGACGGTGGGCGATTGGTTTTCGCCTTACTTCATTCAATGGATCCTTTTACGCATGGTAAATTGCTATAGGCTAAATGTCAGTAGATTTGTTTAGAAATTCAGCTTGTCGTTTGTGAAATTATGATGGGCTCCGAATATCCGGAAATTAGATTTCCACAGCGAAACTGATAAGAATTGATTATTTTATCTGTTAGGCCCTAGTGACATAAAACAATTTGAATACAATTACTTCAATGAGACAGTGGCTGATTGGTTTGTAAGTCTCTCTCTCTCGCTTTGTCTCTCTTCCTTTCTGTGTCTTATTAGTAGCTGTATGCTGTGTGCTGTTTGTCGTATGTGTAATAATTTGCGTTATGTTGATGTCTATCTAGATTGGTTTGCTTCTGGAGAAAGAAGTCGGATGACGATCTTCAGCTGCAGTTTCTGATCCTCTTGTAAGGTAGGCATTGTGCAGATCTTTGTTCCTTCCCAAGCTTGCTTGCCTGAAGTGCTGCTTGCTTTTACTGCAAGTGCTTGCTTCAACTGCGTGCTTCATCTGCTACTGATTGCTAGTGTGCTTGCTTGTCTCTTCTGCTACTGGTTTCTTGCTTTTCATCTGCGCTACGTGATTTCATTGCTTAGCCTGCTTGCTTGCTTTTCTTCTGCGCTAGACTCTGATTTTCTTGCTAGCCTTCTTGCTTTTCTTCTGCGCTAGACTCTGATTTTCTTGCTAGCCTTCTTGCTTTTCTTCTGCGCTAGACTCTGATTTCCTTGCTAGCCTTCTTGCTTTTCTTCTGCGCTAGACCGGAATCTGAGTTTTGGTTGAATGGTTACAGTGCTAAAGATAAGGATTGTAATTAATTGCTTGTGTGATTGAATAATTGACAGGGATGTCACACAGCCCTGGTTGAGTGGTTCCGTCAGTGCGAATATCTTGTCAGCATCCTATGCGTTGTCATCATTTTGCAGGTACGGTCAGATTTTGTTGAATCACATTTTCTCTGCTTATATTAACATTAAGTGTTCAATGTAGCAAACGTTAACATATAGTTAATGTGATAAAATGTAATCTAAACTAATCTGATTTCATCTAATCTAATGCAGTGTAATCTGGAAGTTACCATATTGCACAAGGCGTCGATCGAAGAGCGCCTCTTAGCAAAGCTGCATTCCATAAACAGAATTTATTGGAGAGATCAAATCGAGTTCCGTGATTCTTCTGAAACTGGAAGACAGGTCGCGAAGGATAGGCAATCCGAGCAAGATGACACCAGCCCTGATCTAAACGACATCTCAGACTTTCCAGAGCAGACCACTTTAAAGGCGAAAACTAACCTCCACAATTTAAGTTAAGCCAGAGAGTGGAAATGTATATATATATATCGAGATATACATGAGAGAGAGTAGAAATTTATATATATATATATATTATATTTAAGCATGCATAGAGAGAAGAGATATTTGTAGACGACACATCGATGATGTGTCACCGTCGATGACCTTGAGACAGTTTATTTCGGCTCTCTCACTCTCAGAAAGAGATAGAGATAGAATATTTTACTAAATTTGTCTATATGTATATATTTAAGCATGCATAGAGAGAAGAGATATTTATAGGCGACACATCGACGGTGTCGATGACCTTGAGACACTTAGTTTATTTCGGCTGTCTCACTCTCTCTCTGGCTCAAAAAGAGATAGATATGTAGAATATTTTACTAAATTTGTCTTTTAAAAACAGAGAGTAGAAATTTGTGTATATATATATATAAGCATGCATAGAGAGGAGAGATTTATAGATGACACATCGACGGTGTCGATGACCTTGAGACACTTAGTTTATTTCGGCTCTCTCTCACTCTTTCTCTCAGAAAGAGTAGATAGATAGAATATTTTACTAAACTTATCTATTAAAAATGGGGAGCACTGGATCAGCGTTCTCATCGTGCTCTCCGTCAGTACCCGGCTAAGACCGGGGAAGCTAATGATCCAAGAGACAGAGAAGGCAGAAACCGAAGACTTTTGACGAAGACTAAGACCGAAAACTGAAGACGGACACCAGTAGACAGAAACAGATGACAGTCGATGGAGACTTAGATGACCTTGGGACTTGAGAGAGACTCTCTCTTGTCTATTGTCATCTGTTTCTGTGTTCTGTCTGTTGGATCATTAGCTTTCCTGGACCGCCAATTTACCAAATGAGAAGTAGCCATTGAAGATGTCATTAATAGTCTATGGATAGTTTTTCTCCTGAGGGATTACAACTGTTAACCTCAGGTAACAAAATAACTATAAGAGCAGCAGTAACAATGTATAAGGCCAACATTTTTTTGCACCTGCACTAATTTCTTGTTTTTGAGCAATTTGTATTTGTCAGGTAAAAAATAATAATGATAAAAGAATAATAGTAGTAGTAATAATAATAATAATAACCATAATAATATAATAAATTTGTTCCAGGTGATTTATCATTTTTTCTGGCAATTTTTTTAAATCCTGAGGAATGATGATGATGATGATGATGATGATGATGATGATGATTGCCATTAATATTCTTTTGACAGTTTTTCTCCTGAAGGGTTACACTCCAATCAGCCTCTTGACTTAACCTATATAGGCATCATTGGGTATGAACTGTTAGCGACTTAATGTTCTTAGCCTTGGCCTTATGAGGGTGGTGGCTAATCCTCTCCCTCACTTCCTTATCTTCTGACCGACAGTACACGTAGAGAGAATGTGCTCATTTTACAGCCGAGTTCGCTATGCGGCGCTAGAGAAACCGAAATCTAGGGTTATCTTTCTACTCTGGCAAGAATTTGAACCCCAATCTCTGGGTTGAGATTTGAACCCCAATCTCTGGGTTGAGATTTGAACCCCAGTCTCTGGGTTAAGATTTGAACCCCAATCTCTGGGTTGACAGTCTGGAATGCTGACCGGTAGGCTATCGCATGCACATTAGTATAAAAGCGTTGTTTTCTCGTCACAGGATGACAGCACTGCGCTGTCACTAGCGATGGAGGAAGGCCATCACAACATTGGAGTCGTCCTCTATGCTCACATGAAAGCTTTAGACAATCACTTGGTAACGCTTTCACTTGTAATGTATTCTCTAATGCAGTCCAAGGGGACCTTAACTGGTCAATAACGTGGCGCTCTTTCAAATGGGCTGCGGTGGTGAAGGATCTCACTTGATTAATTCATTGTAAGAATTAGCAGGGTTGAAGCCACACAGTTGCTGTGTAAAACTGTGTATTTTACATTTGTATTTAAAGTAACGACTTCTGTAATGTACTGTGGATTTGTAAAATTCTAGCTACCTATATAGCGACTTTTTGGAACCTCCTGTCAAAGGTGTGTGGCATGGTGGTCGTTCGGTAACGTGTTGAGTCAATGATCTTGCAGTTGTGGGTTCGACTCCATGTAACGACCCCGGGCACTGTGCCTCTGTCGCCAAGCAGTAGAATTTGGTACCGGCATAAGCTGGGAAGTAAATGGTAAGTCCTGCGATGCACTGGCCCCGTGTCCAGGACCTTGGGATTCGTCCATCGCTGGCTCAAGGGCCTAAGAAAGGGAGATGAATGCCTCCTTTATGTCTCATTTGTGGGATCACATGGGATACTTTACTGTGCTGTCAGAGGTGCTGAAGCACAGCTGGTTAACAGATCAACTAAAACTAAAACCAGTGACCATCGACTGATGCCTTGGGCATTATGATAACGGCGCTATAGAAGTCTTTAGATTAAAACGAAGTGACTTAAGTTATGATCAGCTGGAAATGTTTTTGGTGGTTAAGTTCGGATTGTGCTGTAGCAGTTCCCTTTTCTGAGAATTTTTATCTCTTGTTTTTTAAACAGGTTTTGTAAAAAGGGAAATCTGATGATTATCTGATATTATGATTTATTAGTACAAATAACACTGGTCAACACTGATTTCGTTGCCAGAAATATTAGACCTATTTTAGGGTAAATCTGGGGTGCTGATTCCGAATATGGAGTCGGTTTTGATGAATTGACTCTAGTTTTTGAGTTATTCTAATAATTATGATAATGTAGTGGTTAGGTGGAGCTCACTAGCAAATCACATTGAAAAAATTTCAAATTTTGTACCAAAGTGCACACATAAAATATGTAATGGCATTGTCTTCCGTCTAATAACATTTAAACATGGTAAGGTGGTTGAGATAATCACAATTAATGCACAGTAAAACATTGTTTGTACGATTTCCTTTTATGTCGGTTTTCAGGACAATCACGTTGGAGGCTCCAGCAATAGTCTGCCATCATGTGTCTGTCCCATCTACCTTGATATCTTTCTTCCATGACCGAGATGTCTTGGTGAAACCTTTCACTTTGTTCCTCACTAAAATCTCCAAGATTATGTGGAAATCTATTTAAGTGGGTATGGAGAAAGTGTGCCTTTATGCTCATATTAGTACCCAAATTTTGGAAGTTTGTCAGCATGCTTTGCACCAGTTCTTCGTAATTGTCTGCTTTCTTGTTACCTAAGAAATTCTGCACAATTAAGACAAAACTGCACCACGCAGAAGCTTCAGTACCATTCATACATTCGGTGAAATCAGAATCCATGATAAATTTACAAATCTGAGGGCTATCAAAGGTTCCAGCTTTTACTTTTTCCATACTTAGTCCAGGAAACAATCTACAAATGCATTTGAAGCAATCGTCATGTTTGTCCAGGGCCTTCACGAATTGTTTCATTAGTCCGAGCTTTATATGGAGTGGTGGGAGAATGATTTTTTCCCTGTCAACCAATGGCTCCCTAATGATGTTTGCTGCACCTGCATCCATGTTTTCTCTTGAAGGCCATGTCACTTTTTTCCAATGATCTTGCTTTGCCCTACAATCCCACAAACAGATGAAGCAAGGGTACTTCGTATATCCCGTTTGCTGCCCAAGCAAGAAACCATTTTTAGATCAACACAAATAGACAATTGGTGTTCACTATAGCAGAGCTTCTGCAAGACCATTTTGATATTTTCATATTCTCCTTTCAGCTTTGTTCAGTGCGCAATTGGAAGAGATGAATATCGGTTACTATTGTGCAATAAAACACATTTCAAGCTACTCTTGGAACTGTCTATAAAGAGCCTCCAATCTTCTGGTCGATATTCCAGTCCCATTTGAAGAAGAAGTTCAGGGATGTTATTGCAGTATATGAGTTCTTCATCTTGGCTGAAGTAAGGAAGAAGTTCTGCCTCTCTTGCCTGATAAGCTGTTATTTTAGCGTCTGGCTGAAGACAGTTCTTATCTCTTAGTCTTGATGCTAAAAGTTCAGATGCTTGCTTTGACAGATTGAGATCCCGTATGAGATCATTGAGTTCTTTTTGGGAGAACTGCTGAGGTGTTGAAATGCTTCCTTCATATTCACTTCCACTGCTATCTATTGTGGTACTTTGTAAGTTCTCATTTCCTTCAACATCTAACAACGGAAGGTCAGGCAGTGTGGTAAAGACTAGTATGGGAACTTCTTCGTTATGTGGAATAGGTCACCTTGCTGATTCCAAATCCGGATAATCCCAATTGCGTTTCTTGTATCGATTGAAACCTTTCACATTAACTGAACAAAAATAGCAATCATCATGGTGGTTTTTCTGCTCTCTCCAAACCATAGGTACACCGAAGTGTAAAATCTTCCTTTCTCTATTTATCCACAGTCGTAAGCATTCAACACAGGTTTTGCAAACCTTATGAGGAACCCAAGACTTGTCTTGGTCTCCAAGCGCAATTCCGAAATACGCAAGATAAACTTGCTTCGCAAAGTCTATGATGTTTTTCCTATGTTTCTCCAGACGGTATTCCCCACAAATGTAGCAGAATGCATTAGGATTGTCTAAGCAGCCTCTTCGTGAAGAACTCGTGCTTCTCTGAAAAAGAAACAAAATGACGATATTTCGTTGCTCATTTTTCATTTTCATTTCTATTTAATTTATTTGTTTCCTTTTATTTGTACTTTCTGTAGAACATAGTTCAACTTTACAGTTATTTTAATTTAATTACAGTTAATTACAGTTAATTGACTTTGTACTGACTTGTGACACTCTTTATACAAATTCCCACTATGAATTTAGGGCAGTGTCCATTATCTCATGAACTAGAGCCAAATTGAGAAAACAACTGTCATTTTTGAAATCAGAAACCCCAAAATACCAAAATTTTGCTAAAATATCCTTGGCAAAATTTTTAAAATTTTAATCAATATAATTTCAGTTGGAAGAGGATTGAAGTGAAAAAACCTGATCTTGTGACTTGACCTACATGTACTTCTAAACGAAACATCGGGGCATTGAGCCTAGGGCTGCTTGGTGACCTGACCTACACTGGCTGTAGATGAAGACTGTGAAGCATGACCTAAGCGACCTGACCTATTTTTATGACAGTCTGATCAGGACAGTGAACCCTTAATTCAGCATCCTGACCTACATCTGTAATATTATTGCAGATAATTGGATGAATTTGTTGAACTGTGACCTTGCGGTGACCTGACCAACATCAGTTCTTTAGATTTGCAAAGAACATCTCCCAAAAGAATTTAATTCTAGTTTATTTTGACTTTCTAGCATTGTGGCCAGTATGCACCTTTTGTCTGCCTTTGAAACTCTGGAACTGCCCACATTTTTCTTGAATAAGGCAAAAGGCAGAACTAAGACATTTTAATCAGTTACGTGAACTTTATCAAAGAAGGTTTCGCTTAAAATCAGACTGACGGCGCGCAATAGCGATTATGACCCGGATGTGCCGCAATTTTAGAAACGGCCTTAATTACACCCGATAATCCGGACAAAAATCTGTCTTATACGTCTAGATTGGCTATTGAGTGGGTGTATGAGACGTCATTGTTTCTTTTAAAATATTCCGGAAACCTTGTTGACGGGTCGCGCTACTGACCCCGGAAATATTTGTAGGTCTTTCGAGGGCATTCTAATAGTATCGTGGTCCAATGTTGCCATTAGCATGTGGGCGTGGCTCAGCCCGGGCTGCATACAAGGGCGTGTCAGCTCAGCAGCGTCCGAGTTTATGCATTAGGATGCACTGCACTTAAATCCAGCAAAGACTAGCGGTCGCTATACTGACCGCTGCAGCTTCATGGGAGGCCTACCTTGCATCGTGCCTACCTTGCGGCCTCTTCTCTACCTTGTATCCACGCTCTCTTGGCCCCACGACTTGTGTCTTCAGTTCTCTACTGACTCTTGTTGGCGTTGTTAGTACTTAGTGTCGTTTCAGTATATACCGGGAAAATGAATATCTACGAGATAAGTGAAATCTGCAAAGATAAGTTGAGCGTTGTAGAATAGTTGCAAAGCGAGAAAATTCTCCACGCTAATCTACAGTGCCTTCCGTGCCAGGAGCCGTACAAAGTATTAAAATTCTGAACAGATATGTGACTATAATCATTGAGCCGCACATCCTGCTGAATAAACCCCTTACAGCTGGATGCGCAGCCCTGGCTGCAACCAGGGCTGAAGCCACGCCCACAGGCCACGCCCACATTCTAATGGCAACATTGGACTACAATACTATAAGAATGCCATTTCGAGTACAGTAAGTGGCTTTCATACCCTTTTGTTTTACTGTCAAACATCGAATTTTATGTAAATGTGTAAACGGTTTTCTATAGCGACCGTATGGCCGCGACCCTGCTCGTGGGAGATCCTTCACACCCCCGCCCAGATGAATGGGAGCCTCGCCGTGTAAGATCCTCGTGCACAGACCGCACTAGCCGGGCTCAGTAGCGCGACCCGTCAACAAGGTTTCCGTAATATTTTAAAAGAAAATGGAATAATTTAAAAGAAACAGTCTCCCTTTAAACATTCGTACTTTTCCACTTAGTTTAACTCAACGTTCATTTTCTGTTAACTTGAAAACGCACTTGTTTAGATCGGCACGATAGCCGCGTCATCAGCGCTTTTGAGAGGTGCTTGACGAGCGCTATATAAGTGTTTGTTACATTACATTACATAGCCCGAGATTCAGGTCTCTGAAATAAGCCACCTACGAGGTGTAACAATATCTCTAGTCATATCCGTCATATACGTGTATCCTTTGAAAGCTTCTCCATTTTGAAACTCTAAATGCAAATCTAATATATTAATATAATAATACTAATAATAATAATACTACTATTAATAATAATAATAATTAATAATATAATCCGAACTCAACAAATGCAGATGAAATCTATAACATTGAATAGACTTGTTTTCTAGAAATGTACTTTGTTAACTTTTAGCAATGAGTTTCATCGCTCGCCATTTTGTAGAGAGTTATGGAGGAATTTGAATATCAGGAAATGCGTTTTGCACAGCGAAACTGGTAAGAATTTATTATTTTTCCGATCACAACATATGTTTGATGATGAAGCTACTTCAAGAAGACGGTGGGTTTGACCCAAACATAAACAGCTAATAGTGAAAGTCAATGGATCCTGTTATGCATTTTAATCTGCATTTAATAGATATTAGTAGATAAAATAAATGCTTGCTACTGTGGCCGTGCGAATCGAATTTCCTGAAATTCCGATACCCTCAATAAATTCTCGCCAAATGGCGAGTGATGAAAGAATGATTAAGCGCACTAGAAGCTGGATTGATAAGTCATCTCCTGCCATCTAGCGAATACAATTAAACTAGAAGTTGAATATAAAAACACGCCTAGTGAAAAAACATTTTAAAATCAAATATTACTTCAAGTGGGTGATTGATTTGAAAGTGGCGTGTGTGCTTTACTTAACCGATATGTCATATTAATAGATCATTTTATGTTAAATTGTATTCGCTACATGTCAATAAATAATTTTTTGGAAATCCGCTTGTGATAATGATTCTAGTTTAATTTTATTCGCTAGAAGGCAGTAGATTTTTTTAAACATGTTAATCTGTTTTAATGCTTCTAGTTAAATTGCATTGGTAGTTCATTTTTTTGGCAATCCAGCTTCTAGTGTTTTTATGAATTCTTTCATCGCAATCGAACATTGTACAACGCGTCGTCTCTGGTCTACTC